>LR999967.1:74921244-76121244 GCA_905220375.1 Tachina fera
CTGATGTTAAATTAGGATTAGTATCCACTAAAGCTGGTGAGCTTTAAGTTACCAGTGTATATTCCTTCCTCACTTACAGTGTTTTCACACTGACATGGTTTTAATAAAAGTTGGTTTTAACTTTAAAACCAACTGTTTAAACCTGATTTTATCATACAAGTTGTTTTTGCTAAAACCAACTTAAAATCATTTTTGAATTAGTTTTAAATTGGTTTCATGAAAAGCAACTTTATTTTCGCTGTGCTGCCAAGTAAAAATGACCAGAAGCAGCTGATAAAGTTTATGCCAATGCGTAAGTATAGATACCAATTGATACATTTTCAACTTAAAAATGGATGCAGCAGCAATAATAATCAAAAACTTGTAAAAAAAAGAATCTTTTGAATGGAAAACAACGAAAATATTTTAATTGACGATATCGACCGCAGAAAAAAAATTTTTATTTTGCAATGTATTCGTACATTTTTCTTCTTCACTTATACCTGATTACATTAAGCATTTTTTCATGAAATTTCATGAATTTTGTTCCACGCAACTTTTTCTATTTGCTAATTGTAGCGATTTAAGGAGCATGTTATATAAAAAAGGACTTATAATGAATCTCTGATGCATTTTTGGCAACGATTTTGAAAGTTTCCTTGCCTCCTATTGAAAAATAAAAAAATTTTATGCAAATATTTATTTAGAAAATATAAAATAATTTCCATTTCCCAACCCGTTGTAAAATTTCCGAGTTTTCCACTTGCAGTGTGAATGCAAAGTCTGCTGTTTATGGTTTTAATGTTAAAACCATGTTTTAACATTACTACAACTTTCCTACAACTTTTCTACAACAACTCATACAAAGGGACACTAATGTACATCAGAAAAATTCTTGATGTTGTTATTTTAATGACTTTGTCGGTGTCCGATCTCGAAACCAGGACCTTTGGTTTTATAGTTAACGTGCTAACTACTTCAGCCAACGTCAACGTGTGCAGCTAGAAAAAAACATATATAAATAAAATTTATTATTGAGAATTTAATTTTGTGTGAGGACTTTTATTCTCATTACCTTTGTGTACACAGAAAAAATTATTGTTGAATTTTTTTTAATTAAGTGATTGCTTAGAAAAAATAGTACTTTTGATTAAAATTTTAATTGAATATATGTTTATTTTAATTGACTTTGCTGCTCTAACAAAAAAGTGTTATCAACAGAGCTTAACTCAGAATACTCTGAAATGGGTAACAATTTTTACATGTTAATTGTATGTAAATAATGTAACTTTTGTTTTTATGTATGAAAATCGAGCTGTTTTTTGTAGTATGCCACATTGTTTTGAAAAAATATTTTCAATTAAAATACTCAATTAATCTTTTAATTGGTTTTGATATTTTACATGGGAGAAAAAACTACTCAGCTTAATATTTTTTTTTGATTCTTAGTAATTTTGACATAAGTTGAATGAAAAATTAAATATGAAAATAAAAAAAACAGAAATTCATTTTGTTCCCTTATGTTGAGAAATAACAAAATAATAGTGATAAAAAATGAAAGCTTATAGACCAAATGTGAATGGTAAAGTTAGTACATTGGCGGTATTAGGGGTTCGATGCAAAACGTCTTGCGTAAGTGCATATGGAAAACATCGAAGCCTTTCTTTAAAATCCAATCATAAAATATTCTGCATTTACACTTACGCAAGACCGGATACGGCCATTGTACTTTTTTCCTCCATTCAAACTTCAAAAGCCGTGCGATGCATCAGTTAGGTTTTTGGTACAATACACAAATGTTTCCATATATGTAAATTTCTTATATGTAGATATATACATACATACATACATACATATGTACATAACAATTTTTATATTTTTACAATTTTTTATATTTTTATACTCTTAGATTTTTTATATTTCAATTAATATTTTAACTGAATCTTTAAAAAATGTTAATAAGTTATTTAATTGAATCCTAAAAAGTATTTCAATTATTTTTTAATTGAATCTTCAAAAATATTTCAATTAAATTTTAATTGAATCTTTAGAAAACCATCAATTAAATTTTTAGTGAATGTAATATTTTTTTAATTGAAAAAACCAAAAAAATTTTCTATTAAAATGGATGAGTATACTACAATTTCCGTGATTGGTTGAAAACTAATTTATTTTTTAACTGAATCTTTGTTTTTTTTAATTGAATCTTGTTTTTACTTTTTTCTGTGTACCTGTAAATATATAAAGTTTTTAAGTTTTTTTCAAGAATTTTTTAGTTAAAGTCTGCTTATAAGGTTCTTACGCAAAAAAAAAATAACGTAAAACAACAAGAAACAAAAATTCATCATGTTAATACATTACAAAATTTAACGACAATTTACAAATACCGTAGTATATTTACTACGATATTTGAATAATTCTCATTTATATATTCGGTGTCAGTAGTATACCTTACTTTGTTTTGCCGCCATTTTGGTAAACATTAATCTTGACTGTTGATATTTAGCAGTCGCAAAGTAGACACGTGGCAAATTTATTATGGAAAAATATTCAATAAACCAACGTGTTTTAATAGTTAAAACATATCGTTATCAAAACAATCATCGATTACTGTAACGATGAGATAGCTACGTGAAATTTTTGGGAGATAGGCTCAAGCATGGACCACAACGTACTCCAAGATCGGCTGAAAACATTACTGCTGCTAAAGAAAGTGTTCAAAACAATCCATCAACGTCAATTCAAAACACAACTTTGGCCACAATTTGGCACAAGGATTTGCATTTGTTTCCATTTAACATTTATCAATATAAGATCCATTCTCTTTCACTTAATCAAAAATAATAAACAAAGAAAGTAGTATAACTTCCTGGCGGACACCCTGTACTTTGAGTTTATTATGCATAAAAATATTTTGGTTTTATGAAATGTTTATTGATTTTATTTTCATAGCAAATTGGTTTAATAAACTAAAAATATTTTTTTATGAATGAAGCTGTAAATATCTAAGCCCCTTTAAACATTTTATTAAAAAAAGAAGAGACTCCAAAAAAGTCATGAAAATGTAGAGTTTACGATGCGGAAGTAGTGCAAATTTCGATCCGATCTAATGATTTTTACATAGGGTTGTCATTGCAAGAAGTTCTCTTTTTCGATGCCTGGTCACTGAATTGGAAGCGATATTAAGAAAAATTCCCTTTTTTGTGTTCTATGATAATATTTTCATCTAGTAAAAAGGGTAAATAGTTGCCTTTTTTAACAATTCGTTTCTTTTTATACGAATTTAAACCCGAAACAGTGTTTTCATTTAAATTTAAGCAAACAACTTTTAAATTTTAGACTAAAATTATTTCATAAATTTCTTTAAAAAAATAACTTTTTTTTTAATTCTGGTGAGTATTTTCTAACACTATGGAGGAGTTACAAGGTTTTGTGTGACTAAAATAAGCTTCTACATGGTTTTTTGCTCACTCTCGGCAAATTAAAAATATCGATTTTTTGGAAGCAATGAAAATGTACTTCCACTAGAATGACTTCCATTTTTTTCACTGGGATAGCTTGGTATTAAAACTATTTATATACATTCAATAGATTTTTAGTACTATTTTCAATCGATTAAATTTTGTATTTATAGTTACCAATATTTCAGTGATAGAGTTTTTGAATTCAGTCATAATTAATTGACATTAACATTTTCAGTGAAATCAGACATACATACAAATGTACAGATTTTCTATTATTTTTTAAACTAAAAGCAGACAATTTTATTAGTTTCTCAAATATTTTGAAGTACTAATTTCTAGTGGATTATTTTAGCGATAGGTGCAGAATGAAATAATGACGATTGATGATTAACACTATTTTGCAATTTTATCTACCCTTGAATAATCAGAATTTAATCATAAAGTTTGAATAATCAACCACTTGTCCTTTTCGTTTGATATTAGTTTTTAAGTCTAATCCCATGGTTGGCAAATTTAGGGTAATATACTCTGTTACGTTTGTGTACACACGCATTGCTGAGATCAAAATTGTATATCACATATATATATATATATAAATATATATATATATATATATATATATATATATATATATATATATATATATATATATATATATATATATATATATATATATATATATATATATATATATATATATATATATATATATATATATATACTCTTGAAAATCTCCGCTGCGAGAAAAAATTTTTTCCCAACAATAAGAAAATATATGTAATGAGAACTTACACTTTTTATTTTCAGAAAATTGTTATGGCAAACCATGCGTTGTCATGCATGAAAAAACATGATATTCAAAGGCCTTTTCAAGCATACATTTAGGTTATTTTAAGAAAATTTTCTACAAAACCATCTTTTTACTCACCATTACATTAATGTAGCAATAAAAAAGATGCCTTTCTTTATGTATAAACAAAATATAAGTATTTCTTCTGGCCCTAATAAAATCAAGTTTGGTTGTGGAGATCTAATGTTTAATCCGAGCAGGAAACTAAAAATTTCCTATCTACGTTCTAAAAGTATTTACATCACAAAAAATTACTTTTTCTTCACGTGTACATAAATACTGCTATTTAAATATATATATATTTCTCTTTTAATCATGTTTACACTATAACCATTCATTGATTGATGGACGTTACAGTTGTATTAAACTAATTTGTTTATTAATGTTCAAGTGTACACAAACAACAACTTGACAGCAAACACATCATTAAACTCCTCAGCCCAAAAGGAGAAGCACGCTTTCAAAGCAAATTAAAAGCAAAAATAAAGCACATTCTTTTCTCCAACTACAAAAGCAAGCTAGATTTATTCAGCTATTTAATTAAGTCGAAATTATCAATCATGTTAATAAGTTAGTTAGTTGCAATTACGAAAAAATGAGCAAACGGAAATTAGTTGTATCAACTAAATCATCGATTAGTCGTATGATAATTTGTTTAATAGCTTTAAGCCTTCAGAGTTTAAGTTTGAAGCTTGTGGTTGAAATATGCCACAGTACTTCACAAAACACTTTGTTACACACAAAAAATAACCTTTAAGGAAAAGGAAATAGGAGTGCTTCATGGTTGGCGGATGTTGTGAAAAACTATAACTCTTGGGTTGTTAAAGGAAGGCAATTAAAATTTTAAAGGGAACGTTAAGCATTTGATGCTTTGTTTAAATGATTTGTAATTTAAACAAAATACGACGAAAGAAACAAAAATTTAAAAATTATAAAAAATAAAATTTAAAAAAGTAAAAAGACAAAATTTATTTCATTATTATTTTTTAACTCATAAAATAAACAGAATCATGTCGTTGAAGCAAAAGTAATCAGTATCCACACTGATGTTCACACAATACAAAAATTAACATCAACTCACACCACACACAGTGCACCAAACACAAAGAACGCTGATGCTGAAGGTGTAGTGGCTTTCGAAAACAGCTAGTTGTTCCGTTCTACTACGTGTTTGTCAGAACATTTACAATTAACTTTGGTGTTATTTGTATCACATCTAATTTGACTTACAAAACGATACGAACTTTAGGCTGATCATATCATAAATATAGAAACAAATGAAGTTCGAATAAAAATAATTAAAATTAACAAAAATTATATTATTTATTTTATCAAGCATTTGTACTAACTAAAATAATTCAAAAGTCATTTTAACGTTCAGTATTCTTACAGTTGGTATAAACTCTCTAGAAATTTATCGTTAAGTTGTAACATTGGCTATTTACGTTTGAATATCAATCAAATATTTATGATTTGAACGGGCTAAAAAGTTCGTATCGCTTTTTAAGCCAAATTACATGTGATAATTATTAATGAACAAATAACATCAAAGTTAGTTTTAAATATTCTGACAACACATAGTTGAACGGAACAGCCAGCCGTTTTCGAAGGTCACTAAACCTTCATCATCAGCGTTCTTCTGTGTTTGGACCATTGTGTGTGGTGTTAGTTGATGTAAATTTCTGCCTTATATACGAAACTTTCTTGCAAATGGAATACGTGAATTGTTTTGATTCATCGTATTTCAATTTGCTGAAACGTATTTTGTAATGAAATCCCAAATTTACAATCTCATCGTTTATTCTTTACTAATTATGCACATGTTGGTTAATTTGCTTATTTTTGCTCTACTTAAGACAAACTTTTTTGGTTTGTTACTATTAAGTATATTTATTTAATTGCCACAGGCCCGTGGCTATTAATTTTAGTTAACTTTAATTATTATTTTTCGAACATAATTTGTTTCTATATTTATTATTTGAACGGGCTAAAGTTCGTATCGCTTTTTAAGCCAAATTATCAAATCAAATATTTTCTTTTTCATACCGATAAATATTTCTGTGGCGATATGGAATAGTAGCTTAAGTAGACTTAAGAAAGTTAAGCTTATTTGTGCTGTTTTATGTTCCAGTTGGAATTTGCAGGGGTTAAAATGTTACATATGGAAAGAAAGAATCACAAGAAAGTAAAATCATGTATTAGACTCTTTTAATCTCTTAGTAAAAGCGTAAAAACTTCCAAAATGCACAGCTTTGCTTAAGTCGACTTATTTGTTTTGATTTGTTTGAAAACCAAGGTTGGCAAACGGTATAGTAAAATTACCGATACCGATTCAAATACCGCTAAAATTAGATACAATATTAATAAGCGACACGTAAAGTATACATATGCATATAAGCTTATGCATATAGAAGATGAACAAGCAAAGTCCGTCTGTCTGTACGTGAAATCAATTTTCCGAAGCTCCCAAAAAAGCTAGAAACTTCGATTCGAAATAAATTGGTATTGACAATCAGCAAAATCGAGCAGGCGGTTTCCGAGCTGGAAAACTTAAACTTTCTTTTGCCGAAAAATAATTTTTAATTTTATTTTATGAAATAAACTTCTTTTATACTTCAGTACGAATAAAATTGGTAATTAAAATTTAAACAAATAATAAAACAAGACGTTTCCAGGCTTGGAAAACTTTAACTTTTTTGATATAAAAGTAACTTACTGAAACTAATTTTTCCTTTTTTTCTATAAATTAAACATATCTTATATTTTTAAAAGAAAGAGCTTGGTGTAAGAAATCAGAAAAATCAATAAGAATGATTCCAGGGTTGGGAAACTGAAACTATTTGTGATATATAAAAGTAACTAGGTCTAAATAATTTTTTTTCTTTTTTTATATATGTATATTTTACGATTTGGAAAGAACATTTAGGTGTAAAAAATTATAAAAATTAAAAACCAGAGCTCCAGAGCTGGAAACCTTTAACTTTTTTCTGGATATTAAAGTAACTGTTTAAACTAATTTTTTTCATTTTCCTTTTTTCTTTGTTCACTTAACAATCTCTAAATTTTTTTAAAGAACTTCTAGACTGGTATAACTAATCAGAAAAATCTAAAAGGATGATTCCAGGGTTAGAAAATTAATTTTTTTGTATATAAAAGTAACTACGTCAAATTATTTTTCTCTTTTTGTCTACAAAATATTTATACTTAATGTTTTAGAAAGAAATAGTTTGGCATACAAATTACAAAAAATTAAAAAAACAGAGTTCCAGACCTGGCAAACTTGAACTTTTTCTGGTATATAAAATAATCAAATAAAACTAATTAAATATTTTTCAAATAAATATATTGGATATTTTAGAAAGAAATAAATAACTATTAAAAATTAGAAAAATCAAAATTATGGCTTCAGGGTTGGAAGTTAATAAAAAAACGTATGGAAAAAATATAACTAAAAAAAACATTTTTTTTTCAATTCAACATATTTCATGTTTTAGGAAGTTTTTTATATCTGTTAAATTTTTATTTAAGTATGATTTTTATTATAAGTATGAATGAAATTTTGTTCTACGTTGCTTATTATGCTCGCAGCACAGCTATGTTTCAATTGATGGTCTTTCTTTGACAGCTTGTAACGAGTTCTTATTAATTTTTAGTAAATAGAAATAAAAATAAAATTTATTGTTAAAGAACAGTCGTAACTATTAAATTATTTAAAAGACATGTTACGCTTCATTTCCATCAAACAGGATCTTTGTGCTGAAAAAATTTGAAAGAATTCTTTAGACCATTTGCAATGGGATGTTTAAATTGAAATAATTAACAATTTTGCACCATCAAAGATTATAAAATAAGAAATAAATTATTTAACTTGGTATGGAGGTACAATACTAAGACTTTTTATAGTATTATTATAATATAATAATAGTATAGTAAAATATTCAAGTTATTGCTAATATCAAAAAAGTATTTAATAGAAAAATACCGAGACGTCACTTACTAAAAATTGGTCTATAGCAAAAAATTATAAGTTTTTTCACAAAACAAATATGCATGTATTACATATGTATCTCTACATTACATACACGTACTTTGGTGAAGGGTATATAAGATTCGGCACAGCCGAATATAGCGCTCTTACTTGTTTTCTATTAGTATTGATAAATTATGAAAAGTTACGTCGATTGTAGTGAATGAATGATTAAAAGCCGATAAAACATCAAATATACTCTAGTAATTTTACCAGATCTTAGATAGAAATTCAGAATTCCAGTGAATTACAGTGCAAGTATATTTTGATTGCCTTCTCTGAAAGAATCACTTGTTAGAACCTTATTGTATTTTTCGTGAGTACTGTGTTATCTAAAAAAATTCCTAAAACTTCGCTGCCCCCTAATGTATTTTCTGCTAAGCCATCTTAGTCCTTAGGTTTTCTGCTACTCTTTGCCTTCTTATTAAATTTTAAATATATGATGATGGATGCCATTATGAAAATATCAATATAGCATATAAAACTTTATGTTTGCCAACACCCAAAAAGTACATTCATTTTTTTATATTTCTTCTTTTTTGTTGTTGTAGAAGTATGTATGTTTATTGTGCCAAAGAGGTTGTATATTTATAAATATACATATACCTAAAATGAAAAGTAAATATGTATGTATACTTTTTTATATGCATAAAATTTCTATATATACAATACAAATTTTATTTTCCAACATTCGTTCGCATGACTAAAATCCATAAAAAATACAAATAATATTGAAAAATTTAATACATTCATAGTAAGCAGTGAAAAAATCCATTTTGAAAATTCATTTTTATATTTTTTAGAGTATCTTTAATATAATACACGCTCGTCGGCCGTCTGTGTTGGAGAATAAAATTCAGTGATGGCGGTAGAAAAACATGCGCAAATTTAATTTTTTTTCTTTCAGTTTGAACTCCCCATCGAGATAATAAAACTTGAATGCTTTTTAGTTTGTTGTTGCCTGGCTATTGGGGGGTTGTTTCCAAACTTGCATTATAAATTGTTCAATATTCTTTAAGGTGACTGCTGCTATTCACATTTTTAACTTTGATTTCGGTTCGCTGATAAAAAATAAAAGCAAAATGTTGCCTGTCTGACTGGAGTTTGACTGTTTTAATTTTTGTTATTGTATATATGTATATCTTTTATGTATGTATGTTTTACTTTTCTTTAAGTTTTTGTTGGGAAAAATAAACAGATTTTGTTCTTGCGCACATAATAACTGTTTAAAAGTTATTTTTTAAACATAAATACTTTCTTGTATTATATTGAACGTGGGTCACGTTGGAAGTTAAATATCAAACACTTGGATACAATATACATATGTCTGAGCACTAGTTTTTCATGGTTTCAAAAATTTCTTACCTTGCTTTTAATGTGTAATGAAAGTATTGGTCAGGAGGGCGATGTAATAACGAATGGTTAGAGAAATATTCCAATTAAAATTTATTGTTAAATTTTACGTGGTTCTACTAAACCGATTTTTAGGAAAATTATCACACACCTTCAGTTTTAAAATATACACAATCTTCCATTTAAATAATGGGGCCTCTACTTTAAGAACTTAACATTCACACAGAGCTCTGAAAAATACAAAATCTTTTTAAAATTTTATTTATTATTTTTCGACGTTAAAACTTTGCGCTTTACTAGTTTTTTTGTAGTATTATACTATATTATATTATATTATATTTTTTAATTTAATTTTATTTTATTTGATTTTATTTTATACTATATATTTATTTTTAATTTATTCAATTATCAATTATTATTTAATTTTATTTTTTTTATTTTATTATATTTTATTTTGTTTTATTTTATTTTATTTTATTTAATTTAATTTTATTTTATTTTATTTTATTTTATTTTATTTTATTTAATTTTATTTTATTTTATTTTATTTTATTTTATTTTATTTTATTTTATTTTATTTTATTTTATTTTATTTTATTTTATTTTATTTTATTTTATTTTATTTTATTTTATTTTATTTTATTTTATTTTATTTTATTTTATTTTATTTTATTTTATTTTATTTTATTTTATTTTATTTTATTTTATTTTATTTTATTTTATTTTAATTAATTTTATTTTATTTTATTTTATTTTATTTTATTTTATTTTATTTTATTTTATTTTATTTTATTTTATTTTAATTAATTTTATTTTATTTTATTTTATTTTATTTTATTTTATTTTATTTTATTTTATTTTATTTTATTTTATTTTATTTTATTTTATTTTATTTTATTTTATTTTATTTTATTTTATTTTATTTTATTTTATTTTATTTTATTTTATTAATGTACTTATTTAATTTTTAACCTAACCTTCACCTATAGGGAGTTACTGCTTTTATCCCAATTTTCCTAAATAATGTTTTCAAACAATACTATTTCGACATTGTTTATTTCATGGCTACCTGTATTAAGAATCAGAAAGTTTACAAAATTTAAATTAAGCTAAATACTTACACCCCTATTTCAATTGTCAGCATCGACGTCTTGTCAATATAACACCAAAAAATTGGGGCTTATCCACTTTTAGGGAAAGGCAGCAACTTAAAAATAAGAACGCGTCACATTAATTTAATAATTTTCAATACAATAGAAAATGTATGTGGAGGCACTTGAAAATAAATAAAATTGATAAATTAATACTGTTAATTAATAGAGGTACTCATTTCAGCTTTTTTCCTCGTTGGAAAAATAGAAAAATGTAATTTTTTACAACAAACATAGGAAAAAAAAATTGAAAAAAATTTTTTAATTTTTTTCCCTGTGTTTGTTGTAAAAAAATTAGAGTTTTCCATTTTTCCAACGAGAAAAACCTGAAATGAATATCTTTAATACTATTCCATATTGAAATAAAATATTTCAACATGACTAGACTTTCGTTAATGTTTCTTATTAATTCAATATGGGTTTTATTGATTTTAAGCTTTTTTTCCTATGGGTGTAACCGTTGTCGAAAACAACTGACAGGTTCATGATATTTTTAGACCTTAGGCAACAGAAATAGACTGTCAATGACACAAAATTTTTCTCGAAAGGGACAAGTAGACAAGCCGCCCAATGTCACAACGTCAATGTTTTGAACTAGAATAAGGGTGATAATATCAAATTTATAAAAAATCAAAAATATAGAAAATATATTATGTAAGCAAACAGATCAACAAAAAGAAACAAGGCCTTGATTATATATCGACTGTGATGCTTAACAACAAACAATACTCGTAGCGAAATTTTAAAATCAAATATTTTTGCAACAAAAAATAAAAACAATTGAAACGACTAATTGCATATTTGCATACAACATGTTGTACATACACCAACAATTACATGTTCTTTCATACCATGCAATAAAAGCACCAAGAGCAACAGAAACAAAATTACAAATTTCATTTTACAGCGTTTTTTTTTGGAGTACATAGTATAGTAGTATATGTGTTTGTATATTTTGGAAAGTCAACATCATTGTCACCATACATATAAGCACATATGTAAGTATGTATGTATGTATATGCACAAACACAGAGACAACAGTGCCTAATAAATACCTCATAAAATAGAACAAAATTAATAAGATATCTCTATGGTTTTTTTCAATAAGGAAATTTTATTAATTTCATAGAGGAAACCTTTTTAAAAAAATCAAGAAGAATTCTTGTAGTTTTTATTAGGTTATCTTATTGATTTTTTCAAAAAGGTTTTCTTCTTGATTTTATTAGGTAACCTAATAAAAAATAAAAAAAATTTTATATCTTTATTTTTGTACTTATTACTTTCATTTAAATTCTGTACGATATATGTATGTATGTAATATGTATGTATGTAGTATATTTAGATGTTATTTATTTATACATTCATACATACATATTATATTATATTCTTAATTAACTAACTCACCATACACATATATTTATTACTTGAGAGAAGACAAGTATTGAGCCAGCAACCTTCTGACTGATAGACAAGAACTCTAACCAATATGCTAATAAACAGCCTGAATCCGCACTGAAGTTATTGTACAAATATCCTTATACAAGAACGAAAAAGATAATGAAAAAATTTGTCTCTATGTTTATTTTTAGATATGAAATAACAAGCAACCTAATAAAATCAAGAAGATTTCCTTATTAAAAAAATTAATAAGATGATTTACAAATAATCATAAAGGAACCTAATAAAATCAAGAAGAAAACCTTATTGAAAAAATCAATAAGGCAGCCTAATGAAATCAATAAGGAAAATCTTTTTGAAAAAATCAATAAGGCAACCTAATAAAATCAATAAGAAATCCCTATATTTTACAATTTATAAGAAAACCTAATAGAATCAGGAAGATTTTCTCTATGGATTGTTTTTTGCTGCCAAAAATAATGGAAATTGAGTAAAAAAAGTTGTTAATAATAAGATTTCTTCTTGATTTTATGTGGGTTTCTTCTTGATAAAATTAATAAGATTTACCACATTAAAAACAATAAAAATCAATAATCTCTATGAAAAAATAGTCGTTTCTTTCTGCTGGGATGCCCCTTAGAGAAAATCTTATTGATTCCATTAGGCAGTTTTTTCTCTGTGTAGTAAATGTATGTACTAGTGATCCACGAATATTCGTATTCGTATTCGAATTGTCGACTATTTGCAGGCGAATACGAATGCACTCGTATTCGTCAAATTCAGGCGGATGCGAATACGAATGTATTCGTATTCGCCAAATTCAGTCGAATACGAATACGTATATTTTTCCAAAGAAATTAAATAAATAAATTCATAAATCCTAAACTAAATTTAAATAAATGACTAAAAATTTTAGTTTGCACAAATGCACTAATTTTTTTTATCGAATTTGAGCTTGTATCATTTTCAAATATTATTCAATGATGATTATTAAAATTTTGGTTACTTTTTATTAACTTTAAAGTACGCCAACAAGAGTGGGAAGTCCTTTTTCATAACAATTTTTTAATATTTCATATTGCATATAATATTCGTATTCGTATTCGTATTTGCGAATAACAAAAATTTACATTCGTTACACCACTAGTATGTACATATATATTTAATAGTATATTTATGTATATAACACTACAGAAATTACAAAATATACATAGACTATTCACTTGTTTTACAAAAAAATTGTAAAATCGAGGAGGTTAAAAAACATCGTCTTATTTCTTTGTAGCGTGATTTCTATTCGTTTTCTATTTGTTGTGGCAGCGTGTCCTAAATGTAAATTTTTAAACACGTAAGAAATCAAAGATACGTATGTATTTCCCTTCTTGTTCCTATTTTGGTTTTCACGAATCCATCAATTTCTGTTGTTGCTTTTTTTTTTTAATTTACATGTGTGCAACGAACGTATGCATGTACGTATTTAGTCATTCACCAACGACACTCAACACTTAATCGTAGAGATGATATAATGCAATGCATAGAAGTCGTTTAAGAAAGCCACTACAAGTAAAATGTACTTTTTTAAGAAGTACTTTTCTCCAAAAAAAGTACTTTTTTAAAAAATACTCATAATAAAAGGTACTTTTTAAAAATGTACTTTTTAATATGTATTTTACTTACAAAGCACTTTTTTTAAATGTATTCTTGTAAATAGTACTGTTTTAAAAGACACTTTTGTGAAAAGGTACTTTTTTAGAACTTCTTAAATTTTTTTTAAGTAATTTTTTAAAGGGCACTTGTTTAAAAACGTACTTATTTTAAACGGTACTTTTAAATAGGTACTTATTCGAAAAAGCACTTTTGTAAAAGGTACTTACAAATTCTAAAAGGTGCATACTTATTTAAAAGGATAATTTTTAAAAGGTACTTTGCTAAAATGTACTTTTTGTAAGGTACATTTTTTTAAATATGTCTTTTTTTGAACGGTACTTTTTTATATTGTACTTATTTAAAAAGTACCTTTCTTAGTAGTATTTTTTGTAAATGTACTTTCTTAAAAAGTTTTTTTTAAGTTCAGTTGCTTTAGAATGAAATTTAAATTTTTCCTTTTAAAAAGGCACTTTTCTAAAAAGGTACTTTTCTTAAAATGAACTTATCCTATAAGGTACTTTTTTAAAAGATTCCTTCCTTAAAGTGTACTTTCTTAAAATATTTTGTTAAAAGGTACTATTTAAAAAGGTACTTTTTTAACAAAAACGTTTCTACAGAGGTACTTTTCATTAAAGGTAATTTTTTAAATTATACTTTTTAGAATGTACTCTTTTTGAAAAGGAACTTTTTTAAACGGTAAGTCAAAAGGTAATTGTTTTAATCTTTTTTAAAAAGTACTTTGTTTAAAATTTGCTTTTTGTAAAGTTATTTTTTAAAATTTACTTGTTATATAAGGTTATTTTTTCTAAAGTTCTCTTACTTTTAAAGAAAATTTATTTAAAAATAGTTTTTGAAAAAGGTCCTCTTCCTTAAGGTAATTTTCTTAAATGGTAGTTTTTTAAGGTACTTTGCAAAAACAGTACTTTCACAAAATATTTTATTTGAAAGGTAATTTTCTTAGCAGGTAAATTTTAAGATGCTTTGCTAAAATAATACTTCTAGAAAATGTTTTATTTAAAATGTACTTCTTCCATGAGGTAAATTTTTTTCAAAGCCATTGTGGTTATTGTTGAAAGATATTTCATTTAACGGATACTTTTTTAAAACTCTTATTTAAAGATATCTTGTTTGTAAATGCCCTCTCTTTAAAAGCGCTCTAAAAAGCACTTTTTATATTTCAAAATATGCTTTTAGCTCTAGTACTTTTTAAAGTGATACTTTTTTGCAGATACATTTTGAAAATATTTTTAAAGGTTGCTCTCTTCAAAGGTCTTTTGATTTACATACATACATATGTATGTACATACTTTTTTTCTAAAATGTACTTTTTTCAAAGAATAGTTTATAAAGATTACTGTTTTAAGACGCACTTTATTAAAAAGGTACTTTTTGAAAAATGTTATAAGTTGTAGTAAACCGAACGCGCCAGCAAACCAAAGTGGTATCCCCTTCAATGTAGGTGATTCTTACATAGAGAAAATCCCATTACATTGTTTTATACATTTCCATAGAAATGTGCGAAGATTATACGTTTCAACGAACACGAAATTGTTCACGAAAACCTCGAGCTGTATACTTGTATTGTTGTTGCAATGCTGCTGGTGCATTGTATAAAGTTGCCGTTGCGAAGACAATAATAGTGGCAAGCAACTGCAAATACACGAAAAAATAACGCAATGGAAATTTAACTCCTTTAGCACACACGTTTCAGTGAATGTGAGAAAAAGTATCACAGTTTAATAGTGCATTTTACTTTATGGATAAAAAAATTTAAAAGATTCTTTAACGCAGAATCATTACTATTGCTTTTGCCAGTAATTCTGCCTATATTATAGCTGAATATTGAATTCATCCCATGCAATACATTTTTAAGCTTTAAAATTATATTTAACAAATAAACGAAATGTATTTAAGATCTCCTCTCAGTGAATTGGAAATGGAAAATCAATCCATCCACCATTGCCGAAGCAAATCCGAGTATATATATATATATATATATATATATATATATATATATATATATATATATATATATATATATATTGAAATTTTATAATAACGATTTTAAAAGAAGTCATGTAGAATCTTTCATTTACTCATTTCCCTTCATATTCCTGCATAATTTGTTCGTTGGGTTATACTATATTTACTTGCTCTGATGTCCTTTTTTCGAAGTGCTTTTAATAATGTTTAAAAATAACTATAATCGTTAAATATTGATGATGATATGAGAGTTTTTTTCTTTTCTTAACTATTCACCTTCTGTTGTAACAAAATAAGAAATGAAAAAAATAAAGAAATTATTAAGTGTAGACGCCATAAGTACATAAAGAAGGAGCGAGTGAGTGAGTGAATGAGTGAGTAACCTGGTTGTGGTGTAAGTATGTGTCCCACCATGTTCAATAACTTTTAAACGGAAATTCAATTCAATGTCCAACATGGCATCAGCCATGTTTTAATAAAATACGTGACTTGATTTCAGTTTTATTTACTAAACATATTTTGCGCAAAAAACACACGATGTTGTTAAGATAAGATAGATGCTATAAACTTAAGATGTTTAACAGCTTTTGAATTGAATTTCTTTGTGTTTTTTTTCTGCACTTTAAAAGTCTTTGGCATTCAATGGAGTAGTTGCAATTAAAATTTCTTAAAGAAGAAAGTGATGAAAATGCGACCATTATCTAATAGTTATTACATATAATCTTAGTGTCGCGTTACTATTCTGAATACTTAAGGCTGCATTTCATTATTTTTATCAAATAACAGTGTGCAATAGAAAAAAAACATTTTTCTAAAACAACAGGATACAAACAAACATATTGAGCCATAATGTTTAAACGAGAAATTTTTCGACTTTGTTTTTTTAAAGCAAATGGACTATTGACAATCGCAAATAATCGATTTTGATTAAATAATGTATTTAGTTCAAAAATTATGTCATTTAAGCTTTTTTGTAGGTTATGGCACAATATGTATACATTCACGACATTGTTATCGGGTGCAAAAGGGCTTATACATATATAAACGCTCTAATTTTTCGAATGTTCTTTTTTTATTTTCCAAAATTTCTTTTAAATCAATATATTTTATATAAATAAAAATCTAATACTTCATGACATTGATTTCATTTTCCTAAAAATCAAGACATCATAAGTTAATAATCGTTTTTTGAAAAGTCCAAAAAATACACATGTTGATATGTTGGAAGTTGAGAAAAGGTAATTCCTAAATAATTACTTAAAATTTTTTTCACTAGGTTTTTATGAACTCTTATTTGTACTCAATTGTTAAGTCCTCCTACAGAATTACAATTTTTGTTGCTGCAATATTTTAAAATTCAGCTTTGAAATTGCATTAATGTCTATATTATGAAATTCTATTTTTGCCATTATTTAATAAAAAATTTTATTACACCACAAATTTCCATGAAAAATTTAAAATTATGTTTACTCTTTAATTTGAAATTTATTTGCTGATGGTTCAGCTTGGTCTATATGCACTTCATTGTTGCTGTAACAAATCATCAATAGACTTCAACCACGCATTTTGAATAGTCACAAACCTCTTATCTTATGCACAGACTTTCAAGAACTATTTGAGAGTTCACAAATAATAATATTTTTGAAAATCACAAAAGAAGAACAAGCATAGTAGGCATATAGACCAAGCTGAACCTTCAAACTAAAATATAATTATGACAATATGTCGATTAATAAATTTCTTAAATGTTATATTTACTTTTTGTTATATTTCCTGTGTTTCATGTAACTGAAGAAATAAAATAAAATAAAACGTCAAATACATTAAAATTAACAAGTGCGAATTTCACAACAAAAGAGAATTGCCGATCACATGAAACTGAGTACCCCTCAGAGTTACCAAATTTGAAGATTTATCTTATTTTCGAAGTTTTTCGGGATCTCAGAAAGACTAATGCTCTTATGCAAAAACGATTGTTAAAGTTAAAGCATGCGTTAAAACCGGTTTTGAAATACGAAATTCGTTTGTTAAACCAACTTTAAGTTTACCAATTGTTTTTGCAGAAGGGGGTAAAAGATTTGTTTGTTAGTGCTAATTCACACCGTGAAATTTATGACGTCTATTTTTCTTAATTCCCTTTTGAAGTTGCTGCCAAAAATTCCTTACACTCATATTATGCTTTTTTTTGGGGGTCTAATTTTACTTCTCTCCACCATAATACCAATAAGCTAGAAGAGTACCAATGAAAAATAGCAATAAGATAGAAGAGTAATGTTTAAACGTAACAACAATAACGACAAGAGCAATGTGAAGAGAAATATGAACAAATTCAGTGAAGTGCGATTTTGACCCGCGCACGAAGGGTTCCGTATGGGCACGAGATATGTAATTCAATACGAACAATATAAACTATAGTTTTGGCATTTGTTCGTTTTTGAGTTTTTTCGGTTTTAAGCGTTTATTTTTAGTTTGGGGGTTTTTTGAATTTATTGGCGCTTTCTGAGTTTTGGCACTTTTTTTCACGTTTTGGAGATTTTTTTTTTTGGTTTTTGAAGTTTTTTTTTTAATTTTGGCGATATTTATTATTTTGGCGTTTTTTTTTTATTTTGGCGATTTTTTTATTTTGGCGATTTTTTTTAATTTTGGCGTTTTTTTCATATAGGTGATTTTTTTTTAGTTTTGGCACTTTTTTTTCGTTTTGAGGATTTTTTCCGGTCTTTGGCGTTTATTTTAAATTTTGGCGATTTTTTTCGTTTTGGCGATTTTTTTAAATTTGGCGATTTTTTTTTTAATTTTGGCGATTTTTTTTCATTTTGGCGATTTTTTTCTTCACATAAACAATTATTTTGGTTTTGGCGCATTTTTCGCGTTTAGGCGATTTTTTTTCGGTTTTTGGCGTTTTTTTTTCATATTGGCGATTTTTTCTTTCATTTAAACGATTTTTTCGAATTTGGCGATTTATTTTAGTGCTAGAATTTTTTTTTAATTTTGTCGATTTTTTTCGATTTGGCGATTTTTTTGAATTTTTGGCGATTTTTTTCGGGTTTTGGCGATTTTTTTCGGTTTGGCGATTTTATAATTTTCGGATTTTTTAGTTTTACCGTTTTTGAAAATTTCAAGAGGTTACCTCTTACGGTCTCCAAGATACAGCAATTTGTCAAAATTATATAGTCAAAATTGCATTAACTGATGGACCACCCTTTAATTTAAATTTTTTAATATTTTAATGTTTATTGCTGTAGTCTATATAAAAATACACTAATTTTACAAATTTCAAGTGTCAATATACACAGGGTCATACAATTGTATGTATATTACATGAGATTTTAAAAATTTTCGTCGCTCGTTTTGGAGCACCCTTAAATTTCTAATTCTCATGTATTTGTTGTTGTAGTGGCCAAGGTTCTACATACTCTGTCCAAATTTTAGGTCCGTAGCTCTTACAGAACCCTAAAAACCATGGAAAACAGAAATCGACTAATTTTTTCTATCCCTCTTTCTTCTCTACACCGTCCGTTAACAAACAGAAAGTGACGTCGTGTGAATTAAGTGTTAGTCCTCGTCCAGACTTGGAATTTTCGTTGCAGCAATTTTTTAAAATTGCATAAGTGTCCACATTAGGAAATTCTAGTTTTGCTATTATGCATTAAAAAATGTCTAATACACCTAAATTTAACTGAAAAATTCACAATTCTATTTATTTTATGTTATATTTTTTAATTTCCACACAACTGAAGAAGTAAACGGCCTGTCCCACGATGTCACCAGAAATCGTTCGATCGACAACTTGTATTGCAAACAACAATAAAATTAGAAAATTTGTTTTCGTTTTCAATATAAGTTTTCGATCGAATGATTTCTGGTGTCATCGTGGGACAGGCCGAAAATTAATAAAAAACGTCAAATAAAACTAACAAATTGATATAAACAAGACCGAATTTCAAATCAAAAGAGAATTGCCCAGCACATGAAACTGTGTACCCCTCCCCAACCTTCTCACCCCTCTCACCAATAAACTCAAGAATTGCTGCAACAAAAATTGCAAATCTGGACAGGGAATTAACAATAAGATTTTTGATATTTGGTGCTTTTAGTATATTATTTAAGGCCCTTTAGACCAAAGTATTGACCTATTTTATTCTTTCCTTCATCAAAATCATGAATTATGTGCATACATTTATTTATCATATACATTAGGTTATTCATTTAATCGGGTTTTTCTTTAATCGATTAATCGCTCGCTTATTTAATCGAGGTTTTTGATTAATAGGTTAATAATCGGTTATTTTTGGTATTAACCGGTTAACCGATTATTCAAGTTTTTCCATAAATCAAGTGTTTTCAACAAATAAAAGTGCATAAATTATTTATTAATTTGAGGTTATTATTAGTAAAACCAAAAGCACACATAATAAATCTTAAACTAATTCGGTTAATTTTTTTTAGAACATTTCGTGTAATACTATCGATAGTTCCCTCTATTGGCGGGTCATCATCTGACTCATAATGACAGAGCTCAGCGAGGAATATTCTACAAAAAAAGTGAATTTCTGAGTTTCTTGGCTTTCGTTTTTAGACTGTCTCTCATTAAATCTAATCCTTAATTAAATCGTTCGCAACAGACCTATTGGCTTTTATTAAATTATTAAGTAAAAACTTAATATTTCCCTCTAGTTAGAGTACCAGAGTCTCTAGTTAAACTCTTTTATAGCCATGTCCAAAGATTTTGAAGTTTTGCTTAAGTGAAGATCACTGAACATACTTCTTTTTTGTATGAAAAATAATTTCTAAACACTCACCTTTTGTAAATGAGATGAGGCAAATAATTACTCACACAAAAAATAAGTTGTAATACTAAAAAAATATGAAAAAATATGTTACGTCGGTTCATCGACTGAAATTAACCTATTTAACCATTAACCGAAAAAAGCCGATTTTAAATTAACCGATCAGTTAATCGGGTAGAAATTAACCGGTTAACCTATTAACGGTTAACCGATTGAGTACCCTAATAAACATACATTCATGTTCTATTCAATAACCGAAAAAAACCGATCAGTTAATCGGGTAGAAATTAAGCGGTTAACCTATTAACGGTTAACCGATTGAGTACCCTAATATACATACATACATGTTCTATTCAGTAAATGTTTTGTTACATTTGTTAGTTTATTCGAATTCAGTAAAATCAGTGCACATTAATATATTTTGAGTAAAATCACTAAAAAAAGATATTTTTGTTTGACTTGAAGGTTTTTGAGCAAAAAATATGGCAATGTTGGTAACCCTCACCAATTTTCTCGCCCCTCTCACCGTTAAACTCAAGAATTGCTGCAACAGAAATTGCAAGTCTGGACAGGGACTAAGTAAAATATTGAAACAAACTTTTTAGTTTAAATGTTTACCATTTGTTTGGTAAAATTTTCATTGATTACTGCACATGTATTTGCGTCCGACACTGTTATAAAGGTGGCGTTCTTGTGTTGTGGTGAATCTGCATAGAAAATAGAAAATAAATTTTGCAGTGAAGGTAGAAGGCATAGTAACAATTTATTTCTTTATATATTTTTTTTTGTTGCAAATTTTACTATTTACGGGTTTAGTAATTTCTTAAATATATTTAGCAATTTTTCGCCAGGAAGCAAATTGCGGCACTCTTTTACGAAATATTGCAATAGAGAAATAGAAATATTTTAAAATTCCGCTCGGTATCGAATGCCGTAATTTACCCCCATCTTCCGATTTCTAATAAATTTTAGGGCTTTCGCCGGATTTTACAATTTTTCGATTTTAGAATTTTGCAAAAATTTTTCTAACAATTTTCTGATACTTAAACAACATTAGACTTTGTTATCATCAAGCTGATAGCAATTTTTTATTTTGCGAATTTTCATAATTTTCGCGATTTTTACCGGTTTTTTTGCATTCCTCACAGTTTTAGCGATTGGTATTCAAACTTATGGCTTGTTTAAAATTTTGCAACTTTTCGCGAATTATCGTGGTTTTTGAAAAAATAGGTTAGGAAGAAGGTGGTGCTTTACAGCACCTCTACTCGGAGACCCAATTGTGTCTATAAAAAAATAAATAAATCTCAACAAACATTGTAAATAGAAAAATGGAAAAAACAGAAAATCAATAGTGATACTTATAAATGTGTTTACCAAAGGTAAAATCAATTGTATACACAACAATCGTTTCTCATATTCCGTTTCATTGTAAATTTAGGTCAAATAGCTTATGTTAATACGAATCTCTACCCAAGTAGATAGACTAGGGTGCTGATAAAGTGCGTGGCTGCACAGAAAAGTATCGGTATTTCTCCCAGCTTAAAGTCTAAGTTTAATTTTTCTTCTCCTCTTTAGAAACTCACATTAATTAATAAAAATGTTTTATGTTTTTTTAATTAAAATATCCGCTACATGAGGCTTATTTTAAAATTGAGCCGCAGAAACACTGCGTTTTCTACATCAGCTCGTCATAAAACAAATTTTGCTATACAATTTTAAAACAATTGTTTTGAAAAGGTGTGATGATTTCGAGTATCATTTTTGAACCAATCTTAAACTGCTGACTTCTAAAAAGCACACTAAAGTATAAAATTTAAACCATATAAAAGGGCTGTGAAAAGAAATTTATTAACAATTTTTGGAAAAACCATTAAAAACAAATTTTAAAATTATTGACATCGTTTTCAAATTGATTTTGTGTATAAATTGTTTTTCATCACATACCTGAGGGCAAATTACGGCACTCGTTATCGAACGAAATTAGGAAATATTTCAATAGAGTTTATATAGAAACATTTTAAAATTTCGAACCATATCGAATGCCGTATATTATATTATATTATATTATATACATACATATATTCTATCCTGACTGCGCACTGTGAGCATGAAATTTTTTTTACTTCTCTTTATCCTCATTGTAATAATACTTTCTCTTACATTTTCCAAAAAGCCGTGCCACAGTGTGTTATTATTCTAATACATAAGTTTTTCTACAAATAAAATTTTAATCCTATAACTAAATTTCAATTTGCGTGCAAATTTTAGTATACATTTTTGTGCTTTATTAACATTGTTGCTTTATTTATAAGAATTTTTTAAATCTTTTTAATTTCCAAGAACATTTTTAGCAAATCCCAACCATTCTTTAAATATTTAGTGCTCAATAGTGAGTTGCATGAAGTGAAGTGCTTAAAAGAATTGAGAGTGTGTGCATTTTGAATAAATTTTGCATTTTGTATAAAGTACTCGTTTGTGCACAACTCGTATCTAGCAGGAGGCCTAAAACGCTTTAACAAAAAGCGTTTCAGTAAAAATATGTTTGAACGAAGGTGTATTATTAAATATGGCGGCTTAAGTTTCTTGGTTTTATATCCATGGAGTTTAGTCAGTTGCCTCATTCTATAGTTTGGTTTCCTTTTTTTAATTTTTTTTTTGCATAACATGAAACGTATGTAAGTTTTAATGTTTTTTTATATCTTTTTTTCATTTTGTTATTTTTCCCCATCTTTTAAACATTTTTATCATAATTTTTGCATTTAATGGTGTTCGTTTTTATGGCAACATGCACACTTGAAACCTCATTTAGTTTCTTTCATTTTATTTTTAATAATAGTTTGAGCAGGGAATGTCTCCACTTTTCCGTTTCTAAGCTAAGAATAACGAATCATTACATTTTAGATATTATTGGGGTACAATTTTACTTGATCATTAACATAATTTATATTATTATTATTTACATAAAAAGGAAGGTTATAAGTAAACATGTATAACCAATTTCGGGGACTAAAATCCTACCAATCATCGAATTTGATTAATTCAACCAATATAAACCAGATATATAAATTTTAATCCAAAAACGCCATTTAAGCAGTTGTCAACACTCAATATATGTATAACTAATTGGCAGATGAAAAGTGAAAACTACTCCATTGATAAGATAAGAATGGAGCGATATACGCACGTAAGCGTGCTGACATGTTTAATATTCGGTAGAAAAATAAAGGCAATTTCGCGGTCACAGTTCGCAAAACCTTCTCGGTTAGCAATTGTAAGACTAGTGGGAAAATTTGAACTGTTTCGACAAGTTAGTGATGTCAATAATCGGACTAATAATTACCTTTAGACCTTTTTCTTTGAAGCTTCGTGAAAAATAAGGTCCAACCCAAAAAGCCACAAAAAGTTCAAGATCTCAAAGATGAAACTAGTGATATTATCGAGGTTCTACATACGCAAATATCCGAATTTGAAATGGAAAATTTCGCTAATTTGGCTGATATTGCTTTCTGTTATTAGTGGCATACGCCCTTTTTGGCAACTAAAGAAGTATACGATAATTTATTTTAAGAATTTTAGTTTTCTACTTTTCAAAATTAAACCTCTTATTCGAAGAAGCTTTATTTGTTAAACACTCGGGTCTCGTTTAATGCAGTAGATGCCTCCCAAAAAAATTTGCATAAATTGCACTCGCATAAAACGATCCTCCAGCTACATATAACGATTTTATCAGCGATGCAAACTTGGTTTAATTTGAAAACGGCAAAGAAAGCTTAAAAAACATCTAAAATTTTAAAATTTGTTAAAATTTTAAACTAATTTTTAATATAAAAATCGCATAAATTTTAATCAGCATAAAACAAGACTTGCGGTCCGATTCAGTAACTTTTAACGATCCGACAATCGTAATTTTTGTCTATATGTTTTGTCGCTTAAAATAACGATGGTGTGATTTTGAAACTTCTTCTTTATCGATAAAATTAACAGCACATAAATTACTTACGCTTGTATAATCTAGACGCACGGCAGTGCACCAGGCCAAGTTCCGGTCAATGCACGCAGTGTGTATATTTACAGGAAGCCATTCGAGCTGTTTTTACCCCCTTATAACTTTGTTCCCCCCAATCGTAAAATTACAAAATTTAAACCATAATTACAATAAATTCATGTTACCTCATATGCGAAGTTTGAAAGTTTTACAAAGGAAGGTTCCGTAGATATGAAAGTGCAAAAACTGCATATTTTAAGCCATACTCACTGACTCACTGACTCATAGCTAGAGATCTGAAATTTGGTATACAAGTAGATCTAGGTGAGCGATGAACTAGAAAGATTTGAGAACCTAAAAATTTTAAGCAGGGGATAAAAATTTAACTTTGTACTAGTGAGCTGAAATTTGGTACACAAGTAGAACTATGTTTGTAATCACCTAGGAAAATCAGAAAACCCGAAAATTTTTACCAAGGGTCGGGGGCTACGCCCTTAAAGCTCAGAATTAAAAACACATATCTAAAGCATTTAAATTAAGCGATTTGATTGAAACTTGGCCCACATGTTATACTAATACAAGGCTATAAATTTAAACCTGCTATTTCATGTACTTCCGGTCAACATATTAAATGTACTATTTATGTAACTAATATTATCGGTTTTCAACGAAACTAAACAGGAAAGATAAACACTAGCCAAAGAAAATTTTGGTTTAAAAAAAATAGGCGAAAACACACCCATAGGAATAAAAAATTAAAATTTGCGCTAGTGAGCTGAAATTTGATAAACGAGTAGTTAAAGATTAGAAAATTACAAAAATCTGAAAGCTCAAAAATTTTACCAAGAAGGGCGGGGCTGCGCCTATAAGGCTCAGAATCTAGAATACAAATCTAAGGGCTTTAACTGAAGCGATTTTATTGAAATTTGGCATACACGTTGCAATAATGCAAGGCTATAAATTTACGTTTAAAAAATGGGGCGTTAACACGCCCATACATTTTAAGCCGACTATTTCATATACATTTGAATAAACAACATGTTCATAAATTTATTACTAAATCTTGAGATTGAAAATTTAAATTTATTACTAAATCTTGAGATTGAAAAAGTGGGCGGTCTGGATTCGGAACTAGCTAAAAAAATCTGAATCCGAAATCCGAAAAAAGCTCAGAATTAAAAAAAACAAATCCAATGTGTTTATCCCAAGCGATTTTATTGTAATTTGGGTTACATTTTGCAATAACACAAGGTAATAAATGTTCTTTAAACAAAATGGGCGTTAAAACCCCACCAAATTTGCCCTCCTATTTCATGTATATATAAACTTCGGATCAGCACATTTAAAAATACTATTTATGTTTTTATGATTTTACGCTTTCAGCGAAACTCAACAGGAGAGATAAACACTCGCCAAAAAAATCTTGAGTTTGAAAAAAGTGGGCTTGATCACGCAAATAAGAACAAAAAATTTAAATTGTTAAATTGTTTAAATTTAATGAGGTTAAATTTGATAGACAAGTAGGTCTAAGTTAGAAAGTAACTTGAAAAATCTTAAAGCCAGGTAAATATAGCCACAGGGGCGAGGCTACGCCCATTTGGTTTGAAACTAAAACATAAAATTTAAATCGTTGACGTAAGCAGTTTTATTGAAATTTTTTAATAATGAAAGGCTATAAATCTTCCTTTAAAAAAGTGGGCGTTAACATGACAATAAAATTTAAGTCTCTTCTTTCATGTACTTCGGATCAGAATATTTATACTACTTATGTAGATATTATTATCCGTTTCTATCAAAACTTGACACGTATGATTGGCACGGACTAAAAAAATTTTCTTTTAAAAAAATGGGAATACCCCATAAAAATAAAATAATTAAATTTGCGCTAGAGAGTTGAAATTTAATACGCCGGTAGGTCAAGATGAGAAACCAACTAAAAAAATCTAAAATGTCAAATATTTAAACTGAAACTTTCACTATCAACTATCATCCTTAAAAGAGGACGTTGATAATTGAGCGGTGCTCATAACAATATTTTAATACCCCTTAAATTAAGGGGTGAGTTGCGTACAGGAAAAATCCGAAAGCACTGGTTGTTACATTAGGGAAATGGGGCCATTTTTATAAAAACTTAGCGCAATATTATACGGCAGAGAACTGAAATTTGGAAAAAAATTGAGTTAGGTAATTTATTAACTAGAAATATTTAAAACACAAACTACTCTATTGCACATTTCACTCATACTAGCCTTTAATTTTGCATTTTAAAAAGTACTTCATCTAAGCAGACTTTAGACGGTCCTTGTAATGACACAATATTGCACATATAACACTCTAACCCCATATTGTATGATGGTCTGTCCTTTTAAACTGACGCAGGCATTATGAATAGAACTATAACAGACTAGAAATTTCAAGTTTAATATGCCTTATTGAGAAACCCTTTCAAAAAGTAGTCAGATCCTCACAAAAACATAAATGTGAAAAAAGCCCAAGGTCCTTTCCAAAATTTCGGCCATTAAAAGTAGTGAGATAAAAATTTTAACCAAGTTCTTGTTTGGCACAATACCTATCACTGTAATATGATATGCACAAAATAAATTTGTAAACGTAAGAGTGTCATACATATCAAGGTATGCTGCTGTTTGATTATGGTTACCTCACCTATACTTTTTCCTTGCGTGTAGGCAGAACAGTTATCACTACAATCTGCTAAGCATTATATAAATTTTTATTCGTTAGGGTGTCATATTATTTCTAGGCAACCTGTATAATTAGTTTTTAGTGCCGAGCAATATTAGCGTGACTCCGCCTATCCTCGTACACAAATTTTGAGCTTACATATTTTTATAGTTGGTTTCTCATCTAGACCTACTTGTTTGTCAAATTTCTGCTCATTGGATATAATATTAATTTTTAAATTTATAGGCGTAGCCCCAACCCTCTGGCTAAAATTGTCGGGTTTTCAGATTTTTATAGCTGGTTTCTGACCTAGACCTACTTGTGTATTAAATTTCAGCTCATTAGGGCATATTTCAATTTGTATTTTCTATGGGTCTAACTCCGCCCACTTTTTTAAACTCAAGATTGTATTTGACCAATGCTTATTATTCATGTCAAGGTTCATGGGAAACGGATAATGAAAAATACATATATAGTATATTTAAATTTTCTGATCTAAAAAACATAAAATAGGAGGCGTGTTTACGAATTTTTTTATCAACGAAAATATATACCAAATTTCTATAAAACTGCTTTTGTTAAAAGCTTTATATTTGATTTTCCTAACTAGAGCTTCATGTGCGTAGCAACCCCCCCCCCCTTCCATTCATCACGGCAAAAAAATTCTTGTTTTTCAGATTTTTATGGTTAGGTACTCACCTAGACCTACTTGTGAATTAAATTTTAGCTCACTAGAGCAAATTATAATTTTTATGGGAGTATATCCGCCAACAACCTCCCGCCCCGTCAGCTGAAATTTCTAGGTTTTAAGATTTCTCTAGTTAATTCGTGAGATTAACCAACTACTTATATTTTCTCTACAGTGGAGTTACTTCCTTGGTTATGGCAACAACAAATTCCGAGACTTAATATCTTCCACTGAGCAGGACCAGTTGTATTTGGTTTGGAGCTGTACACAACTAGTCTTATAAGCACTTCTGAATATATATACAGTAGAACCTCGTTAATCCCGACAGATATAGTTTAAGCCTACTGAATCTTCCGGACTACATTTAAAAAACTCATACAGTTAAGTAACTAAAAAAAATAAATATCTACTCTTACGAATTCATTTTCATGTAATTAATTTACAGAAAACATGTATAAAAATGGTGTGAAAAAATAACTATTTTTTTAAATTAAATTAATTCACATATCTTTATGTAGTTTGCCTGTTCTATTCTTAAATTCTTTTACAAAAATAAAATATCCGTTGTTATCACTTTTGGTTGATAAAATAACTCTTGAAAAAAACTCACTTGCATGTTTATTTGAAACTTGGTTTTCAACATTCTCGTATTCCTTCAAGTAGCCATCAAAAAGTCTTCAACATTTTGGTTCTAGTTACCGCTTAAACTAATTATTTCTCACATCAGGGAAATTGTAAGCTAATGAATTTTCGCCCCGTGCCCAAGTATCGATTTCAGAAGGGCGAAAATTAGGGAAGAGGTTAACAGTAGATAAAGTTGCGATATATCGCATTTGTGACTTTCCTCCATTTATATCAAATATTCAAAATTTTTTCTGATCCATTTTCCACTATCACCCAGTGAAAAAAATGGAAAAAATTCTAGCGGAAGTACATTTTCATTGCTTCCAAAAAATCGATATTTTTAATTTGCCGAGAGTGAGCAAAAACCCATGGACAAGCTTATTTTAGTCACACAAAACCTTGTAACTCCTCCATAGTGTTAGAAAATACTCACCAGAATTTAAAAAAAATTTATTTTTTTAAAGAAATTTATGAACTAATTTTAGTCTAAAATTTAAAACTTATTTGCTTCACTTTACATGAAAACACTGTTTCGGGCTTAAATTCGTATAAAAAGAAACGAATTGTTAAAATAGATAACTACTTACAATTTTTCCTTGATGAAAATATTATCATAGAACACAGAAAAGGAATTTTTTCTTTATATCGCTTCCAATTCAGTGAGCAGGCATCAAAAAGGAGAACTTCTTGCCATGACAACCCTATGTAAAAATCATTAGAACGGTTCGAAATTTTCACTACTTCCGCATCGTAAACTCTACATTTTCATGACTTTTTTGGAGTCTCTTTTTTTACTGGGCACTTGTGTCCAATATTTAGAATTTTTCTGCAAATGTTAATGTTTTATGTTGTTATTTATTTGAACCTTGTCCGGACTTGTCCGGATCAGTGCTGTCAGATATGGCGATATCTCACCAAGCGTGGCGACAAAAATTTGATTTTGGCGATGAAAATTTTTAAATGGCGATTGGCGACTTTTTTGGCGATATTTGAACTCCTTTGCGATATTTTTGGCTTCTACTTTTCAATAAATTAAAATTATGTTAAGAATATGAAATTTTTTAATGAAATTTTTTCTACAAAATGAAATATTTCGTGAAAAAATTCTAAATATTTGTGACTCTTTATCTCAAAATTTTTTTTTCGAAATTCAATTTGGCCTACAAAATCTTACTTGGTATTTATGAAACGCAGTGGCGAAAACTTTCTTTTATAAATTAGAAACAATATTTTGATAACGAAGTACCAAAAAGCCTGCACGAGATCTCATCTAAAGCGCATAAATACGAAGATGCTGCTGGTACTTACCACTTCAAGGATATATGTGTACTTATGTAAATACACATGCAAGTAAATGTTAATTCAGTTTTATTACAAAATTTAAATAATAATTTTTATCTTGGTGCTCAAGTTCAATTTATCATATTTAGATTAATCTTTTGGAATAGGTTATTTTTAAGTATTTTTTGTACGATAGTATTTGTATGTTAATGTAAACACTTTTTTTTTCTAAAATAATAAGGCTTTTCATGAGAATGTTCAAAAGTCTCGCAAACTATGCAATTGTGCATTTTTACACTCTCGTAAATAAAATGTCAAAAACTGTATAGAAACTTAGTTACACAAACCTGTTAAGCTTGCCCAATAATTTTGATACGTAAACTTAAACTGTGCAATTGTGCATTTTGTAAATAACCACTTCTTGCTTCTTTGGCTTCATTTAGGTATTTTTAGACACACACACACACAACTTTATATTTTTATAAAAATATATAAACGTTTTTATATTAAAAATTTATCTTATTTTATTTTTACTAACAGCCTGTTTTTGTAACGTAACTTTTTGTATATTGCACGCCAAATAACGAATGAATTGAAATTTTGGTTTTTGTTTATTTTATTTTGAGTATAACGAATAAGCTTTAAGCTTTTGTTTGAAAAGTTGGTTCACATACGTACTACAACTTTCAGAATAAACAATCAGAAAAAATTGAACGGGTTGGTAATTTTTATAAATAAAAGTAAAATAAGGGATGATTTTAATAAAAGATGTAAGTAAGTATTTACATATTCCTAAAGAAAAAAGAAACGTTCAATTACACTATGCAACAAAATAAATATTAACCACTAAAATAAGATGTTTTCTTAGCTAATTCAGGGTCGCTGAACACGAATATGGCAATCATTTATTTTTCTTAAGAAGCGTTTTCGAGATATTTGCGGAAAAAAGTGTTTTTTTTGCAGCTTGCAAAGATATTCCCAAAAATCTTGAGAGCTGTTGATTAAAATTTAGCAGCTTTAGCAAACATATGTTTTTCTTTTAATAGCCAGTATTTTGATTGTGTTGATCGAATAAAAATTCACTGAGATACGGGCCTTTAGATTTAAAAAAACTTGAAGTTCTTATGATTTTTTTTAATTCGGTATTTTAAGTTGCGCCCTTAAGCCAAAACAAGTTATAAAATTTATTTTAGACATATATCTTAAATAAAATGTTTTAGCTCATTTATTAAGCGTGAAGTTATTATTATCGGGCAAAAAATTTAAAACTTACGACACATTTACTTAATGTATACGACTTTGAATTTTCGGATGTTTTCATTAAAAATTTAATTTTTTTTAAATCTAAATTCAGTAACTCAATGAATTTTCAGCCGATCAACACACTATACATATGGAGTGATAAAAGAAAGACATATCTTCCAAGCAGTGTACAATTTACGTAATTTGGATAAACAGTTCTCAAGATTTTTGGAAATACCTTTGCAAACTGCAAAATTAACTCGTTTTTCGCGAATATCTCGACAATGCTTCCCAAGAAAAATTAATAAGGGCCATATTCGTTGTCAGCAGTCCCAATTTAGTTAAAAAACATTTATTTTTAGAAGTTGATTTTTTTGTGGCATCCAGCAGTAGTCACCTATCATGGATGTTTTCACTAAATATGTCGTAATTGTTTAATTTTTTGTCCTCTGATAACAATTTAACGCTTAATAAGTTGGCTACAAGATTTTATTTAAGATGCAAGTTTATGATACATTTTAGAATTTTTTTTTGGCTTAAGGGTGCAACTTAAAATACTGAATGTAAAAAAAAAACTTTTTTGAATCTAAACGGCCGTAACTCAATGAATTTTTATCCGATCATTACTTCTACATCTTCGGAATAAAGTCAATCATAATAATATCAAATAAAGCTTTTAAAATCTTAGGTAGAACAAAATGATGCACTTGTAGATGAAATGAAGGCATATACAATAAATCTTGGTTCGATTGCAAATGCGAAATATTGGTCGCTATTAAAAACTTCAAATGCAACATATCCAATCATTGTTTTTTTCAGAAAACACGTATTTTTTTGTATATTTAAAAATAAAATTTTTTTAAACTCTTAAATTTTATTTATTTTTAAGTCAGATTGATAGGGTTGCTTTTTCTAAAGAAACTTTTAATTTTCTATGAAAAAAGCTCTAAGAATTACAACTAAAAAAGTAATGGAAACATTGTTCTTAGACGTTTAATTACGAACAAAAAGAGCTTTTATTTCCAAACGAAAAAAGAAAATGAACTCAATTCCCAGCTCGATCGTTTGGTTAATAATCAATCGCTTGCCTTCTAACGTAAGGCAGTTCGATGAACAGGCTGTAAATGTAATTTTTGACGTTTGTTTCAAATTTACATAAACTGTTTGCCCAAAAGTTCAAAAGGGGCTTCATGAAACAAGTCTGGCAAGTTTGCCCAATTGCGCAAATCACAATTTTAAAAGTTCTCATGAAAACCCTTAATATACTTTTATGTTTTACGATAGACGTTATCTACTGAATCTAAAATTTAACAATACTCGTATTTGTAATGTAAATACAATATAAAAATAATTTTTGTAGCTATAATTTAATGTTTTATTATATTGGCGATATTTGGCGATATTCGACAAGTCATTTGGCGAGGAGGGTGAAAATAAATCTGACAACACTGGTCTGGATTACTGGGTAGTCCGGCCTAATTAAAATTTATTGACATATTTAATCCGTGTGATTAAAGTTTTTCAATATTTACTTATTTGGTGATAAGTTAAAATGTTAAAGTCTAACGTAAAAATGCAGCGAAGAATTGTCGTCTCTAAGAAAACACTCATCGCCAAAATTGTCCCGGTATTTCATATTCACATTCACCACTTTCAATATGCCGGAAATTGTCTGACAAAAATCTTAAGACACACCCAAATTTAGCGAATAAAAAAACATCGTACATACATACATACATATGTATATTTTTCAATAAAACTGTTTGCATCACAATATGAACAATTGAATATTTTCCACATACATACATATAAAAATTTGAAATAAAACACATCCACACAAATTAAAAAACAGTACTTGTGTTTTAAAAAAAAGTAGAGCATATTTAAAATGCTAAAGGTGCCAGATGACGACGACGATGATGATGATGAGAAATTTCTTGTTATAGGTATGAAAATCTTAAGAAATTAACATTTGTAAAATAAAATATTGAAGACAGAAAACAGAAACGATACAGAAAGGATCAAAAGGATATAAACAAAGGGTCCCAGCCAACAATACAACCTTTTCCGCTCCGTCCCTTCAGCAAGTACACTCACGCGTATTGTACCAGCAGTGAAGAAGAATTCTACGAGTGTGTATCGCATCCACTCAAAGTGCGCTGCAATCTCAAACTCATTGCTTTCATTCAAACGAAAAATAAAAAATAAAAAGAACGCAGTACACCAGTACTTGGGCAACTACTTATGCAAACGTGCAGAAAAGTAACCTACGGACAGACGAACGATATTGTATGAAGATTGTGTAATTATACACTCTGGGTGTGAGCTCGTTGAATCCAATTGTTTTGTTGCGATTCTTATTCTTGTAGGTTTTTTATTCATCGTCCTTACGTTGTTGTTCCGTTTGTTTTCCCCCAATTTTTTTAAAAAAAAGTACATATTAACATTTTTATGTGTATACCCTACATCACGCAATCTATTCTGTAGAATTGCTAACCTTTAAAAAAAATATTTGTGAATAAATGTTTTAAATAATAAGAGATTTGTTCAGTATATCATAAAAAATTCATATTGTTATGTTTTTGAGCTTTAAAAAACGTTTACTTATTGAAGTTCGATAATTGCACATAAAAAAAAGTATGCAAGTCTAATTTAATTACAACATTTTATTCACTCACTGTTAGTTAAAAAAAAAATTTAAAAACAAGTTGTACACAAATTCTCTATAATTATTATTCAACACGATATTTGTTATTCCTCGTCCTTGACTGATGAAATTACTCCTTTTCCCCTCAACACATGAGTTGTCGTGGCTGTTTCTAACATCCAGAAACTTTTAGCCGCTTAAAAGTTTTGTTGCTTTGTGTGCTCGTGCTAAGAAACTTTCATCATCAGCTTGGTAATTAGAAATTTTTATTGACCTTATAATTAATTATTGCATACAACTGCATCTGCAGTCACTAAAGCAGCTAATTGGTTATAGTATAATCAACTATCTGACAGATATGTTCGACTAATGACTGATACCAAAGTTTCCTTTAAGGTCATAACAAATATATATAACACATCGTCACTCGTAGGTTAATGTGGCAATTCCCTCGAAAGTAAGATAGATCTCCTTATACTTGTTCGAGAATATCGGATCAATGTCGACAATGTAACTGCGGACAAACTAGCAAATCGAAGTACTTCAGGATGAAGACATTGACAATTTCTGCGGCATTCCTCTAAATTCATACAACAATGCACTTTCAGCAAAGTCCTAAAATAGGTGCCATAATAAGTCAACACGGTCTGCATCAAAAACATTATGGCTATATACATATCTACTAGAGACGGGCACTAGTGTTACTTATTTTTCTTCGACCCTAAAAAAGGGATAGTGGTAATTATCACGGAACGTTGATTTTTTTGGCATCCATGCTGGACTTCCATGTGGGACTTCCACATAATGACTTGTATTCAAGATGTTTAGATAAAGAAGAAGATGAGATAATAGTTTATATCCTAAGTATTCGGCCTGCACTTTAAATTCAAGCTTTCGCTGTTTAGGAAGGAAGGTTTTCAGTAACTTTTCAGAATTATCAGCGGTTCATATTAAGGACCTGCATTTCTCTATTAGGATCAGTGCATGGTTCAATTGCTACAGAGATTTTTAACACGTCCTTTAGCGGACTCACTCCTCCTCTCTTTTTTATGGACCTCTTTCTACTTTTTTCTATCTCTTCTTCTTTCTCCTACAGGTAACTCAAATGGACTTATATTACCGAAAACTTTTCTCTTTCATCGGAAATCTGAGGATTATATTCGGTTGTGCCGCTTCTTGTACTTATACCCTTCACCGATGTTCGCTTATGAAATATATTATATATATCGTTAATTCAATACGAAAAGGCCCTAACTCATGTTTTTCACAGTTTGCAGGAGGAGGAAAAAACTAAATAAAAAATATGCAATATTGATACGAAATATTTTTTTAAACGCAATTTTTATTGAAAACACTTTACAAATTTCGTGTGATATTAGTTTTATTAATTTGGAGAAGGTGTACCTCGTAATAGTCTATCGAAATATGTAAAAATATTGAGTTCGAAAAATTATGAGTTGGGGCCTTTTCGTATTAAGTTAACGATATATTCCATACATAATTATTTTTTTTCTTGTGAGGAAGAATAGATCATTTATTTTTTGCTATAGTTTAATATATACTACATAGTAAGTGACCTATAGGTTTTTTTTGTTTTTTAAGTAGGACCAGCACTCAGGGGATAAACCCTACTCATGCAATGCATTGTGCTAGAACTAGAAAAATAGATTATGGGGAGGAGGATAGAGGGAGTAGTGTCTGTGGACATTCGATTTAAACCTTCCGACGTTGAAAAAGACAGGAAACACTTCCGCAGGTAGTTTATGCCACATACAAATAGTACGGCTAAAAAAGGAATTCTTTGTGTAATGCGTAGTGCGATTTATTTTCCAATCGACCACAAAAGGATGTGCCCTGAATGAAGCTCATGTTGTGCGTAAAAAGGTTCGGGTTTCAGGAACAAGTTCCCTAATTTCATTAGAACACATTCCATTGTAGTAACAACAGAACAAGGAAATGCACCCCATATTGCGTCGATGCTCCAATGAGTCAATAGAGTTGGATACCCTACTGTCACCAATGAGCTTCTTCGCTCTCTCTTGTACGCGGTCGAGCAACTCCAAAATAGACTTTGAAGCGCTGGCCCATACATGAGAGTTGTATTCCATTTTTAGTCGGATATAAGTGGTATAAATAGTAAGAAGATCAGATGGGGTGAAGTATTGCTTGCACCGTTTTAAAAAACCTAGGCACTTGAATGCTTCTTTTGAGACCTGAACAATGTGCTCAGTCCAACGGATATCACGCAGAATTTTCATGCCAAGAACACCAACAGCTTCCGATTCCTTAATACCTATACCACTCACAGTTACAGAGCCAGCGGCATTTACGGTCATGCGTCTATGAGTAATCGTAAGGGTTTGGGTCTTACTGGCGTTAAAATTGACCCTATTCGCATGACCCCATTCAGAAATTTTTGCTAAATCGCAGATTAATGTCTCATTCATTGTTTGTCGCATAGACTCAACCCCCGATAGGCTACGTCTATTGCTGAATGAGAAAGAATGACAAATGCTGCTGTCGTCCACAAAAGGTTAAATAGGGTTGAAAGTTTTACAGAAGAGGTCATTAAGAAAGGAATAGAGTTGGTGTAAGAATGGAACCTTGCGGTAAATCTGAATTTAACTTGAACTCATTTGACAAAATCCCATCTATAACAACTCTTATAGTGCGATCCCTGAGGAAACTCGATAAGAATCGAGAGAAGTTATCACCGACACCAAGGACAATATATTTTGACAAAAATGCACCATGCCACACTCTATCAAACGCCTTGGAGATGTCTAGAGCCAACACCTTACTTTCGATGGAAATTCATCATATTTTCCATCACTTTGGAAAGTGCAAAACATATTGCGATTGGGCGATAATTTTCAGGGTTATTTGTTTTCCCTTTTTAAGGGATTGGAGTAACATTAGCAACCTTTCAACACACTGGGAACTCACCAGCATGGTACAGTGTGCTGAACAGGTTGGGTAATGGATGTGATAGCGTTGAGGAACACTGCTTCAAGAACAGTGCTGGAATGCCATCTGGCCCGGGAGACTTGTTTATGTTGAGTTCCGATTAAACCTTTTATACTGCCCTAGCTCAAAACAATATCTTAGGCATAGTAGTGGATACTCTCTCTAGCACAGGCAGTGGCTGAGATTGCTTTCCGGCAAGTAGGAATTACTTGCAAATATTTCAGCTGGTATGTTTAGCTTTATCAGCCGGGTCAGTGAATATTAGGTCATCCTTTAAAAGAGTGGGAATTGAAGAACTAGCATTATTCTTTACTCTTTTAACGAAGGACCAAAAGGTCTTACTACCCCGAGGGGCAGCAATAACTTTAGCACGGAGACGTTGCTCGTAAGGATCTTTTTTACGCCTCAGTACTTTGGCACACAAAGATCTCGCTCTTTTGCATAGCAAATCAGTATCGGCGTTTTGATTATTTCGCCAAATACTGAATGCTTCCTCTCTAGATCTGACTGCATTTTTGCATGTCTGATTAAACCACAGTTTTTCTCTGGGCTTAATCGTAATTTGTTTTGGTGATATGAAAACTTTCATTCCCATCAAAATTATACTTTCGACCATTTTTGCCATGGCATTGACATCAATGTCAAGAAAACATATCTTTCAATTAAAATGCCGAAAAAAATCTTTGAGCTCAGCCCAACGAGCCTTTTCGTAGATATATTTTAGTCATTTCGCTGCTGTAGGTGAAACGCTATGAAGTGCTGAGAGCGAAAAGGAGGCCGAAATGGTACAGTGATCTGAATTACCGAGAGATGCATTAACACTCACTTCATACTTTTTAGGGTGTGAAGTGAGAAAAAGGTTGAGTGTATTCTGTTGGTGAGTTTCAACACACGGAATGTGGGTTCGTTCATTCACGAGTTATGCTAAGTGGTTATGCGCTGCGAAAAGCTCTACATATTGGCCTTCCGTATTTGTACGGTTCGAATGGCGAAGCCATATTGTGGACATTGAAATCACCAGCAATAATGATTTCACTGTTCGGAAAACTCTCCAGGATCTTCGATATGTAGTCAGAAAGGGCATCAAAGCCAGAAATGGTAGTATCCCTTTCTACGTTTGGACTTCTGTAAACAAATCCGAAATGTAAAAGTGTGCCCTGGTTTTGAATTTAACCCAGAGACAGCTAAATTCAGCATCAGATATGCCTAGTGACTGCTGGCATTGGTACACAACTGAATTGCGAATGTACATTGCAAGTCCCCGATGAAAGTTAAAGAGCGATAGAAGGTGATAACCAGGTATCTGAAAATCCTGTGCATCAGCATTCTCAGACACCTGGGTCTCACATAAGGCAAAAACACCCGACCGACGGAGACAAATGTGTGCATATACAGAGAAAAAATTCGATCTTAGGTCCCGTATGTTGCATAAGTCAATTTTGAATTTGTCAGCCATAACAACGTGTGAAAATTCAAATCGAATGTTTTATCTGCGATACTGATTCCAGTCACGTTAACCACTGTTGTATTTGACTGTTTACAGTCAGTGGTTAGTGTTATACCTTCATCACTAAACAGTCCACCAGCAACTAACGGAAAGGCGCACGGTACTACAGAATTAAATTAAGTTAGACTAAAGAATTTATTTCAAAGATATTATTTTCGATATTAGCCATAGTTTAATATTTTATTCAGCACTCTGAATTTTTTTAATATAAATGAAAATAAATTAATAAAAGAGGACTTTAATAGAGACCAACTCTTTCTAAGGATAATTTATTTAGCCACATTTAAAGCATCTTGAATGTGCATATATAGTTACAAATTATGCAAACTTTGGCACAAATATAAAAAAATCTTTAGTAAACATCATTCTAAAATATAAAATAATTTAATTTAAAAGAAAAGAGTATATATTACTTAGGTACTTTTTACCAAAAAATATTTAAATTTTCCAACCTTGGAACCATATTTTTGATTTTTCTACTCTTTAATACTACTTTATTTCTTTTTAAAACAGAAAATATGTTTAAATAATAAGTATAAACAGAGTTTTTATTTAGTTACCTTTATATACCATAAAAAAGTCTAAATTATCCAGCTCTGGAGATGTGTTTAGAATTATTCTAATTTTTTATACAAAGCCGTTTTATATACCTCCTAGAAATCTTACGTTTGCTAAGCTATTTGATGCACCCTTCCATAGGACTAATTATGCACGTAATGTTACGTTAACAGGTACCTTTGTTTAGCTCAATGAGGTTAACTTCAATTTGTAAAAAGTTTCTCAATCTTTTATTGAATTCGACACTGAGAAATCTAAGTTTAAACTCCTACTTTTTAGTGTAATAAAATAATTATTTTTAATATAAAAATTAGCTGTGATTTATAAACTGTAAGATAATTTTGTATATATGTTGGTTTTACACATACTTCATTGTTAATTTAAATAATTATACAATATAATTTATAGGTATTTTGTTATCTTAGTCTGTAAGGATTTTTCGTCCTTAGACTGAAATAAATAAATAAATAAAGCATAAAAAATCTTTAATTTATAGAAGAAAATTAAAAAATAATTTAAGCTCGTTACTTTTGTATAACAAAAGGTGTAAATTATCCAACACTGAAATGATTTTTCTAGGTTTATCTATATTGTTATACCAATTTATTTCTTTTAAAATTATAAAATATGTTTTATTTATAGAGAAAAAGAAAAAATTAGTTATAGTTGCTTACTTTTATTAACCAAACAAATTTAAATTTTCTAACCCTAAAATCATCTTCGTATTAATTTTTTATTTTTACTGATAAATAAAATATGTTTATTTAACAAAAAAACAAAAATTAGTTTTATATACCAAGCAAATTTAAATTTTCCAGCTCTGGTTAGCTCGATTTTGCTAATTTTCAATTCCAATATATCTTGGACCTCTTCCTACACTAGTCTAAGACTGAAGTCCCCAGCTTGCCTTTGAGCTTCGGAAATTTGATTTCACGTACATACAGACGCAAAGATGAATTGACAGCCGGACGACCGGACAGACGGCCATCGTTTATTCAGCTCCCCTATTCAAGAGGACCACAACATAAATACTTTTTTGGTTGCATATGAATTTTGTGGAAATTACACACGTAAAGATAAACCTATATATCATTTTTGGTGAAGGGTATAAAAAAAGAACATGTTAGTGATCCTACGAGTTCGCCATCATTTCGTTCGCTTAGATTTCGTTACACCGGAATTTCGTTGTATTTTTCCAAGTTCCTGTTGAAAATATTTATTCTTTGCAAAAAACGGCACAAGTGTGTTTATTTTTCTGTTATAATTTGCAAAATAACTGCCGTTTTCTATTGTTGATTTGCCAACTTCAGCTGTGTACAACATGTGGCGAGATGAACAAGCAAGTCCTTAACTTCAACTTATACATACATATATGCAACGTTAAAAAGTGCGTTTGTGTGACCATATTTTTTTTATTTTGTTTCATATTTATTTATACCTTGTTCAATTCAATTGAATGGTATTTTATTTTCCAAACAATTCAATTTTTTATGAGGACTCATTCATTCGGTTCTTTCTTTTGTGTATGTTGTTGCTACATCAGTTTAAGTTCAAGTATGTATGAGTACTTCAGCGGTATTGTTATATTTCGTTGCCATTGTTTTCTGTTTTGAGTAGCATTTCTTATTCAAGATGTTTTTATTATGTTGATGTTAAAAATTATTGGTTTAGTGGTGTTGAAAACCAAAAAAAAAGCACGATACGTCAATTAATCTGATTTATTTTATTTCGAAAATAATTATTATACGAGTATATTTAATTGTTATTTAAGCCATAATCACAATAATAAAAGCGAATTGACTTTTATAAACTGATTAACTGAATAGTCACTTATTCAGTTTTCATTTCTCTCTTCTCCGTGTGGTTAAACGTGTGGAGTTTAAAGCGTCACACGCTATTAGAAAATCAGACAATTTATTGCATTCAAAAAGTTTGGTGGCTTGTATATTTGAATAAATATGATTATAAAATAGTTAACCTATTTGTTTCTGATAGAAATTGTTTTTGTCCAGTTTAAAGTATCTCTATGATATAGAAGTAGAGAAAAACTACACGTAAAAATATTTTTTCCAGGAAAAACAGAAAATTTTTAATATTTTTTAGAAATCTTTTTCAAGTGATTTACAACTTAATCTTAGCTTATATTAGAAAAGATAGCGCCTTAACACTTCCAAGTGGAGACCTATAGGTCTATAGCAAATCCCTACATTGTTTCTCCACTTCCCAGAGACGATGAAAATCAATTTGCACAATACCTGTCACTAATCCACTTGATGCGTATAACGAATCAGCTGATATTATTATGGGCTCTCTTCATCCTCGCAAGGCTAGCAAAAGTCTGGGCTACTGCTTTTCTACTTCTTGATCCTTCCTCTAATCGGGCAATGATCAGTAAAGACTCTTGTGAGGACCCACATAAACCATTTGTTAATACTCAATAATAGTTCAGATTTCACCTGGTCAAGTCTTGGCGATAGGAGAAGAAAACATCTGCTTTTACCCCTAAGGATCGAGGTACTATTTGTTCCTTCTATTCATATCAGACATGACCTTTCGACGTGTCTTAGCTTAAGTTAGATTGGTACCTAAAAGTCAAACTTCAATGAAGCCTCCTACACGTTGTACTATGAACTCTAATCCTAAGCAAATGTCCTTGTGAAATTCTAGATGAACAGCGACTTTATTTGAGCCCATTCATCACATGAAGTTAAGTTCTTTAAGCCTGACCCCAAAATTTCCCTCCAAAAATCTTCCATATGTATTAAAAAAATATCTTAAACTAATAAGCACGATGCTTAATGGACTTCTTTGGATCTTTTTTGTTACTACTCACTATCGCAGTAAAGTCTTTTTCAATGCACCCCAGTAAAAATAGAGACTCCAAAAAAGTCATGAAAATGTAGAGTTTACGATGCGGAAGTAGTGCAAATTTCGATCCGATCTAATGATTTTTACATAGGGTTGTCATTGCAAGAAGTTCTCTTTTTCGATGCCTGGTCACTGAATTGGAAGCGATATTAAGAAAAATTCCCTTTTTTGTGTTCTATGATAATATTTTCATCTAGGAAAACTGGTAAATAGTTGCCTTTTTTAACAATTCGTTTCTTTTTATACGAATTTAAGCGCGGTAACAGTGTTTTCATGTAAATTTAAGCAAATAACTTTTAAATTTTAGACTAAAAATAGTTCATAAATTTCTTTAAAAAATAAATTTTTTTTTAATTCTGGTGAGTATTTTCTAACACTATGGAGGAGTTACAAGGTTTTGTGTGACTAAAATAAGCTTCTACATGGTTTTTTGCTCACTCTCGGCAAATTAAAAATATCGATTTTTTGGAAGCAATGAAAATGTACTTCCGCTAGAATGACTTCCATTTTTTTTCACTGGGACAATAGAGTTTTTTAAAGACGTTGGTCCTTGGTTGATTAAATGGTCTGACGGGCGCTCTTGCTGATCGTAAAATAAACAAAGATTGCGTTGAAATTCTTAAACTTCACCAGTCCAGTTAAATAAGACGTTCTTTAAAGTCATGGAAGTGTAGAATTTACGAACCGGAAGAAGTGCAAATTAGAATCATTTCTAATAATGTTTCTATAGGCTTATCTCTCCAAGAAGCTCTCTTTCAATATTCTCAATCACCGAGTTTGAAGCGATATTAAAAAAGTTTTCTATTTGACGTTTTACTATGACTTTTTCTATTTTAATTCACTTTTCGCAACTAAAATCTTCTGCAAGAAGTTAAACGCAAGGCATTGGTTGTTTTTAAAGTTCCAATAAATACAGTGGAATCTTGGTTTAACGAATTATCAATTTAACGAATTCATGTGGAATAATAAGAAACATTCTTTAATTAATTAATTTTATTTCCATTTCCATTTACGGATAATAAAAATATAATACTATATGAGTTTTAGCCTATATAAAATATAGTTTTGGTATTTTTTCCGTTTTTGGGGGGTTTTCGGCTTTAAGCGTTTTTTAATAGGATTTTTTTAGCTTCGGCGTTTTTTTCGGCGTTTCTGGCGTTTTCTTGTATTTGCTGTTGTTTTAGTTTTGGTGTTTTTTCTCGTTTTAGCGATTTTTTTTAGGTTTTTGTAATTTTCTTTAATATAGGGATTTTGTTTAGTTTTGGTGCTTTTTTCGTTTAAGCGATTTTTTTTAGATTGTTTTGGGTTTCTTTCTAATTTGAAGATTTTTTCATTTTAGCTATTTTTTTCATTTTAGCTATTTTTTCATTTTGGCAATTTATTTTAGTGTCACATTTTTTTTTTGAGACTTGATGTTTGGTGATTCAGGGTTTTGGCGTTTATTTTACTTTATTTATTCTTAGTTTTTAAGCGTTTATTAAAGGTTTTTTGTTTTGGCGTTCTATTTGCGTTTTTTTAGTTTTTATGCCTTTTTCTCGTTTAAGCGTTTTGTTAGGTTTTTTGCGTTTTTACTTTGATGCTTTTTTAGTTTTGGTGTTTTTTTACATATAGCGATTTTTTAAAGTTTTTGGCGCTTATTTTATATTGGCGATTTTTTTTTGTAATTTTTGTGTTTTTTTCATTTAAGCGATTTTTTCATTTTGTAGATTTTATTTTCCAATTTGTTGCTTTTTTTCGTTTTTGTGATTTATTTCGGGCTTGGTAATTTTTTTTAGTTTGGAGCTGTTTTTTAGTTTTGGTGCTTTTTTCTGGTTTTAGCGATTTTTTAGGTTTTTGGAATTTATTTGATTTTGTTTTTTTTTTAGTTTTGGAGCTTTTTTAGTTTTAGCGATTTTTTAGGTTTTTGGAATTTATTTGATTTTGTTTTTTTTTGTTTTGGTGCTTTTTTTTCGTTTTAGCGATTTTATTAAGTTTTTGGCTTTTTTAATTTGGCAATTTTTTTCGTATTTGCGATTTTTTTCATTTTGACGATTTTTTTCATTTTAGCGATTTTGTTCATATTTGCAATATATTTGTTAGAGTTTTTTTAATTTGGTGATTTTTTGTCGTTTTGGTGATTTTTTTAGTCTGGTGCTTTCTTTAGTTTTAGTACTTTTTTCTCGTTTGAGCGAATTTTTAAGGTTTTTTGACGTTTTTTTTTATTGTCAATTTTTTTCATTTTGGAGATGTTTTTCGTTTTAGCGATTTTTTCTTTTTTGAAATTTATTTTAGTGCTAGAAATTTTTTAATTTAGTGTTTTTTTCGTTTAGGCGATTTATTTCGGGGTTTGGCGATTTTTTCGGTTTGGCAATTTTATAATTTTGGGAATATTTTGTTTTACCGTTTCTGAAAATTTCAAGACTTTGCCTCCTATGGTTACCAAGATACAGCAAGTTGTCAAAATTACATAAACTGATAGAACACCCTTTTATAAATTTTAGTGTTAATTGTAGTAGTCTGTATAAAAATACAGTACCCTATAGGAACTCAAACTCATTTGTAAGTACCTTCAAACTGGTTTTTTAATAACCACAACTGGCTGATTTAGTGACTTTTTTCCTTGTCGCCGACTCACTATTTTAACATAGGCATGTCATAGGCAGTAGTCAATTGGCCACCTTTTCATGACTTTTAAATTGACTGCTAACTACTTATTTTTCAACCACTCTGAAGTCACTTAATATCTATTATAGTTAAATAAATATTTATGTAAATCTTCATACACATTTGTATATCATATACATACATACATATGTATATACTATATATAATGAATATATGTATATTGATATATAGAAATAATTAGTATTTTTATATTTAAAACAAAAATACATACATTGATACGAAAGTTTTTCTTGCTCATAGAAAATATTATACATATTAAGTATTCAAATTTTTATTTTTTTTTTCAACACAAACATTTGGCATTTGATTTCATGGCATGCTTCTTTTGATTTTTTTTATTTTCTTTTTATTTACTCATTTTGCTTTTATTTATTTCTTACGTGTGCTTCTATTCAATATGTTTGTTTGATATCTGCATGAGATTTAAACCAATTTGTAGTCACTTGCAAAATAATTAATTTATAGCTAGTGTTTTTTGTCAATCGACTATTTTATTTACTACAGGATAATTTTACAAATATCAAGTGTATGTATACATACATACATATCGTTGACTTAATACGAAAAGGCCCCAACACCCTTTAATTTTTAGGTTTAGGTTAGGTTCCTGAGAAAAAATCCTTCTTCCTAAAACATAAAATACGTTAATTTATTAGAATAAATATTAAAGCTTTCCAACGCTGGAAACTTCTTTTTAATTTTTTTAGTAATAAAAACTAGTTTTCGGTAGTTATTTTGTATGGGAAAATAGAGTTTCAGTTTCCCAGCTCTGAAATCGCCTGCTCGGCTTTGCTGATTTTCAATAGCAAGATTTTTCTGAAAATGTCTGACACCAGCTCGAGAACGAAGTCTCTAGCTGTTCTGGGAGCTTCGGAAAACCGATTTCACGTACAGACAGACAGACAGGCGGACATGGCTTGTTCGTCTTCTCTATGCATAAGGATCCAGAATATATATACTTTATGTGTCGCTTATTAATATTGTGGAAATTACACACGGAATGACAAACCTATATATACCCTTTTACCATTTTTTGGTAAAGGGTATAACAAAAAACAGCTGTTGTCAAAATGGCGCACATAATAAACAGTATTGCCAACTAAAAGGTTCATATGCTATAAAAAACACATGTTCTTAACATTGTGCTAGGAACACAACTGCGACGTACGACGAATTTTTCGGTGAAAAATAAAACACATTTGTGCATATGAAAATAATCACAACACCGCCGTAGAACGAAATTCGTTGCGCGTGATGAGCTCGGAGATATATTTATTTCTATTTTATACCCGACGAACGACGAACAACAATTTTCTTTCTCAGTCGCTCTGTATTTGTACACACAATCTACCGAATGTCGGTAGAAGTGTGCAGACTTCTACCGACATTCGGTAGATTCTACCTAATATGTTTGTGAATTTAACAATCTACCAATTATACCAAACAAGGCCTGAAATCTACCGAATATTGTTATTTAGTAATTTAAGTCGATGTATGTGTAAATTGCCTATTTTGCCACATAGAAGTGCGGCCGCAAAGCGGTCATTTTGTGTCATGAAAATCATTAAAATAGAACAAAGAAATCGGTTAAAAACTGAAACTATACCGTCCCTATGTATAAGCAAAAATTGGCATGAAGTTAGGATAAGTGGCAAAATTGAACATGATCTTAAAGAGTTTTGCGATGAAACTTTATATTAAAAATCATGCTAGGACTTACAGGTGGGTTAAAATTAGGCAATCGGTAGCATTTTTAATGTCAAATTGTATGGAGAAACTCGTTAACACCTATTTCAATTTCATCACTTATGCTAACTTTATGTAACCTAATATTTGACAAAAAAATTGTGCTTTGGGGATGAAATATTTATTCCTACCAATGATTTAATAATTTTTGCACAAAAGTTTAAATTCATAAATGGATCTTACATATGTATAATCTTTGTAGTTGCAAATGTTTGTCAAATAAAAGTTATTTTAGTAGCTTTATAAAACCTATGTACAAAAACTGAATTCCTGTTACATATTTATGTATATTATTTTATATATGCATAGCATATCTATATAAAGGGTAAATAACTGAGTATGACACTTTTTTTATTGGAAATGTTTCATTGTTTATGGCAGTTTAATTTCCAATCACATGTGAAGTTTTAAATGCACTTTTGGAACCTGTTTAGTTTCTTTGAATTGTTATTTTTTATGTTTTTCAATTAAATTAAAATTTCATTAAAATCTACTGATTTTTTTTGTCGAATCTATCGAATTAAAAAAAATCAAGTTTGCACACTGCACACAACAACCATCTTTATCAAATATGAGAGAGGAATTCGGTGAGTAAATTCGTAGCTATTGTGCTTCACACGACGAACTTACGCAGCGAATGCTTACAGACGAATTCGTCGACGTGGATGAAATTCGCTGTTCGTCCCAATTGTGTTGCTAGCATTATCTAGTGAAACGATGAGATTTTATGCATATTAACTTCTTCTTCAATATGGGAGTATATATTGCAAAAGGACATTAATTTTTCTTTCGATTTCCATTCAATATCAATCGAAACATCATCGGAATTAAAAGCGCAATTTTGATTGATAGTGAATGTTGTAACTTTATTCGAGATCTGCATACACGTAGTTATACGTACTCGTATTTATTTAATTTTAAAAGCTTAAATAAATGTATCCCCATGTCGTTTAAAAAGACACAGTTCTTCTCTCAAATACCAAAATTAATTAATATTGGCTTATTGTTATGAAATACTATAATTTTTATAAGTTTAGTTGGTTTGTCTTTGCCAATATTACGCAATATTTGAAATTCAAAAAAAAACGTGACAAAAACATACATACGTATGTATGTATGTATGTTGCACCCTTATGCTTGTGCAGATTTTGCAAGCACTTTGTCATATAATAGAGTTTTTTTACAAGGATTCTTGTTTTTTTTTTAATGCAAGGGGTGGTGTCATTAACATGATCGCAGTTCTTTGTTAATAAAAGAATCTTTGAAAAAAATCTTTTTAATGACATTTGATCTCATGTTTTGAAGTGAATCTAGAAAATATGTTACTGTAATGGAGGTGTTGCAACATATGTTTGGTCATTTCCGTTTTTTTCCTATTTTAAGCCTTCAAAAGAATTAGAAAATTAAACTTAACGGAGGTTTGTATAAAACAAATTTGTTACAGCTGCTTTTTGTTAATAAAAAAAAAGAAAAAAAAATACTTCAAAATAAGCTACATGGAAGCAATTTTTATTTCTATTATTCTTCCAAACTGGAAACCACGAGAGCAGCATATTTTCTTTTAGATACATTCATATTTTTATAATTATTTTGTTCGCGAAGAGTCGAAGCTGAAAGCACCTGTGGTTTAAAGTTTAGTTTTCTTGGCTTACCACCCAGTTAAAACTCTACTCACAACTGAAACAACTACAAGCTTTGAGTGTAACTAAATGGCTAAAATCTTCCAAAGATTCAAATGTCCATTAAAATTGATTCATAAATCAATACACAGCATGTATTTACGTACATACGAGCATTGAAGTATTTAAACGATCATCAATGTTTCCGATGGCCGGGAACTCTGTTATGGAATGAAGAAACTAATCAGCGTATGCATTTGTATTTGTTCAGATGAGAATCATTTGTCGTTAGTGCTGTGCAAAATATTTATGTTTAATGAAATCGATTAAACTTTTAACTAATGTAAAATAAAATAATAGTTTTAATCATCATGTTGCTGGAAGCAATAAAAAAATGTATTTCGCAAAATGATGTCACTGATAAGGATTGAAAATCTTTACAAAAATATTCAACCGTATTGCGTATGTCACGTCGAATATTTGTCTACGAGAATTTTGTCTCAGATTAAACAAACCTTGTACACATTTCCTTTAATCTAGTACGAGATACTCGTAGAATAATATTCGACGTGACATACACAATACGGGTGATTATTTTTTCCAAAAAAAATACATTATTCAAAATGATGTAATTTACAATTTACAAAAACTAAGTTTTTACAATCAAGCAATTTTTTTTAATAAAAAAAATTAATTGATTTAAAATGCAGTGTTGCAGCCAGCGCCTCTGGAGTTAAATGAAGCATATTAAATTTTTTTAAAGCTGTGGTTAGTAGCTATTCTATCGGTTATTTTACTTTGCCGATGATTTTGCTACACATCGAAGGAGTATATGCTGAAATCGGTATAGTTCAGTGAACAGTCACTATGCCTTCATGACTTGAACTAACCTACAACAACTGACACAAAGGGACACTAATGCACATCAGAAAACTGCTAGGTGTTATTAATTTTTTACTGACTGCTGGATACAGGGATTGAACCCAGTACCTTCGTTCTTGTAGTCAACGTGCTAACTATTTCAGCCAAAGCCTCCCTCATGATGACAAATTGCAGCAATTTAATATAATTTTTAATGGCTTTCCACGATTCACATCCATATACATAAGAGCATTGATTTAGTGCAAGATTGAAAGATGTTTAGCTTGTTTCATTTTTGCATGTCTGCGGTCGTGCTCAATGCGTAGCAACGGAATGCAACTGATAGGCTTTTATTATTAATTTGAGAAATTACTTTGTTTGTGATGTTGATGTGATACTTTGCTAATTTTTGTACTTTCACAAGTCTCCATTTTTGGTATATTGATAACAAATATTTGATTTAAGGCATCTCACAGTGAGTTGGTTATTAGTTTTTTTTATAAAGTTGTGATTACACTCGGGGCTGATTTCGGGGGATGCTTTTACTAATTCAGGAGACGTACGAGTACTATCCAATGCAGTGCTTTGTTATTTTTCAACTCCACTGTTGCCTCCATGACTTCGGGAGTTTCTGGGCATTCAGTTGATATGCCTTCTCTTTCAGTGTGTTGATTACAGTCAAATAGTATGCCCTGTAATTATCGGCCTGGAGAAGAACTGAAATAACCTTCCAGAAGCAATGCGAGGGCGAATCAATAAGCCCATGACTTTTCGAACTTCCTTCGTAGTTATATGAAATGCAAGACTGTTCCCATCAAGTTCCACCTGTTAAAAGACTACTATCAAACTTTGAGCAAGTGTTGTCTTCTACTTTACGTTCAACAGCTGTTCAAAACATACAACCTCGTGTATTTTTCTAAAAATGGAAAAAGGTGAATTTCGAGTGATCACTAAATATTATGTTTTGCGAAAAAACCTGTCAATCAAACAAAGAAAAAGCTCGGTATATACTATGGGGACTCTGCATCATTGATTTCAATGGTAAAAAAGTGACTTTCGTTGTGGTCGCACAAGTACAAATAACAATGAACGTTCTGGACGGCCAATTGAGCTCAGCACACCCGAATATTTAAAAAAAAATCCACGGTATGGTGTTTACCGATCGAAAAGTGGGTGAATTGTTGATGCTATGGGCATCTGACATGGCTCAGTGGTTTTAAATTTGAACGACTACTAAGATATGATAAAGCTTTCAGCAATATTGAGGCTGCGTTTGCTCACAATTGACCACAAACGCATGTGCAATTTCTATGACAAAAATTCATGAATGCGGTTTCAATTTGCTCCCTCATTTGCCCCACTCTCCAGACTTAGTCCCTAGTTACTATTTCCTTTTTCCAAACCTTGGCTCGATAGAAAGATGCCTTTTTTAAGGACCTCAAAAAATCCTATTTTTTTTGGAAGAAATACAAAAACTGGGAACTAAGTGTATTGCGTATATCACCGTGGTTTAATTATAATAAATATTTAAAAATTTTATAAACCCTCGAAATATCTAGAAAAGATGTAATATCTACTAAAAGGCTGGACCAATTTTCTTAAAACATAGCAAAGAACCTTCACGATCAAGTCACTTTTGAAACAAAAAAAAAAACTAAATATAAATCCGTTCAGCCGTTTGGCCTGTACGTGGATTTCGACAGACACACAGACAAACAGACACACACTACAAACTTATAACACCACTTTTTTTTGGGGGTTTAAAAGATACTTGTCCTATTAATTTTGTGTTTATTTGTTGGTCTACCATAGCACGTGAGAGTTAGCTCAGGAGATGTGCCTAACTCCCCACATTGAGGTCAAGAGAAAATTGTATCTTTGAGATTGTTTGCACACTTGTGCATGAGAAGTGCTTTCTAAAATCGTAGGGACATTCCAGGTTCCAAATCGTGTCCATTGTGAACTGAAGGTCGTCGTTATTTTAGTCTGTCATTTGTTGTAGTTTTTGTAATCTAAGGCTGAGTTTACATCTGGCATTTCTTGTGTGTCATTTGCCCAAAAAACGTTACCAACTAATTACTAGTGAAAAACTCTTTAATTCAGACATGTATTTATTAACTTAAATAGTTTGCAATCATTTTGGATTCTATAAAATTGTCTATTAATTATGTATTAAACTGTTTAACTTAATGAATACATGTCTGAATGAAACAGTTTTTCATTAGTAATTAGTTGGTTACACTTTTTTTACGCTTGTGTGGCATTTGGCACACAGATGTAAGCCCAGCCTTAGTCGTAACTAGTAGCTGATTGGGATAAAGCATGCGATCTTGGGGCAGTAGCTGGCATCAACACCTTTAGGGGAACTGTATATTTAATCACTGCATCCTTACGGCTATACCGCCTCCTTTATTAGCAGCAATATTTACCACGTTTTAATTTGCGTAGGAGAGGTTATATTCACTTCTCTTTACTAATAAGTTATTATATAATATGTAATTTTATTTGCAACATTCAATATATATAATATATAAATATTTTGGATAATTTGTGGTCGGTAGCCTACTGTGGCTTATGTGTTTTATGCTTTAAGCAGATTGGTAGAAACTCGTACTTAAAATGAATTGAGTGAATTTCATGTCTAATGATAACTCGTTAAAAGACCCACAATAAAATATTTGGCTTACTAACCTTTTCGCTATATTGTATCCATATGGATACACTCAAATTTAGAGGCATCTGACAATATCCGAACCAAAGAGTTGACTTATATGTCGACTTATTATTATTTTTTAAGATCTTATGAAGCATTTTCAATAAAAAACTTTGAGATTGTTACAAAACTGAGCAAAATATAGCATTTAAAAAAAAACTTTTAACATATTTTTTTTTTTGGAAAAAAAGATTTTTTTATTTTGCAAATACCATACATATGTGACCATGTTTAAAAAACAACACACATTCAACATAAAGTAAAAGCTGTATTTTAACTCTTTGCATCAATATTTTTCTGTTTTAAGTAAAAATCAAAAAAATTGGATTTTTTTAGCAACCCAGTGTAGCGAAATGGTTAACTTGTAATTTTTATTACCATTTTCACAAATTGTCGTTAGTTTAAGGTGGTATTTTGTCTACCCGATAAATATCTTTGCATTATGACAACATACATTTTTAATTGTTATTATTATCAAACAAAAAAACATAAACATTGACATTGAGGAATACTTTATACGAGTACCTCAAAAACAGACAACCAATCATAAAAAACAAAGAAGTGTCCTTGAGGAATACTCTATATGAGTGCCTCAAATACAAAAAATTATGAAGTGAGTTCTAAGGGCAGAAATGCCTATTTTACTGTGAGTTCTGAAGCTCTTAATGAAAAAAATAGAAATAATAAATCTAATGAAAGAGTTTTTTTTAACGGCAAAGCCAATTTTTCGTCAGCGATCAACTTCGCTTTGTCCAATGCCAAATAGTAGTGATTCATTAACATTACAGTTGCCTAGTACTTCACCATATAAGTCAGTAATATCATCCCCTTCAGGCTCGTATTCATCACTTAACAAAGTGATAAAAGTAGTTCAAAACCCAAGGTGCAAGTCGGTATGGACAGATATATAACCGTGGTAAAGCGTGGGCGAAGCCCGAATTCTTCAAAAATTTCATTCGCTTCAAAGATGTCTAGGGATAACAGCGCATCCTCAACTAATCGCCAAAACCGTTTTAAAATTTTGCAAGATGAGAACGACAAACCCGATGTATACTCGAATAAAACATCCAAGCCGCCACCAATCTACCTGAGAGAGAAAAATTCAAATGACCATATTAAAAAATTCATTTCGGTCATTGGTGAAAATAAATTCCACATTGTCCCAATAAAACGTGGCAACATCGATGAAACGAAAATTCAAATTTATGACGAAAAGGATTTCCGTAAAATGGTTTCTGAATTTGAAACAAATAAAACAAGCTTCTGCACATACCAGCTTAAGAGCGCTAAAGGCCTGCAGATCGTATTGAAGGGCATAGATTATTATGTTGTCCCTGAAGAAATAAAAGATGCACTCGTCCTCCAGGGATTTAAGGTAAAGAATGTATCTAACATAATGAACAAAGAAAAGGTATCCCAACCCCTATTTCGTGTTGAACTGTAGCCGAATGATATACAGTTGAAAAAAACGAGACTCATCCTACTTATAGCCTAATATACCTTTTATACAGAAAAATCACAGTTGAAGAGCCACATAAGCGTGCAGGTCCCGTGCAGTGTCATAATTGCCAAGAATATGGCCATACAAAAGCTTACTGCAATTTACCTACAGCGTGTGTTATCTGCGGTGAATTTCACGGTACTGCAAGTTGTACCAAACCAAAAGATCAAGCGGAAAAAATGCAGTAATTGTGGAGGCAATCACACCGCTAACTACAGAGGATGTCCTGTTAACTCTTTCGTCAAGCAGGCTATGGTGCAAAAACCTAAATTAGCTCCAGCTCAACCATTAAACGCGTACTCCGCCACTTTTGCTCAAGTGAGCCAACCAGTTACTCCACGTGTATCGTATGCCGATGCTGCTAAGGCTAGTTCTATTACCACACAAATTGTTTCACCGCCAAATAATTCAACGAATGCAAACTCAAGCTTTAACTTTAGTCGCCTTGAAGCTACTATTGAGAATCTGATGCTAACTATAAACAACTATACAACAAATATGACTAGCATGATGCAAGAAATGCTGCAAATGCGGAATACACTGCTTCAATCATTACTTAATAGGCCATGAACACGTTAAAAATATGTTTCCGGAACGCAAACGGTATTCGCCAACATAAAAATGAACTTGAGCACTTCCTTACGGAAAAAAATATTGATATAATGTTGGTCTCTGAGACTCATTTGACTTCTAGAAGCCTCTTTAAAATGAATGGCTACACTTTATGTGATACAAAGGACCCTAGAAGGAGAGCATGCGGTGGATCAGCAATTCTAATAAAGTCAAGACTCAAGCACTATATTCTTGACAACATTTGTGAAGAACATCTACAAGCAACAAATATCTGCATTAAAAATTTTTGTACAAATTTCGTGATATCTTCAATTTACTCCCCTCCCCTACAAATCTCTTGGACCTTGTTTCGTAGCAGCTGGCGACTACAATGCTAAGCATACGTTCTGGGGTTGGCGTCTTATTACGCCTAGGGGTAGGGCGTTGTTCAACACAATTACAAAAATGGGCTTGGGTGTTATATCGAGTGGGGAGCCTACTTTCTGGCCTACTGACGTCCGAGAAATTCCGGATGTTATAGATTTCGTCTAGGGAATTAATTCACGTTGAAACGCCCCTAGATCTCTCGTCCGATCACTCTACCACGATCGTTACAATCTGTAGCCCACTGAGAAGCGCTTTACCTACCCATATCTAAAGATGATAAATCGTGTTAATTGGCTGGGATTCAAAAAATATCTTAGTAGTCATTGCACGGAAAATATTACACTAAGAACACCAAATGATTTTGAATCTAACATTGCCAATCTTAACTAGAATATTAAACAAACTTCTAAACATGCCACTACCTCCCATCTGCACACTGGGTTCAATAAAATTTATTATACAGACGTTGAACGTCTCGTACGTGAAAAAAGAAGAGCTAGAAGGGAATGGCAACAGCACAAATCACCTCAACACAAAATCAGATTTAAAGAGTACACTAAATGACTCCAACAATTGCTTGCATCTGAAAAAATTGCATTACCTCGAATTGCAATTAGAATCCTGTTATTCATTTTTAATGCCATTTTACGACTGGAGTATTATCCAGACTGCTGGAAGCTTGGCAAGGTTAAAATGATTCCAAAGCCAGGTAAAGATCTTTCCAAGGCTGAGTCATATAGGCCAATAAGTTTACTGTCAACAATGTCAAAGCTTTTTGAAAAGCTACTCATGACAAAATTGTCTTCAAATTTAACTGATAATGGGTGCATCCCGTACCAACAATTTGGTTTTAGAAGTCAGCATAGCACCATTGAACAAACTCATAGATTGGTTCAATTTATAAGAAAAACATTTGAGGAAAAGAAGTATTGTTCTGCCGTGTTTATTGACGTTTCTCAGGCGTTTGATAAAGTGTGGCATGGAGGCCTGATTTTGAAATTGAAGACATACTTACCAATAAACATTCTAAATCATTTGGAAAGTTACATTCTTGCACGGAAATTTACAGTTGTGGAAGGACACTTTATGAGTATGCCTGAAACTATCTCATCCGGTGTGCCACAGGGGAGTATACTGGGGCCATTTTTATATTTGATTTATACTTGTGATATGCCTGTGAGCAGTAGTATCCACACTTCTACATTTGCCAACGATACCGCCTGCCTTAGTATGCACGAAAACCCTGATGAGGCATCCCGAAAACTCCAGGAACACATTAGCCAGATGGAACTATGGTTAAACTTATGGAGAATTAAGGTAAATAAAGAAAGGTGTGTCCATATAACATTTACCTTACGAAGAGATACTTGTTCCCCCACTCGGATTAATAATCAAGTTGTTCCTCAACATTCACATGTGAAATATCTTGGTATACACCTCGAACTTTTATTACGATAATCGTATCGCTAAAGTAAATATAAAGAATATTTTGCTATTCAGTAACATATTTTAACGATATTCGCTGTCGTTTGGATAAAAAACAAATTAAGTTACAATATCAAATTCATTGAGTTTTTCCTTATAATTCTTTGTGCTTTTAGCTTAATTTAAAACTTTTAATACAAACATACCACATAATATTGAATTAAATGGTGAGTATGATAAAGCTGGAGACTATCGTAAAAAATAAGTTACGGAATCGCATTATTGTTACCGCAAGCGAATAAATATGTCGATAAATATTACGATTTTCGGTTCTCAAAAAGTTATAGAATCCAGCTACAGCAGTTACTAATATTAATGTAACATAAGACGGCCCTCCTTCGTTGTGTAGAAGAATCATGGGTAAAGTAAAATAATCGATAAAAGGGCTACTAACCACAGCTTCAAAAAAAATTTTAATATGGTTCATTTGACAGCAGAGGCGGTGCAACACTGCGTCATTAAAAAACGTGCAAAAAACAGAGTTTAGTTTCTTTTAGCACCTTTTTTCAGCGCCTCTAATGGTACGTATTCGCATTGTTTTAAGGTCTTTTAATTTCCCTTAATTGTAATTGTGATAACTGAATTTGAAATGATTTTGATTTGTTTTGTTATTCTATGTTGTCGAATAATCTTATAAATTTCTCTACATCTCTAATATAGATTTAATAAATATTTTTTAACGCCAATATTAGTTAAAAGTAGTTACAACGTAGAAAATAAAAATATATATATATACATATATATAAAAAGTAAATCTCTGTCGTAACACGGCCTGCGTTAATGAATGTGATGAAGGGGAGAGAAGAAAATAGTGAAAACGACATGATCGACATTGATGTTCGTCAAATCTTGTAATGATGATCTCTGTGTGAGGAGGACTGGCTCTAACTGACTGTGACCGGTGGACGGACTGACTGACTGGTGATTAGTTTTAGCGATTGAATGAGAATGTCTTTCTTTAAGCTCTACTGCTGATATTTGTTGCTATTACTACAGCTGCTGTTGTTGTTTTTGTTGTTGTTGGCTTTTTGTAATCGTGTTGAAGTATAGATTTTTTCTCTTTGCCTTTTTTTGTTATAAATAATTTAATGCTTGGCTTCTGGTTAATTACCACTTTCGTTACAAGGCTGAAACGCATTAAAAAACAACAACCATATGTACAAATGTGTGCTCACATTTGTGAGCATAAAAAAGAAAATCAAGTAATAAGATGGGAAATACCATTCAAAATAGTTTTATGAAAGAAATAAATTGATTCTGGAGTTATCAACGTAAATAAAGAAAAAATTTATAACGAAGGAGATGAACGTCATGAATGGAAATCTATGAATGGGGCAAAAATGGTTACGTGTATGATTGTTTTTTACATATGTACATATGTATGTATGTATGTACATACAAATGTTTTTTTTTTTATTATCAAGCTGTTTTACAAAATTCGAAGCAAGTTTGAGATTAAATTATATTATTTTCCTTTCATTAACCGATTCTTTTATAAACATCTCCCATTGTGCTTTTCATTGTGAAATTATTTTCTCAACTAATTGATCTTTTATGCTTTTTGCGCTTTATATTTTAAAATTTTGTACTTCATGTTTTTTTCAACTGAAATAAATTTCGTTGTTAATATATGATGATCATAAATAAATAAAATTTTTTATAACCTTTACCAAAAAATGGTAAAATGGTATACATATATAGGTTTGTCATTCCGTGTGTTATTTTCACAATATTAATGAGCGACACATAAAGTATATATATTCTGGATCCTTATGCATAGGGAAGACGAACAAGCGATGTCCGTCTGTCCGTCTGTCCGTTCCTCTGTACGTGAAATCGGTTTTCCGAAGCTCCCAGAATAGCTAGAGACTACTTTCTTAAACTGGTGTATCAGAAATAGTCTGAAAAATTTTGCTATTGAAAATCAGCAAAATCAAGCAGATAGTTTCAGAGCTGCAAAACTCAAACTCTATTTTCACATACAAAATAATTACCGAAAACTAGTTTTTATTACTTTTTTATTAAATTAACTTATTTTATACTTCAGTATGAATAAAATTGGTATTTCTAATTTAAAAAAAAATTTAAAAAAATTAAAAAAATTAAAATACGTTTCCAGGGTTGGAAACATATTTCATGTTTTAGGAAGAAGGTTATTTTCTCAGGAAGCGTAAGAGCTACGGATCTGAAATTTGGACAGAGTATGTAGAACTTTGGTTGCTACAACAACAAATATATTAAAGTTAAAAATTAAAGGGCTTTCCAAAACGAGTAACGAAAAATTTTAAAATTCCATGTAATATATATACAATTGTATGTACATATGTATGTGTATAGACACTTGAAATTTGTAAAATTAGTCTATTTAATTATACAGACTACATCAGTTAACACTAAAACTTATAAAATTTAAAATTAAAGAGTGTTCTATCAGTTTATGTAATTTTGACAACTTGCCATATCTTGGAAACCGCAAGAGGCAAGGCCTTAAAATTTTCAAAAACGGTAAAACAAAAAAAAACCCAAAATTATTAAATCACCAAACTGAAAAAAATCGCCAAAATCCGAAAGATATCGCTAAAACGAAAAAAAGCACCAAACTAAAAAAAATTCTGGCACTAAAATATATTGCAAAAATTAAAAAAAATCACCAAATAAAAAAACGCATAAAACCTTAAGAAATCTCTGAAACTAGAAAAAAGCACCAAAACTAAAAAAGTCAATAAATAAAAAAAGCCAAAATTTAAAAAATAGCTAAAATGAGAACAAATCAATAAAACTTAAAAAAAGCAACCAATTAAAAAAAACTTCAAAAATCTAAAAAATGGCTAAAACGAGAAAAAAGCACAAAATCCCGAAAAAATGGCAAAAAAAAAACAAAAAAAAAACCTATCACTAAAATATATTTCAAAGATTAAAAAATTACTAAAGTGAAAAAAATCGCCAAATGATAAAAATCGCCAAAATAAACAAAATTGGCTAAAACGATAAAAAAGCACAAAATAGTTTTGAAAAATATTAAAAATATGCCAAAAACCTAAAAACAATCGCTAAAACGAGAAAAAAGCACTAACACTTAAAAAAAGCATGAAATTAAAAGAACGACAAAACCCAAAAAAAAATCACCAAAACGAGAAAACCCACCAAATTGTAAAAATCTAACACTTAAATAAATATCTAAAATGAAAAAAAATTGCTAAAATGAAACAAAATCACCAAATGAAAAAAATCGCCAAAATAAAAATAAACGCCAAAAATTAAAAAAATCGCTACAACGAGAAAAAAGCAAAAAAATCGCTAAAACGAGAAGAAATCACCAAGACTAAAAAAAGCACCAAAAACGCAGGAAACAAACGTCAAACCTAAAAAACTCTATTAAAAAACGCTTAACCCATATCATCCCAAGCAAGCTTCTAGTCATAAGATTTTGATAAAAATTGTAAGACGTTATATTGACACCTTCGTCATCAATAATTTTCATGGAAACAAAATTTCAGTTTCCCGGTTTTAAGTTTTAGAACCGTTCTAAAAATGGAACAGTAGGATAATTTGCCACTGTACCTATTTATCAACTTTACTTAGATATTAAGACAAAAAAACCGAAAAAAAATCAAAAACTATATTTTATATAGGCTAAAGTTCATAAAGTATTACGTATCTAGTGTCCGTACGGAACCCTTCGTGCGCAAGTCAAAGTCGAACTTTACTGAACTTATTTTTAGTAAATGGAAATGGAAATAAAAATTATCGCTAAATCAACTTATCGCTAAATCCTGAAACTTATTGCTAATATTAAAAAAAAAATATTCAATCGAAAAACAACGAGAGGTCACTTACTAAAAATTGCACTAGAGCAAAAATTATGAATTTTTTTACAAAAAAGATATATACCTACATATCTATGTGCTTATGTATGTAATCTATACTACATAAAGATCTTTGGTAAAGGGTAAATAAGATTCGGCACAGCCGAATATAACACTAGTTTTAGAAGCTAAGAATAAACAGTGTTACGGGCCTTTTTGCAATGTACAATTAAAAGCTATCAGGGACTTTACTGGCAAGCTTTGTATAAAGAACTGTCAGTTAAAGTTTACGTTAACTCTTAATCAAATATTGTGAAAAGGGACGTTATAATATTTTACTTAAAAGTACTATAACAGTTAAATCTTTGAAATAAATAAAGAAACTATAAATAACACAGACATGAGAAAATTCAAACAGACACAAAAAATTTTCTAAAAAAATTAAACAAAAATAATCTATGAAATAGTTAATTGGGTCAGTAAAACTTATTGTTAATTTTTGCCACGTAAGCCTTATTATTTAACTAAATTTTTAACAATACTAAGAAAGTTATATTCAGTCACACACGTTATTTTTGAAATTCATTATTATATATTGGTCTGGCCAGACCAATGCATCAGATCAAGGGTTTAACTTAACTTTAATTTAGTCAATACAATTTTTAATTAAACTTTAAAGCAATTAAATTTTTAAGCAAAATTTTAATTGCATCAATTAAATTATTAATTAAATGATTGAAAAAAAGAAGAATCTATTGTAAATGTAATTCTGTCAATTATACTTATTAGTTAATTAATTTTTTAAACAAAATGTTAATTGTTAAATTAAATTTTTCATTAATTATTTTTATTTATTTGTTCAAATAAATTGTTAATTGAGAAAAAGTTGTCTGTGTAATTAAAGCAAAATGTTTTCTTTGCATGTAGACTATAGTTATTCGATGTGAATTTCTTTGTTTGCAACAGGTCAAAGTTTTGACTTAAATACGAGAACAAGTCCAGTTATTGATAGAGTGCATGGTAATTATAACCAATTCTTGGATAAGATGAAGACAAGTTGTCGAAAGTTGTTGTAATATAATAACGTCATTTTACTAGTGGTGACAAAAAGAATTATCGTACTTATTGTTAATATTTCTAGTAATGGATGAAACTGAATTAAATGAATAATGTTATATGAAACAAAATGAGATTTTAAATATTGTACATATAAATGTTGAGTTTTAAAACTGTGTAACTTTTATAGAAACTTGTTCGTTCACATCTTCTCCAACTAGTGGCAGAGGTCAGATATTGCTTAGTGGAAAAAGAAAAGGAAAACTGCTATTACATCCATCGATATTTTTCAGTGCAAATGGATTATGAGAATTGTTTCTATATATTGTTTCTATTCATAAGGAAAGATTTCATGTAATGAAATCTCAAATTTACTAACAATAATTTGCAATAGTCTTGACATTGTAATTTATCCTAATCAATCAAGTAGATACTTACGTGCCTGTTGACTTGCAAGCTTTCATTCACGAACCCATGTGATTCACTTAAATCTCGTATGCAGAATATTTTACAAAATAATGAACTAATTCTAATATTAATCACATAGTAAAATAAGAAAATTAAACGCATAAAAAACCATTTTGTGTTTTGAAACCTTTGCCAAAAGTTGCATAAGTTTGTTATACCGCGTGTAATTTTCACAATATTCATAGCGAACACATTTTCTGGGTTCTTATAAGTAGAATAGTCCAGTGAGCGATGCCAGTCTGAACAGCTTTTTTATATGCGTCCAATTTTTACATGAAAATCTAGTTTAATTGTATATTCAAAGGTTTTTGTTAATATTTTTACGAAGCATTGTGATATGTTGCACCTTAGCACAGTTAATCAATTCAAAGCAGTACCAGAATTTTAAATCGTTAATCTTAAGTAAAGAGAAATAACATTAAATATATCGCTAATTAATTAAAGAACAAACGACAATGACAAGACTGTTGTAAATTTAGTAGTGGTAAAATTGAGCTTTCATTACAAAAAACCTTTCAGCAAATTGAAATACGATGAATCAAAACAATATATGAATTCCCTTTGCATTAAAAAATTGTGTATATAAAGCACAGTTCTACTACTCGTTTGTCAGAATATTTACGATTAACTTTGGTGTTATTTGTTTATTAATAATTATTACATGTAATTTGACTTACAAAGCACTACTAACTTTAGCCTGATCAAATCATGAACAAAAAATTTTATTTTTTCACAAAAGAAAAATTTTGATAAAAAATTTAATTTGGAAATTTTCGGGGATGGCAAATCAAAAATTGTACAGAACAGAATATTTTACTCGTACACAGAAAAAATTACGCACAAAAGAATTTCAAACAAATTTTGGTTTGAAATAAAATTTAGTTTCAGTAAATACTTTTTATTGATCCAATAAATTGTTTGTTCAAATTATTAAATTATTTGTGGTTTGTCGGCTACTTTTCGGCAATTGCATGTAGAGAACACGATCAATCAAAATAAACAACAACAATATCACAGCAGCATATTGGACCTATCGACAAGCAAGATAAACACCAACACACTTAAACAATAAATTCTCTCAGCCCAACTCTATGCTAGATTTGAATTTTTATAAAATTGTTATTAGAATTTACAAAATTATTTGTAGGACCGTATTCATACAAAAAATTTACTGATTCAATGAATTTGGTTACTGAAAATGAAATTTAGTTTTTTCTGTGTAATATGAAATAAGTTTATTATGGATTTAATTAAAAATTGAAATTTAAATTCGAAATGTTGTTAATTACATACATACATACATAAGAATATACCCTACAAACATTTGGAAGATATCTTACCCAGAAGATAAAAATACAATATCTTGTTTTCATCATTTAGAAGAAAAACATCAAAGCAATACTTCTTTTTTATAATAAAATATTTTCATTTAAGTGAAACTTTTTGAATGAACAGTTCGAAATATATTGACTATTTATTTTTTCCTTTAACAGGGTATTTTGTGTTATTAAAATGTTGCATTTTGTTCAGCCTGGTGTTTTATCACATGCGCAATAAATTTATAATATCAATATGTTTTTAACTAGAAGATGAAAATATATTTAATTTAAAATAAAAACAATCAGAAAATTTTCAAAACATTATGTCAGGAAATTTCTTTTTATACTAAACATATGATGACTCCCGCGATGATAAATTGAATTTAGTTGATCATAAAAAATTGCTTTAAATTTAAATTAATGGTAGTATTATTATTACGATCCTTTATTTTTCTTCCTTCATATAATTTTAGCAAAATTGTAAAATTGTACTTTAGGAGATAATCTAATGTTATAAATAATTTATCTTCCTAAAGATAATCTGGCAATATCATAAATAATTCTATTAGATGATTATCTAGCAATATCACAGACTTATCTTCTAGAAGTATTGCATTCGTATTTCTTCGAAGTATCGCTCTGGCCGCACAAACTCTCCCGAAGGGAGAAATTTCCGCAATACGAATATGATTGTTGCCGCAATAATATTTTTCTTCCAAGCAATACGATTTCGAATCATTTTCGTATCACTTTGCTGGTAGGGTAATTGAAAATGTAATCGAATTCAAATTAAACGTTTAGGGTACTCAAATGGGAGTCATAAAGGCCGTATTTTCATAATGTTTTAATATATTTAAATATATTTGTTCTCATGTTTGCTTTTTCTTTCAAATAAAAATCTTAGAACATTATGACAACATGACCTTTATGACAGCTGTTTGAATCCCCTAAAAATATATATAAATTCTGTGAACATCTGCTAAATCAAATTATCATTTTGGTAAAAGGTAACAAATTTATGGCCCGATGTATATTCGAAAATTGGCACGACTTATGCTAACTATAAGTCGCAAAATTGAACATGATCTTAAACAGTTTTGCCATTAAACTTCTCATTGGAAATCGTGCTAGGACTTATAGGTGGATTAAGATTATGTTATGCGACTGTTTTTAATGTCAAATTGTATAGAGTAACTCATTAACACCTAATTCAATTTCGCCACTTATGCTAACTTCATGCCAATTTTTTGCTTATACAAAGGCCGTTAGATTATTTTTATTGATTCTTGCATTTTGGAGATAAAAACAAATTTTTATTGTGATTTCTATCTGACAAGAATATAACTCTCAATATAAGCATGTAATAAAAATTCCAACCCTCGTATTGAGATAATACAGACGGGTTAAGTTAACCTTATTTCGGCATCAAATAGCCCTCAAAATAAATCTTTCAAGGTCAAAAATCTGAAACTTACTTATCATAACTCCCTTATGTGCATCTTTTTCCTCGTCTAATGCTTAATTTGTTTTTTCTTATTTTTAACTTAATAGAATGATGTAGAAATGAATTCTCTTCATTCAGTCTACGAATACGTTTTTTTTAAGCCACAGCTAACGCACGTAATTTTAAATTATATAAAATTATAATCACCACCAAATGTATAATTTTGTACTTTTTTTTAGGAAATATTTTTTATTTTGCTTTCATTCCCTGCTGATAGCATAATCATTATATAAAACAACAACAATATGAAAACAATATTTACAAAGAAATTGTAGAATTATAGAAGCTGCAGCAGCAACTACATCCAACGCAATCATCAACATTCAACTTTCAACAGAAACAACATGAACAAAAGCTAGAGAGAGAAAAAAAAACTTATAAGAAAATAAGTATCAGTTCATAATGTGTCTGTTTGTCGTTTTCTAAATTATACACGTCAAGACGAAAACAAAAATGTTGGTCTTTTGGCCGTCTGTCTGCCTGGCGACCTTGAAAAAGAAAATTATTATTAACTGATATTTGTTATTATCTTCTGTTGAATTTTTTTTTTCATCGCTGCTGCTATTATAATTTTTTTATTGCTTTCGTAATGAATTTGAATAATTACTTTTGAAAATAAAAGTTAAAACTCAAAACAGTGAACTTGCACAAAGTTACAGTGGCAAATGTAAAAAGAAATACAGGTGCATATGAGACAATCATGAGCAGGGTAACCAAAAATATGCTCTAAAAAAGTGTTTAATGAGCATTCAATATGCACTAAAAACTTGAAAATATGCACTAAAAAGTCAAAAAATATAATCTTAAAACTGAAATAAATTGGTTTATTTGTAAATAAAAATATATTTTCAATTCAAAAATTTAACAACATTTGCATATAAAATAATAAGAAATAATAAACAACCAAAAAAGGAAACAAAATTAACATAAATTAACAAAATTAAATCAAAATTATCATAAAAGTTTTTCTAAAGCAAATAATAAAAAGTAATTTTTATTGGATGCTCTCAATTTCAAAAGATCACGATATCAAAATTCAGACTTTGCAACTGTATTTTGGATAAATAAGACAAGATTTTTGTTTATAATTTTTATTGCAATAAATAACAAAATATTGACCAATAATTTCAAATAAAAATCGTTCCTGTCTCATCTAAATAAGCTTTCATACATTGACAATATTCCTTTAACGTCTAATCGTAACTGAGTAATATGTATATGTATAAGAAAAATGTATACACTACATGGAACATTGGAACAGAGATTTAGATGGAGAAAAATAAAAATAAATATTTTGACCAACCCCTTAACTTGTAAGCATATTAACCCAGATTGCGCCACAAAATTTTTTCTTTAAAACTTAAATTTTTATTTCGTAATTGAATTTTAACAAGTTTCTAGAAAAAAATTGTATTTATATATTTTCGGTGTCCTTTTAAAAGGACGGGTGCGACTAGTGGGTTAAAATAAAAATTTTCTTGGAAGTATCAAGTATATTACCAAAAAGCGTAAATTATGCTCTAGGAATTCGAAAATATGTTAAAAATATGCGTGTAAGACTGATATATGCAAAAACATGCCTTAAAGCGTAAAATATGCAAAAATATGCTCTAACAAATCGATGCCAAAATAATTAAAGGTTCCGAAACGGATAAATAACTTGTTCCCACAATAATACGTCATACAAGAAAAAACATGCAATTGCATATTTGTGGTTTCTTTGATCATGACAGATTGATAGATTGATATTAACACCATCCATACCAGCCAGGGATCGATCTCCGGGTAATTACTTTGGTCAATAGACCCTCAACTTTGTACTCCTATACTGGTACTTCTACAATATTTTGTAAAGCATGTACGAATTTTTTCATGTATCGCGATGTGTACAGTGTACAACAACAAAAACATTTATTTCATTTGGACGTTTGTTTTATTATAACATTATTTATATACAGTAATGGCTGACTTAAGCCTAGATCAAACGATCGGTACAATGTACCGATTTTCGTCGGCTCACTGAAATAAAGTCATAAGTAATCAGAAAAATTTGCCTTATTTCTAAGCTAATTGAAATATAATTACGTAACTGCACTGCACTGCATTGGTAAAAAAATCCCTATAGACTAATTCATGAATGAATTAAGTAATAATACCATTTGGGTTTATTACTTATGACTTTATTGCAGTGAGCCAACGAAAATCGGTACATTGTACCGATAGTGTGATCAAAGCTTTAGAGGAATGAATACTTATGCCGTTACTTAAATGCTAAACAGCAAAGCTGGAAATTCAATGAAAACTTTAATTATTCCTAGTACACGTTTAAAGTTTCTTTTATTGCATGTGCAATGGGTAATTCCATTATGACATAAAAAGTTCATACAAATTTATAATTTAAAAAAGGACAATGTTCCCAACAATAATAATCTTTAAAATAATATTTTAATACTATGAATTAATAGGTAGACACTGAACGAAAACTCTTTCTGCTTAGAATGGCTGTGGCGGGTGCGGCCTTTTTAATTTTAATTTTTACTGAATTATTATTACTTTTAGGAGTATTCTGTGAAGCTTTGAGTGCAACGCATATTATAATTTGGTGTAGTAAATTGTTCAAACTTTTTTTATATGGAATAATTAAATGAAAATGTGTCTAAATAGGGCATTTAAATTGTCTCGAAATCTAGTACTTATGACATTTCGAGCTAAATCTGCTGCTTTTTCCTAGATCTCCCACACAAAACAGAATCTATTTTTTCAGTAGATTTGTAGAAAATCTAATTAAAATCCAACATTTTAATTTGTTTTTACCACCCTGTACAACATATTTATAAACAAGTAAGAGTGCTATATTCGGCTGTCCCGAATCTTATATACCCTTTACCAAAGTGCGTTTATGTAGTATAGAGATACAAACATAAGCACAGAGATATGTATGTAGGTACATATTAATTTTGTGAAAAAATTCATACTTTTTTTCTAGTGCAATTTTTAGATTTTTGACATTATGTTTAATTTGGTGCTTTTTAAATTTTGGCGATTTTTTTTCATATAGGAAATTTTTTTGTTTTTTGGCGATTTTTTTCGGTTTTTGGCTTTTTTTTATTTTGGTGATTTTTTTTCGTTCTGGCAAATTTTTTGATTTTTCCGATTTTTTTTTTCATTTAAGCGATTTTTTTAATTTTTGGCGATTTATTTTCATATTGGCAATTTGTATTTTATTTTGGTATTTTTTTTGTTTTTTGGCGATTTTTTTCGGTTTTTGGCGTTTATTAATTTTTGGCGATTTTTCTTCGTTTTTGCCAATTTTTTTGATTTTTCCGATTTTTTTTCATTTAAGCGATTTTTTTAATTTTTGGCGATTTATTTTCATATAGGCAATTTTTTTTTGTTTTTGGCGATTTTTTCTGGTTTTGGCGATTTTTTTTATTTTGGCGATTTTTTTTTCATTTAGGCGTTTTTTTTAATTTTTGGTGATTTTTGTTCACATAAGAATTTTTTTTTGTTTTGACGATTTTTGTCGGTTTTTGGCGTTTTTTTTTTAATTTTAGCGTTTTTTTCATTTTGGCGATTTTTTTCGTTTTGGCGATTTTTTTTTTCATTTAGGCAATTTTTTTTAATTTTGGCGATTTTTGTTCATATAAGCATTTTATTTTTGTTTTGGCGATTTTTGCGGATTTTTGTCATTGTGGGAATTTTTTTTGTTTTGACACTTTTTTCTCGTTTTAACGATTTTTTTTCGGTTTTTGGCGCTTTTTTAGTTATGGCGATTTTTTTAGTTTTGGCGATTTTTTTGATTTTGCCGATTTGTTTTTCAAATAAGCGATTTTTTTTAATTTTTGGCGATTTTTTTCATATGGGCAATGTTTTTTTTTTTTGATTTGGCGATTTTATTTCGGTTTTTGGCGTTTTTTTTTAATTTTGGCGATTTATTTTCGTTTTGGCGATTTTTTTTCATTTTGGCGATTTTTTTCATTTGGGCGATTTTTTTTTTAATTTTTGGCGATTTTTGTTCACATAAAATTTTTTTTTTTTTGGCGATTTTTTTCGGTTTTTGGCGTTTTTTTAAATTATTGGCGATGTTATAATTTATGTATTTTTTAGTTTTACCGTTTTTGAAAATTTCAAGAGTTTAACTCTTACAGTTTCCAAGATATAGCAATTTGTCAAAATTACATAGTCAAAATCTCATTAACTGATGGACCACCCTTTAATTCAAATTTTTTTATTTTTAGTGTTAATTGTTGTAGCCTATATAAAAATACAATAATTTTACAAATTTCAAGTGTCAATATACATATGTACACACATACATACAATTGTATGTATATTACATGGGATTTTAAAAGTTTTCGTTACTCATTTTGGAACACCCGTTAATTTTTAGCTTTTATATATTTTTTTTTGTAGCGACCAAAGTTCTACATACACTGTCCAAATTTCTGACCCGTAGCTCTTACCGTTCCTGAGAAAATAGCCTTCTTCCTAAAACATGAATTATGTTTAATTATTAGGAAATAAGTTAAAGTTTTCCAACCCTGGAAACATTTTTTAATTTGTTAAGTTTTTAAATTTTTTTTAATTATAAATACCAATTTTATTCATACCGAAGTATAAAATAAGTTAATTTAATAAAAAAGTAATAAAAACTTGTTTTTGGTAGTTATTTTCTATGGGAAAATTGATTTTGAGCTTTCCAGCTCTGAAACCGTCTGCTCGATTTTGCTAAATTTTTAATAGCAAAATTTTTCGGAAAATTTCTGACACACCAGTCCAAGAACGAAGTCTCTAGCTCTTCTGGGAGCTTGGGAAAACCGATTTTACGTACAGACAGACGGACAGACGGACATCGCTTGTTCGTCTTCCCTATGCATAAGGATCCAGAATATATATACTTTATGTGTCGCTTATTAATATTGTAGAAATTACAAACGGAATGACAAACCTACATATACCTTTTACCATTTTTTGGTAAAGGGTATAAAAAAGATGATTGAATTAGCTACGGTCTGCTTAAAAAGGTGTGCGAATATGTCAAATAAACCTGTAATAAACCTAAAATTCTTTCTATGAATTAAAAATGAAAGTCTGTAAAATTATGAAATTAACCCTTAAACGCATTTCAAGTTTGGATGAAATTCTGATGCTTACGTGTACGTTAACTTTCGAGCTTTGCTGTAATCACTGGTAATATTATGTGCATTATAATGGCAAATATTTTAGTTGAATAGTTTTAAATTTTTAACAATTTTAACCCGTGAAAAGCAGTGGTGGTAAAATTAAAGCGTTTTACCAAAATGTTCCCCGCAGGATCTTAAGTTTAAAATTTTAGCTCATTCTTTACCACAAATGCTATACTTTCGCAGTTTTATGAGTATTTGCCGATTGACCATAACGAACTGATTACTTTTTATTGCGGGAGTGAATCGCATCGCACTTCGTTTATATTGTGTTTATACATTCAATGACTTTGGTGTCAATTAAAATGTTTTTTAAATACAACTTGGTTTCTTTTTCTCTTTTTATTATTTCTCATCATTTTGAAAATTTAATAAGGAAAAAGCTTTCATAGCCTCATCAATATGCAACCATCTCTCCTACCCCGTGCAACGTACGACAATTTTTGTTTAGAATATTCATCATAAGAAGTATGATTTTCATACTGGCATTGTCATAAATTTTACTAAATTAAGTAAAATTAAAATTAATAATGTCTTGATTTGTGGTTCCGTGGTGATTTTTGTTTTATGATTTGTTTTATTTATTTAGTTATTTTTTGTTGTATATCTCCTTTGCTTTTTATTTACTTTGTTCAAATTTATTTACATTTAAATTATGGCAAACCACCAGCATTTATTTGCGTAAACGCGAAGCTGTAGCATAAATGCTGAGAATCTCTATTTGAATTTCCCCAAGTATACGCTCGAAGAAATTTGCCAGTCATCATAGTTGCTAGTTTAATATCTCTTTCTATTTCATATTAGTAATAAGCCTATGTTAATTCCTAATCCTAATTTTAGGAAAACTGAATTCTAAAGTATACTTTAAATTGTGTCCATTTTCCGTAAGAACAAACCTGTATTCATCTTATCGCGTTTTAGGGTTCCCTACACCAAAGGTAAAAATAACTCTATTGTTTTTGCAACGATGTCCATCTGTCGGTGATAGGATGTTTTCTTTCTCACACCGTGAGAGCTACGGACGAAAATCGATTATCTGCCATCGCAAATTATCGATTTTGGTGAAAAAATTCAGTTGAAAAATTAAATCGCTTAAGCTTTTTTGGCGTTTATGTCACGATATATAGACACTGGAAATTTTCAAAGTTAGTGTGTTTTCATGCAGACTACAAAAATTAACATTGATATCACTGGTTTAGAGCTAAAAAATACCAAGAACGCAATATGCCTTGATAAGTTAATTGGGACCTCCTGAAAAGGAAAAACGCTGTAATTTTTTTTCCTATGTACCGTTTTTTAGATGACGGTACTTTTGTGTTTTTCGGTATATGGTCCCACTCAAACCCTTGTGGAGCCCAACCCAAAAGTCCGATCGAGATAAATGGCATATCGTTGAAAAGGTAATTGAATGTCTCTTACGTCTATCTGCTGCAAATTTCTATCTCACTAGAAATGGTTGAGTTAAGGCACCTCAAAGTTCAAAATTTGCCTATTTTTTACGTTTATTTCAAAATTTTTCATTTTTGTTTAATTTTTTTTCTACGTTATAGTAAAGATCTGGAGTGTTTTATTTTTTTACCAAAAAATTTATTTCATTACTAACATTTTAAACGTAATTTAAAAAAAAATGGATTAAAAATAACGTTTTTGTTAAGGATTTTGTGGAACAACAATATTTTAATTTTCATTGCTCACACACTACATTCGGCGTAAATTAAAAAAATTTACATTAAAATGACGAACGACTTAAACTTTTGCGTTTTTTTTCGGATGGATCTTCGCGAATGAGGAGCCAACAATAGTCCGCCATCATTTGTTCATCCCACTAGCCTTTTTAACGTCTCTCGATTTCTTCCATTTCTTTGTGAAATCTTTCACCTTGTTCATCAGTTTCAGAGCCCAAGTTCGTGGGGAAAATATTCAAATGACTGAATAAGAAGTGTATTGTGGTGGCATATTTGAACTTAAAAGTTAAAAAGAATAAATTTTTAAATGATAACGGCCTTTTTAATATACATGCTTTCACTCAACGCTTACCAATGAATGGCTTTGAATTTTTGCACTAATGTATCGATCTTCTCAGCGTAATTCTGTAGTTACCCAAAAAATTGTGAACGATGTCCTGGAATGCTTCCCATGCCTCCATATGAGCTGGCCCGAATTTGAGGTCCATCAAATATACCAGCTTCAATTTTGCTCGCTGTGGCTCTCGGAAATTTTTTGTTTAAGGTAATTCATGTCAAGACTGTCTTTTGGAAACTTTTTCACATTATTTGTAAATAACCCAACCTTAATATGTAATGAAGGAAGTATTATGTTCTCCTGAGGAATTCGTCCTGATTACGCTGAGAAGATCGATACATTACTGCAAAAATTCAATGCCATTGGTAAGCGTTGAGTGAAAGCATGTATATCACTGTGACCATTTGATCAGTTTCAAAGTCTTCATCCCTTAAAAATTTTGCTATATTGTGAAGTACAACAAAGCAAGCAATTGCCATCGAAGGAACTCTGTTCGTTGACATTCTAATCTTAGAATGTAAAATTGGAAACCGTTGTTTTAACTGACCGAATACTCTTTGGATCATAACATGCTCTTTGCAGTGTACCCTGTTGTAATTATTCTGTGAATCGTTATTAGGACTTTTATATGGAGTCATAACCCACGGTTTCAAGGGGTATCCTTCGTCGCCCAATAAAATAGCACCAGATACATTTTCACACATCATGCTCTGAACGCAAGAATTTCTCATATCCTAGCATCGTGCACAGAACCAGGCCGCACGCAGTCTGTACTTGTAAATTATTCCTTTCCATTGCAAATTGCCTGTACGTTGAAAGATGTTTGCCCTTTTCTATTCAAATTCAAATTCGTCCCCATGATAAGTTGGTTTTTTTTATTAAAATGTACGTACAGTCTATAGCTCCAATTTGTTCTCCACACATTCATATCTCTTTGAAATTTTTTGAAAGTAGATGGGAATTTAATCCAGTCATTGAATTTTGAAATTATTTGTTCGCAAACATACCATATTACTTTTGAAACCGTACTTTGATGTATTCCAATATCTTCACCGACCCCCCAACCTTTTTGAAGCACGTACAGTTAGAATTAATTAAGTGATAAAACAAACATTCGAACAAAAATTTACTTGGAATCCTGGATATATCGGCGTATATCTTAAAAAAACACTTAATTTTTTCAATATTGTTTAAAGCGCCACCGCGAGTTTCGCTCGAGTTCAACAGAAATTCGTTAGCCAAATAATTAACATTTTCTCTGTTGAATCTGTATAACTGTGTGAAGTTATCATCGTCTTCAAATCTGCGTTTCTTGTACAACTTTTTTTTACGATGTTAATTATTTGTAACAGGCGACAATGCAGATAAACTAAAATTCATTTGGCAAATTTTATTTCAATACAAAGTTTACTAAGTTTCGCAAATTTACTATTTTTTTTTTCAATAAACTATAAAATAGTTTACTCATGAGCAGACTATTTTTTTTAAGAATTTACTACAATTTTCAATTTTTATTCATGTCAAATAAACTTTTTAGCTTTTCGAACAAAGTTTTTAATTACAATATTTTTTTATAATACAAAACTAAGTAATTTCCAAAATGTTTAGTTTTTAAAACAAAGTTTTAAGTAAAAAGCAAATACTTTTTTTATTCATACTACCCAATGGCTCTTAACTCAACACTCCAGATGGGATTACTTAAAAATATTTTTTTTCTTTGATTTTGATTATCACTTCTTATGTATTATTTATAGCTATTACTAAGTTTATGTCCGACAGTGGTCGGGTCTTCGAATCCTTCCACAGAAATTTTTAAAATTTTATATTTGGTTACCTTTTACAAATTAAAACAAGTTAGCCAAATTTCAACTTTTTACAATAACTCTAAATATTTTTGGCCGCTCGTTATATGAAAACACAATACTGTGAGCCGCACGGAATCCTTCGTAGGCTTTGATTATTGCGAATTTTAAATTTTTCAAAATAACGTCAAAAAGGTAGAAAAAAAAATTATTTTTGTTAGGGTAAAATTTTGGTGTTATTATTTTTATACCCTTTACCAAAAAATGGTAAAAGTGTATATGTATATAGGTTTGCCATTCCGTGTGTAATTTCTAGAATATTAATAAGCGACACATAAAGTATATATATTCTGGATCCTTATGCATAGGGAAGACGAACAACCAATGTCCGTCTGTCTGTCTGTCCGTGAAATCGGTTTTCTGAAGCTCCCAGAACAGCTAGAGACTTCGTTCTTAGAGTGGTGTGTTAAAAATCTTCCGAGTAAAATTGGTATTGAAAATCAGCAAAATCGAGCAGACGGTTTCAGAGCTGGAAAACTCAAACTCTATTTTCCCATAGAAAATAACTACCGAAAACAAGTTTTTATTACTTTTTTATTAAATTAACTTATTTTATACTTCGGTATGAATAAAATTGGTATTTATAATTAAAAAAAAATTTTAAAATTTAACAAAATAAAAAAACGTTTCCAGGGTTGAAAACCCTTAACTTTTTTCTAATAATTAAACATATTTCATGTTTTAGGAAAAAGGTTATTTTCTCAGGAACGGTAAGAGCTACGGGTCAGAAATTTGGACAGAGTAGCTATGTACAACCTTGGCCGCTAAAACAACAAATAAATGAAATTTAAAAATTAAAGGGTGTTCCAAACGACCAACGAAAAATATTAAGATCCCATGTATCCCACAATTGTATGTACATATGTATATTGACACTTGAAATTTGTAAAAGTAGTGTATTTTTATATAGACTACAACAATTAACACTAAAGTTTTAAAAAATTGGGTGGTCCATCAGTTAATGCAATTTTGACCATGTAATTTGGCAACTTGCTATATCTGGGAAACCGTAAGACTTAACTCTTAAAATTTGCAAAAACGATAAAACTAAAGAATCCGAAAATTTTAAAATCGCCAAAACGAAAAAAACGCCAAAATTTAAAAAATCGCCAAAATGAAAAAAAATTTCAAAAGCCTAAAAAAGTCGCCAAAACGCGAACAAGGCGCCAAAACCAAAGTAATTTTTTATATGAAATAAAAATCGCGAAAATGAAATAAAATCGCCAAATATACAAAATGTCAAAAACCGAAAAATGAGAAAAAAAGTGTCAAAACAAAAAAAGGGCCTAAATCAAAAAAGTCGCCAAAAAGAAAAAAACGACAAAAACCGAAAAAATCGACTTAACTAAAAAATCGCCTACATGAAAAAAAAATCGCCAAAATCAAAAAAATCTAAAAATAAAAAAAAAACGCCAACACCGAAAAAATCGGCAAATCGAGAAAAAAAGTGTCAAAACTAAAAAAATTGCCAAAATGAAAAAAAAAACGCCAAAAACTAAAAAAATCGCCAAAACAAAAAAATTGCTTATATGAAAAAAATCGCCAAAATTAAAAAAATTGCCAAATCAAAAATAATGTCATAAACCTAATAAAATCGCTAAAACGAGAAAAAAGCACCAAAACTAAAAAAGCACCAAATTAAAAAAGCCAAAACACGAAAAAAAAACTAGATTGGAAAAAAATCTAGCACTTAAATCACTATATCACTAATCACTAAAATGAAAAACGAAAATGTCAAAAAACCGTCAAAATAAAAAAATACTAAAAACTTAGCAAAATCGCATAAACGAAAATAAACACCAAAACTAAAAAAAATCGCCAAAAAAATATGACAAAAAAAGTCGCTAAAACAAAAAAAAAACACCAAAACTAAAAAAGCACCAAACAAAAAAAGGAAAAAAAGGGGAAAATTAAAAAAACCCTATTAAAAAACGCTTAAAACCGAAAAAACCCCAAACACGAAAAAAATGCCAAAATTGTATTTTGTATAGGCTAAAGTTCATATAGAATTACTACGAAACCCTTCGTGCGCAAGTCAGAGTCGCACTTTACTGAATTTATTTTTAGTAAATGGAGATGGAAATAAAATTTATCGCCAAAGTACAGTCCTAACTATAAAATTAATTAAAGAACATGTTCCGTTTCATTTCCCTGAATCCGTTCCTTTGTGCTGAACAAATTCGAAAAAATTCGAATAAACGTTTACATAATACCAATATATAAACCTTTTCCAATGTGATGTTTAAATTGAGGCAACTAACAATTTTGCAAAATCAAAGGTTATTAAATAAAACAAGTTTCATAGTTTAATTGGTATGGAGGTACAATGCTAAGCTTATTTTCAAAGATCGAAGCTTTAGCGAACATCAAATCGAATCTCATATCAAGTCGGATATTAAATATTGTTTTCACTGGATAGTTTTAATATAACGGCATTATTTGTTTCTTTAGCTATAAGTGCAACAAACGAGTATCTCAATAAATGCGCTTCATAATTAAACTTGCTACTTATATATATATATATATATAGATGTAATCAATTCCTTAATAATTGCATATGAACTTTTATTCAAACACCGAAGTATAAAGAGATGAACCGTTTCTCTTTTGCTCTCCTGAATATTTGTATTTTTTTTTAGAAAGTAATCGACATTCAACTTATTGCTAATAGCAAAAAAAACATACATATTTAACCGAAAAATACCGAGAGGTCACTTATTAAAAATTGCACGAGACCAAAAATTGTGAATTTTTTCACAAAATAAATATGTACCTTATATCTCTGCGCTTATGTATGTATCTTTATAGTTACTACACAAACGCTTTTTGGTAAAGGGTATGTAAAATTCGGCACTGCCGAATATAGCAGTCTTACTTGTGTTAAATGCATTTGTTGCCATATTCCATTTTCCAATGGAAATGGGTCGTATGAATAAAAAAAGTATTTGCTTTTTAATTTAAAATTTTGTTAAAAAAAAAAACAAAAAACACATAGGCATATTTGGGGTTTTAAAACAAATTTTTAAGTTAAAAGCAAATCCTTTTTTTATTCACACTACCCACTGTCACATCTGTCAACTCTAGAAGTGAGTGCCAAAAATCCAGAAGTGAGTTTCTTAAATAATTTTCATTCATGGTGAACAGTACGAAGACATTATTTTTTTACTTGGTTGTGGCCTCGATAGAAACATTTGAAAATCAAGTGGTCGAAAATGGGACTTTTTAAAGGATAATTTCGCTTCTTTTTCTACAGTTCCACGCAACGCTAGCGGAAGTGCTATCAGTAAATAAGTGGCGTCGAGAAGAAATTTAATGGAACTGACAGTTTTTATACTTAATTTTTTTTAAAGGTGTAAATAATATTTTAAGCTTAAATGGGTATAGAAAGTCGCAAAAAAAACTACTGGGAACGACCAAACTGCCGATACGTTTGCATCAAAGATTTTGGTTTCTCTTTTTTTTTGTAGCTGCCTCTAAGAACAATTGTCTCAAACACTAAAAATTAAAATTAAATGAAACAGAATGAACACAACAAAAAATAATAAATAACAAATTCAAGTAAAATTTTTATAAAACGAAAATGTCTACATGAATGAGGGCACAAAGACACTTTAACAGATGCAAAACAATAGACACCGGTTTGTCTCCTTCACAAAAATATGAGTGAGAAAGCAATTGTTCCACCATCGATTGCAGAAGAAGCACAAAGTTCCCAGACGCTCAAATAAAAAAACGCACAATCATCATCATCGTCACAATCATCATCAAAGTCAAGTCAAACTAAATAAATACGATTTGTCGGTATATTTCATTGTGTGTTGGTTGCACTTGATAGAGACTTCAAGATTTTTATCTGCTTAAAACAATGATGTGAGCAGGATGATCACAATGATGACTTACTCTTCTGACTTCTTCTTCTTCTCCCACTACTCTATACTAAAATTATTACAATTGCATTAAGAATAATATTTTCTTGTTCACAGACTTCATATTAAATTAAAAAAAAATACTAAAAACCAGTAAGACTGTGTGAACATGTCAGTGTCATAAATTGATGATCAACTCAACTTGTTGATTTTCTCCCAACAAACGAATACAGACAGATGATACGCACTCATTCACTCACCCGCTCGTTCATTTATTAACCAGCGCGGTATACTTTCCGTATCGAATTGAGAACTTACAGTGTCTTCCAGTTTAAAAATCAATTGCATGGACATTTTTTATTTAGAGGCAAAAAACTATAAAAATGATTTATGTTTATTTCACAGGCAATTATAAAGAACACGACACGACACGGTGGTTTAAAAAAGTTAAAAAAAGGTAAAGGGAAAATTCTCTCGGTGGCAGCCGTTGAATGCGTACACATAAAAAATCATTAACTTATTTCATACAATCCAAAAACTTTGCAAACTTTGCACCTATTAAACTCAAACTAGACAATCAGTATAGTGTAATATAATCTGAAATATCAGCGAAGAGAAGGGCGCGCAATTGGCTAAGATACAAAAGGATATGCAACGTGATGATATTTAAATATGTACCGACAGCAAAGCCACGATCAAATCTCTATCAGGTGTATATGCAACATCTATTTTGGTTTACAAAAAAATGGTGTATATCTTAATGAGATGGACGACATATTCTAAGCTAGAATTATACTGGGTACCAGGAAGGCGTGGAGCTGAACCCGGAAATAATATAGGATTCGAGCGAGTCAAAGATGGATCTCGACTGTCAAATTGGCAGACTGACAAATAATTGGTATTCCTTTTAAATACTGCAAGTCAGAAATAAAGCAGTAGCTCTTCCGAATTGCGTAGACTATATTGCCAAACTAGGTTTACTGCTCTACCTCAAAATTAACATTGGCCACAATTACAGATGATCCGCAATTTGGGATCAACTCCGTATACTAATATCATTACTAATATGTATTTTAATTTTCAGAGATCTGCAATGAATATTGTTTTTGCTATTTATATTGACTCATGAAATTTTAAATAGAAATGCGTAAGACATCGTTTAAACTCAATTATTACTCCGATGAACGCTCACTCTCAATGATATTAATTTATAAACAATGCTAGGAACACAACTGGGACGAACGACGAATTTTTCGGTGCGAACTTTCGTCATAAAAAATAAAACACATTTGTAAATATGAAAATGAACACAACACCGCTGTAGAACGAAATTCGTCGTGCGTGACGAGCTCTGATATAGATTTATTTCTATTTTGTACGCCGACGAACGACGAAAAAACAAAATTGAAAGCGCCCGATAATGAAATAATAATATAAACAAAAAATGCAATTTATTTATTTGATATATTGTCAGAAGTGTAAATACTACAATAATTGAAATTTATTTAAATTTATTTGTTCAAAATTTGTGGTTGAAGTCTACTGATGATTTGGTTCAAGCACCAATGAAATACGTATATATGTAGACATGCTAAACCACCAGCAAATAAATTTCAATTATTGTAGTATACACAAAAAATATTACTGTTTTAAAATTGATGAAACTTGTAAAGGGTGTTTTTTATAGAGTGACACAAGTTTAAATCATAATAAAACAAGGAAATATACTTTTATTATCAATGAAATTGGTTTTAATGGAAAGGAAATTCTATGAAATTAATGTTTAAATATGATTTCTGCCATGTGTCCACAATGGCTGGCGCTTAGAAAGCGCAATCTGGTTCATCAATTTTCAACAACTTTTCACAGCGTTTGCGGCCATCTTTAGCCGATAACTTTTCGAATGTTAATTCCCAGGTGTTCAATGTTTGTGGTTTATTGACGTAAACAGGTGACTTAACATAACCTCAAAGAAAATAATGCAATGGGGTCAAATCTCACGATCTTGTTGGCCAATTACGAGAAATTATTTTTTCATTAAAAGTATCTTTGAGTAAAGCAATTGTAGCGCCAGCTGTGTATCATGTGGCTTCGTCCTGTCTGAACCACATATCAACAATATTAATGCCACCTAATTGAGGTACGAAACAATTCTGAATCATCTTCCTATACCGTTCAACATTGACAGTAATATTCTGACCATCATCGTTTTTGAAGACTTATGAGCTAGTGTTCTACACAAGACCATTTATAAGTATTTTCAAGACATGAGAAATTTTTCAAATGCTTTACTACAGAGAAATATTCTAAAACAAATGCAAAAAAATACTGTTGGCAAGACAAACAACTGAAACAAATGCCTTGCCAAAAAAAAAATCGTATGTTATGAAAGGTCTTATAAATAAATGGTCTTGTGCATCAAATAGGAATTTTCTGTCGATGTAATGGTGTTTGTGGATTTTGTTTACTCCAAATGCGACAATTCTGCTTATTTACTTACCCATTCAAACAGAAATGGGCTCCATTGGAAAATAAAATTTTGAATGGAAATTCAAACAATTATTTATATTAACAATTTCAGTAATTTGCAGGTGTTGCCGTGGTGCAAGTCGATTCATAATGAAATTTCAAAGCAAACTTAACAAAAATTAACTATCAGCTGTTAAATGGGTGCTCAAATAAAGCAGTGATGCCAAATCAAAGTTGTGACACTTTAAAAAAACATGCTTTATATATTTGCGGCAAAAAGGAAAAAGTCCTTAAGTCGAGATAAGGTAATTTTGAATTAATGGTACTTCTGTAATCTGCATATTCAAGAGTAATCACAGTCAAAATCTTAATTAATTTGTGTAATTTTTCAGGAACTTATAGCACTTTGGTATATGTCAACTTACGTCGCTTTCACAATGTCACATTTATGTTCAAAAAAACTCATGTCACATATATGGGTCGCATAATTAATCAAATTTATTAAACCTTCTCTTCATGATAGTTTGTAGGAAGTAATTTTATTGTGTATTTGAGTCTCTGGAAAGGTGTCAAATATATAAGAGTACTGCGGTTTGTGGATACGCTCATGAGTTATTTTAAATTTTTTTTTGAAAGCGCGAAAAATATCTAAGTGGCGAACGTGTTAAGAGTTAACGTGAACTTTAACTGAAAGTTCTTCATACAAAACTTGCCGTTAAAGTCCCTGTTAGCTTTTAATTGTACATTGTGAAAAGTGTGGAATTGTTTTCGAATTTGTACTTTGCAATACAAATACTTTGCATTTATTGTTTAAGAACTTTTATTTTCAATCACTATAGTTTGGCATTATATTTTAATGCAAAATAAATTTTCTTCACTCTGTTCAAATTAATTGTAAAATAAACACGTTTTGTATAAAATCTTTAAAATATATTGTTGTTTATTTTTATTCGACTATACATAAAGGACATATATAACAACAAAAAGGCCTGTTAAATGTATTTTACTTGTAGTGTGTAGAACAATGTTTGCTTAGAAAAATAAAAGTTAACAGAGAATTTCCCAATTTAACTGTAAAATCGATTTGAACTCTTAAAAGTGCTCTAATGCAGATGTAATGATAACAACAATTAACAATAGATTAATTCATTTACTGAAAATTGTTATGAAATTGAAACAATTGTGTCCATTAATTCAAAAAAAAACAGAGAGGAGAGTGTCAAAAGAGAAAGAAAAGAGCTGCTCAGAGATAGAAACTAGCTTTTTTGTTTTTTTCTTAATACAATAGAACAAAAAAATAAAGAAAAATGTATAAAAACAGTAAACTATACACCAAACTTTTCATATGAAATGTTGATTTTTAAGAATTTTTTAATATAAAATATTATCAAACAAGATTATCCAAATTACTTCAGAAAAAGTGCAAGTTGCCAAAACGTTCTTAAAAAATAACCCTTTATAATACTACGTATAAACATTCTTTTGAGACGCCCTGTATTGACTAGCTTTCAATTAAAACCTTAAAAATCGGAAAAAATGCATTAAGTATGTATATGTGAGCGACTCCTTAGGTGTAGGACATTCTCAGCAGTTTTATTTAAAAACGCTTCGGGCAAATATTTGCGGAATGTATTAAACCTCTAACTCTTCAAATAATTACACCTTAACGGGTACATAATGAATTAAAATATTTTAGAAACGTAATTGCAATAAAGTTTTTCTATAACTGTTTGAACATTCTTTAAGTTTTTGTCTTACAAAATCATTTGCTAGTGTTGTGTCCAAACTGAAGAACATCACTTATTCACAGCAGAAAAATATCTCAAATTATCACCTTGAATTTAAAAAAATATAGGAATCGGTTGACCTTGCAGGCTTTTCGCTAAACTAAATATTATGGCAAAATTTTGTAAGTTTATAAAAATCAGTGAATATAGATTTTAAGTTATTGGAAAAAAAATTTTTTTTTCGAAATTATTTGTCAACGATATCTCTCGAACGAATCACCCGAAAATAGTCAAATTAACAACAATGTCTCTTTTGAGGTTAACAGCTGTTTAGATTTTGAACTTGATAGGCTTATTAGTGATACTTTGTATTTGAAAATTTTCGAAATCTACTAAACGGAATTGTTTTACTATTTTCGACAACCAAGTGAGTTAGTTCTAATGCGGCAAACTTGCTTCCGATTAGTTGAGCCGTTTTTAACTCATGAGATGTTCACTTAAATAGACACACTTACACATTATGTATGTGTACATACATACATACAAAAAGATGCAAGAGCGATTATCGAATATTGGGGTAAAAGCGGTAACTTCATATAGAGGAAATTTGAGTATGTAAAAATAATTAATTAACAACTTAATAAGGTTAAATAAATATTAAAAAAAATATATTTGATTTAAGGTTTGCCTAAAAATTTAATCAAGTTCACTAAAATTTTCTTTAAAAGTTCTTAGTTGAAGTTTCATTCACACAAATAAATTTTTTATTTATACTTGTTTTTTGTTTCAATTAAAGGTATTGATTGAAGCAATAATATTTGTTTTTTTTTGCAATATTTTGCTAGACGAACTCCTCAACCCACTGTGATAATCATGTACATATATGTACATATATGTGCGTATATGTGTAACCATGTAATTCAAGGGAGCGTCATTGTGAAAATTCAATTAAATCAATTAAAGGGCCTCTTTGTAAATACGATTTTGTTTATATATGAGTGCATAATAATTTATTTCCCTTATCGTTCCATCTGTAAATAAAAAAAAGCAATGTTTTCTTGTATTGACAATTGCAGGCAACATCTGATATTTCCATTAAAATCATTTATCGGTCTTAGACTTCTTCTTACGCTATTGTTGCCTTGCAATTTCATTTAACATTAAAGAGTTTAATTTTCAATGACAATTAATTTGTTTCGTACAATTTATTTTATTTTCTTCTTTCCTTTAATTTTTAATGGCTTGACTACATTTCATTTGTGTATTTGAAATTGCAATGAATATAATTTTAATTCTATTATTTATTTAGCGGGTGAATTCTTTGAGTTTTTGACATTTTGACCTTTGGAGGTCAATTAAATTGTCTTCGTTGTTTGTGCAACATTGTTGTTGTGGTTGGTGTCTGATTGCTGTTAATTCTTATGTGTTTTTGCTTAATACTTAATTGAAAGTGACGGACGCTATGTTGTTGCTGCCTTTTGTTTTTGTCTTTGACAATTGTCTTGATTTAATTTTTCATCACAACGATATTTTAATGCAATTATTACAATTTAATAGTTTCACATTTGATAAAACAACACTCACACACGCAAACATTTAAATTGACCCATATAAAATTTGTATTTGCTTAAGCCCAACAAATGCATGCTGGGTGATGATTTTTGCAGAAATCTCTTAAATGATTCTCCTCACATTACTTTTGATGATTAAAAACTGATTTATCACTTAGGTGATTGAAAAAGCATTCACTTATGATTCATCCCTATGACCAAAATATGATTTCTTGAAAATAGAGTAACATAATGCAAAGAAACCAAAAAAAAAGTGATTTAATAATTTAACAATACCAGAAATTTGCTCACAAATGAACCAGCAAATCGTATCATAAATGATTCTTTGGTGTGATTCAGCTGTAGGCTACCATTTTTCCACAACGGGAGTATCATTTATGATCGAAAAATAAGCTCATATGCGGTTATTTTTCCCGCTAAGCTGATTTCGAAAAGATTTGATTATGATACAAAATGGGTGAAAATTTTTGCAGAAATTTCTTAGATGATTCTCCTCTGATCACTTTTGATGATTAAAAACTGATTTGTTACTTGGGTGATTGAAAAAGGATTCACTTTTGATTCATCTAAATGATCAAATATTGATTTCTTGAAAATAGAGGGACAAAATACAAAGAAACCGCAAATAGGTTATTTAATTATTTAATACTGCCAGAAAATTGCTAAAAAATTAATCAACAAATCGTATCATAAATGATTCTTTCGTATGATTTATCTGTAGGGTACCGTTTTCTCATAATGGGAGTATCATTTACGACCCAAAAATTATTTCATATGCAGCTATTTTTCCCGTATTTCGGAAAAAATTCGATTATGATACAAAATGCTAGCTGGGAGTGGAGGTTGTTTATGTGTTTGATTATGTGTGTGGTTGTGTATATTTTCCTCATAGCCATAAATTATTGAATTAAATAATCGTTAATTCCACTTGTGTGCTTGGTTATACATACTTATGAGAATTGTCTTAAATATAAAAATATAATTTCTGCTGTTGGTTTGATTAGAGCGTATTTAGGGTGATATGGCAATTAATGAACCATCTAGAACACACCGGAAGTTCCGTCATTTGGATTACTTTTCATCTTGGGGTAAAGTACAGTGTCAACTTAGACTGAGTTGTTGCTATTTCAGTTATAATGTTTTGCCTATATTATAAGCTACATACACAGAAAAAAGTAAAAACAAGATTCAATTAAAAAATACAAAGATTCAGTTAAAAAATTAATTAGTTTTCAACCAATTACGGAAATTGTAGTATTAACTCATCCATTTTAATTGAAATTTTTTTTGATTTTTTCAATGAAAAAAATATTACATTAACTAAAAATTTAATTGATCTTTAAAAAAGATTCAATTAAAATTTAATTGAAATATTTTTAAATATTTAAATGAAAAATTAATCGAAATATTTTTTACGATTCAATTAAAAAACTAATTAAAAATTCTTAAAGATTTAATTAATATAGTAACTGAAATATAGAAAAAATTTAATGGTATAAAAATATAAAAAAATTATAATATGTATGTAAAAATAATTTCCATAAACCTAACTCATGCACCGTATGGGTTTTCAAGTTCGAATGGTGCACGAAAGTACGTCCAATGGCCGTATTCGTTTTTGATAGTCTTCCGTAAGTGTAAATGCAGAATATCGCAGCTTTTCTTTCAGTTTTGTGTGTATTTTGTGATTGAGGATTTCAAAGAAAGGCTACGATATTTTCCACAGCATATACATACACACATACTTACGCAAGGCCATTTGCATCGAACCCCAAATACCGCCAATGTACGAACTTTACAATCCATATTTAGTCTATCAGCTTGTATTTCTTTTTATTATTTGCTTTTTTCCTCAAGAAAAGAGAAGAGAAGAACATGAATTTTTGTTATTTTTTTTAGTTTAATATTTTATTTTTATTTCACGCATGTCAAAATTACTATGAATCAAAAAAAAATAAGCTGAGTATTTTTTCTCTCCCATATAAAATATCAAAACCAATTAAAAGATTAATTGGGTATTTTAATTGAAAATAGTTTTTCAAAACAATGCGGCGTACTATAAAAAACAACTCGATTTTCATACATAAAAGCAAATGTTCCATTAATTACATACAATTAATATGTAATAATTGTTAACCATTCCATAGTATTCTGAGTTAAGCTCTGTTGATAACACTTTTTTGATAGAGCAGTAAATTCAATTAAAATAAACTTATATTCAATTAAAATATTAATCAAAAAGATTATTTTTTCTAAGCAATCATTTAATTAAAAAAATTCAAGAATAATTTTTTCTGTGATATTTTAGAAATTTTGAGTTCATGGTTTTTTATATGAAGAAACTATGATTTTTATACTGATTGATGATTATATCATATATAGAGTTTTGAATATGTCATTGGACCGATATTTTTTTCAAAATTGCGATGAAAGAATCGTTACCGTTTGGCAATATAATAACTAATTTTTCTAGCCCGCAATTGAAGGTTATGAACTGAACGATACTCGACCGATTTTGGCTTTATTGTATTTAAGTTTACAGAACACGTACGCGTGGTGGAAAACTACTTCAAAAGGATCGACTGCTGCAACCAATCTAGAGATGGTCTTTTAAATGACATCATAGTTCATACGTAATTGCAAGTTTCAAGTGTTATAAGGAAATTAAATTTTCATCGTAATCATTCATAGCTTTATGTGTATTTTATTGACCTTTGCTTTCGGAGTCGAAAAATTGATAACGCGTTGTATGCATCTGTTTTTGTAAGTGTGTCTACCTCTCCCTGCAAACAGTGCGACTAGTCCATGCATGGTCATGTACAGTCTACTCTATAAAGGATCTGGACTAGCCCAAATATAATTCAGATGTATAAATAAAATATGGTCGATTTAACATTGTGATGTCCTATTGCTGGACCACATGGTCCACCCTTGCATTACATATATATATATATATATATTCTTTTCGGGTGCCATGGAGGAACAAAGGGCCGCTTAGCACGAGCTTTGGCGTTATTGAGTTTCTCTTCTAATTCTTTTCTTTTTTCTATAATGCGCAGTGTTACTACAGATGTCCATATATTTCTGTATTTCTTTGCATATCCTACCTGGCATTTGGTAGCATCTACAAAAGCGTGCTTCAGGTCCTTCCAATGTATATTTTTTAGCACGTGGAAAACGCTGGTTTTCTGTACGAAGTGAGTGTATGTATTCATTCTTGATATTATTCGCTTGTAATTTTTTTGTCGTAAAATTTCTTTGAGATAAATGTTTCCGCTTTGCTTAATTGCAACAATTTTAAACATTATCTCCCCACTAAGATGGTGGTGGTCTGAGGCTACATCAGATATAGTCAATTTAGTTTTCTGAGCTTTAGTCTGTGTTTTTTTGTTTGTTTAAAGTATTTGATTCGAATTTTATTTTCGAAGACAATTTTAAGGAACACAATAAGGCTTGTCAATTCAACAATTGATTGAATTGACAACATTGGCAAAACAAGAAGTCAACATTAAAAAGAAATATTGTAAATTACTCAATTTTTAATATGGCGCATTGTGCATCGATGGTAATTAATTCAAACAAAAGATAACGTGTTTTCGCACTATTTACCTCCACGAAGCAGAGTATGAAAATAAACGGAAGGAAATGTTTGCTTTCGTGTTTTCTTTTTTTTCAATACAAACATAAATTATTTTTTAATTTGAAATTTATTTGTTGGTGGTTCAGCTTGGTCTATATGCATTTCATTGTTGCTGTAATAAATCAGTAGTAGACTACAATCACACATTTTGAATATATATATAGATGATTTGTTACAGCAACAATGAAATGCATATAGACCAAGCTGAACCACCAGCAAATAAATTTCAAATTAAAATATAATTATGACAATATGTCGAATAATAAATTTCTTAAATTATAAATTATTTTAACAAAAAACTTTTTGCTACATCTAGTGCGTTATATCTTAGAGTACAAGAGTTACACAAAAGCTTAGTTTCACTTTCGAAGAAGGTTATTCATAAATTTCCTAAATATTAAACATGTCAAAATTCTCTAAAAGAACTAATTCACATAGTGGAAATAATTTCTTTCACTTATTTTTTGAATATGCTCAGTTAGTTTTTAGGTTCGTCTGGCAAATCATCATATCATCAAAATATAAATCCGTCATTATCATATTTCGATTTTATTTTAAGTTTTTGCTTAATTTGTAATCGGATTTTTATTTTATTTTGTTAATTTATATTTTCGTTTTGCTCTCAGCAGCTGATGCACCACAATGAGTGAAATTCACAAAAGCGACACTCTTCATCGAATAATATGGAACAAAAATTCACTGGATCATCACTTTTCACTACAGTTGAACAGTTGAAAATCAAAAGTTGTTCATAATAAGAGACATTATGTATAACAAAATATTTTTTCATTGTTAAAAATTTCTAAAACCTAATAATCTCCTCTTTTGCACTATAACCGTAGCATATGTATGTAAGTGATGTTGTTCTGCAAACATACTAAACATTTAATTTATTTACTTATTTTTTTAAGCAAAAAAAAAAACATTTCCTCAAATTAACTGATCTCCTGTCGCGCAGATAAACAAAAAGACTTTCACTGTTTAACACAATCGAAGCGTTTTAGGCGACAATACAATGAGAACAATGTTTTGTTACAAAACTATTGATTTCGATTAAAGCAAATGCACTTTATTATAATCCTCTTATATATAAAACAAAAGGTAAAAATTTATGGTAAATACTTTTGTTATCTTTAATATTCTATAAGGATTATTTCAAAATTCGCACAGTTTGTTATAGTTTGCAAATTTATTATTTTTTTTGTATTATTATTTATTTAACCTCTTTTTGGAGGCGTGACTTTATTGCTATAAAATAGGTTTTTGTTGCAATGTCCTTTTTTTGGCATAAATATATCCTTAATGCCTTGTATAATTATCTCTATGGGGGGTTTTTGCTGAAAAGGACAATATGTTTTAAGGTAAGTGTTGATAGCTGATCATTTGTGTGTTTGCTTTTTTATTAAGTATTCAGAAAATAAAAGGAAAAGCAACCCAGTAAAAAAAGAGACTCCAAAAAAGTCATGAAAATGTAGAGTTTACGATGCGGAAGTAGTGAAAATTTCGATCGGATCTAATGATTTTTACATATGGTTGTCATTGCAAGAAATTCTCTTTTTCGATGCCTGGTCACTGAATTGGAAGCGATATTAAGAAAAATTCCATTTTTGGTGTTCTATGATAATATTTTCATCTAGGAAAAATGGTAAATAGTTGCCTTTTTTAACAATTTGTTTCTTTTTATACGAATTTAAGCCCGAAACAGTGTTTTCATGTAAATTTAAGCAAATAACTTTTAAATTTTAAACTAAAATTAGTTCATAAATTTCTTTAAAAAAAAACAATTTTTTTTTAAATTCTGGTGAGTATTTTCTAACACTATGGAGGAGTTACAAGGTTTTATGTGACTAAAATAAGCTTCTACATGATTTTTTGCTCACTCTCGGCAAATTAAAAATATCGATTTTTTGGAAGCAATGAAAATGTACTTCCGCTGGAATGACTTCCATTTTTTTCACTGGGAATATAAGTAACTAATGAAATTGTTGTAAAAAAAATTTCAATTGCTTCTGCGCGATCGCAGGAAATGTATTTTTAATGCAATTTAAGGTACAAGTAAATTAAATAGGTATTTTACCAAACAAGAACGTGGTAAAAATGTTTATTTCAATACTTTTTATGGCCAAAATTTTGGAAAGGATTTTGGCTTTTTCATATTTTTGTTTTTGTGAGGATTTTGTATACAAGAGTGTAATCAATTCTATATGTTTCCAGATGATTCTTTTCACATAAAGAGTAATTGCATAATATTTGATGCAGAAAAGAACGGCAATGAAAAGTAAAAACTAATGGGGCCTTAACTCTTCAATTCCCATGGCTAAGTTAACAAATATATTTACCTTCTCTATAACTTAAATAGCTTAGAAATATTATATTGACCAGAAAAAAAATATTAAAAATATATAACCCCACCCAGTTTCTTTATTCGGGGCGGTCAGCTACAGGTGACACTGGGCACAGTGTCAAGTCAAAACTCTGAATGGAATGTTTTTTTATTTTGTTGTTAGTGAAATTAATCATTTGTTTATTTAATGAGATTTATTTATGTACAAAGTATTAACATTTATTTGTTGTGAAAGTTTTACCAACACTTTAAATGCAAACCGATATTACACTTAGCACACAATTTTCTAGTTCGTTGATGACAATAGCCACATCTTCGTTGAGAGCAGTCGAGTTGTGAGTGATCATCCGCTGTTCTCACCTCGGTAGGTACTCTCAGCCCAACAGGAACGCTACAAGCAGAATTATTTGAAGGTATATAGTCGCCACATTTCTGCGGAAATCGCAATAGGTCCAGTTGTTTTCTGACTGTCTTTTGATTAGCCATGCATTTTGGCAAGCTGCATCTAAGCCGAAAGCAAACAGAGGAAACCACCATTTTTTTCCGCGAAGAGCTACTCTCATTGAGTCAATGTTTTCATCAAAACGATCTACGCCGCCTATATATTTATTGTACATTTTTACAACTGAAGGACAGTCGACTTGAATTTTTGTCCGTTCCTTATCCATAAATCCAATCCGATCTACTTTTGTGATAGAATCTAATGCATGCCAATTGGAAACAATGGTGACAATACTATTATCATGCCACTTAGCTGCAATAACATCCTCAGAAGATTTTATAACAAAGCTTACCTCTTGGCTCTTTTTTCATATCCTTTGAGTTTGGCAAATTGCAATTTTCCATACGGTTTTCTCAAATAGTACCAGTTGCCCCAACATTATGCTCTCGTAAGTACTCCAGTAATGGTAGACCGGTAAAAAAATTATCAAAGTACAAGTTGTAAGGTCCCATGTCTTCGGGGAGCCTTGAATGGAGCTCTAAAATGACAGCAGCTCCTAAGCCTAAGTCAGATTGCACTTTTAGGCCAGGACCCGACGCACCCTGGTAAAGTTCGCAATTGACTAAATATCCATAGCGGGTAGCTGCAGACCAGAGCTTGTAACAGTGCCTTAGTGGTTTTCCGTGGATATGCTGTTTAGTACCATGCCTCCCAAAGTACGGTATTATAGTTTCATCTGTGGAAATATGTGAAGAACCGGCTTTTTTGAAATTTGCGTTCAGTTTCGTGAAATATTCTCGAACTTTAGCAAATTTGTCGTTGGGCGGTAAGGATGTGCTGTCTGCAAGATGAAGGTATTGCTGAATTTCGAAAAACCTATTTCTCCTTATATTAGACGCTACTAGCTCATTGTGGGTATCACTTTTTATTTCCCAAAACATTCTCATGTACAGGGTGTTTTTTTTAGAGGTATAGAACTTCGAATTGAAATAAAACACAAGAAAATCCTTTTAATGTCCATCAATTTGGATTTATTGGAAGGATAATTTTATGCCATTAATGTTTAAATATGATTTCGGGCTTTGGCCGCCGCTGCTGGCTCGAATAAAGCCAATTCTACAGGTCCAATTTTCAACCACTTTTTCGAGCATATGGGGCCGTATGTTGGCAATAACGCCACGAGTGTTGGCTTCGAAGTCCCCTAACGTTTCTGGTTTGTTGGCGTCGACGAGCGACTTCACATATCCCCAAAGAAAATAATCCAATGGTGTCAAATCACACGATCTTGGTGGCCAATTGACAGGTCCATTCCACGAAGTTATGCGCTCATCGAATGTTTCCTTCAATAAATCGATTGTGACGTGCGCTGTGTGGCATGTAGCGCCGTCTTGTTGGAACCACAACTCATCCACATTCATGCCATCCAATTCGAGAACAAAATAGTCGGTTATCATGGCTCTATACCGGTCTCCGGTGGCGAATCGATTCATTCGGGTTCTCTTCAACACTTTGCTCTACAGCGGCAATTGTTTCTTCGGTGTGCACTGTTCGACGTCTCTGCGGATGCGTATTATCACATAGAGTAAACTTAGTGCGAAAACGATCCATGGTTAACCGAACTAATTGCTCTGATGGACGATTATGGAGCTTGCGATAAACTTCGCGAACTGAACCATTATTTTCGAAATAAATTTGCACGATTTGCAAGCGTTGTTCTTTTGTCAACCTGTTCATGATGAAATGGCAAACCAAACTAAATATTAATCACTTGACAGCTGACAAAATGGCCGCCAGTTAAAAAAGTGATGCCAACTTAAAGTTCTATACCTCAATAAAAAACACCCAATACTTTGGCGGCAAATATCCTGTAAGTAACAGTATTGCAATGTATACTCTAATTTCATCAACAGTTGCATTTAGAGTATGATTTCTTTGTAAAGCGTATAAATTACTCATAGCTACAATGAATTCCACTATGTCGTCGCTATAAAGCAGTTCGAAGCATTCGACAACAGTCATCTCTTCCTGTAAGCTTTTAAAAACTTCTTCATCGCGGTCTCCTTTACCACAAGAAGCAAAAGAATTATTATTAAAAGAATATTGCTGACAGTTCTATACCATTTTTTTATAGTTTAGTCTTTCTTCTTTTTCTTTTTCGGCACAGGTTCGACATTTTCTACTCCATCATCTTCCCTACTGTGTCCACTATTGTCTCTATTTTGTAACTCCACATTTGACCAAAGCATGCGACCAGAAAGATGAACAATATTAGCTTCGTTTTCATCCCCAGTGTCTTCATCAGTCACCACACCATCATCAGGAGGAAATAAAATAATATCCCCTACGACGTCCTCTTCGGCATTCAACACATCAGCAATCTCATCTAATGTCAATCTATATATTACATAAGCAAACAATAATCGAACAAAATATACTTATGTAGTAATAACACCCAGTGTCACCTATAGGTGACAGTTGGTGTTACTAGATAATTTTTCTAGAGGAAAGCGTTTTATTTTTTATCAATTGGCTATTGTATAGTTAGTCTGAATATATCACAATTACAGGGATTAAAAAAAAATATTTATAGTACTTACCCTTTGGCATTTTTATAACTAAATTAGTTTCAATACACAGCCAGTAGCTTAAAATCACAAAACTGTTTTTAACAAATGCAAAACTTTGACAGATAAAGCAATGCTAAGTTTGTTAAAAAAAAATCACGAGTACATTGGAACGGTACATTTAAAATTGAAAAGAAAAAATTGTTCAATGATGTCAATTGGCATGTTAAAAAAAATCGCTAATCTGTGTCACCTGTAGGTGACACTGGGAATTGACGAGTTAAATCAAAAACTCAATAAACAATTGTAACTGACAGCAAAATAAATTATATATTTTGAAATAAAATGCGACGTTGAAAAATTAATATTTACAAGATTATACGAGTATGAAATAAAAAGCATAAAATTTTATTGAGACATAACAATGGACAACGAAAAAGTCATGTCAGAAACAGCTGATAAGTTTTTACAGAAAGAGTAAGTACTCAAATTTAGAAGCAGAACGGCACAGCACAGAAGAGCAACAGAAAGTGCAAAAAAAATTAGGTCTTTAGAAATAATTATTTATACCTAGAACAATTTGTTACTTAAATTTAGATTTCTCTTACTTAATGGGCCTTATTATGGTTCTCGAATTTTTCTTTTCGACTTCGCGAGTTTGTACCGGATTAAAGAAACATTTTGTATGTTTTCTTAATCTAGTACAGCAAGTTGAAGTCGAATCTAAAAATTCGAGAACCGTAATAAGGTCCAATATGTAATAGTATATGTATTTTTTTAGTGCATATTCAATAACAGCCTTAAGAAATATAGAAAAAATTATACTCTAAATGTTTTCAAACAAACGTTTGTTTCAAATAAAATATAGTTTCAGTAAATATTTTTTACGGTTCCCTTAAATAGTTTGCTCCAATTTTTTTTTACGCAAAACAAAAAACAGTATGGAGTGAAAATTCTAGTTCATACCATTAATATAAAGTAAAGATGTAACGAATGTTCGCATTCGCATTCGCTTTCGCATTTGCAAATTATTCGCTTACTTTTGTTATTTGCATTCCCTTTTGCATTCGCTAAAATGTATGCGAGATATTTTTCAGTTTTTTAAAAAAAGGCAGTGTTTGATTTTCGCGAAAATATTTTCTACTTAAAACTAGTCTGTTCAAAAATGTTGAGCACCATTAATTAGTTCGTACAAAAAATTTTAAATGCAAACAATATTAAATAATCCTTGTTTGATGTAAATTTCACGCGAAACAAGTGCCACTCACATTATTTCTATTGAAAACTTAAAATTTTGTAGATATATTTCAATGTTTTTCCCAAGATGAACTGAGTACTATATCTGTAATAATTTTTCATGAACAATTCATCCCATTTTTTCTTAACATGTATTTTGACAGCATTTCACATGAAATGTTGAAGAAAGTACGAGGCTTTATGGCCAAGGTACGAATGGGTTGATTGCCTAACTTCATGTTCTTATTAAAATTTATTTGCATGTGATTTTTGAAAGTATTGTAATATTTGCATTTGCTTTCGCATTCGCTTGCGCAAAAATTAAAATGTGTTATTCGCTTTCGCATTCGCTAAAATGGTATTCGTTACCTCCCTATTATAAAGTAATATTTGGAACAAAATGCTAAAGAGAGAGATTTTTGTACCAATGAAGAAATTACAGAACAACTATTTGTTTTATTTGCTTTTTATTTTAATTAAAAAATTTTGTTCAATCAGACAATATGTTGATTGAAAAAATCAGGATTTTTTTCAAACAAATTATTACATAACTTTGCCATTGAACTCAAAAATATGTATGTATGTATCTTAATATGACCTAAATTGAAAAAATTGAATTTTGTTGTTTGTTGTTTTGTTTGAATTTTGTTTTAAGCAAAACAAAAAATAGAATGGACTAAAAAAATTCTAGTTCATACAATTAATATAAAGTAAGATTTGTAACAAAATTGTTAAGAGCATATTTCTGTTCCAATATAGAAATTGCATACTGTACAGATCCGTTATAAGTTTTATTTGCTTTTTATTTTCATTAAAAAATTTTGTTGAATCAGACAATATGTTGATTGAAAATATCAAGTTTTTTTCAAACAAATTATTACAAAATTTTGCATTTTAATTTAAAAATTTCTTTGTAGGACCTAAATTGAAAAAATTAATATTTGATTTAGAGAATTTTGTGTTTGGAATTGAAATTAGTTTCTTCTGTGAATAAAATAACCTTGAAAATGTAATAAAATTTGACATCTGTGAGTATCAAAATAAGCAGGACTGTTCGTAAACTACTGATAACAGTTAAAAAAATATTTTAAGCATTCTACACATCAATGTGTCGCACAGTTATTTCCGATTCCACCGGCAGAAACCAGTCGCTTTCAGTATCTTCTGACATTACCCTTTATTAAAACAAACTTTACACAAATGTAATACATTTTTTTACGTTTTATTTGTTAAATTTGTCACTGCGTCTTTTATTTTATTTGTTTTATTTCACTTTTTATTAACGTATCGCTATATAATATCATGAAAATATTTATCACGCGATTCGCGGTCTGCGATCTGGATTCCATAATTTAGGCCTTGCTGCGATGGCGATCCATCAATACTGCATGCTACAGGTTCAATAAATATTGCGATACTAGATCGCGTTCAATATATATTGAACGTGTAGCAGTGCCCTTCGTATGACCTAAATTGAAAAAATTAATATTTGATTTAGAGAATTTTGTGTTTGAAATGGAAATTAGTTTTTTCTGTGAATAAAATATCCTTCAAAATTTAATAAAATTTGACATCTGTGAGTATCAAAATAAGCAGGACTGTTCGTAAACTACTTATACAAATATTTTAAGAATTCTAAACATCAATATGTCGCACAGGTTACGCTCTGTAACTTGCAGCTTACAAATATACTGGTTTGACTTTTTCCTTATAGCAGCGTCGAATGATAGAAAACATGAAACGTATATTATGAACTTTCAGCTTAGCGCACACTTGTCTCATGCCTGAATTTTAATTTGCAGTATGTAGCCAAGACCATCCATCATTATTTCTACTATTGCCCTTATTAAAACTTTACATGAAAACATCTTTTAATCGACTTCCTTTTCGTAGGATTTATTTGTAATCGGCAGAAAGATTTTCTCCCATAGGAATTGTCGCATGGGTTTATATCTCCATTTGAAATGATAAATTTCGAAGCAATAACTAATCAATAAGATGTACTTGTTGTGCAAAGATCTTAGACCAAAAAAGCCGATAACATGCAACAGCCGCGATTATTGTTGGCTGTTGCATTTTGTTACACAATTATTATTATTATTGTTATTATTGCCATGAATAAACATACATGCCAGTGGAATTTATTGCATTTGTTGCTCTTTTAAGCGACCATAACTACGATCTTGTCCACAACAACTCTCACAAACCAAATCAGGTTAAGAATGTCGCCAAAAATTCCAACACACAAGCCGCCCGACACAAACTGAAGATGAGCATCACTAGTAGCAACATCATTTTCGATCATGACGATGCCAAAAGGCGTGTATCATATGTAGAAAACAATGTTTTGCCAACATCAAACATTTGAACCGCACCATCACAAGCCACCACCGACTACCGACTACTAACTGGTCAAGAGCACAACATCATCCATCCAAAGTGCCAGAGCTAACGAAAATTCTTCTCGAGCACCAACAATACAAACAAGAACAAATCGCTGGATCATTGTAACAAATAAACATTTGTTCAAACACCAGAAAAAAAGAATGAAAAATAAACAATAAAAAAACTCCAAAAAGCAAAAGAAAAATAAATAAATAAATAAAAATCTTAAATGAATAAATATTGTTAAAAAGTAAAAACTTTGTCCAATGAGGCAAAGAACTTAACTTTTGCTGTGTGTTGACAACTAAATAATGCGTTAATGTGTTTATTGCCCGGGCACGATGATCACTTTTTGTCCCTTGGGAAAAGACGAAGATGCGCTGCAGATGATGCACTCATGTCTTTTCAATTTGGCTTTACGATTAACAGGAGCATGAGCATCATGCTGCCGGAATGAAGCAGCAGGATGTATGAGGGAAAAGCCTGGCACTTGGAATAGTGAAAATGGATTATAAAATCCATACCATATTACATATGTAGTATGTACATTATTCCAATATCAATAAGGAATGTACTCATATATCTATGTATGGCTGAAGTATGAAATGAAATAGTTTAAAAATTCTATATGAAATAATTCCAGTGGACGCATTGCAAAGTTTACAAAATAAAAGTACACTCACCTTAAAGCAACGATTGCAGGCAATAATGGAGCTTAATATATTTTGGTTTAAATGAACTTTGGCAGCATTAAATAAAAAGTTTGGACCAGAGAATAACAATAAGCACTCAAAATAAAATAATTAATTATTTGCTGTTAATTTCAGTAACTGCGTGTATTCAAAATTGTAGCACAAACAATTTAAACAATTACGACTATAGCCGAATCCAACAAAATACTTAAATACTGTAGAACTATAAACAGAAAGGAGCTGATGCCTTGTGAGTATTGAGTGTCTATCATTCTTATGCTCGTAGTATGCTTATATTCAGAGTGTGATTATTTATTTGGATAAAATAAATATACACAATGTATTCGGGGTATTTATTCACCATACGCTCCTCTATGCATTTGCGTTTACGATGTGCTTTGGCTATATTAAAACTTTGACAATAAGAAGGTAAACTTATGAATAAATATAAGCTTTAAGCAACTGACATTATTCTTAAAGTTGCAAACAAAAATCGTTAATGGAATGATATTTCCTAATTTGTAAAGTGATAAATGGGCTTTTCCTCAGACAACAGAAATTTTTGTCACGTACGATATTGAGTAATTAAGCGTTTCTTTCAGAGGAAACTTGAATTTTTGATGTGTAAACAGCTTTACGCTAGGGGGTAAAAATCTTTTTCACAATACAATCACAAATTTTGAGTAAGATCACACCGCGTTGTAAAATCGGTGTGAGCTGTATCTGTATTATTAGTGTAATCATACGAACAAGAAGTACAAAGAAACTTAAAAGCTGCACAGAAATAACTCATCACAATTTTAAAGCATACCCTCAAGAGTTAGTTTTAATAGAAATTACTTGTGAAATGTAATAGTGTTGCCAGTAGGGATAATTTTGTTAAAAAGTTAAAAAATATAAAATAAATAAAAGAAATATAAACTTTTAAGTAAAACAGCGTTTTAAATGTCAAATATTTGTTTAAAAGATATATAGCAGTTTTTATAAAGAATTTATAATATTATATTATAACATATCTTCATTATGTACTGTTGCCTTGCACTGAAGCTGGTGCACGACAATTGGGTATCAATCTCCATCTCATGCCAATTTTTATGGCTGTAGGTTTTAATACAAATTTTACAAACCCACAGTCGCAAGCTTTATCAAAATTTTTATTTAAAGTTTTCCACTTGCATATGAGCAATTCTCCACAAACCCCCACAACTAATAATTCCACTACTACAGCTGCAGTTTTTTTTCAGACAAAAATTTCAAAATTTTAAATGAAGAAAACTTTGCCACTTGCTACAATTTATTATGAATACGTTCCTACGATTTTACTGGTAATGCAAAGTAAATTTCATTATCAGTAAGTAAATTTACTGCTTACTGCAATTTTTAATGCAGTGTGCCGATTTACTAACTAAATAAGTTAAATAAAACAAACAAAAACCAGCAAATTCACCTGGCGGGCTTTTGATAACGCGCTGATTCGATCAAGCTTTTTTCAGTTTGAGATTATGGCATTCGCCATCGAAAGATGTAATAATATTTTTCGATATCGAATATCGCAAGTGACGATTACGCCCATGCTTTACCTAAAGTGTAAAGATTGTAACCCTTCCTTGCCTATTCACCGTGAGGGTAAAAGGGAACTGTAATAATTTTCCTTGTCATATCTTCAAAAACAATTTAAAGGATTGCTAAGTGTAAATATCTATTTTATAGTTTTCTCTGTTGGTACGATTTTACCAACAGCTGATTTACTTAAAATGTAAAGACTGTAAAAGCTCAGTTAGCTGACGGTAATGTAAAGTAACTGCAACAGTGGGAAACAGCTGATCGATATTGTTATTTGAAAAGTAATGAAAATGGTTATAGAGCTGTAATGTAACGTTACCTAATTTGCATATAATAATATCGATCAACTATTTCCTACGTTGCAGTTACATTATATTACACTCGCCTAACTGAGCCTTAAAGCCTGCTTGTATACGGTATGTAAAAAGCAACATGTGCTGCCTCTGGAAATGTGTTCGCTTCGGCTAAATGTGTTACATTTGAATATCGTGTCAAAAATACTATAAAAATTTTACAAATTGTAGCCACTATTAAAAAAAAATAATTAAAAAATAAGTGCAGCAACATGCTTAAAGTTCTCGTAACGTCATATCCAAAAGCCCGTGTGGTTTTGTACATGGCTTAAGGTGTTCTATGCCAATTCAACGTAAGGTTAAGCGTGAACTCTTAACGCTTATCCTTTTATGTTAGATTCAGAAACAATCCAATTGTGTAAACGTAAATATAATCCTCACAAAAACTTAAATGTGCAAAAAGGCCAAGTTCCTTTTCAAAATTTCGGTCATCAAAAGTAGTGAGATAAGAATTTTGACCAAGTTCGTCTTTGGTACAATACCTATCACTGCAACATGGTATGAATTATATAAATTTGTAATAGTAAGGGTGTTATATAATTTCTAGATAATCTGCTTACTTGACAACATTTTCCCCATATAAAGAAATGAACAAATATACATTATTTTCTCCTTTTTAGAAGAGTAAAAATATTGCCAAGTTAGCACATTATCTAGAAATTATATGACACCCTTACGATTAAAAATTTAAATAATTCATACCATTTTGCAGTGATAGGTATTGTACCAAACACGAAGTTGGTAAAAAATTTTATCTCACTACTTTTAATGACCGAAATTTTGAAAAGGAACTTGGCCTTTTTTCACATTTATGTTTTTGTGAGGATCTGACTACTTTTTTGAAGGTTTTCTTAAAAAAGATTTTTAAACTTTAAACTTCCAGTCTGTTATAGTTCTATTCAGCGCCAGTTCTAAAGGGCAGAGTTACATAAAATAATGGGCTATAGGGTGATATGTGCACCATTGTGTCATAATAAGGGCCGAGTAATTTGATTAATTTTTTAAGAATCATCTGAGTAGAAATATGTAAAATATAGTTTAAATTTTAGTTTAGTAAAGTCTGTTCAGACGAAGTACTTTAGAAAACGCAAAATTAAATGCAAGCATGAGTGAATTGTGCATGCAAGGTTTCACTACAGTAGCTTGTGTTTCAAATTTATCTTGTTGGTAACTTACCTAAGCCTATTTTTTTTGCAAAATTTCAGTTCTCTTCTTTATAATATTTCGATACAAATTTTATAACCGTGGCCCTACTTCCCTAATTTAACAATCGGTGCTTTCAGATTTTTCCTGTTCGTAAATCCTTTAACTTAAATTCTTAATTTTGAGCTTACAGTGCGTGTCCATGCCCCCAATTGAAACTTCCAGGATTTTAAATCTTTCTTAGTGATCTCTAATTTAGATTTATTTGTGTATTGAATTTAAGCACTAGTCTGAAATGTTATGGCCGCTACCCCCACTCTGCGCCACTTTTTTAAACTCAAGACTTTGTTATGAGCAGCGCTCAAATATCATCTTAACCTTTTTAAGATGATAGCTTTAAGTTAAAGCTTCAGTTAAAAGCTTCAGTACAAAATTATCGCGGCCCTACCATTCCTGGTTAAAATATTTGCGTTTTTAGATTTTTCTATTTGGTTTCTCATCTTGACCTACTTGCGTACCAAATTTCAGCTCTATAGCGCAAATTTAATTATTTAATTTTTATAGGCGTATTCCCGCCCACTTTTTTTAAATAAATTTTTTTGCCAGTGCCAATCTTACGTGTCAAGTTTCGTTGGAAACGGATATTAATATTTAAATAAATAGTATATTTAGGTCTGCTGATCCGAATTACATGAAATAGGGCGTGTTAACACCCACTTTTTTCAAAGAAACCTTATAACTTTGCATTATTCCAATTTTTTTTCCAAATTTCAATAAAATCGCTTGAGATAAACATTTTGAATTTGCTCTTTTAATTGTGTGCTTTATTGAAATATCCCCACCCCTCTGGTCAAAATATCCGGGTTTTCAGATTTTTCTCGTTAGTTGCTAATCCATTTTACACATTACATTTTATTTATTTTCTTCTTATGAGCGTGATACCGCCCACTTTTTCAATCTCAATACATGCTGTAGCCTTTAGTTATCTTTCCTGTCGAGTTTCGTTGCAAACGGATAGTAATAAGTATATAAATATGTAGCATATTCAAATGTGCTGACCCGAAGTACATGAAATAGGAAGCTTAAATTGTATGGGTGTGTTAACCCCACTTTTATCAACGAAAATTTATAGCCTTGTATTATAGCAACACGTATGCCAAATTTCAATGAAATCGCTTGAGTTTAACGCATTAGATTTGTATTTTAAATTCTGAGCCTTATGGGTGTAGCCCCGCCCTGCTAGATAAAATTTTTGGGTTTTAAGAGTTTTCTAGTAATTTTTTAATCTATAACTGCTTGTTTATCAAATTTCAGCTCACTAGCGAAAATTTTAATTTTTATTCTTATGGGCGTGTTCCCGCCTACTTAAACCCCAAATTTTTTATTGCGTAGTAGTTATATTTCCTGTTTAGTTTCGTTGGAAAAGGATAATCGTAAATATACAAATAGTGCATTTATAAGTGCTGACCCGAAGCACATGAAATAGGAGGCTTAAATTGTATGGGCGTGTTAACGCCCACTTTTTTCAATAAAAATTTAGAGACTTGTTATGGTTTAAATTTTATGATTTTACGATTGCGGGGAACAAAGTTATGAGGGGGGTAAAAACAGGGTACTGGTACCAAAACTGGGGATGTAACCTCTCATGGGGAGGGATTTGGGAACTTTTAATTTTAAGCTCTAACATCACGTTTTGTTATATCTTAACTTAATGTTTTTCTTCTGATTTTACAAATGTTTTTAAAATACGAGTAGTACTAGTGCTCAATGTAATTAAAAGTAATGCTGAATGTTGACAGTAACAGCCTTATATATAAGAAAAAACTGTCAAGTTCGTCATAACTGACGAACTTGAGCTAGATGTTAATGAATTCTCCATACAATTTGACATTAAAAATCGGTGCATAATGTAGTTGTAGCCCACCATTATATCCTAGCGTAATTTAATTTAATGTGTAGTTTTATGGCAAAACTTTTCAATATCATGTTAAATTTTGGCACTTATGCTAACTTCATGCCAATTTTTTCCTATACATTAAACTGTAAATAATTTTGTAATGGCAACATTTTTATGGTTCTAAATATCTTTTAAAGTAGTGAGGCAATCATCCCTGCAGGAAATGCAAATGACACATGACTAGTCACGTGATCGTTCCCCAAGTGACAGGGACCAGTCCAAGTTCTAACACTTCGTATGAAACGGACCAGTCACTTTTGTATGGGGATAGCCTAGTTTGGTGGTTAAAGGATACTTTGTATATACCTTGTGACTTGTCACTGAACGATCCTATACGGTGTAGAATAATATAAATTATATATAAATGTCATTCCGACATTTAACTGTAACAATGAACACTTCATTTTTTTATTGCTAAAAATTCAATGACGTTTAATTTTTAATCAGAAATTTTGTGAGATTCGAATCGACAACCCCTGCATGACAGGGTTGCACACTACCCACTAGACTACAGGACCACTCATATTTCAAAAGAATAAATACTAGTTAAGCTTGAGTTAATATCTAGGTATAGTTACAGGAGTGGTTCCAGATTCACATTGGAGGGAACAATTAACTTTATATTTACACCATTTGATAGGTCCTGCATTCAACCACATTGAACATGTTCAGTTCCGTTTACTGCAATATTAGACCGAGTCCCAATTAAATTGACTCAAGATCAGGAGGATACATTAGGAAAACGGCGAATATGTAACCATTTACACGATATGTGTTTTTTCACCATAAGCTACTTCGTACTTTTGGTTACACTCGCATTTTCTCAAGTCATAGGACGAGTACGTTTGGATCAATTGTCACCAAATTTTCTGCCGGGATACTACTTGGTAGCACTATTGTTTGTTTCTAAAATGTCAATTGATTACATATTTTTCCTTTTATATTTATTTGTAGAGAATATCTTATACTTATAAAAATTACTGTTGAAAGTTATTGATTGTGTAATTGTGTCACTCATATAAAACATATTCGTGTATGTATATATCGAGATTTTTTCGATTTTATCGTAGCGATATGTTATCGAAAATATGTTTTATTGAAATTAAAATTTTATGGGATTACCCATAGTTTAGAATTATCAAAATGCCAAAATTGTTGATAACTTTTAATCTTGAAAAAAAAAATACAAAAACATATTTGTATATTTTAATAAAATTTAATATTTGTCGCTTACGATTAAATCAAAAATAATGCTCGATATGTATGAATGTTTGTGTTAAAAAGGAATTTAAAAAAATTTATAAATTAACTCATATATTGGGTGTTTTTTATTGAGGTATAGAACTTTAAGTTGGCATCACTTTTTTAACTGGCGACCATTTTGTCAGCTGTCAAGTGATTAATATTTAGTTTGGTTTGCATTTCATCATGCACAGGTTGACAAAAGAACAACGCTTGCAAATCGTGCAAATTTATTTCGAAAATTATGCTTCAGTTCGCAAAGTTTACCGCAAGCTCCGTCCATTTTATGGTCGACATAATCGTCCATCAGAGCAATTAATTCGGTTAACCATGGATCGTTTTCGCACTACGTTTACTCTATGTGATAATACGCATCCGCAGAGACGTCGAACAGTGCGCACCGAAGAAACAATTGCCGCTGTAGAGCAAAGTGTTGAAGAGGACCCGAATGGTATAGAGCCGGTATAGAGCCATGATAACCGACTATTTTGTTCCCGAATTGGATGGCATGAATGTGGATGAGTTGTGGTTCCAACAAGACGGCGCTACATGCCACACAGCGCACGTCACAATCGATTTATTGAAGGAAACATTCGATGAGCGCATAATTTCGCGGAATGGACCTGTCAATTGGCCACCAAGATCGTGTGATTTGACATCATTGGATTATTTTCTTTGGGGATATGTGAAGTCGCTCGTCTACGCCAACAAACCAGAAACGTTAAGGGACTTGGAAGCCAACATTCGTGGCGTTATTGCCAACATACGGCCCCATATGCTCGAAAAAGTGGTTGAAAATTGGACCTGTAGAATTGGCTTTATTCGAGCCAGCCGCGGCGGCCAAATGCCCGAAATCATATTTAAACATTAATGGCATAAAATTATCCTTCCAATAAAGCCAAATTGATGGACATTAAAACGATTTTCTTGTGTTTTATTTCAATTCGAAGTTCTATACCTCTAAAAAAACACCCTGTATAAACCCCTTTTACACACGGAAAGTTTATTTTGCAAAGAAAGTCAGAAGGAAAGTATGAATTCCTCTTTCTGTCTGTCTTCTATATCAGTAAAATCATTCGTAATTAATTAAAAGCAAAACAAAATTCTAATAATATTCTAGTAGCAAATGTCTAATAACTTCCTATTATTATCTTTGAAATATAATGGAATGGAATGAATGGAATGAATAAATACATATTATGTAGTATATGACTTCATACATATAGTCGTGTATATGTAAATAAGAATAGAATAATTATTTAAATGTAATGAAATACGCATAACACTTAAAAAATTGTTTTTATACCTATACCTATATTTTTGGGGACTAAAATTAGAATATTTCTTTTTAAATGGGCATTGTTTAGGGACATGTTGTTTTAAATTGGGGACAAGAGGAATAATTTTCCTGGATATACTGATTATACACTGAGATCGCGCATTTGCAAAAAAATGATTTGTGTTAATTCCTTCTGTGAGAAATATATTGCTGCGTTTAGGAAATTCAGCCCTAACAAGTTTAAGACCATCTTGCTCATATGATAACTTGGGCTTTTACTTCCTTTTCAGTTAGCCTTCGTGCTATAACACACATACATAAGTACGTATTAGACATCAAACCCAATAACAAAACTACATACAAAAGAAGATACATATAATAAAAAATATGTTAACAATAACAATAGCGCAAAACGATGTTAGGTGTCAAAGCAATCGACTTGAGCACACAACAAACAAACACATGTTACAAGGTACAGCAGCCATCAGTAGCCAACAATTCAACGTCCCAACAACCAAATACGAATTGATTTCCAACGAATGTTGTTGTTTTTGTTGTAACATCAATAAAACTCATTGGATATTGGGTATTTTATCTTTTTTAGTTTGTAATTTTTTACTACTGGCTTTATACTTGCCAGCTTACACCAGGCAAACAACAACATAAACTTTTGGAATTTAAAAAGCTCATCTGTACAAAAACAAATCGCGCACACAACATCAATAAAAATGAAAACAATAAGAAGCTACAACGTCATTTCAAACGTTTAAGCATGCGCATAAAACATGAGCGATATAAATTTTTAACATACATTTAACACAAACAACAACATTGTACGGCGTATTTTGTTTGCTGTTGCAAGCAGAATCTATTGCCGCTCACACTTTCCTTAAAATACAACTTGTTGTTGGCCTATTATATGTAAGTATCGTACAATATATTTTTTCTTTATTTTCATGTTGCAGCGTTCCAAAGTTAATGTAGCTGTAGCTAGTGCTGCTGTTGTTGTTGTTGTGTCTGTGATTATAGAATAGGAAGCCAAATAGATTCACGCCTAAAATCGCCTGGGAAATATTATAAGGTCTATACACTCTTTTGCCTCAAAAAGGTATCACTTTGACAAAAAAAAAAAATAAAAACATTGTCCACTCTGATATCAAATAAATGCTTACGACATGTCTAGTGGTTTTTATATCATTATTATTGCTCTTGCTGTTGTGGTTGTTGTTGTGTGGACTGAGTGCCCTACAGTACAGCAGGGATCTATAAAAGCCATTCAAGCTTTTGAAATACTTTTGTCATAAGGATATACTGCATCAATAATATCATTAAAATTATGATTATTAAGGATTACTTCCAACTAGGTTTAGATTAGAGTTGTGTCCAACAGCCTATCTTATCTTATCTTATTATTGTGTCCAACAGCCTATCTTATCTTATAATTTATAAGCTATGGATAGGCCCATATAATTTTACTATCAATAAAAATGTTTAATTTCGAAAACATGTCGCTAACGATAAAATAGAAAATAAGGCTCGATATGTTTAATTTATAATGTTATATATTTTTTAAATGTTGTATTCAGAGAGAGGCTCTCTGAGAGAATTTTTATGTAGCTTGTTCTTCTTTTTTCATTAAAAATAAAAAATACATTAATAGTATTAATGTTACTCATTTAATACAATAGAAAAGCTTAAAAGCTTGCTCTGATAGCAATAGTAAAATCTGGGGCCAAATTACGGCATGCGATATCTATCGAAATCTCCTCACAAACATAATTAGAATTTTATAAAAATCTATTTGATATCGTATGCCGTAATTTTCTCCCCAGTCTATAATCCCATTTATTTCATAAACTGAAAGAAGTACACTAATTGCATCAAGTAAAAATTTTCTTTTACATATATACTTTTTGCAATTAAAATTTTATTTATCCATCTAAATTAATTGAAAACCAACAGTTTAGTTTCTACAACCACACACTGTTTGCCGCCACGATTATATCCCAGCAAAAAAAGAGACTCCAAAAAAGTCATGAAAATGTAGAGTTTGCGATCTGGAAGTAGTGAAAATTTCGATCGGATCTAATGATTTTTACATAGGGTTGTCATTGCAAGAAGTTCTCTTTTTCGATGTCTAGTCACTGAATTGGAAGCGATATTAAGAAAAATTCCCTTTTTTGTGTTCTTTGATAATATTATCATCTAGGAAAAATTTTAAATAGTTACCTATTTTAACAATTCGTTTCTTTTTATACGAATTTAAGCCCGAAACAGTGTTTTCATGTAAATTTAAGCAAATAACTTTTAAATTTTAGACTAAAATTAGTTCATAAATTTCTTTAAAAAAAATAATTTTTTTAAATTCTGGTGAGTATTTCCTAACACTATGGAGGAGTTATAAGGTTTTGTATGATTCAAATAAACTTCTACATGGTTTTTTGCTCACTCTTGGCAAATTAAAAATATCGATTTTTTGGAAGCAATGAAAATGTGGTTGCACTAGAATGACTTCCATTTTTTTCACTGAGTATAGTCATATGTAACGGACGTACACATAAACATCCCATGTCTTGCGTATGAACATTATTATAAAAGCAGTGTCATCAGACGTTGCTAGCATCGCCTCATTATTATAGTGTTTTCACACTGACATGGTTTTAATAAAAATTGGTTTTAACGTTAAAACCAACTGCTAAAACCTGGTTTTACCATACAAAATGATATTGTTAAAACCAACTTAAAACCATTTTTGAATTAGTTTTAAGTTGATTTTATGAAATGCAACCAAGCTAAAATGACCGGAAGCAGATCATAATTATTATAGTGAATAACAATAGATACCGATTGAAAGATTTTCATGATAAAAATGGATGCAGCCGCAACAATAATAATATGGAAAAAAATTTGTTTTTTGGAAGGAAAACAATGAAAATATTCTCATTGACCAATAGAAAATGCACATTGACGATATGACTATAAAAAAGGTGAATCTCATAATGTATTTGTGCATTTTTATATATAATAACTATATATTCAAGCGTAAGAAGTTCCATAATTTAAAAGATATTTATTTACAATATATAAAATAATTTTCATTTTAGAGCACATTGTGAAATATCTGAGGTCTTCTACAGTTTATGAAATAAGTGTTATAAAAAGCACAAAAATTCAACAACAAATACACGCATTTCTTTGAGCAAAGTTATTTGACAGTCTGTTAAATCAGCTCTTAAAACCAGGTTTTAACTTTGAGTGTGAAAACAATATTAGTCTGGTTTGGAAAGTTGCAAGATTATTAAAAGCAATAAATAATATTAGAGGAATTGTTAGGCAATCACAACCAAAACTTACATACTATAACAAAAAACAAATATCTAAAACTTTAAGATTGTTCAATTAAAAATATTATACTCACATTCTTTTAAAAGCCACACAAATCACTCAACTAACTTTAACAACTTACCATAATATTAAAGGGTGTTTACGATAGGAAGTGTAAGATAAATATATATAATATTTTTTTTTACAAATACTTTAAAGAGCTTTCCAGTGTGTGATTGTATTCGTGTAATTTATGTGCAGAGGACATTTTAACTCTTTTTTTTTGCATAAATTAACTTTTTCACATTACAAAGTTGTAAATAATTTGTAGATTTTTTTTTCACATGAGGAATAATTTTTCATAAATAGAATTTTTATTATTTGCACAAATCAAAATGCAAAAAATTCATAAGAAACATTCAGATATCTTTACTGAATTCTTTTTTCTGTTTGAGAATATAAAATGAGTTAAAGGATGAGAATGTACATACATACATATGTATGCATGTTTCTATCATCTGAAAGCCGTTACTGAAGCGAGATTAATATTTTTTTTTTCAAATTTAAGTAAATGTAAAAAAAATCTTTGAAATATTTATGAATTTTTATAACGGGAAATGCATGTATTCTGTCTGCTTGATTTACTTTTGAGATTAATTTTATTTTAATTTCAAAATTAAGAAAACATGTTGGCCACTCTTAAAGTATCGTTGCCAATACACACACTATTTCATATAGTTAAGGGCTAAATTGCCATGCACATAAAACTACTCTGTAAAAAGGTAAACCGACTTTAAATATAGGCAGAAAGCATTTAAAATAACTCAATTTTATTACCCCCTTATGCAAAAATATATTTTACTATATCTTTAAAGTTCATATTAGTTGCCATGCTCTTTAAGGCTAAAATTGCTTTGTTAAGAAATTGTATGCAAAACACAACTTTAATTATTTTGTTATTTAATAATAAATACTGGTAACACCACCGTGTTCAACAACCACTTCACAGCTTATGATGTACAAAATTTAATAAAATATCATTCGGGTATTCAAATATTTTTTTATTTTATAAAATAAATTTTTATTTTCTTGAAGTAAATAATACAAACAATTTAAACAATATGAGCTTTTGACATAGTAGGAAAACAGATAAACATTTTTATGAAGTATACGTAAAAAAATATGAGGAACAAAGAATAATTATCATAATATCTTTTATTTGAATGAAATGAGTATTTGATTACCCAGCTTTTTTTCGATTTGTTTTGATTGTATGTAGATAACTAAAACATTTTCGTACAATTGTATTTATTTAAACATATTTTTATGGATTTTACGATGTATTTTGAATCAGTTGGATAGTTTGATGAGATTTTCCATTACATGACAGAAATATGTAGTAAATCTAAGCAACGAACTAACATTTCTAGCTTCATTTTCAAATGTAACATGAATCAATATGTGTCATATTAGCAAAAATATTTGAAGTACAAAATACACATTTTGAAAATATCAACTTAAAGTAGTCTTAACAAAGGTTTGGACTACTTTGGAAATTTGATGTTATGTTTTTTTAGAATACAACTTTACTTAACATTGCTTTGCAAAGCTTTGTTAAGTTTTTTTGCATAAGACCCTTAATGTTTAATTTCAGTGCGGTAATCAGGAGGTGGATAACTAAGAGTAGAAATAAGGGAACGGGATTGGAATAATTACCGGTTAAAGAGTACCCTGTTGAGTTTAGTATGTATATATTTGTTTCTTATCTGTCTGGCAAGATAGGAACTGTGACTCATCTGCTGTATATTTTTTCACTAAATTCTTTTATAAAATGTACTCATTCCCAATATTATACATTCACCATTTTCGTGACATGCAGTCTTAATCTTCAGTCGATTTAATTGGAACATCGTCTAGTATTGTAGCAAACGACACTGAACAAGTACGATGTGTCTGGATCTAAGACCTATCAAATAGTTTAAAAATAATGTTAATTATTCCCTCCTGATACTGATACTGTCAAGTCACTCTGCAACCAGTTCCTACACAGATAAAAATAAAATTCGTAATTGAAAGCAAAAAATCGTGGATCTAAATAAATAATTTTTAAAAGTTCAAACTATGAAGATTTTTGTCATATTTAAAATAAAATCAACGTGATTTGTCAATTATTTTCTTTTTATTATACGACAACAAAAATATCATATTGACTAACAACTTTGTTGACTACCCAGTGAAAAAAAAATGGAAGTCATTCTAGTGGAACTACATTTTCATTGCTTCCAAAAAATCGATATTTTTAATTTGCCGATAGTGAGCAAAAAACCATGTAGAAGCTTATTTTAGTCATACAAAACCTTGTAGCTCCTCCATAGTGTTAGAAAATACTCACCAGAATAAAAAAAAAATTATTTTTTTAAAGAAATTTAAGAACTAATTTTAGTCTAAAATTTAAAAGTTATTTTCTTAAATTTACATGAAAACACTGTTTCGGGCTTAAATTCGTATAAAAAGAAACGAATTGTTAAAATAGGTAACTATTTACAATTTTTCCTAGATGAAAATATTATCAAAGAACACAAAAAAGGGAATTTTTCTTAATATCGCTTCCAATTCAGTGACCAGGCATCGAAAAAGAGAACTTCTTGCAATGACAACCCTATGTAAAAATCATTAGATCCGATCGAAATTTTCACTACTTCCAGATCGCAAATTCTACAATTTCATTACTTTTTTGGAGTCTTTTTTTTACTGGGTAGTGTTATAACTTTCAGGTAAAATTTTTCGCACCCAATTTGTTGCTGCATTAAAAAATTTACCAAAAATGTTGTCAAACCAACAATGTTTTTCTTAAATTATATGTCAATTCTCAGTAAATATTTGGTTAAAAAATTTTTGTTGAGCTTAATGCAGATTATGACTAAATGTTTCCAAAAACCCAAAACTTTTTTGTTGATTTGTAATCTAATGCGTATTTGTTTAAAACACAATCCCGCGAAGCTATCGGCGTGTCTGCGGGAAACACTAATGTCATATCTAATACAATAATCATGACCTTAACATTAAAGCAAATGCTTTTTAACAATTACATACATTTGTCAAAACAAATCAAGAACTGATAAAATTTTTGTTGGTTGATGATTTTTGAAAAATTTATGTGTGGTGAAAAAGTTATTTCTGCTTAAAGTAAAAGAATTTGGCAAATTTTTGCTTACTGTTTCTGAGAAAATGACTTTTGAATAACACGATCTCCCGATCTGCTGCACCTGCTTAAAACTTTTCATCTCTGTAACATTCCGCTTGTAGGAAAAGTGAATTAAATAAACTCTAACATATATACACATACATACATAGATAAATATGTAAGAACATTGTATTGTATAGAAAGTGTTGTGAGAAGATTTGGAAAGAAAATCATTATATTCACATTTTGAAAAAAAAAATCATCATAAATTCAAAATTATTTTACAATTTATGTTACGTGAATTCAAGGCGAATTCAGTATCAGGTGACCTTATCAGCCCAGCTGATTATCAGCTGTTGATGCGAAACTGAGCAACTTGAACCAAAACGTCAAAATTTGCTCAGAAATCATTTGACAGATTGGTTTTCTAGCATAGCAAACTACATGTTGTTTTTTGTGTTGTAAAATTGTTGTACTGATAAGGTCACCTGATACTGAATTCGCGTTGAGTGAATTGAAGCAATTAGTAACAATCTGATAAAAACAAACAAATTTATTTTAATTATGTATAATTACTGATCAAAATTGTTAAACAACAACGAAAGTTGTGCGGACTTAAAATAAAAATCATAATTTCTAATAATTAAAAATCATAAAAAATATTAAAAAAATCATTATTATGGCAACGCTGTGTACTTTTAGTAATAGTCTCTCGCTTCAATTACTCTTTTAAATGTTTTCCTTAATTTATAACTTTCTGCTCTTAGATTTCATTACAGCATCCGGTAACTTGAATTGCTGTTTCAATTAAACATAAAACACACAAAACGGTCTAAGCAGAATTTTGAAAATTTTGTCACGTGCTTTAACATTCCCAGTACAACGCCCCCATTCTAGAGTTTCCGTCCACCCCTCTAATATTTTGAAAATCACATCACAATTAATAATTGGCTGCATCATTTACGAGAATTGTTATTAATAATGTTATGAAATCCTCATCTAAACGTCAATAGAACATTTGAAATCATACATAAAAATATATGTATGTATGTATGTACATACTTATGTATGTCTTTAAGTATGTTCATATGTATATGAAATGAGGGTTAATTTAATTATTTATGGTATTATTATGTGTGCATTGTTAGCATTTGCTACAATTATAGTAGTAGAAACAAACATAAGCTAAAAAAACATATTTTTTATTTAAGAAATTATGGAAATATAACATTTAAAATATTAAATTACATTTGACATGCGTGCGCAGGCGCTCTTATTTGTTTCCTTCTTTTGAAAGTTTTTCTCTACTGCTGTCGCAAACCAAATTTTATGCCAATTCGTTGCATACGCTGCGCTTGTGCTTTTTTTTTAGCGTCTTTCTCCTTTTTGTTAAAATTTGCCGCCTTTTTAAACATGACAGTTACAAATTAAATCATTTTCAACACCTATTTTGACAGTTCATAAAATACATTTGTCATAAAACTTCTCAATCGTGTGTCCTTCTATTTTTTCGTATTGATGATGATCTTGTATCGTTGGTTCGATTCTCTTTTTAAGCGAGAAGATCACTGCAGATAAAGCTGTACTTCTGGTTTGCTTTCAAAGCTCGTTCTTCGTGAACAAAAGACAAAAAATAAAAAATAAATGAATAAAATATGTATACGCAAAGTCTGCTAAATGCTGGTGATGTCTCTTAGACTTTTAGATTCTTTTGTTTTTTGCAAAAGCCAAGTTACGATTTATAATGGTCATTGAAAATTCAGTTCAAACTTGTATGTTCTGTCTGACAGTTTGTCCAAAAGAAGGTTGATATGATGCAAAAAAAAAGGAATATTTGTCTTTTGATATTTTATTTTCGTCTTTAGACATCTTTTTCTTTTACTTTTTGTCGACTTGAAGTTTTATGTCACAGCTGGATTTTATTGAAAGACAGAATTTCTTAAAGTAAAACTTTTATTTATGACCTGCTTATAAGGGCAGCATGACCAATAGAATATAATGATTTGAACAACAGTTTACACAAAATATCCTAGCTTAGATTTCTATATTTTTGCTATCAAGCACAAACCTTCAACGATCACTTAAAAAGTCTTTTAGACAAAGTATTTTAAAATACATATGGAAATGTGGGTAGCTTTAGTTTTAATTCACGATCATGTGACCAGAAAAAAAGACACCTATGCGTGCTTATTGTGAGATACAAAAACAGAGGATTCGTTACGGGAAGGAGTATTTTTATAACTTTGAAGTTCACTGCGCGTTGACAGACCATACTCTCTCCATATCATAAAATATAGTGGTGACATAGATTTTGAGGGCATCCCTTTTATTCGAAATTCGATCGATAAACTGCTGAACAAACAACAAAACTCAAAATTTTGGTGAGGACAAGAAACACTAAAATTTCGACAGATTACATTTTAAAGCCATTGCTTGATCTTGCAACTTTATATATTTTTAGCGATAAAGATTTAATTCAACAGAACTGTGAAACATAAACATATTTTTACATTTTCGGCTGTTGAGATAACATCCGATAATTATTCTCCTGCCATAACTTCTGATTTAATCGTACAAGGATCTTAATTTTGAGTTATCATAGTGAAGGATGAAGGCGCTGGTATAAATTAAATACATCCCTGGCTGTTTTTAAGCAAAAGTGTGTTATAAGTCTGTATTAATAATATGCCAACTTAGATTTGGAAGGAAATTGCATTAGTAATTCCCCTCCGAAACTTTTATATTCGACTTGAAACACTTCTGGCGAAATCATTGCCCCTTCTCCTTACTTTACATTAAGCCACCTCATTCCCATGATTAAGTTGCACTGAACGTTATCTCTTACTTCCTCGTGGAGTCTATATCTAAGTCTGTGTCGTTGCAACTTCGGGCAGTGCCATACTCCATAGCCTGCAAAAATTCGGGGTTTCACTTTCTTCTCATCGTTGCTATAATCGAAAAATGATAAGGTAAAAACTCTTAACAACCCTCTTATTCTCAGAAAGTGCTCGGATTTTTGTCAGATAAAGCCAGAGCCATAAAGCTTTTAAGATCCTACAATCTTCATTACTTCTAAAACCTCTTTATTTAATTCTCTGAATAAAAGGCTCATTGGCTACTTCATTTAAGTGTCTCTCTCTCTTTCTCTGTCTGCCTCATACAATATTGAGCATAATCTTCTCAATTCGACAGTCTTTTCATTTTCTTCAACATCATAGTTGCCTGAAACCTAGCTTAGACTCACACTAAGCATGTTCATTAGCCCGTTGAATTCCCTCTTAGAGTCACTAACTGGTTTAAACCTGTCAATGTGCCCTTTCAAAACTTCAAGAGCTGCCTAAATGTCGACAGAAAGAGTATCCTAATTACCTTTAGTTACCCTCTGTGTCATTTCATGATCTCTAGAATCTCGTCCTAAAAAACTTCACATTCTTTAGTAATTAAGAAAGATTTGCGAACATTAGATGTAAGTGTTAGTTTTTTTTTTCATCTGAGACTCGTTGGTGAAAACCACACGACACTCAAAGAGACTATCCGACCAGTGGTGCTGTCAGCGACTTTGAAGCCCGTAAGTCCCGGGCTTGTATAAAGAAGTCTTCCAAGACCAACTTCATGCGGAGTGCCGATGTGGCCTACTAGCTCCGAAGTCACTAAACACGACATAAGACACTAAACCACTTCTATTTCAAAGTCTTCTTTATGCAACAAACGGAGAATAACATCTATGGTTATCTGAGTAGTACTTCTTTCGGCGCCCACATTTAAAACTGAAGCAGACGTCTGGAATAAGATTGTACCACACAGCTTGCTTGTTAACCGTTGTGCAAATACTATTGGCTGCAGACCCCAATTCTTTAGTACGGAGTTTTTCCTTAAGCTTCTTCCGCATGTTTCTTATCATCAACGTATATATATTTCGTAGCTCTTAGTGTAGAAGACTTGGCTATAGTCTCCGTTAACTAAGATCAAGAAATTTCCTCGCTACTTGCAAGCTATACTACCTTCTGAATACCGACTTAAAACATCGTTCCATGCAATTAATCATGTAAGAGGTGATAATGCCTCTCCTGGAGGGGCTACCTTAATGAATTTATTTTTCTCTTTAAATACTTACTACCCAGAATTGAGCTAAATATTCTGCTGCTTGGCATGCAAATTACATGACTCTTCGAGTGACATTATATTAAAAGTTTCCTCAATATCCTAGAACATCACGTTTTGTTTTATGAATCCAATAACATCAAGAATTGATTATAAGACATCATATGTTGTAGCAAATGATCTTTTTTGGTTTGTATTGTTGATATAAGAAAGTTATTGGTTCCAAGTAAGATTGATTTTACACTATCACATTACTCACGATATAAGTGGAATATGAAGTTTTTCTGACCCATTGAAAATTTTTCCAATTCTAGTGTTTTGCCAGTTTTTGAATCTTTTACCATTTTTATTACAAATTTTCAAACTTTTGTTGACCCTAAGTATTCATTTAATAATTCTATAGAATTTACTATTGCGTCGGCATTTTTTTTTTACTCGCAAAGGACAAACTAAAAAGGTTGCTAAGTTAGTAATGTGTAAATAAATATAATCTATTACTTTTAGTTTTGATTGTGTTCATACATATATTTGAAAATTGATGGTTTTTAAGAAATAAATAACACCAAAATTTTTAATATTCTGGCAAACACTAGCAAAACGGAACAACATGCTGTTTTTGAACGCCACCAAAGCTTCATAATCAGCGTTCTTGTATTTGATCTACTGCATGTTGTGTTTGTTTTGATTTTTCATATTACAATTTGTTAAAAGCTTTTATTTGAAAGACTTTCACTGAAATTGAAAAAGTCCCCTAAATAAGGAAACTCTCCGAGAAGTCGTAAAAAGCGTAAGTAGTGAAAATCGTTTTGCCTTCAATACTGTACAAGAGTATTTTTTTCTACAACTCCACAAAAAAAACATTTTTCCTCTATTTTTGACAAACCAACAAAAAAAAGACAAATAAATTTCACAACGATGCCTTATGGTCTTCTCATTCTATAAGAAGAAAAAAACTCCACATTTATCCACAAACGATTCATACACTATTGTTGTATTTTTAAACACGCAGAAAAACTACAATATAACCTGAAAGTGCAAAACAGACACACAAAATACTTAAAAAAAGTATAAGAAAAACCTTTTAAGCATTGACATCAACAGACAACTTCGCAGTACTCGCAAGTTGGTACTTTTCAAGAGGTCTACTGCAGTGCAATCGATATGCGTACAGATGCTCCACTTTGATCAGGTCATCAGCGACACATCGTTCATCATACCACGAATCCTTTTGCAAATGGAATGCGCATTGCAGTAGCATATCCAGCATATATTTCCGAACAAACAGAACTACAAACAAGCAAGCAAAAAGTAAATAAACAAATAAATAAAAATAACAAGGAATAAAATAAACTGAAACTTTATTTCATTTCATGAGCTCATGGCAGAAGATGTGAAACGTTAAAGGAACGCTTTTAATGTTTTACGCCAAGCATACACAACACACTGAACTCCGCACTCAGTCATCCGCAGTATTCTTGGATTGCGCGGTCCTTTCTATATTTTTCGTGGTAACGTAACTTGTGTGATTTTGTCCGTTTGTTGGTTTGTCCGTACGCTTGGACTCTGATACGCGTACCCGTACGCGTATGCGTAATCGCATTCAGTTTTTCTCTGTTAGTTTCCAGTTCGAGTTGACTTTGGTGAAGCAGACTTTGATGGATGCATTTCAGAAATAACTTTGCTTCGTTTTTAGTCATTCTGTTGCTGTGGCTGTTATTCTGTTTGTTGTTGTTGTTTTTCTACTTGTTTTATTTCCCTTTGTCTTGTGCTCGTGAGCAAAAAAAAAAAAAAACGTTCAGCGTGTTTATTTGACTATTGACGTTGACGTTTTGTTTGTTTTTTATATATTTTTTGAAATTTTATTCGTTTTACTGTATTTTGATCTTTAATTTGGTATGACGATTCCAAGTCTGCACTAATACTTTGTAATCGTAGCTTTAGTTACATATATATTCAGTTGGGATCATAATTAGAAGTACAATGTTAGTTCATTATAAGAAAATCAAGCTTTCTTCAAAGAAATAATATTCTGAAGATGGATTTTTTTCAAATACTAAACGGCGAAGTTTTTTAGATATATCGGCAATAACACCCGCAGTAATCAAACCAGCGGCCCTTCGTCTACTAAACAGAGAATATCAAAGAAAATGTATGTAAGTATGGCCAAACATACCTAGTATACATATATGTGTTTTAGGGCCAAATTTAAGGTCACTAGTTAATTATTAGTAAACTTAAATGATAACTATTGTTTAATTAATACTTCATATTCATATTCACAGTGAAGAGTGCCCCTCTGGCTGAGTTGTAGCGAAGCTATCCTCTCATTCCAGAGGTCGTGGGTTCGATTCCCACCATAGACTCTCGGTGTTTTCTGCAGACAAGCTAATTGCTTTGCTTTGTGTTTGTTTAAAAAAAAATTGGTTAACTAAAGTTCTTAATATGAGCAATAAATGGTAACTCTATCAATTAATTAAGTTTCACTATTTGCAAATCTGCTATAGCACATGGTTTTCGTTTACATTTACTATATTATTTCTTAAAAATAGATAAAACAGTGCTCGTTCGACTAACTTTACCGTGAAAGATATTGAAGTAGTGCTGAAATTGGTTCGGAAAAACCAAAATACAAAATAATAGAAAATAAAATTTAAAAATTATTTTGCAGATAAATACAAATAAGATGCTTGATAATATTTGTGTTGTAGAGCCCTGTATTTAATATAATTATGAATGAATTGTTTACCTTAGTTTATATAAAATTAGACTAGTTATATTAAAATACACCTAAACTACAATCTAACTGAGTTTAAATTGTTTATTATATGTTTTAATTATTTGATATTGAAATCTTATTAATTTAAATTCAAAGTTAGCTAACGGCCAAACTAATAATATATAAATTACCAATTACTTCACTTATATCAGCTTTGTAAATACAACCTTGTTATTAAATGATGACATTTACAGTTTGAAACTCTCATGTAGTCTGTATTATCATTAATTTTGCTTTATACTACATTCGTTGTATTGCTTAACTAAACTAGTCTTAAGTGATATTTGAAAAATAAAGATTCACTGAATACGCAGCTTTCAAGCTGAACACTACAAGACGGAAGAAAACTTAAAAGGCGTATTTCATTAAAATAATTATTAAGAAAACAACTAACCCTTGTAGCCTGTCAAAGACTCTTGTGGACGTTGTTCGGTTGAGGACTTAAGCTGACCACTGTGTCTCTAAAGGACCAACCAATAATTTAATAAAATTAGCTTCTCGCTACAGTGTGAAATGTGTATACAATTTTTTGTAATGCAACAATACTAATAAACTTTACAACAAATCAGCTGTAAAAAAAATTATTAGATATTTGTTAACCAATAACATTTGGCGGTTTAAATAATGGTAAACAAAAAATTCTGAGTCAAATATTATTGGTTAAACTATTGCTTTTAGTTAACTAATGACTGTAAGTTTGAGCCGCAGTTTTTTTAAACTTTTAGTTCTGACTTCCAAACTTTTAAACACTAAAAAATCATACGGTCTTATGTATAATCGAAAATTGGCATGAAGTTAGCATAAGTGACAAAATTGAACAAGGTGTTGACGAGTTCTTCTACACAGTTTGATTTTAAAAATTGTTCCATAATGTAGTTTCAACACGCGATTACATCCTAGCATGATTTTAAATGTAAAATTGTATGGCACAATACATTAAGACTATGTTTAATTTTGCCACTTATGCTAACTTCTTGCCAATTTTTGATTATACATAAGGCCGATAGTGTTTAGGGGTCGATATATTAAAGCATAAAACCCTTGCATTTTAGATATGAGATGTGTGTAGTGTTTTATATAAAATACTTTAACTCACTAAGGGCCATTATTACAACTTGTCGTTAGCTAAAGGTTGGATGTTATTGGATGGATAAACACTTTTTCATTATTACAACTTCATTTTAACAAAAACTGAGCGATAAGCTAAAGACAAGTTCATCCTACCTGTAACGTTTATTGTGAGGTATAGTCATTTGAACTTGCCACATTTTCGCCACTTGCTACACTTTCTACTTTATAAAACAAAGTCAAATTTATTTGGTCAAAATATGCTATAAAACAAAAACAATACAACACAAAACACATAAGAATAATAAAAAAAAACAAAAGAATTGACAAAAATATTTTCATTATGTTTGTAATTTGATAAATAAACAAAAGCAAGTTGCCACTAATCATTTTTAACAAACAATATCCACAATATCCACAGAAATGTTGCCACCAACTAAACATTTTATTATTTATTTTATGGGACAGTTGTAATAATGGAAAATTTTAAAGGTCACTTTATAGTTCAGTTTTGCTAAAGTTAGGAATAACTATCCGAAACTTTATCGTTAAGTCATAATAATGGCCCTAAGGGCTTTAATATTAAGACCGGAAAACCGACTTTTAAACATATTTTCTTTTTGTCTTCGTACTCAATAAAATCTGAAAAAATAAGAAAACTCAGGTTACTGTAGCCAGTAGTGCGATTCAGTAACTTATAACTATCCGACAATTGTAATTTGTCGATTAAAAAAACTATTGTGTGATTCTGAAACTTATTTTTAACGACAGGACTCAGCTGATATTTTCTGTTGGTTTTTGTCGATAAAATTAACAGCACGTTTATTATTGTCGCTTAAATAACCACACTGCTGACATTAACCTATAGCGAATATCGTTAAAAATGTTACTGAGTAGCAAATTCGATAAATTTTCGTTATAATTATCTTAACGATGCGATTATCAAGTTATTGAATCGCACTACAGGTTTGTATATTAAACCCCGAAAACCTGTTTTTCTAAATTTTTCTTCACCGTATTAAACTGATTGTCTGGATGTGTCGAATCAAGGGTAATTTTTTAAGAAAGAAATGCATGAAATCTTTATTTAAGTCGGCAGAACGATCTATATAATTCAATAATTAAAGATGATATCATGTAATTTTGAACGCGGCTATGCTTGCTGGGTTCAATTTTGACATACTCGCTCCAACAAATCGGCCGGTAAATCACGAATAAATTCTTCAATATTGTCTTCGAGTGCGTCAACCGGGCTTGTCGCTAAATAAATGAAATTTGTACGATCTAACCACACGTCAGCCACGTTCAGATTTTCCATTTTGGCCAAAAAAAAAGTGTAACACAGTCCGAATTTCTGCGAATGACGTTGCGGATACAGCTGCAATATCTTCCTGTCCGCACTCTACGTATGCATGTTGGTGGTTTAAAGTTCAATAATGTAATTTTGGTATGAAATTAGGACTATTTTCACAATAGTCCGAACAGCCGCCTCAGAAGTTAGGAAAACTGGCTATAAAATGGAAGAAAAGCACGATGCACTGTCTTAACGGAGAATGAAGTTTTATAATAAAATTTAGTAATCTAAAAGCGTTGTTCATTTGTGAGTCGATTCATGGTTAAATTATAAACTAAACTGAACATGTTTCAAATATACACGAAAACAGCTGAGTTCCAAAAAGAAACTTGATAAAAAAATCACCCTTTATTATAAATAAATCTTTTTAAATTATGTAAATAGATTGTAAGTACTTTACGCTTTAGCTATTACCAGCACTGTACTTATTTCACTAGCTACTGCACTTAGCACATTCTGTGCTAAGCCTGCGTATTGAAGCATTTTGTTGTTGTTCCAAATAAAATCTGTTGGACTTCTTGGCAGTCATTTTGACGCTACTCTTCTATGAGCACACCAAGCCAATACATACATATATACATACATACCTCAAGTTTTGTTTAGTTGAAAAGAGGAAATTGTTGTTTAGGAGTAAATGATTGTTAAAAAGAATATTTTATACTATAAGTATAACTTTACTGGGCTTTAGTGGAGTCAGGCTTATACTTACTTCCGAGAACCATGGTGAGGTCTAATTCTTTTAACAATTAGACACTAGAGATTTAAAAAAATTTTAAATATAAGAAAATATTTGTTGGTAAGAAAAAGTTTAATGTAGCAAAAAAAAAAAAAACTGTGGATATAAATCAATGGCTGTTGGACTACATACAAATCAATTTCAAACGTTTTTTGTTTATTGTATATAATGCAAGTAATGCATTTTCTGTATTATGTAAATATATATTTTTAAAAATAACGTATTAGTAAGATTTCACGATAGTTTTGAAAGACGAATGCTTATTTTTGTGACGTTTCAATATATTTAAAATCATATGACGTTGAGATAGTGGCGCATTATAGAAAAAATCGCTTTTTTATTTTTGTTATAAAGGAAAATGTTCCCCAATTAAAAAAAATAAATACTTTTCATGTTTCGAGAGATTGCTTAAAAAATTGAGTTACTTAAGTAAAATAATCTACTAGAGTAAACCTCAAAAAATTGTTATAATTTTTGGGGTAATTATCCGGGAAAGATATTAAATAGGAGACGTTTAATTGCCTCATATCGCTTATTATGAGAAGACGCTTAAATATGTTTAGAAATGCATTTATTCGAAGTCACTGTGGTATGTAGTACATAATTACGTGAAATAAAATGCACATACATACATACATATCGTTACCTTAATATATAAAGTCCCTTACTCATTATTTTCGATACATTAGATCTTCTTCTATCGAAATGTACAAAAAAACTCTAATTAAAAAAAATGAGTTTGGGCCTCAGGGCCGTTTTCACAACTTGCCTTTAGTTAAAAGTAGGATTTTGTCTGCCCGATAAATATTTTTGCATTATTACAACTAAAATTTTTTATTGTCATTATTATCAATAATAATAATATTTAATGAATATAAATAATAATAAATTAAGGTTTTATTATGCAAAGGCATCGGGCAAAGAAAATCCTGCCTTTAGCTAAAGGAAAGTTGTGAAAATTGCCCTTAAAGTATCGATATTTATTTCTTCAAATAAAATATTTTATTAGTTAACAAAAGTAATTCATATTACAAAAAATAAATACATAAGGTGTAGGTATTCGCTTGCAGAATTGCATAAATATGTACTTAGGTAGTTTTGGGCAAATAAACGAGAAGATTTTAGGGAAAATTTTATTTTGGGGTAAAATAATTCTGAATAATTACACATAAGGGGTAATTAAACGAAAGTTAATTAAGCATGGACTTTTGTGTGAAAATGATTGTAAAAATTGGAATTTAATATTTGGGGTGAATAAGCGATAAAGTTATTTAACCGATGGGTAATTAAACGGTGTGTACTGTACCTTGTGTAAAGGTTAATGTATAAAATATCTTGCAATCCCTGTGAAAATGCTATTTTACGTATGAAGAGAATAGAACACATAACATGAAAAAGAAGAAAGCACTGTCACTTCTCCACATATAATGGATTTAGCAATATGCTTACCAAAGAAGGGTATTGTGTTTATCAGCTTGTATATATATGTATGTGTGTGCGATCCTTCGCGGCACTATATAAATCGAAAGCGTTGACCGATTTGACGATTCTTGCATCAATCGACATGTCCTAATCCTGGGCGCGTCACTAAAGATATGACAGTATTCAAAATTTAATATGGTGCCCAACAGACGCCATTTTGAAAATACGAGAAAAATAAAAAATCGCCCAAAATGAATAAAATTCGACAGGTATTTTAAAATCATCTTTAGGTTTCTCTTATGATTTTTCATTTCGAATGACCATTCAGGATATTCAACGGTTCAAAATTTGGTCGTAGTCGGTTCTTTTTAATTTTTGCAATTACCACTTCTTTCAAAAAGTTAAATAAAAAAAAGTAAGTATAAAAAGTTTCTGGTATGAAACACAAATTGCAAAATACGCAGGCAAAACTCGAGTCACATCCTTATTCGCTTGTTCGTCAAACTCTACTGGACACATCCGCCTAAATAAGAGGGATGCAAGGGCTCTAATACTCAACTTTCTTTTTTCTTTTTTTGAATATCACTACGTAGTGAAAGAAAATGGAAGTCATTCTAGTGGAACTACATTTTCATTGCTTCCAAAAAATCGATATTTTTAATTTGCCGAGACTGAGCAAAAAACCATATAGAAGCTTATTTTAGTCATACAAAACCTTGTAACTCCTCCATAGTGTTAGAAAATACTCACTAGAATTAAAAACAAAATTATTTTTTTAAAGAAATTTATGAACTAATTTTAGTCTAAAATTTAAAAGTTGTTTGCTTAAATTTACATGAAAACACTGTTACCGCGCTTAAATTCGTATAAAAAGAAAAGAATTGTTAAAAAAGGCAACTATTTACCATTTTTCCTAGATGAAAATATTATCATAGAACACAAAAAAAGGGAATTTTTCTTAATATCGCTTCCAATTCAGTGACCAGGCATCGAAAAAGAGAACTTCTTGCAATGACAATCCTATGTAAAAATCATTAGATCGGATCGAAATTTTCACTACTTCCAGATCGCAAACTCTACATTTTCATGACTTTTTTGGAGTCTCTTTTTTTACTGGGTACTTATGTATTATTTATAACTATCACTAAGCTTATGTCCGACACTGGTCGGGCCTAATAATTATATCTTAGATTTAAGATTTGAATACTTATATTTGAAGATACAATCAGTCAGTCTGGACCAATGTGAATGAATTTTTTTTTATGCGTTGGCGTGGCGCCCTGAATGGTTTAGATGAGGTTGTTATCGCATAATTTATAAAAAGAGGACATCAGAGGGAAAAAACAAGGACATTTGCTTAAAAAAGTAGGACTCAAAAATGGAACGTAATTAATTTTTAACACCCGACCAAAAAAGGGGTGTTATAATTTGTAGTGTATGTCTGCGTATTTATGTATCTGTGTGTCTGTACGATTACTAGTACAGACGAAATGGCTGACCCAATTTTGATTTAGTCTTTTCTGTTCTTAGCTATACTTGAAAAAAATTCGGTCCACCCGCTTAGAAGATATCACATCTTTTCTGGATATAACGGGGGTTTTTAAAATTTTTAATTTTTGTTATTTCCAATAATATTGCTACCAACACCATCGATATGTTTACTTTAAATTGTATCTAAATACATAAGTATGTACACATTTGAAAATATTTGCATACATAAATGGACCGAAATAGTTCTTCAGATATCAATTAAAATATTGGGAGCATATTTTAAATTTTGTTTTTTTTCGTTTTGTCGTTTATACTTATCAAAAATTTTTATAGCATATAGTTTATAGCTTGTCTACCTATTTTCGAAAACAACTAACTGCTGTTGACAGGCTCATGCTATTTTATAGACCTTAGGGACCATAAATAAGATTTCAATAGCACATAATTGTTCTCGATAGCGAGTATACAAGCCCCAATATTTAGGTATTGTATTGACATAACGTCGATGTTCACAACTGGAATAAGGGTGATTTAAATTCCCACCGATTATACATCAAATATCCCTAACTCAAGGACTACCATCTTTAAATAAAGTTTCAGTGTTAGGTTAAAATGTCCCATTTGTTCATAAAATAAAGATTTTTAATTCTTGCTAAATGCTATGAATTGTATTAGTTTGGCCCTTTTAACGCAACTCCATCGGTGTTTAAAATGCATCTCAATTATTGTACGTCTTAAAATGGCATATCACAGCTCTTATGGGCACTGTTATTTATAAGATAAACTGGGCATCCCATGCCAATTGTTTTTTTTGTAGCCTGGTTTTTAATTAACACAATTTGTGAAGCAATGTAAAAGCTTTTTCTTAAAAAGTAGGACTTTCCCGGATGCTAGTTATTTTAGAGAACAGAGGTACCAAAAAGAGGACAGTGTCCGGGAAAAGTTGGACGGTTAACAACCCTAGCTTAGATTCACAATTCACCTTTGTAGATGGCGCTGCATTCGGTATCTAAGATATTTATCTACACTGCAACTAAACGGCTGTATCGGCTTGATATAATTTTTGTGTATGCATTCAAGTTGGGATATAAAATAACGTTTGCCACGCTCAGCTGGTATGAATATAAATAAAGCATTTACTTGTCTGGTAACCATATGCGTAAACCAAATTCTACTATTTTACAGGGCATTCACAACACTGTAAATATATAACAAGCCTTAAGTGCAATTTATTCCACAGTTAGTGAGAGTGTTTTTTTTAATAAAACTATCATTTCCGAGAGCGAAAAAATTTCTAAGAAACGAACATCAAATTGCACTTTTCAGATGAAAATCTAGTATTTTTTTTTTTGTAGAAAAAAATTTCATTAAAAACAAAAATGCCATTAACGATTTAACATTGCCCTCTTCATATAGAAGCGCTATTGAAAAAAAATTTGCCTTGTGGCGTGAGAATATTTTCCATAAAATCTAAATCATGCAGATAATCTTTCCACTTTTGCACTGTTGGGTAACGCACTTGTTCCAAAAACAAACGAATCTTTACGCTGCTATTGTCACTTGCAGATACACACACTGGCATTACGCGAAATATACAATTGTGTTTCTCTTTCATTGTTTTCATACCCATTTTTCTATTATAAAATAACACTAAAAAGCAACAATATACAACTTTACATCGTAAAAATGTTTAATGAAAACTTTTTTTCTGAAAAATTTAATTACAATTTGCATTGTTAATTTTTATGAAATATTGTTCGAGTAGTTCTAGGACAAGTTAAAAGACAAAACCTGATATTTTTATGCACTTTTTGTTGATTCATAATTTATTTTATAACCTTCACACAGTACCTGAATTGCAAGTACATTCATATACATATATTCTGATATTAAATTGGATTTATTCGCATTGTTATACCAAAAAAAAAAAATAAAAATATTATAAATAAATAAAATATTTTAGGTAAAAAAGCATTTTAAACAAATATATTTGTGCGTACATGTGTATTTATATGTTCCAAGTACAATTCTTTGTTTCTTTTAACTTGGACAAAATAATTTCAATAATGTCAACAAAAAGATTTGCCGCACATCTTCCGTCAATGCAACGCAATGATCATAAATACGCAATGCGTAAGGAGAAGCAGACTAAATGGGACCAACTAAATTGCAAGAGTAATGCTACCAACTAATTAATTTGTAGAGATTAGTGCTTTTTGGTGATTTTTATTATAACAGATTCTTATTCTACTTATTGAATAAAATATTTTTTATTAAAAATATATTGAAATTGATTGTTGAGGGTTTAAGCCAGTTCCTATCCGGATATCACTTTTGCTAATACAAATTATCTTTACAAAAGTTCCTTAGACTCGTGAGATTCCTTTTTTGATAGATCAAACATAACTCGTCTATATCTTAATATATAAAAAAAGTTCTGTCTGGATCAATAATAAATCCAGTGAGAAGCTGCACTACATCCACCCCCATTGCGTTAAAGTAACGCACAGAAAAAATTTAAAATCAATTTTAATTAATATTTTAGTATGAAATTTGTACTATTAATTAAATTCTGTACTGGTTTTCGTCCTGCAAACAAATTTATAATATCAATTAATGAATTTGTAAAAATGAGGTTTTCATGCTGTTGAGATCAATTAATAGAGTTAATTGAAAATACGCGATTATTTTAAACAAATGATTAATTGGCACAATTAAATTAATAATTAAACGTTTAGAGATTTTAAACAATTAAAATGTTCGTTAAATTAATTTTATTTTTAAAATTGTATACAATTTTAAAAAGTGAAATTAAAAAATTTTTAAAAAGTAAAAAGTAATATTTTTTATTTATTTTATTATTATTATTTATTTATTATTGTTATTTTATTTAATTTATTTGTTTAATTCCGTAACTTACGCTGCAGGCTTAGAACATGGTACCTCCATTATAACAGTCGAACACACATCCACTAGGATATCGTGGCAAATTATTTTTTATTCAATTATTGTACATATGTAGGTATGTGTTCTTATTATATTTTTTAACTTAGAGTGCTGTCATGCTTTGAACTTGATACTTCTAGAATAACAGGCTGACACTCTTCCATGAAAACATGAACAAGCACAAACACAAACTAAAATATTTTTTTCATTAAACAAAGTTAAGTCAAACAATCAAAAAATTTGTTGAATTTTTAATAATGCGTAAAAAAGTTTAATATTCGTCTGAATGTTTGCATATTTGCTAACATCCATACAAACACTAAAATTTTTTGTTTTCAATCAACAAAATTTAATTGGGACAGTTATAAAATTGTTTGAAACAGCATTAACTGATTTAATTGGAAGCGGATGAGGTAACTTATACATATCCGTGATATTTCCCATAAGTCGACTACTATATGTTTGTCTAGAAGGTTGTGTCGCACTGTGATTAGCGTTGAGCATTCACTAGAAATATTATGTTAAACTTTCATTTAAACATAAGATGATGAGCTGCTTATAACTTACTTCTAAATGTTGGAAAAGCAAGAAGATAATTTTTGTAGTTATAAAACAGTTTCAGGTCCTAAGGACAGGAACTTGTATTCACATGTTAAAAATCACATCAGCAGACAACAAATCATAAAACAGTGGTTGCTTAGGAAAATCACTCTTTTTCCCATTAGAGTTAAGGCCGGTGCACATATAATCAGTCATAAGTTAAACTTACCCTCTTTGAACTGACAGCTAGGTGTGTTGAATTCAGTACGTGTCGGTCAACGCAAAAAGAAATTGATCAACTTTTAACTTTTTGCATACGTTGAGTAGTTTAACAGACATTGGTTGGTTTTTTGGTATGATGTGATTTAGGTTTTTATGTTTTTTGGTTAAAAAAAATTAAAAAAAAAATTAACGAAATAAATAAAAAAGTTGAATTTAATAAATAAAATGGAGAACCAACATATTAAAGCTGTTCAAATGCTTCCGTCAATAGAGTACTCATTGTCCCAAACTTCTCCTTTGTTGCATTAATGTCAGTTAAAAAAGCGAAGTTTAACGTATGACGGGCTCTACGTGCCTGGGCCTTTAGACTACACACAAAAGCAGAAAACTCAAGAGGGACGATTGCAGAAAGTTCATTATTAAAGTTTTTAGCACAATAATAAAATTTATACACAGAAAAAAGTATTCACCAATTAATATTTTCAATTAATAATTTAATTGTATTGATTAAATTTTTGGTTGTATTAATTAATTTGACTGGAAAAACTTAATTGATATTATCAAATTGCTTATAGGAGAAAAATTAATTAATTTTTTAATTGATATTACAAATATTTTAATTAATATAACAAAATTATTCATATTACTTTTTTGTGTGTACTTTGAGAAATAAACAAGTGAAAAATTTTACAAAATTAAATTAAAGAATTTTTAGTGTTGAATTACAATGATTGCAATTGGTTTTCAAATTACTTCAGATTTCATTTTAAGCATTTTTAGGGTTCCGTTCACCAAAGGTGAAAAATGGAACCCTATTGTTTTCGCTACGCTGTCCGTCTGTCCGTCACACGGTATTTTCTCAGGAACCGTAAGAGCTACGGACCTGAAATTTGGACAGAGTATGTCCAACAACAACAAATACATGAGAATTAGAAATTAAAGGGTGCTCCAAAACGAGCGACGAAAAATGTTAAAATCTCATGTAATATACATACAATTGTATGTATGTATGTACATATGTATATTGATACTTGAAATTTGTAAAATTAGTGTATTTTTATATAGACTACAACAATAAACATTAAAATATTAAAAAATTTAAATTAAAGGGTGGTCCATCAGTTAATGCAATTTTGACTATGTAATTTTGACAAATTGCTATATCTTGGAGACCGTAAGAGGTACTCTCTTGAAATTTTCAAAAACGATAAAACTAAAAAATCCGAAAATTATAAAATCGTCAAACCGAAAAAAATCGCCAAAACCTGAAAAAAATCGCCGAAAATTTAAAAAAAATCGCCAAATCGAAAAAAATTTACAAAATTAAAAAAAAATTCTAGCACTAAAATAAATCGCCAAATTCGAAAAAATCGTTTAAATGAAAAAAATCGCCAATATGAAAAAAACGCCAAAAACCGAAAAAAATCGCCAAAACGCCAAAACCAAAATAATTGTTTATGTGAAAAAAAATCGCCAAAATGAAAAAAAAATTGCCAAAAATTAATATAAAATCGCCAAATTTAAAAAAAAAAATCGCCAAAAACCGAAAGAAGTCCTCAAAACGAAAAAAAAAGTGCCAAAACTAACAAAAATCGCCAAAACCAAAAAAAAATCACCTATATGAAAAAAACGCCAAAATTAAAAAATCGCCAAAATAAAAAAATCGCTAAAATAAAAAATACGCCAAAATAATAAAAATTTCCAAAATTAAAAAAACTTCAAAAACCCAAAAAAAAATCGCCAAAACGTGAAAAAAGTGCCAAAACTCAGAAAGCGCCAATAAATTCAAAAAACCCCAAAAATAAAAAAAAAGCTTAAAACCGAAAAAACCCAAAAACGAAAAAAATCCCAAAACTATAGTTTATATTGTTCGTACTGAATTACATATCTCGTGCCCGTACGGAACCCTTCGTGCGCGGGTCAAAGTCGCACTTCACTGAATTTATTATTCAATAGTATTAATTTTTTACCTTTTACTTACAAAAACCACACAACGAATGAGGCCACAAAGTGTAAAATGAATTTATGTAAAAAATACCGCGCGAAAGAAATAGTAAGGGGAATGATTACTGTGTAACTCTCATACCTAAATAAAAGTGGAAAGCGTTGCGTTAGCAGCAGAGTACGCATTTTCAGTAGATTTAAATGTAAAAATATTATTTGAATGTACTGAAAAACCGTACCCTGCTGCTAACGCAACGCTTGCCACTCTTATTTAGGTATGAGGGTAAGCGAGGCATAGAAAAAACACTTAGTATAAGACTTAAGCCTTTCCGTAATAATGTACTCTTAGTATAAACGGTAGTCTGTACACAAGACGTTGTCTAAATCATGATTTAGACTCGGCAGTTTTTCTTGAAGCAAATCTGAGTTTGTTCAAGAGAGGGGAAAGAAGAAAGAAAAATGGATACTGACTTGCTTGTACAGAAAAGTTACCTCAATTCTCTTTTGTTATTTCATTCGCTTTACTAGAACAATAGGAAAATTAAGTGTAAACAATTGAGCAGTTTTAAAAGAGTATTGAAGAGAACTGCTTCAAGAAAAACTGCTAAGTCTAAAACATGACTAAGTGTAACACTTTTGCCTTAATTTATGAATATTGCCATCTGTATAAGAGCATAGTTGTAGTACAATTTCGCTACAACTAATCTTAGTACAGGGGGTAGTTTAAGTATAAAAAGTGGTGTCAGTGAATGAATAAAACGTTAGTCGCAGTATAGTAGTATATTGTTGGTACAAGACGTCTTAGTGTAGCACGCTATTCTTAACATAAGAACGTTGTATAATTATAAGTGTATAATCTTTTAAGACGATAGTCCTAGTTTAAAACGGTAGTCTTAGTATTAGACGATAGTCATATTATAAGAGAGTGGTCGTAGTCTAAGGGCTCAGTTAGCCGACTGTAATGGATTGTACCTGCAACAGTAGGAAACAGCTACTACAGCGATATTGTTATGTGAAAAGTAATGAAAATAACCTACTTTTAAAATACCGATCAGCTGTTTCCTACGTGGCAGTTACATTCCATTACAGTCGGTTAACTGACCGGTTGTCTTAGTATACTACGTTATTATTAGTATAAGATAATATTCTTAGAACGTGTTAGAAAGTGTGAAAATATTCTCTCAGTATAAGATTCAAGTTTTTGTATAAAACTGTAATTCTTGCATAGGACTGCTGATTTATAATCTTGTTAGTGTAAGACTTCAGTCTCCTTATAAGATATTGTTCTCTGTGTCAGACGATAATCTTAGTATGATACAATGAATGGTCTTAGTACGTTTTCCGTAATGAATGCAATTTTCAAAAGTAAATGGGAATGGCTTAAAAATTTAATGCATTCTATGTATTTCATTCAATGTATTCTATATCATTTCTAAAATTTTTTAATTTTTTATATGTTCAGCATTTTAGCGATCGGCTTTAGATTTAATGAATTATAGAAGAAAGGGACTGGTGTTCGTGAATTAGATGCATCGTATGGTAGTGATATTGTGTAACTTAGAAGGAATATAAATAAAAGCGTTATATTCTTATAAACAATTTATTTTTAATATAGTGTAGTACTAAACAGTCCTGCCTTAGTTACAGTATATTTAGTTTATTGAATTAGTACACAAACGTAAGATATTAGTATTAAGGCTTCATTAGTCTTAACTTTCTGTGCTGTGCCGTTCGGCTTCTAAAATTTTATTTTAACAATTAAAGTTTTTTAATTCTGAAGGCACAATCACAATTGATTTCAAAATATTTTTATTTAATTTATGCTGTCACTTACACTTCATAAAATTTTTTTAATTTTCGAAACAGAACAGAACGAAACAGAAAAACTAACGACTTGTATTAGAAATCTATAAACAAAAAAGAATCAGCTGATTCTTACGAGAACAGAAAGGAAAAACTAATTCTGCCCTTTGACTGGTGCCTTGCTACTTAGAGACAAACATATATTTCTTCAAAAGCTGGTATTACCCTAGTTTTGATGTTTTCAAAACTTTTTTCCTTTCAAATTAAAATTTCATATTATTTAAAAACAAAATATTGAAAGAGTTGGTGCCATTCAACATATTTATTTGCAAAATCTTTCCTCTTTGCTTGTACGTAGAAAAATAAAACTTCTGCTCTTATTTTATCGTATTTAGATACAAAACCAGATCAGACACATACAAGCACGTAATTCGGTAGTCAAAATCCTGGCATATTTTTTCCAAAACCCACAAAAATTTTGTGTATTTTTTGTATCGTTCAACTTTTTTCTCCTGTCTTCTTTAACTGTCCAAGCAACTTTCCATCCAATATGCTGAAATGTTTTAAATTTTTAATACATAAAACAAACAAAATTTGTTTCAGTTAAAAAATAAGAAAAAAAACTCTTCTTAACGTACAAATAAAAAAATCATTCAAATCCTTTGGCGTTGGCATAAATTGTTAAGTGCGATTTTTTTATTCGTTCCTTTAGTTTTGTCACCGTTTTAGGCAACCACCACAAATCTTGTGATATTTTTGCATTTTTTGTTGCGTTTGTTTTCTTTAGCTTCTACTTTTGTTTGTTGGATTTAAACTTAAGGCTCGCTTACCTCGTTTGCTGTTTGCATTTTCATATAAAGACATGAGAATTTGAAGGAAAAAAATTAAGAAAAACAAAAATGCTTAAGAAGTAGCAAGTGACTGACTTAATGAGCAAAAGGAAATGATTGACATATGTTAAATTTTGATGAAACATTTTTTTTAACATGTAACTAAAAGGCTAAAAGACAGCATGGCTTTATCCATTTAGCTTTTGGTCTTTCTCAATTCGTAACACAATAAAATCTTTAATTTATGTTACACATTTCAGTGAACTTTGCATGGTGCGTATTAAAAAGGATTATCTAAAAATGTGTATAATATTATTGATACTTGGTGTTGGCTGAAGTAGTTAGCACGTTGACTACAAAAGCTGAAGGTCCTTGGTTCGAACCTGGTCAACAACAGTCATTAAATAACACCATGCAGTTTTTTCATGTGCATTAGTGTCCCTTTATATCAGTTGTTGTAGGGAAGTTCAAGTGATGAAGACTTAGTCACTGGTCACTGACCTATACCGGATTCAGCGGATACTAATCCTAATGTGACACGAAACCAGTGTTGCCAATAGTAGGGGAAAATTTCTACAAATAGATTTTATTAATGAAATCTTGTTAGTGTAGGGAAAAAGGTACGGATTTGGAGTTTTAATTAAAATGTATGTACTTTTAAGTGTAACCGTCTCTTATGTTTAAAGTTTTTGTTTAAGAGAGACTAAAATTAAATTGGCAACACTAAAACGGCTATATATTTCTATTTGCCTACACTTTTTTAACTTCAGAATTGAGCCAGTGTGGCAATATCAATGTTTGTCGAGGTTTTTAATTTGAAATGAGAAAAATTTTAAAGGATAATTGACATAGCAATTTAATATTACTCTACGTCCACACCTGATATATTTTTATCATGACAAAAGTAAAATTCCATATAGAAAAAAAGCTAACATAAAAAAAATTATTATTCAATATAAAGTTTGACTTTTGTTATGATAAAAATCAAGGTTGGAAACCGAAACAAATAACGGTATCGGTATTGATACCGGTACAATTATTTTTTTAATTTCGGTATCGGTAACGGTATCGGTATTTTTTTTTATTTCGGTATCGGTATTACCGGTACATGCCGTTATTGAGTTTATAATACCGGTATACCGATGTTACTGCTAAATTTATTAGTTTAGACAGTGGAAAAATCTTTTTTTTATTAAATTACTTCGAAAAGGGATTATTTTTACATTAACATAAAGAGGATTCAAACTTATATGTTTCTATAAACGTTTTTATACTTTTATTAAAAAGTAATTTATTAAAAAAGTAAAATAAGCAAACTGCAGTTGAAACTTTGCATATACATATAAAGTATACATATTGGTGAATTTAACAATTAATAAAAATAAATACATACAGTGAATGTATATTATACACGATATATGTACATGTAGAATTGTATGCACTTAGTAATGTGCGAATAATCGTATTCGAATTCACGAATTTTCGGCCGTTTTTAGATATTCGTATTCGTACTCGCCAAATTAAGACGAAACGAATATTTGAATATTTCAATTCAAATAATAAACGATATTTTTGTAGTTAACTTAAAACAAACAAAATAAGTTTCTTGTACAATTAATACTAAAAAAGTTAAAAGCAAGAAGAAAGCAATCTTTAACTTCAGATATAAAAGTTTAGAAAATGTTTCTGCATCATCGCTATCAACCCATTAACCATATATTTGAATTATTTATTTTTGTTAAAAACATTAAATTCCTAAAGGGCCACTCAGGCTATAATACAATTATTAATACTTTTGACGAAAATTCATCCCTGGTCTTATATTTGTTTCAAAAATTTCAAAAAAAACAACAACAACTCGACATGTCAAAGCTGCATTTTCCACAAAAGTATTAATACTTGTATAATAGTCTGAACGGGGCTTAAGATGTAAACAAAAAATTTATTTACCGCCTTAAGACAAGATATTTTTTTAAATACTTCCAAAAATGAGACATTTTTTAAATTTTAGTTGAACTATAGTGAATTTTAATCAGAAATAAGTTCTTAATCGGGCTTAAGTTCAGTAATTTCAGTTCTTATTGAATGAAATATTTTATTATTAATTAATATGAGAAGAAGGTGAAAAAATTAAACTAGAAAAGTCCCATTTTTAGGATTTTGTAATTTATTTGGTAATTGCCGCGAACTCAAAAGCAAATTCTATTTGTTCTTACTTGCTGTGTATTGATTGCATCATTTTCTATCTAAGAGAGACTTAATAAATTAATCGATTAATTTATTTTGAATAAATGAAATAAAATTGCGTATAGCTTTTTAATTAATTGTGATTTTGATACCAAATTTTAATATTATAGATTTTGTCCCTTATTCATAATGAGTTTAATTTTTTAAATCTAACAAAGATTTTCCATTAGGAGAACAGTGCCCAAAGGTTGGTAAAAAAGTCAAAATTTTAATCTTTTTTCTCGAAACGAAACCCCATTAATGTAGCAGACTTGTTTTACCTGATGGATAGAAAAAAGATCCACTTGCAAAAATTTTTTTATCTGATCAGTAACATGAGCTGGGCATAGATTTTAATTTTTCACTAACTCAAGGTTGCCCACTTTGGTGCTTTGCTCCAGACTTAAGCTCTGTGACACCTCCTCAAATGTCGTAAAAAATGTCATAACATATTTTTACAAAATCCCCACTGTGTATCGGGTACTTTAAGCCGCATTAATGGCCGCAAACCTGATATTTTAGACAGCGCACATATGTAAATAGTATATCAATCAAAGAAAAAAATCTTTGTACACATATTAAAAAGCTCTCTTCAAAACTTTAAATCTCCGCATTAGTTTGTGAATCTGGAACTTTCGCGATTTCATATACATAACTGTGGCTTACAATGACTTTGCTCGTTTCATCAATTTAAAACATTTATATATCTAAAGATGCGTTTTTCGTTCGTAAAGGCATTAAGCAGCTCACGAAGTTTGTTGGTATTTCGCACTAGCGATGATTATGATATTAACGCAATTTGCGGTTGTTTAAAATAAATAGGGCTCCATAAGAATGTTTAAAGAACAAAAAACGTGTTTATAAAAGAAAGTTATTTGAAATATATTTTTGAAATTTTATTTTTTGTGGCAATCGGTATACCGGTACATACCGGTATAGGCGTAAACGGTATCCTGTATACCGGTATTTTCTAACCGAAATAAATTTCGGTATTGGTACCAATACCGGTATCTAATTTTAGCGGTATTTGAATCGGTATCGGTATTTTTACGCTACCGTTTGCCAACCTTGATAAAAATATATCAAGTGTAGACGTAGGGTTAGAAAACTTTAAAACAATTTGAACGGAATTAAAACTTTGTAACTTAAAGTCTAATTTAATTTGGAATTGAAATAGCATATTTTATAAAAAAATTATGAAAGTTTTGTTTCATAATACATTTTAAATTGGAATACATTTTTTTGTGAATATATGCACATATCAGTTAAAGATTAATGTTTTTATCAAAGTAAAAGCAGTGTCTTAAATAGTAACTCCTTTGATGAACCCGAAATCAGTTCAAACAAATATCGAAGCAAAAATTCTGACAAAGCTGGTTAGAGGAAAAAACTTTCAAGGTTGCCTGGAGGAAGTTAAAGATGATAAGTGTACATGTAAATGTTAAGCTTATGGAAAATCTATGAATTGTGTCAGAATTAAAGAAACTACAGAATGATTAAACTACATCAATCAAATGCTGCGATAGTTAACTCAACACAATCTTTCGGCAATTTCTTCGATCAGCAGAAATAGTGCAAGATTACTATTATTATTAAAAAATAGCAAGCTGTGTAAAATAAAATGTACCAAAATTATTATAAAAAACAATCGGCTGAAAAGGAAACAGTTACAAAATTTACTGTATTACAGGTCAAAGTACAGTAGACTTGGGTCGAACTCGTTCACTGGTTAATTTGTGCCACAAAACTATGTTGAAGACCATTAAACAATGTGTGTGCTAGTAAGGTTTTACGACGCTGAGTAGGAACATGTAAATGTTCAACTGCTGGATCTTTTATTTGTTGGATCTCACTTCAGTGCAAGCGGGTTTTATATATCGTCCAAAATTGTATTTTAAGTAATTTTCATTTTTAAATATATTCTGCTTCTGTAGCGATGGCGTAAATGTTATGGTAGTGTTCTTGAATTTAACCGGTTCCTTTAGCCTTCTGTACTTATTTATATTTATCCTCCTAAAATGAATTATTCTGTGAACAATTTCTGGAAGTCTGATTCGTTTTAGAAGTTGATCTTGAATAGTGCCACCATTGATTCATGGGATAAATTCGGGTGTGAATTTTTTATCGGTGTGAAATTTTAAGGCGTGATGTATTTTTGATACTTAAATCATTATCAATCAAAAAGTCAACAATGAATTTTTGGCAGTTACGGCCTTTTGGATTTTAGATAAATACACATAAGAACTAGCATTTGTATAAACTGAAAAAACCCAGTGAAAAAAATTGAAGTCATTCTAGCGGAAGTACATTTTCATTGCTTCCAAAAAATCGATATTTTTAATTTGCCGAGAGTGAGCTAAAAACCATATAGAAGCTTATTTTAGTCATACAAAACCTTGTAACTCCTCCATAGTGTTGGAAAATACTCACCAGAATTAATAAAAAAACATTTTTATTTTAAAGAAATTTATGAACTAATTTTAGTCTAAAACTTAAAAGTTATTTTCTTCAATTTACATGAAAAGACTGTTTAGGGCTTAAATTCGTATAAAAATAAACGGATTGTTAAAACAGGCAACTATTTACCCTTTTTACTAGATGAAAATATTATCATAGAACACAAAAAAGGGAATTTTTCTTAATATCGCTTCCAATTCACTGACCAGGCATCGAAAAAGAGAACTTCTTGCAATGACAACCCTATGTAAAAGTCATGAGATCGGATCGAAATTTGCACTACTTCCGCATCGCAAACTCTACATTTTCATGACTTTTTTGGAGTCTCTTTTTTTACTTGGAAGTAATACGCAATCATTTAAGTATTTAAAACTTATCGTCCTGTTCTACGGCTTCGATTAGTTATATAGAATTAAAAGGGCGACATATCTAAGAGTGCCCAGGGCGGCAGCAGGCCTAAATCCGCTGCTGAAAATAAAGCGGAGAAAACATTTGCTCAACTCACAACCTATTGTGGGAGTCGTAGTTCGTACAAGACTTATTGCTAATTTCAATAAAAACATTGTTTATAAACAAATGTAAACATATAAATTACAAACAACGTTTGTACGAAGTGCGACTCGTGCAATAGGTTTGGAATTGAGCAATTGTATTACAAAACTTTGAATCGCGTTTGTTGAAAAGTTCATATAGATTTAACATGCCTAGAAGAATTAAGAAATCACTTCCTGAAAAGCCCAAAATTCACACTTTTTGCTACACTTTTTTTGGAAGCTGATAAAAAGTATTTCCTCTATATTCACTTCCAATTTTTTTCACTTGAATATAATAACATCCTAGCAAAACATGAAAATCATGAAAATGTAGAGTCTGCAATCTTGAAGTAGTGAAGTGAATTTCGATCCGATCTAATGATTTTTACATAGGGTTGTCATTGCAAGAAGTTCTCTTTTTCGATGCCTGGTCACTGAATTGCAAGCGATATTAAGAAAAATTCCCTTTTTTTGTGTTCTATGATAATATTTTCATCTAGGAAAAATGATAAATAGTTACCTATTTAAACAATTAGTTTTTTTATACGAATTTAAGCCCGAAACAATGTTTTCATGTAAATTTAAGCAAATAACTTTTAAATTTTAGACTAAAATTAGTTCATAAATTTTTTTAAAATAAAATGATTTTATTTTAAATTCTGATGAGTATTTTCTAACACTATGGAGGAGTTACAAGGTTTTGAAGGACTAAAATAAGCTTCTGCATGATTTTTTGTCCACTCTCGGCAAATTAAAAATATTGATTTTTTGGAAGCAATGAAAATGTAGTTCCACTAGAATGACTTCCATTTTTTTTTACTGGGATGTAGGAGTGTTTTTAAATATAATCTTTGCATAGGGACACCGCTTCACGACCCCATTCTTAGCAATTTAATGGGGTAGTAATTTTCCTTTCAATGTTTGAAGGATCCATTCTACAGTTTGTTGCATGAATTTTAGAACCCGGACTAGCGGTTCCGAAGACCTAAAGGGTATAGTAAGAATATAAAATACCCAAAAAGCAGCTGTGCCACATTACCATTAAGTACAATACCTTAATGCCATAAACATGACGGCAAATTTCTCTAATCGTTTGCATTATTTTCTGGTAACAAAAGTGATCAGCGTTTTGTCATGGGACGAGCACTCGGCTAATTTGGTCTTTATACTATTTTAATCTTAATTGGAAGTTGTGCTGCCTTTTCTGACACGATGACTTTTTTCTTACATACACTAACGCGTAAAAATAAGAACGCGTCCCATTAAATCAATAATTTTCAATTTAATGAAACATTTATTTTTATTGAGGTACTTCAAAATAAATAAAATTAATAAATTAATACTGTAAATTAATATTTTTCCACATTGAAATAAGAAATTTTAACAGAACTAAACTTTCGTTAAAGCTTCTTATTAATTCAATATGGTTTTAAATGATTTTAAGCTGGGTGTTATTCTTTGCAGCAACTCCAGGCTTATAAGTTAATCGGAGTTTTAGACAAGAGAATTCGGGTTTCAAGTAATCAAAATTTTCGAGGAAATAACTCTTAATGCTTAAAATAAAATCCATATAAAGAGTCTTTAAATAGCAAAATTATTAGCAAACATAAATTACAGAAAATATGTAAATAAATAAATAAAACAGCCATATTTATCCATAATTGTTTATCCTCATATTGTCAAGCAGCTGGAATACACAAATTCTTGACATAACAGAAAAAAAAAATTAATTGCAATAAGACACTCATATCTACTCCACAAATGGTGTGATCATTTCAAAAGTATTTTTTAATTTCCAATCTTTATTATCCAGATATTTAATTAATCTACAGAATGATGAGCTTACATAGACATATTCATGTACCCTTTAAGTATTGCTTATTTTTTCATCTTAGTTTAGTTGCTAAATCAATCGAATAGCACGAGTAAATTGTAAATTCCTTACAAGATACACGAGTATGTGTAATAGTGATCGTTTTCATATGGGTGTCTATTTGACTATCAACAAATAAGTCATATACTTACATATTTATCAGCATCATTAAAATGGAAGTGCTGCCTACAAATTCTGAATGCATGTATTTGTAGGAAGGCTTTTATTGAGGAACATCGCCCTAATAGGGTGACTTACTTACAGCAATTCTACTGTTCTATTTTTGCTTTTGCATACTAATTCGATTAAGCAACATTTTTCCATAATTAATGACTGTGAAAACATGTACCCATTTCCAAATACAACTATAGCCTATTCCATTATTGCACAAAAGGATTGTCCTTAATGGTAATAAAAAGAAGTTTGAATCAAATCAAATGTTTGTTTGACGAAAGAATGAAATAAAGAAAACCAATCTAACTAATTTTTCTCTTGGAATACTTTGGTGGAACTCTTGCCAGTAATAGATTTATTAGTCGAATGCCATTTAGATGAGATTGTTTGCTTAGATGTTGCTACACCCGAGGAAAAAATATCGTTTATCATCTGCCATATGAAGAAAAAGGTAAAGTTATGGACTACCGTATCGGACTCACTGATGACTGATACATAAACATCCAATCTAAGAACTGAAAGTAATATCTTGAAATTCGAGATATCGGATTCACTAAAAATATGTTTAAATCTTCATGAGAACAAGGAAAAAAACTAGCAAAACTCCCGAATTAATATAATCGGAACTACTTAGGATAGATAGTCCAAAATTAAAATACTCGTAGCCAAAACAGCGAAAAAAAATCGACAGCACGAAGAAAATCTCCTGAACAAACAAATGATACATAGAAAAAATTGCCAATTTCTAAAAACAAACCAACAAGGGAAAAATCCCCAACAGCTGGAAAATATCAAAAACGAAAAACTTTTTGCACCAAATTAGCCAGTACGATTAGAAATTTGTATAAAAAAGTGTGTTGACAACAATTATGTGTGCGTGGTTGTGTCTGTGTGGCCACTTCATAACTTAAAAACGAGTCAACGGATTGAAAGCAAATTTGTTGCATTCTACAGATGTTGAGCTCACTAAGATAAGATAAGTGAATCAAGTAAGTTGGGTAGGATCCGAAAATTTTCACAAAATAGTTTTTTTTTAATTTTAAATTACGAATACCGATACCGATTCCGATATATCGGCCTTGCCGATTTGGTCTGTTGGTAAATGCATCACCGTCCTGCAGCATACGAGCAAACTTTTATTTAAAAAGCAATACAAGTTCGCTGATAATCTTTTTCAGTAGTAGCCATGTGTGTACCCCATATTTGACATATATTTGTGTATTACGTACTTTAGTTAAGGAATTTAGGACATTTCAATTTCCATTTGTAACGCAGTGATGCATTTACGAACATTTTATTCAAAGCACATTAATAAAAGTGGTAGTAATTCTACAACAGTCCTAGTAACATCTCCTAATATTCCTAGGGACGCAGATCCTCTTGATTACTGGCGTGTTGACATGCCTTACCGAAACTTAAATAAACTTGCGCAGAAATACTTAAGTTTTTAAATTAGTTCTGTCACATCTGAGAGATTATTTTCTACTGCAAGTCTATTTCAAACGGATTTGCAAAGTCATCTATCTCCTCAAAATTTTAGAAACCTTTTTTAAACTAAAAGCCTATTAACATCAATTTTAAATATTAATCTCTTACAATGTATTTTTTTATACAAAAATAATAATTTTTTGTGAATTTTACCATGATCTCAAATTCAATTCATTGTTCGTATACATTTTTTTGTTTAAAAATTAGAAGCTTAGAAATTGAAATTGAAATGTATTGAAAAATTTTATGATATTAGAAAATCCTCACAAAAACATAAATTTGAAAAAAGGCCAAGTTCCTTTCCAAAATTTCGGTCATCAAAAGTAGTGAGATAAAAATGTTGACCAAGTTCGTGTTTGGTACAATAGCTTTCACTGCAATATAATATGCATTATATAAATTTGTAATTGTAAGGGTGTTATATAATTTTTAGATAATTTCAAAAGAGCAGAGTTACATAAAATAATGGGTTATAGGCCGATATGTGCACCATTCTTTCATAATAAAGACCGAGTAATTTGATTAATTTTTTAAGAGTCATTTGAGTAGAAATATGTAAAATATAGTGTAAATTTTAGTTTAGTAAAGTCTGTTCAGACGAAGTACTTTGGAAAACGCAAAATTAAATGCTAGCATGAGTGAAATGTGCATGCAAGGTTTCACTACAGTAGCTGGTGTTTCAAATTTATCGCGTTGGTAACTTACCTAAGCCTAATTTTTTTTTTACAAAATTTCACTTCTCTACCGTATAATATTTCGATATAAATTTTATAAACGTGGCACTACTTCCCTAATTTAACAATCGGTGCTTTCAGATTTTTCCTGTTCGTAAATCCTTTAACTTAAATTCTTAATTTTGAGCTTACAGTGCGTGTCCATGCCCCCAATTGAAACTTCCAGGATTTTAATTTTTTTTTTTGGTGATCTCTAATTTAGATTTATTTGTGTATTGAATTTAAGGTCTCTAGTGCAAATTGTAGCTTGAAATGTTATGGCCGTTACCCCCAATCTCCGTCACTTTTTTAAATTCAAGTTTTTGTTATGATATTATCATCGTACCCTTTTTAAGATGATAGCTTTTAGTTAAAGCTTCAGTACAAAATTATCGTGGCTCACTCCTGGTTAAAATATTTGGGATTTTAGATTTTTCTATTTGGTTTCTCTTCCTGACCTACTTGCGTATCATATTTCAGCTCTCTAGCGCAAATTTAATTATTTAATTTTTATGGATGTATTCCCGCCCACTTTCTTTAAATAAATTTTTTTGCCAGTGCTAATAATACATCTAAGAAATAGTATATTTAAATCTGCTTATTCGAAATACATGAAATAGGAGGTTTAAATTGTATGAGCGTGTTAAGACCCACTTATTTCAACGTAATTTTATAACTTTGCATTATTCCAACATTTGTGCCAAATTTCAATGCAATCGCTTGAGATAAACATTTTAAATTTGCTGTTTTAATTGTGTGCTTTATTGGAATATCCCCGCGTTGGAAACGGATAATAGAAAATACATAAATACTACATTTAAGTGTGCTGACCCGAAACACATGAAACAGGAGGCTTAAATTGTATGGGCGTGTTAACGCCCACTTTTTTTAATAAAAATTTAAGGCCTTGTATAATTGCAACATGTGTGCCAAATTTCAATAAAATCACTTGAGTTAAACGCCTTAGAAACATTTTTTATATAAAATTTTTGGGTTTTCAGATTTTTTAGGTGAATACTCACTTAGTTCTACATGTGTACCGAATTTCAGCTCACTAGCGCTGGTTAAAATTTTCGGGTTTTCAGATTTTTCTAGTTCATTGCTCTACTAGATCTACTCGTGTAACAAATTTCAGCTATCTAGCTATAGCTTCATCAATTTGATGAGTGTGTCAGTGGTCAGTGGCCAGTGAGTATGTCTTAAAATATGCACTTTTTGCACCTCCATACCTCCGGAACCGTTCATTGTAAAACTTTCAAACTTTTGCATATGAGGTGACATGAATTTATTCTAATTATGGTTTACATTTTATAATTTTACGCTTGCGGGGAACAAAGTTATGAGTGGGGTACAAACAGCTCCAATGGTTAACCTGTAAATATAAACACTGCGTGCATTGGTCGGAACTTGGCCTGGCGCACTGCTGTGCGCCTAGATAAACAATATGGCATTCAGTTTGAAGGGGGAAATTAAAAATCGCTTAAGCCCATATAACACTTAATTTTTCTTTCATATATCAAGCTTTAAGCTAGTTACTCTGTTCAACATTTCACGCGAAATGTTGACATAATCCATATAAAGAAAATGAACATGAAATATTTATGAAAAAATGTTGCAAAACTTGTACTCTGTTAAAGTCGTGAAAAATTTGTGAAATGTATCTGGCAACATTTTCTTGCCATCTGCGAAATAATGTGTGACTGGCATTTATTTCGCCTGAAATATTGACAAAAGTCGATCAATGTTGCATACTTCTAACCAATAAAAACGAAAATTTTTTTCGGAAAAAGCAATATTGGCATCACTTTTTAATTGTCAAATTTTTCACGCGAAATAATCAATGTGGCTGAAAATTTTTCACAACTTCGAAAAGAGTAATAGGCCTTAGAGAAAGGTACAAACATATTGTAATAGGAAAATTCAACAGGTGCAAAGGGAGCAGCTATGTATATTGATAAAAATGAAATAATGTCAACAACTTGACTTAAATTATCGATAACAAATGAAGATCTGTCAAAAATATGTAAAATATATCAACTTAAAATTCACATTTCAAGCTTGAAACATAAAAGTGTTCGCTATTAGCGGTTTATGGTAAAACATAGTGATTATTAGTTTGTTTTGTCTTAAGCGGATTCTAATTACGAAAATTTTTCAACATTTAAACATTTTGTTTCCGTTTTATATATTTTGTTCTTTCAAACATTTATTGTTTCTTTCTATCAATTCAATCAAGGCGAATTCAGTATCAGGTGTCCTTATCAGTACAACAATTTTACAACACAAAAAACAACATGTAGTTTGCTATGCTAGAAAACCAATCTGTCAATAAATTTCTGAACAAATTTTGACGTTTTGGTTCAAATTGCTCAATTTCGCATCAACAGCTGATAATCAGCTGCGCTGATAAGGTCAACTGATACTGAATTCGCCTTGAAATTCAATATCAAATCAATGAAGAAAAAATTAAGTGTCATAAGGGCCTTACACTGTTATTTTGTTAAAAAAATAACTTGTTTTTTGTTAATTAACACCCGACTAAAAAAGAAGTGTTATAAGTTTGGACTGTGTCTGTGTTTCTGTGTGTCTATCCGTGTCCATGTACAGGCCAAACGCCTGAACCGATTTCGATTTAGTTCTGTTTGAAAGGTGACTTGATCGAGAGGGTTCTTAGCTATGTTTGAAGAAAATCGGTTCAGCCGTTTAGAAGATATCACATCTTCTCTAGATATATTTGGGAGTTTTTAAAATTTGTAGTTTTTGTTATTTCAGAATGAATTCAAATATCAGTTTTAAATATTAATCAACTCTTACACTGTAATTTTGTATGACAAACGAATTACTCTATTTTTGTTAATTTTAACTTGAGTTCAATTTCAATATGCGTATCGGTATCGGAATCGGAATCGGTATCGGTGACATTTCTCTTTGAGTATCGGTATCGGTATCGGATCGGCGAAATGGCGTATCGTTACATTCCTATTTTAAGCTACTAGGCCGATTCAGTTCAAAATCTAATCAACTCTTGACCTCAAAAATATACAACGATTGCTGCCATTTAACTAAAATTTAGTGGTTCGTTTAGGAAGTACCGTTGAAAAACAGTTTTAAAAACTTGTTTTTTTCTTCTAATAACTTGAAGACGTTGTCAAATCGATTTTACAAATTAAGTCACACGACGCAAATTTTGCCAAAACTAAAGCTAAACGAGAAGTTTTAGGATTGAGCTGAATATTATTCGAGTCTAATAATTTTTTAGCTTTGTCTAAAATTTTGCTTAAACATTCTTTGGATTAAGGAAAACGTAGATCATATAAGAAGTAATGCAGGAAGATTTTTTAAAATAATATTATTATTAAATTCTTTTATCTAATTTCTGGACCTTTTTTATATATTCAATTAAACTATTTTTTTGAGCTTTAGGTCTGGTATTATTTGTCTTTTTATTTTATCAATATTTCGTTAACCTTCGGTTAACTTCTTCAGAATATATGTTTATTGTTTTTTGTTTTTTAATATTTAGTATTTTTCTTTTTTCTTTTCTCCTTTCGATTACAAGTTATTTTTTACAATTTTAAAATAACAATGTGTGTCAAATATTTTTATAATTTTTGAAAAGTTTTGGTACTAAAACAAAATAGGTATAATAATATTTTTTCATGTTAATAATATTAAAAAATTAATGGAAAATAAAGTTTTTAACATACAGAATTTGGAAAGGTTCTTAGAAATGATAATACATATTTTTAATACTTTTAAATAACATTGTGTGTCTTTAAATTATTAAAATTTGAAAATGTTAGTGACATCAAGAGTATTTTATCATGGTAATGAATATTTTCAAAATATGAACTGAAAAAAGTTTGTAACATACATTTATATTTAAAAATAGGTATTACCTAATGAAAATACTTTTCAATAATTTTTAATACTTTAACATAATAAATAGCAAAAATACGTATTTAGATTTTTACATACAAAAATTAAAATAACTAATTAAAATTTTTTTATTCATTTTTATATTTTTTTATAAAAATAACATAAATAAAAGTAATTTTATTTTCGTATGTCTCTTTCTTAAATCCTATTCTTGTTCTTATGTAATTAATATCTATAAGTCTGTGCAATATTAGCCGTATCTGTTCTGAAATTCATTCTCTGATCTGTTGGAACATCTTTAATGTGTAACGTTTCTAACATAAACCTACGTTTAAAATTAAGTTCTGTATTCAAAATTGAAATATGATCAAAATCTGGATAATGGTCTAAATCTAAACAATGTGAAGATAAAGCTTTCTTATGTGGATTAATATTTCTATGTCTTTGGTCTGTTTTAAACATATATCCTAAAGAAGTTAACCGAAGGTTAACGAAATATTGATAAAATTAAAAGACAAATAATTCCAGAGCTAAAGCTTAAAAAAATAGTTTAATTTAATATTATTATTATTTATATTAATGTGTCATTCTTTCAATAATATCATTCAACCATTCTTTTCAAATACAATTAAAATTTTAACTGAGTTTAATGAATAGTTTAGTTAAGTTAATTAAACTTTTGCTTTAAAATTTTGTTGAGTCAATAAATATATTGCTCAAAGTTTTAGTTAATTAAAACTTTTAATTGATACAATACAATTTTGAATTGATTTTTGTTGTTTTGTTTAATTAAAGGTCTTGATTGGAGAAATATTTTTTTCATTAATTAATTAAAAATTTCACATCCCACAATAATATTTTGAAGTGATTTTTTTAGTGTTCAAAGCAACCCGTACCAAGTCGCAATCATGCTCCTATCGTAGTCTTGTATTTTATCATTCTTGTGAAGATGTATGTCTTTCAAAGCCATAGCCTATGAAACGTAAATTTTAATAAATTCAACCAATTTCATTGAGTGTATTTAAGCAACCATATAAATTTATTCATTTATAAACAAGAAAAACAAAAAACAAATTGTACAACTTATCGAGGTTGTAATACGGCTGCCAGTATTCATTCGTATGTATATTTATGGTAAAATGAGGGATACTGAATACACCAATACAAAAGGCAAGAAAAATGGGAAACATTATGATTGAACAAGAAAAAGTGACAAAATACATGGATGTACTCGTATGTCCGATAAAAATTACAAAAGTATAAAATTTATAGAAACGAATGTGATGGCACGTGGATGAAACAACGACACCACTACCAACAACAACAACAACAACAACGATAACAACACCAAACAACTGCAATGGCAGCAAAAACAATCCAGCCAACAAATATTATTGCTAATAATGCAATACAAGATGTACAAATGCACAAATGTACAATGTTATTAACCAACTATGAATTTCTGATTATGACAAACTTGTTGATGAGAGAGATGTTGAGCTGCTGAATGATGATGCTGATGATATGGATGTTGCTTGCTGCTCGTATTGCTGGCGATCGATAGATGATGCATGCCACAGTAATGTTAATGTTTTGATGATTTGATCATCATGATTTGAAAAGTATAATATAAAGTGAAAGAAATGCTTATTTGCAAAATTTTTGATGATGATGTTGACCATTCATCCATCCATCGGTGGCTGGCTGCGATTTTAGCTGATGTATCATCAGCAGCACTAGCAACTAACAAAATATTAGAGCCAAGAAGTCCTCAATGTCTGCACTCTTGTGTATGTTTAGCCAAAAATGGTGATGTCGAACAATTTAAATGTTCGAATGGGCTCGAACGAAAACACCAGCCACAGCAACAACAACTCTTTTAGTCTAACATATCGCACACTAAATCATATACAGTCGCAACTTAAAATAATCAAAGTGGTTTTTTATAAACCAGTTAATTGAACAAATCTTGAACGCTCGCAAGAATTTCTTTTGCAATACAGTCTTTTTTTGAACAATATAAAATAACGCTATGTTGCTTTTATGTTACAAACTTGCGTCATTTCTAAAGTATCAACACAGTTGTTTGCCACCACTCAGCATCTAGAATTTTTTGAATTCAAACTGCTTATGATTTAGTGTGCGATATGTACATTCATACATACACATATCGTACCTGATGAGTGCTGACGGAATAACAATTTCAATATAAAATAAAAAAAATAATAAATGGACAAATGCAAAGAAAATAAAACGTTTCATCGCCATCATCATCAGCAGCAGCAACTTTTACAATTATTCATTATTTGATCGTTTTTCATTTATTTTTCTTGCTTCATTTCCATGGCAGAAGCCAAGTGTGCTGCCGTTTGCAATGATATGAACGTACATATGTATGTACATATGTGGATGGGTGGATGTGCAACAATTTCATGCGAAAACATCAAGGAAAATTATTTACTAATTAATTAACAAATGACAATGTGATCAGCATATTAAATTTAACACCAAAATAATACTACTGTTGCTACTGCTTTCATTGACATTGCACGAGTGTAGTAATTTTATAATAAATATTTTCTGTTACAAGAGTTTTGATTTTTAAATGAATATGACAACTTGTCAATATTTTAGTGCAAATGATATCTTGCTTTCAGCTAAAACAAAATTTCAAATATTTTGCAAAATAATTTGAAAATTTCAAATACTGCAAATTCTGTTTTTATGATGAAAATCCAAGAAAAATTTCAGAAAAAAATTATATTATTGTCCTAAAGCAAAAGCATGAGTGAGTGTGCTAAAGAAGAAACATCATTTTTGCCTCAATATGGTGTGCGATATAAAGATTGAAATGTCTCTTAATTTAATGAAACAAATTATGTAAAAAATTAAAATAATAATATGTTGCGATGGGAAAGCCGGACTCAGAAGAGTTTCACTAACGCATGGTGCTGAGGTGTATTCTTCTAAGCTTAACGTTTTTAAATGAAATGCAGTGGGCATTTTGCCTCACTACAGAAACTATCAATACGGAACAGAGTTTTCACTTACTGGAAACCTGGCCACAGCGGGCACCCAGAGCCCTTTTGTAGCGTAAACTTGTCGATTGTTATATCTCTGATCAAAAAAATTGTGACTTGCTTGCATGTAGTGGCAGCCTGAACTTTATAAGGAACGACTTACGGCAGATTTTCTCTCTGGTCACTTTAGACTTCTCCCTCTGTGGAGAAGTAACTAAATTCGTTCACCCCTGTATCATTTATGCTTAGAAGATGATAAGATAACGAAACACATTTTCTGCCACTGTATTGTTTTATGTAACAAAACACGCAAAGAAAAGATATGGTTCTAGAATGGTTGAGAAAACAATATTATGTTCTCAGAAACAAATGTGTGGTCCTTGAAAACAAGTTATTGTTATTTTAAACTTTAATATTGTTACGGTAAGCAAAGTAATGTTTGAGTTTAATAATTACATTATTATATTCATAAAAAAGTGAGATATGGTTAGAGTTTAACAATATAGTTTTGTTAAAAATTTATGACTGCAACACAATTTTTGTTATTTTTTAAAAATAGTATAATGTAAATAACAATATAATGTTATCCAAAGCGATACTATGTTAAATTTGTAATAACATCTTTTTCAGAAACCTCTTCTGTCAGTCCAGTGTTTTGTTTGTAAGCTATCGGTATTGCACGCGTCGTGTTAAATAAATAAATAAAGTGCAAACAAACAAAAGGGTAGATAAATAAAAACATATACATACGTACATATGTTTATCTCTTTATACAGACGTGTCTGTATTTCGTGTATACACACATTTGTAAGTATACACTTCTATATATACATATATTTTATTTCAATAATATTAATTTATTTTTATTTCGAATTTAACGCACAGCTGTTTTAGCCAAGAAATATATGATTGAAAAATAAAATATTATTATTATATTAAATAATACTGTTGTAATATTTAACAATATTATTATAATATAAGAACATGGTATAGTAAGTCTCAATTATATTTTAGTCACATCTAACAATAGTGTTGTCATATTTACAATAATAAAATTAGGTGTAACAAAGTTTATTGTTTTTGTTGATAATATTGTTATTAACTCAGATAATAAGATTATTAAAAGTTTGCTTTTCTATTGACAATAATATGATTTAACTACAACCATATAATTCAATCATATTATGTTGCTGTTTGATTATGGTTACCTCAACCATATTTTTTCTTTGCGTGTATAAAGCGGATTTTTCATGCTAAGTTTCTGAAGATGTCATTAAGAACTTGATTTAATTTACAGGTCTATGGTACGACAGATCCACCAAGAGTCTCTAGTCTATTATAGTTTACTAGGTAAATGCAACAAATCTGAAAGGCGCGTGTGATGTATAATATAGAAATATGTGTATACGAAGAGTCTCTCATTTTCGGAAAGAGAAATGAAAAGAAATTTAGTAATTCACTACCTGTAGCGCTTATGAGATCCTGAAATCTTAGCAACTTCCACTATTTAAACAATAAATTTAGCTAAACATTAGAAAAACAAAATTGGACAAGACGATCATGAACGCCAGAAAATGTGGAAAGATCTAATGGGTCTGTTCCTGACAATCCTTAACTCTCAATTAGAAAGTAAGCGAGAACTTTAAATAACTGTAAATGGTTACACGAGATTTTATACAAAAATCTAAAGATTGATTCCTATAAAATGAAATTTGTACAAAAAATAAAATAGTAAAGCCTAAAAAGTCAGTCAGTGGTTGGACTTTCTTTTAAAATGAATCTCCTGAAGAGATGACATAAATTAGTTTCCATACAATTTTCATTTAAAACCTGTGGCGCGACCTCAAATCTGAAGGTTGTGCCAACATATTTTTGATGCCTTTAACAGAAAATATTAATCATGAAATGATTCGGCAGAGTATGCGACAAGCCAAAAGAAATTTTAATAATCGATTAAATTTAGTGCTGACAATGCGAGATTTTACATATGAACGATATTGTCTTTAGACAGAAACTCCCAAATTGTGTTCTTAAATGTAACGCATGAGGTTCCCTAATTTTTTTAAAGAAAAAAAACACAGAAAATTCAAATGTAATGGAGAATGTTTATTATCAATTGAAAGAACATTCTTTGGCATTTATTTTTTGAATTTCGGCTGTTGCTACGTCGCAGATGGTCCATCCGTTGAGTCCAATTTTCGATGACTCTTTCGACTGGTAACTGACGAATGACACGCGTGATGTTTTCCTCCAGGGCCTGAATCGAAGCGGGTTTGTCCGCATAAGCTTTAGACTTTACATATCGACACAGGAAAAAGTCTAACGGTGTGATATCACATGATCTTGGTGGCCAATCGACCGGCCCAAAACGTGAAATTATATGCTTACCGAAATGTTCTCTCAATAAATCCATTCATTGATGCGATGTGTGGGTAGTGGCGCCGTTTAGCTGAAACTTAATGTCACCGAGATTACGAGTTTCAATTTCAGGCATCAAATAGTCGGTTATCATGTCAAGATAACGGTCGCCACCAGCATCATTTTTGAAGAAATATTGACCAATGACTCCACTGGCCCACAAACCACACAAAACCGTTGCTTTTACTGGATGAAGTGGCTGTTCTTAAATCTCTTCAGGTTGCTCTTTGTCCCAAATGCGGCAATTTTGTTTGCTTACATATCCATTGAGCGCGAAATGGGCCTCATCGCTTAACAAAATTTGCCTCGAAAACGTCGGATCTCCTTTGAACATACTTGGTTTAGTAGATCCAAAGTGGCTGATGAATTTTGCTACAAGTTAATGAAACTACAGAGAAACAGAAATAATTTCTTAATTGGACTGAAGTTCAGTACTTTCAATTGATAGTGTATGAAATATATATTTAAATTTATTTAATTAATTAATGTTAAGAAGACAAGAAATATTAAACTATGCACTTAATCAGCATGGGTGCCTGGCTGCACAGACAAATATCGGTATTTCCCCCAGCTAATAAAATGTAGTTTAATTATTCTTCTCTTCTTTAGAAACTCATATTAATTAATAAAAATAATTCATTCAATAAGAATTGAAAATACTAAACTTAAGCCCGAACAAGAAATTATTTCTGATTCTTCTTACTTTTTTTATAATTTATGTACATAAATTAACAAATTTTAATTTCATTTGATATATATTTCTCAACAAGCAATTTTACTTGAAATCAAGTGTAAAACAATTTATATTTAAGCCACATATTCAATTGTGAAGGCTTGAATTATGCTTGATTTACAATTTATTTCAATAGCATTCTCCAGTGATAAGAGAACTTGAGTCAAATTCGAACAATCAAATTCAAAAAACAATCAATTCAAGCCTTGAATTATATTTCAATTAATCCTTGTATTACCATTGAATTCAAATATGTTTCAACCTTCAAAAATAATGTTTTTAAAATGCAAAGGATAATGCAATTTTGTTTTATAATAATAAAAGCTAGAATTGTATTTTATTTACAGTTAAATTTTAAGTGCTTGAATTTAAATTTTTCGTATACTTATTGGGTTTCTGTCTTTAAACAGTTTTAGGAAGTAATTTATTTTAAATAGGCGGAAATTCATTGGGAGCTTTTAAAATGGATCAATTTTAAAATGGATCAATGTTAACGGTGTTAACATACTGGGGCCAGTTTTGTATTTGATCTATACTTGTGATATGCCTTTGAGCAGCAATATCCATACATCTACGTTTGCCGATGATACAGCCTGCCTTAGTATGCATGAAAACCCTCACGAGGCTTCCCGATATTTACAAGAACATATTACACAATTGGAAATGTGGTTGAACTTATGGAGAATTAAGGTAAATGAACAAAAGTGTGTCCATATAACGTTTACCCTAAGAAGAGATACTTGTTCCCCAATTCGAATCAATAATCAAAATATTCCTCAACACTCCCAAGTGAAATACCTTGGTATACACCTTGATCGAAGGCTTACATGGAAACATCATATTGACTTTAAGCTAACTCAGATGAAAATTAAGTTATCTCAAATACACTGGTTGATTGGCAGAAATTCAACACTTAGCATGGACTGTAAACTTTTATTATACAAGTCGCTTTTAAAGCCAATATGGTGTTACGGTATCCAGTTATGGGGCACTGCTTCAGCTTCCAATGTAGAGAGAATCCAACGAAGGCAAAACAAAATTTTACGGTTAATAACATCGGCTCCATGGTACATCAAAAATTCTAATATACATCGTGATTTAAATATGCCACTAGTGACTGAAGAAATTGCAAAATACGCAGGAAAATATTTAACAAAACTCGAGTCACATCCTAATCCGCTTGCTCGTAATATTTTGAACTTTACTGGACACATCCGCTTAAAAAAGAGGGACACAAGGGCTCTATTACTCAACACGCCAAATGGGATTTCTTGAAAATACTTTTTTTATACTTTTTTATAAATTTTTTTTTCTTTTTTTATTATCACTACTTATGTATTATTTATAAATATTAATAAGTTTATGTCAGTGGTCGGTCCTAATAATTATATTTTAGATTTAAGATTTGAATACTTATTGTTAGTTCATATTTGAAGATACAATAAATAAATACATGTATTAAAAAAAAAAAAAAAAAACATCTTTATCGACAGCAAATCGACAATTAAGGCAATTGCGGCGGAGAAAGTAAGCTCTAGAATCGTTTTGGATTGCAAAAATATGATTAGCGATTACGCAATATACGATAGAATTCGTCTTGAATCGGAGCAATTACATACTGCAAAGATAGAGTGACTAACTTGGAAAAAAATTACGCACAGGACACGATACAATAATGATATGGTGTATAATATAACCAAGGATATATAGGGTGACCGGAAAGAAGATAAAACAAGAGGGCTGCGCAAGTTATAGTTGATCGGCATCTTAAGGGGGCATTCTAACTTATAAAGGCACTTGAAACGGATTGGACCTACAAATGATAATGATTGCAGGGCATGTAGGGAGGAAATTGGGACAATGGAGCACTTTCTTTGTCAAAGCCCAGCCAAGCCAATATCCCGCTTTTTTGAGAATGATATCACACAAGGCATTACCAACTTTAAAAGATTGAAGTACTACGTCAGGTGGATTTTAATTTTTATTTCACATGGGCTCTATTCTTGCTAATGTGTATGTCCTTGATATGAATGTAATTTCTCCTCTCGCCAACTTAACCTTATCTTAATGGTATCAACTCAGGAAGATGCATGTGAGGCATCTTAGCAAAAAGTTGTTCATGTCTCCCTGTACACTTCATATCGGAACTGCTTCAATAAGCGATTGAATCGAAAGTTTTATATTACTTATGCCTGTTATTTCTACAAACAGGTAATCTGTCTAAGGTTTTTACCTACAAGTTTGCCTTATAAAATTTTACTTACTTGATGTATATCTGTCATTGGAGACAGTCCTGTGTTATCCTTGAGCTTATTTGCTTCTAAAAATTTTTCAGTCTGTGCTCTAAACATTTTAGAAACAAAAGACAAATTAAAAAAACCACTAACAAATTTATAACTTAATGAAAATATATGAAAATTCATTCAAGTAGATAATGGAGCAATTCATCAACATGTTCATCGGCACACTTTGGCCCAACGCCCATACCACAATTTTGTGTTTTTTTTTTAATTTAAGTCACTCTGATGACTACATTCAGCAACACGACAATCAGAGTTCTGTTTTCTTTATACTCCGTATGTGTACACTCAAAAAAAACAGCCTAGAATCAATAAAAACCATATTGAATTGCTCGTAATAAGAAACATTAACGAAAGTCTAGTCATGTTGAAATTTTTTATTTCAATATTGAAAAATATTAATTTACCCTTTTAATTTATTAATTTTATTTATTTTTAAATATCTAAATATACATTTTCTAGTATATTGAAAATTTTTATGTTGCGTTCTTATTTTTAAAGTTGCAGCTTTTCCCTGAGTGTATAAATTTTTATTTATTTTTTTTTAAATAAAGACTGGGAATGTGTGTATGGGTATGTTTAAGTCTTTTGGTCTTAATGTATATACAAATCCTTGCATCCTGTTGCATTCTGCTTTTTGTGTGTGTCTAATGGAACAGATTTTATGTTTCCTTCCGCTGCTTTATTGCAGTTTGTAACACTCGTACACTAAAAGACAAAAAGCTCAATTGAAATGACAAAGGAATAATAAGTGAGAGAAAAAAATATGATAAATTCAAGTGTTGAAAATTGTATCTTTTATTTAATTCCTTCAGCCGTACTTTCATCATGGATGGATGGTTGGTTGGTTGGTTTAAGTGGTGCACTTAACTTTTTAAGGACTTTTATAATGAAATAAATATAAATTTGTTTATTAGAAGTACTTTATTTAATTTTTTTCTCAAGATAAGTTGAAGTCAGCTATAACAATAAATTTGTTTAATTGTTTTTAATAAACAAGTAATTTTGTGTAAAAAGAATTTTTTAATTTTAAAATCTTTCTTTTCGTGGAGGCCAGTGAACACCAAAACCTAGCAGCATTTGTGATTAAATAACCATTTTTGTTAAGTGATAGTATACTTTTCTCTTCTTTGCTAAGCACGATAGTACCGAAGTATAAATTTATTTAGTAAAATAAATAATTCAATCGATTCAATCCAAGGCAATGATCAATTGGCGGGCCTTTCAATAATTCATATTCTTATTCATATTTTGAGTTGAACATTGAAAAAACTATTTTGTTACAAAATTCCACCTGCTGTCCAGTTCTATTCATCTAAAACTAGTATATCAAAAAAAAAACAATATTGTTTAATATTTTGCAGCAAAATTTTTAGACTAAGAATTTTTTATATTCTTTTGAATATCCGCATCCGATTGTTGAATTTATAGTCTCCAAATCAGAAAATATTCCTTAAAAAATTTTTTCCGTGCACTCTTTTAATAATGTCAAATTTAGAAAAGTTGAGAGTTTGAGTTTTGAACGGACGAAAGAAACCATCATTTCAAAATTAAAGATACAATTGGCTGCGATAGCCCAAGATTAAAATCATTCACCACAACACTCGATTGATATGAGCTTTGAGTCAAGAATTGTTTTTCAAATTCTAATGTGTTTTTTCTTTGTTCGTATTTATTTATATTTTTTTGGAATTTAGTTTTTTGTTAAATTTTTAAGTTGTTTAGGAAGAGTCGAACCTGGAATCTCTTGATTAATAGACTAATGTACTTACCACTCAGCTAAAGATCAAATCGTTATTAGATAAGCAAATAATGAATATACACAAAATGAGAGTTCTTCTGTTTCGTTATGATATAATTTAACAAATAATTTCGTTGAGTAATTTAATTGACTAGAAAAATTTTAATTTGTTATATCAACAATGAACATCAACAAAATCTTTAGTTGACATTCTTAATAAAAAAAATATTTAAACATTTTTGAGTTTTTGCGCCATGTATAACATAAAATTTGGTTAGTTCAGTTTATCGAAAAAAGTTTCTGTGTTTGTCATATACCCAGCAAAAAGATTGGTTGAAAAATGGTTAGGCCAATAAAATATCATTTGCATGAACTATATTTCAGTTCACACTATAAATTTTCTATTAATCTAAAAAACAATCCATGTTCATTGCCCTCAGGGCATAATTGTAATAAAAATATGATTGTGACAGTTCTTAAATTGATTGCATCAACCGAACGTACTCTTTTGTCATGACTAATGAACTGATTGATTAGCACAACCGAATAAAATATTATAAATTGGATTTTATATTAACGTTAAAATAAACACTTTCTTTCAGTTGCTGCAACTAACTAGAGGTTGAGTTTACTATCATGGTTTATAGCAACAAATTAAAAATTAACTTTTACAATTTTCAAAGATATTATGATTTGTGAATTCTCCAATGGTTTTTGAAAGTCTGTGCTTAAGATAACAGGTTTGTGGCTGTTTCAAATGTTTCGTTGAAGAAATGCATATAGACATGCTTCACCACCAGAAAATAAATTTCAATTAAAATAAACTTATGACAATATGTCTAATAATAAATTTCTTAAATTTTGTTGCTAAAAGATTTCCAATTTGGGTTCCGGAGGGGTCTTCCCACATCCCATGCCCTGATGGCTTTTACGGATCATGTGACAAGGGGGCTTAATAAAAGATACCCTACGATGGCTGTAAGTCTTGACTTTGCAAAGGCTTTCGATACCGTTTGGCATGATGGGCTTGTATATAAGCTTATGGAGATGGGATTTGGAACGACCATAAGCCGGATGGTTTCCAGTTTCCTTAGAGAACGCACATTTAGGGTACGTGTTGGAAATACGGTTTCAAACATGCGACCAATCACTGCAGGAGTACCACAGGGCTCATTATTGGCTCCTGTATTTTATAATGTTTTTATTTCCGACATACCGCAACCTCGGACAGGGAATCTGCTTCTTGTATACGCTGACGATATTTTGATTGCGTCTACGGGTCCCAGAGCCAGCACAACAAATGAACGACTGAATGACTATTTGACAGTAGTTCGACAGTATTTTTCGAAATGGAGACTTATTCTTAATTTGCAAAAAACGGTAGCCGTGATGTTTAAGGGTAGACGCAGATATCTCTACAATAATTGTAGGAAATATGTGCCAACTATTAGGATGGGTGAAGAAGCTATTAGGAATTTGGATCGAATGAAATACCAAGCGGTGATATTTCATGAAAATTTTGAATATCATCGGCACATTGATGGCATACTCGAGCGTAGTAAGAGGATCAATTCTGCTTATCAGGGGATATTAAAACGGAATGGGGGCCTTGATCGAAGGGTTCGCCTTCTAGTGTATAGGCAGGTAATTCGACCCATTATCTCATACGCCTTTCCAATCTGGTTTAGGATTTCATCATCCCAGATGGATAGGCTTAGGTGGGAAAGGGCTGTCCTGGTGGATTGCTTGGGTTTAACACCCCAGTTGGGACAGGACGGGGTTTTGCGTAGGCCATCGTGTAGGTCTATTTACGAGTCAATTGACTTTGGGAGGATAGATACTTATGTATATGGTAGGGAACGCCATTAAGTTTCTTGTTGGTGCACGTGCCTCGGATAATAGTTTGATTAGGCAATGTTTTGAATGTTTTGTAGACAACCTGGTGGACTTTGAAGACACTAGATACTTTTCGCCTGTAGATTTGTTAGGTCTTGACGAGGCTGGCTTACTCTATCAGGATGCAGACCTTCTATTTTACCATCGGAAGCTCAATACACTGGACATCAATAATACGGTGTATATTACTACACAATAATGTCTGGTACCTTTTGTATATATTTTCTTTCTTTGTAAATATTTCTCTATGTTTAGCTAGTAAGTTTTTATTTTGTGTTTTTCATATGAATTATGTTTTATTTTTGTTTTTATATTTTAAGTATTTTGTTTAGTTTGTAACAATTTCAATGGTCTCCCCTTTTACTCCCTTTTTTGGGGATTATATTAAAGTGATAAAAATATTAAGAGCGATGTACTTATGCTACTTATAAATTATTTAATATAGAATTAGCCTTTGGAAAATACTAATAGTATGTAAGGAAAATGAAAGAACTGTTAGTTTTTAAGAACTTTTTAAAAATTTAAAGAGAATGGGAAAATAAAGATTGTCATTGTCATTGTCTTAAATTTTGTATTTTTATTTGCGTCAATTGTTAATTTTAGTTTCAGGAAGGAAGACCAATTTTCCTTTCACATGTACCAATTATGATATTGTTTTAGTTTTATTAACCATATTTTCGGTGGCAAGAATAATTTTTATTTCAAATTCCATACTGTTAACCAATTTTATCTGTTGTTGCAATTATTGGCTTAATGGTTATAATTAAATATATTGTGGTACCACAAGAAAATTGATATTTGGTGCAACCGCCAAAATTCGATTAGCAACAAATTCGGTTTTCTCAACGAATCTGCTTTCTCTGTGTATTAGCAACTTAATTTTTTATATTAACTATTTTAAATTAACTATTAGCAATTTGTTTTGCTGGTTGCATTTTGATGATATTTTTTTTTGTGTAGTAAATAAATCTCCACTTTTATCTTCTGTATTACAAGGATAAAAATATTACCAAGTAGGCAGGTTGCCTAGAAGTACTATAAAACCCTAAAATTTTATTTTTTAAAATGCATGGCAGATTATACTGATAGGTATTGTGCAAAGAAAAACTTGGTCAACATTTTTATCTCATTGCTTTTAATGGTCGAAATTTCACATAGGAACTTGGCCTTTTTTCAATAACACTTTTTAAACTTGAAATTTTGTAATGTGTTTTATTTTTATTCATGATCACTGGGCCAGTTAAAAATGGCCTAGTTACATAAAATAATGTGTTAGAGCGGGATTGGTGTTGGATTGTACACCTTAAAAATTCACTATTGTGTCATTACAACTATTACCAAATTGCGTACACGCAAAGAAAAGATATGGTTGTAGAATGGTTGAGAAAACAATATTATGTTCTCAGAAACAAATCTGTGGTCGTTGAAAACAAGTTATTGTTATTTTAAACATTAATAGTGTTACGATAAGCATAGTAATGTTTGAATTTAATAATTACATTATTATATTCATAAAAAAGTGTGATATGGTTAGAGTTTAATAATAAAGTTTTGTTTAAAGCTTATGACTGCAACATAATTATTGTTAATATTTAAAAATAATGTAATGTAAATAACAATATAATGTTATCCAAAACCATACTATTTGAAGTTTTTCAGAAACATCTGTCAGTTCAGTGTTTCGTTTGTAAGCTATCGGTATTGTACGCGTCGTGTTAAATTAATAAATAAAGCACAAACAAACAAAAGGGTAGATAAATAAAAACATATATATACATACGTACATATGTTTAGCTGTTTATGCAGACGTGTCTGTATTTTGAGTATACACACATATGTAAGTAGACGTTTCTATATATACATTTAATTTCAACAACATTAATTTATTTTTATTTCGAATTTAACGCACAGCTGTTTTAAACAAGACATCCACCAATAAATATTTGATTGAAAAACAAAATATTATTATTATATTAACTAATACTGCTGTCGTATTTAAAAATATTATTATAATATAAGAACATGGTATGGCGAGTCTCAATTATATTTTAGTCACATCTAACAATAGTGTTGTCATATTTACAATAACAAGATTAGGTGTAACAAAGGTCATTGTTTTTGTTGATAATATTATTATTAACTCAGGAAAGAATATTATTAAAAGTTTGCTTTCCTATTGACAATAATATGATTTAACTACAACCATATAATTCAATCATAGTATGTTGCTGTTTGATTATGGTTACCTCAGCCATATTTTTTCTATGCGTGTATACACTGGCGGCCCATTCGCAATTTGGAAATAGTCATTTGAAAAGAAATATGTAAAATATGGCGTAGATTTTAGTGGACTTGACCCCGCCTACATATGAAATATATGTGCATATTAAAGTCTGCTAAGCCGAAGTAAATAAATTAAAAGGATATGCCAAATATGCATGCAAGGATTCCATAGCATAGCTGGTGCTTTAAACTATGGATTTTCCGATTGAGTAACTCAATTTTGTCTACAAAATGTTAGCTCTCTACAATATAATATTATGTTTAATTTCTATGGGCCTGACCCGACCCACTTTTCTATCCGCTGGTGCTTATGGTTCATGTAAACTTTCGTAGGAAAAGGCTAATGAGAAATATATAAGTAATAGACTAAAAATTGCTAAGCCGAACGAAAGACATGAAAGAAAAATCTAAGATCTTTTCAAAAGAGGAAATTTTTACTTTGGATAAGTGCAATCTGTGTGAAAATTTTCAATAAAATGTATCTTAATTGAGTTCAGAGTGCTTGTTACCGCCCCTTAGAGATCCCTGCTGGTATAGATTTATTTGTGCATCAGCTCTCTAGTGCTAATTTGAGTTTAAGCGCGTGAACCCGTATACCGGATAAAACTTTTCGATTCAAAGATTTTCCATTTTCCATCTAAACTTGCTTGTGTGAAAAATACCCGCCCACTAGTTTAAACTCACGAGTTTGTTGTAAGCAGCGCTTATAGTTCATGCAAATTTTTTTTTGCTAAAATATGCTAGACCGAAGTTGACAAGGCTAACAGTGATCACGCCCACTTTTTAAGGTGATAGTTTAAAATCTAGCACACGTACAACGTGTATGCAAGGTTTTACTAAAATGGCTGGAGTTAATTCCGAAAAATATTAGCGTGGCCCAGTCCATTCTTTCTTTTGGGTTTTCAGATTTTTGTAGTTGGTTTCTCACCTAGATCTTTCTTTAAATAAAATTTCAGCTCCTTATCGCAACTTTTAATTTATAATTGTATGGGCGTTACCGCTCCCATTTTTCCAAAATTAAAATTTTTTTCTTTTCAGTGCTTATTATTCCTGTAAAGTTTCGTTGGAAACGGATAATAATATACATAAATAGGTTTAAATTGTATGGGCGTATCGACGCACACTTATTTAACGAAAAATTTAAATCCTTGCATTATCGCAGTAGCGTACGGACTACAATTATTGGCACCCATAAGGAATTTTTGAGTTTGAACATGTATCATTTACTTTGGTTTGTAGAGAAATTTTTTGGCGGATTTTTTTTTTTATTTTTGGATATGTTTTCTATAAGATCACATTTATGAAAAATTTATATGATTTATGTGTAATTTTTTAAAATTAAAATAAAATAAACCTTTTAAAAACTACATTTATTGGCACTGCACTACAACTATTGGCGCATTTATGTATATAATTATTGGCACTCGACTACAATTATTGACACTTGAAAAACTATAATTATTGGCATGAGACCATAATTATTGGAATACCAAAAAATTAATAATTGGCACCATGGGAGTTAAAAAGTGTTAACAATACTTAAGCCATATTCTATTTTCGAAGGGAAATAAAGAACGAAAATTTAATTTGAAATCAATTTTATTTTATTATTTACACTTTAATACACTATGGATGTATTTTTGATTTAACAAAAACTTAACAATATTCTGAAAATATATTAAATTCTATAATTGGCACTCAAAAAGGTACAATTATTGTAGTAATTACAAATTCAATTATTGGCACCCCCTGCCAATAATTGAATTTAAAGTTATTTGGAACCAATTGTTGGCACTCACGTTTTACAACAATTTATCGTAAAAAACTCATATTTTAAGGTGAAATTATTTAGGTTTGACGTATATTTAGTAAAGTAATCATAAAACTTCATTGAAAAATCAATAAATACAAAAATAATGGTACTTACCAAACTTCACCTCACTATTGAAATCAATACTTAAAACTTCAAACCAACGTTCTTCAAAAACAGCTTTCTCACACGAACGATTACAAGCAACTGAGCCATTTAAAGTTAAACAATAATGAATAATTAACAAGAAAACAAAACAAAGAATGAAAAAGCTATTTAAGCTACAACGGGACTTTAACGGACGCTTTGCTATTGCTATGCAAGCAGAGGGTGCCAATAGTTGGGTCAATATTTCTTGGTGCCAATAATTGTAGTCCGTACGCTATATAAGCCAAATTTCAATAAAATCGTCAAGCGCTTTAGATTTTCTTTTTTAATTTTTACCTTTATTGGTGCAGCCCCGCCCTCCTAGCTAAAATATTTGGGCTTTCAGATTTGTTTAGTTTATTGCTCACCTAGACCTAGCACTTTATCGAATTTCAGCTCAGTGGCAGAAAATTTATTTTATATGGGCCTGACCCTGCCCCCTGGCTGAAAATTTCGGTGTTTTCAGACTTTTCTAGTTCATTTCTCACATTAATCATAATATTGATGAGTGAGTCAGTGAGTAGGTCTTAAAATATGCACTTTTTGCACCTCCATATCTTAAGAACCCTTTGTTCTAAAATTTTCAAACTTCGCAAATGATGTGATATGAATTAGTTCTAGTTATGATGGGGAACAAAGTTACCACGGCGGAAAACATGACGAATGGCACTGCGTGCATTGGCCTTAACTTGGCCACTACCGTGCGCTTAGAAAATCGGGAGTAGCTCAAAAAATATCTTGGAAATTATTGCACCAACAATTATGAAATTCTTCATTACTTTTATGTTAATAATGAGAATTTTAATTTGAAATTTATTTCGTAGTGATTCAACTTTGTCTATATACATTTCATTGTTGCTGTAACAAATCGTCAGTAGACTTCAATCACACATTTTGAATAATCACAAACCTCTTATCTTATGCACAGACTTTCAAGAACTATTTGAGAATTCACAAATAATAATATTTTTGAAAATCACAAAAGCAATTAATACATATTCGAAATGAATCTATTTTATTTTTCTACACCTTTATACAATTAGATTTTCTATAACTATAAATCAATAACATTATTAGTTTGTGTATGATTAAAATAAATACTTACTTGTTATTCTTCTAACTATCTGCATATAAAAAGTAACGATATTTTGAAAGCAATGAAAATGTGCTTCCTTGAGGTGGAAGTACATAGCACTCATTCAATACGCTAATGCGATACACGCGTCTGTCAAAAAGTTAAAATAGTGTTTTTTCATAAGCCAAGTTATATAGAGGAGCTCGCGACGCGCGTTTCTTTACAAAAAGTTGCACACTCTCAACTTTCACGCGTTGTATACAAAATTACAGCTAGCGTAGCCAGATTCATAAATAATATACACAAAAATTATTAAAAACTAATTTTTTTTACTAAGCAATGGATAAAAGAATGCATTAAATATTTAAATAAAAATAAAACGCCAATGCAAGACAAAAAATAGCCTGCAAAGGCTTTCAATTTTAAAACTAAACTGGCCTCAAAAGCTTGCTGTCTAACTTTCCATTTGTATAGCGTTAAAAGTTTAACGAGCCAGAAAAGCGTTGCCGTGTAACGCGTGGTATGTGCCTCCACTTACTTGCATTTTTTTTCACGGTGTTTGGCGTGTAGAGAAGCACGCAGGGTCTTCGTCAGTTAAGAAATAACTATACTATAAATTTTTATCATTAAAATTTTAGGAAAAATTTAATTAAAGATTGAAAATTTCAAAACTCTAAAAAGCGGAATAGAAATTCCAGGTGGGGTCGTCCTATGAAATGCGGGATGTTTGGTCAGGTTATTTATAATGTAATTTGCATTGCAATATTATTATGCACTAAAACAAATTGTTTCGACAATTTACTTATACAAGGGAATTTTGAATAAAGTAATAGTAAGTTACATATGCAATTTGTAATACTCGTACTTTAGCAGTGCCCTAAATTTAAACGCTGCATCGAAACTTTGAAAGAATAAGTGAATTAAATTTTGCATTTTATTTGATTTAAATTTCATTTTATTTCATTTTTATATAGGGTTTTCATTTTTTGCTACAATTTGTTTTATTTAATTTAAATTTTATTATTTATTTTTTGTTTTTGTTTTTTTTTTTGTTAAGACAACTTTAAGATCATCAGCTGATTTTTTAATTAATATTTTTTGTTTTCTCTTAATTTTCTCCTTTGCTTTAATTTTTTATATTATAACTATAAATTACAAAAAAAATATTATAAGTATTTACAAAAAAAAAGGTTTGTTTTAACTCAAAAGAAATGCTTGTTTTAAAACAATGAGGAATGTGTTCATTTTTAAAATTATTATTTATAATTTTGTATTTTATATATATATAATTTTTATATATTATATTACTATTTTACTATTAAAGTAAATTGTTTTATGTCTTACATAAAAATTACATTTAAAACTTATATTTATAATTTATATTAATTAATAGCTAAATAATTATATTTTTTTATTCTACTTTAAAATAAACATCTGATTATCAAATTTTATTTTATTTTAAATTTAATATTAAATAGTACAAAAAAACTTTTTACATAGGCTGCACTTATATTACACGCACATTTGAATTTATAAAATTTTCTTTCACACATAATTTGTTTCGGCATTTTCCTAAAGAAAAACATATTTACGTAAATAAAACTGCATTTAAAATTTAGTTTAACTTGTTTTCATCTTTCGATGTTTGCATTAAATTTAAATTAATATATATGCATAGAATTATCTATAGGATCGGTTTGGTAAAAGGTTGTAGTGGTTGGAGTAGAAGTAGGAGGTGTTTGTTAAACCGCTGGCCATACCCTGCAATCAAAAGAAACAAAGTCATAGTTTTAGTTGTAATTTTTAAAATTCTTGAAAAAATGGAAACAAAACAATAACTTAATTAATATATATTATTAATAAATAAATTCAGTTAAGTGCGACTTTGACCCGCGCACGAAGGATTCCGTACGGACACGAGATATGCAATTCAATACGAACTTTAGCCAATATAAACCAAAATTTTTTTAATTTTTTTCGTTTTTGGGTTTTTTCGATTTTAAGCATTTTTTAGTTCTGGGGTTTTTCGAGTTTATTGGCGCTTTCTGAGTTTTGACACTTTTTTTTTCTCGTTTTTGCGATTTTTTTGGGTTTTTAAAGTTTTTTTAATTTTGACGATTTTTTTTATTTTGGCACTTTTTTTATTTTGGCGATTTTTTCATATAGTTTATCTTTTTTTTATTTTTGGAGATTTTTTCGGTTTTTGACTTTTTTCTTTCATCTTGGCAATTTTTTTTATAGTTTTGGGCCTTTTTAGGGTTCCGTACACCAAAGGTGAAAAAAAGAACCCTATTGTTTTCGCTACGCTGTCCGTCATACGACATTTCCTCAGGAACCGTAAGAGCTACGGACCTGAAATTTGGACAGAGTATGTAAAACCTTTGCCGCTACAACAAATACATGAGAATTAAAAATTAAAGGGTGTTCCAAAACGAGCAACGAAAAATTTTAAAATCCCATGTAATTGTATGTACATATGTATATTGACACTTGAAATTTGTAAAAACTACAACAATTAACACTAAAATTTAAAAAAATTTAAATTAAAGGATGGTCCATCAGTTAATGCATTTTTGACTATGTAATTTTTACAACTTGCTATATTTTGAAAACCGTAAGAGGTAAACTCTTGAAATTTTAAAAAACGGTAAAACTAAAAAATCCGAAAATTATAAAGTCGCCAAACCAAAAAAAAAATCGCCAAAAATCCAAAAAGAAAAACGCCAAAACGAAAAAAATCGCCAAAATAAAAAAAACGCCAAAACCCTAAAAAAAATCGCCAAACGCGAAAAAGGCTCCATTAACAAAATAATTGTTAATGTGAAAAAAATCGCCAAAATGAAAAAAATTCCCAAAATAAAAAAAAATCGCCAAATTGAAAAACCGCAAAAAACTGAAAAAAATCTCCAAAATGAGAAAAAAGCGTAAAAACTAAAAAAAACCCTAAATGAATGAAGTCGCCAAAATGACGAAACGCCAAAAACCGAAAATTAACAAAATTAAAAAAATCGCCAAAACGAAAAAATGGCAAAACTAAAAAAAATCGCCAAAACAAAAGAAAAATCGCCAAAACAAAAAAAATCAAAAAGGCTACTAAAGTTCGTATTGAATTACATATCTCGTGTCCGTACGGAATTCTTCGTGCGCGGGCCAAAGTCGCACTTTACTGAATTTATTTTTCTCATTTTGGGGATTTTTTTCGGTTTTTGGCGTTTTTTGCCGATTTTTTTCGTTTTGGCGATTTTTTTTAATTGTAGCAATTTTTTTAGTGGTAGAAATTTTATTTAAATCTGGCGATTTTTTTTAAATTTTTGGGAATTTTTTTGGGTTTTTGGCGATTTTTTTCGGTTTGGCAATTTTATTATTTTCGAATTTTTTAGTTCTGATGGACCACCCTTTAATTTAAACTTTTTAATATTTTAATGTTAATTGTTGTTGTCTATATAAAAATACATTAATATTACAAATTTCAAGTGTCAATATACATATGTAAATACAATTGTATGTATACTACACGATTTTAAAATTTTTCATTGCTCGTGTTGGAACACCCTTTATTTTTAATTCTCATGTATTTCTTGTTGTAACGGCCAAGGTTCAACATACTCTGTCCAAATTTCAGGTACGGAGCTCTTACAGTTCCTGAGAAAATAGCGTGTGACGGACAGCGTATCGAAAACAGTAGGGGTCCTCTTTTCACCTTTGGTATACGGAACCCTAAAAACTAAAAACCATTAAAAGATTTCATGAATATGTGCAAACAATTTGAAAATGATGAATTGCTTCCAATACTTATAAAATCTAAATAAAACTCACAGATGCAACAGAATGGTTAATAACAAACATGGAAAGAATAATAATAATTGCATAAAGAAAATTATGATATTCAGTATTTGATGCAAATTTTCTTGCGTTATTGGAAGTGCAAAATATCGTAGTTTTTCTTTGAGTTGTGTGTGTATTTTGTATTTGGATTTTAAAGAAACCTTACGATATTTTGCATTTACACTTGCGCAAGACCATTTGCCTCAAGCACATCGACGTGAATAAAGGATTGTTGCAAAACAAAATTTTTATATTAATTCAGTGGCAAGGACTCATTTTACTTTTGGTTGCTGTTCTGCCAAACAGCTGTTCCTAGTAAACTTATCAGCAACACTGCATTTGATTAAGGGTGACCATAGCCATAGAAACAAACTTAATGTAGGTTTTTTCCCTTTTTCCATTTTCTGGACTCTTTGATAAGTTTTGATTTCTATTTTTATTTTTTATATTATTATTATTTTTTACTCCTGCACAAAATTTAGCAGATTTTAGTTAAAATCTTTATGAAAATCTGTACCGTTTACACCATTTTTTTATGACATTTAAAAATATTTTTTTATCCAAAACAAAACCCATTAACTGAAACATTTCCAAAACTACTACCGCACAACTGCAATGTAGCCAATCCACAAACCTTTTTAGGCAGATCATAGCTAATTTACTCATCTTTTTTTATAAAAATGTAGCACAGGGTAGTAACAAATAAATAAAAACATTAGATTTAGATAAGATTTCCTACAAATCTACTGATAAAATAGATTTTTTTTGTATGGGAAATCTAGTAAAAGCAGCTAGATTTAGCTCGAAATCTCGTAAGTACTAGACTTCGAGACAATGTAAATGACCTATTAGTTATTTTAGTTATTTTTTTAATCAAAGTTAATTATTTGAAATTTTGTGGTTAGTTTAGGTAAGAGAATCCTGGACTCAATAAGGCCCTTCTGACCCATTGTGATACCACGGAGACTCTGCTTATGCAAAGTGGCACCGTCGAACCAAGTAGAGCTTTATATAAAGCTACTAATATGTTGCAATTCAACTCTGGCAACGCCAGGACGTTCCTTTAACTCAAGAGCACACATAGTTGTCATTCTCTTCCTTGCTAGTCCAAGGCAGTAACAGATAAAATTTTGTACATTTTCGTCTTCAGAGCTACGCAAAATTCGTTGTAATCAAACTTTAAACTCTGCACATGCCTACTTATAAGACAGTGGTCCGCTTAAGGAGATTTGTTTCCTTTTTATTGAAATCAATGAAACTACATGTCTCTCATAAAGCTGATGATCATTCAAAAATGTTTAGTGGTCCTCATTCTGTTTGTTTCATCTTTAGTCTTGCGCCTAAATCTGAGTTTGCACCAGAGTAGAAGTAGATCTACGCATTCCAATTCCACTGGAACCTGTGAGGTTGAATCATCAGCTTTAGAGTTTCTCTGAAAGCCTCTGTCCCCCGGAATACAGATGATTCTAATATTAAACTGCTCTATTATCTCATTTAAAGATGAAACGCAGTCAAAATTCTATATATTTTAATTTCGGTTGTTGAAGTGATATTCCTTCTCAACCAATTCGAAATTTCCTTGATAGCAAGGATCTATGCTAAGTAAACACTGCAGTTACTCAAAAGCTAATTTGCAATATAAAGATCTAAAATTTCTGAGCTAGCCTCATATTAACTTGAGTCTTAAAAGCCTTCCGTAAAAAACTGCACTTCTTCTACTACCTGGAGTACAATTCCTCCACGTTTCTTTGGATGGTGTCTAGGTATTGTAAATACGTTCTTGAAGTATAGTATGAGAGATTTTGGTAACACTTCATCTTCAAGCTTCAGTACGTAGTAATCTACATTGGCCGGTGAGATTTCTACTCTACAGAAAAATGCAACGAAGATGGATTCCAGAGATTGTAGCTATCTGCATTGCTACTAAGTCGAATTGTAGCAGGTGCAGGAACATACCTAATGCATCCGAAGGGGTACTGCAAAGAGCAATATGCATATTTTTAAACCTTGCGAATCTTATGTAGATACGTTTTCCTCTCCAGTGAAGGCCATCCATGATGACTTCATACGTGAGAATTACAAAGTATTTTGTTGTTTGTTTCACCTTCTCTAGAATACTCGCATGTATCTTTAAACTCAGTTTAGACTCAATAATGACACCGAGATATTTTGCAATGTTGAACACTTTTATTTCTGTATTGCTAAGAGTAATAGGTTGGAGAAGAGAACTAATTCCATTTGATGAGAAATTAAAAACAAATGAAAACGTAATCAGTTGTTAATGATTATGGCAGCACTAATAGGTGAAGCCAAAATATATTTATGGTTATGGTTATGGCATTATGGTATGATATGTCTGCTTAAACTTTTAAGTATATGAAACTATGAGTAATAAAAAAAAGTTGTCAGTTGTTGGATCACAAGTTAAAAAAATTACTAGAACGTGGGTCATAAGCAAACTTTTACTAAATTAACCTTTCCTGAACAGAGCACCCATTTTTATATAACAATTTAATCATTTGAAAATTGGGCGCTATATCTGTTGATAGCGATTTGAAAAATTAGACTGAGTAAATAATACATGTCGGCTTGAAACTGTAATATTTCAGAAGTACCTTTTGGAAGATACTTTATTAAATTTGCAATATATGCCAAAGAAGAGCAATTCGATATGCTCTTTATCCTATTATACAATAAATTAAACAAAATGAGGTTAAATGTTATGATATTAGACTAAAAACATCGGATTATTTTAAGTAAGTATCTGTTTATGAAAACTTGCACTCGTTCGTCGCATTTGGATAAACCCCAAGTTTAGCATACGTAGAGAAGTATGAATTTCACAAAAGTGTCAATTCCTTTAATCTTAAAATGTGTTGATATATCGGTAGAAACCAATTTTTTATGTACACAATTCATGGTATGAGGGCTCTTGTTGATTGTCATCAACATCACAAGTTTCAGTATCCAGCGTTGCCTGAAATAGTTAGCACGATGACTACAAAGCCGAGGGTCCAGAGTTCGAGCTCGGTATCCAACAGTGGTTAAATTACAACACCACGCATTTTTCTGATGTGCATTAGTGTCACTTTGTATCAGTTGTTGTACGAAAATTCAAGTGATGAAGGCATACTCACTGGTCACTGAACTATAGCAACTTCAGCAGATACCAATCCTAATGTAACACCAGAGCACCCTTCTTCGTTGTGTAGCAGAATTATCGGCAAAGTAAAATAACCAATAACTCAATATGTCGCATTAAACACCAGAGGCGCTGCAAAATTGCTTTATTAAAAACGTGAAAAAAATTAGAGTTGTCAAATAATGACGCTTTCCGCTATCTCTGACTTCATCACCCGTCTTTTCTGTCACTATCCCTTTCCTAAAGAATGTAATACCTAGTAGGCATTCATTGTTTGAGTGTTACTTCTCTTTAATAAAAACAGTGACTGAATCTATTTAGATATGCACTACCGTTCTCAGTAGTTTATGTCAGTGTTCATACTTCATAGAGATCAGTAGAGAGATTTTATCAGTAGAGAGATTTACTTATAAAACCATCTGAAGGTAAATTTTTCCATTCCACTAAATATGATAACGAGTGAAAAAGGCATGTGAACCTCAGAGAACAGGTCTAGCCCACCTTACCTTGAAATTATTTCTTAAAACACATTGTATAATCTCATTTCAAGATCGAATTCAAGATTTTGTTCTTAATAAAAATATAAAATTAAGATCATATTCTTCTTAAATTCTTAAGAATATAATCTTAAAATTAAGATTACGTTCTAAATTTTAGCCATGCGTTCTTATAGTGTAAGACCACGTTCTTGATTTCAAGAACTAATTCAATAAATTAAGAATGTTTGTATGCGTTAATTTGAGATTGTCAATCTTACTGACCAAATTTCAAGATTGAAATATTAAGGTCTCTGCAATCTTAATTCAAGAATTTTGTCCTTAAATTAAGATCGTAATTTTCCTCTTGGCGTAAAAATTTGGAACAACATGCTGTTTTCAAAGGCCTCTGAGTAATGGAAACTTTAGCCTTATATAAACATTTTTCAATGCAAATGGAATACGTGAATTAGTTTGATTCCTTGTATTACAATTTTACAGTACCATCACAACAACAGTCTTGTCAACTCGAACAATTTATGTCGATTAAATGCTCAGCAAAAAATTAGACATTACCATTTGAACTACATACTTGTCATATAATGACTTACTTTTTTGATGGCTTCCAAAACACATTACGTAAAATTTAAAAAATAGGAAGCTGAAGTTAAAAATATTTTTTGAGTTTTAAAAGATGACGCGAAAATGTTGCCAAAATATTTACTTTTATTAAATTAATTATATATATTTCTAAATTGTCTACTTATTTATTTTAACTAAAAAATAAATACTTACATTTTGGAAAATTATTTTTTTAATATACTAATGGCATGTTTCTACATTACAAGTAACTCAAAAATTTTGTTCACATGAGTACAAAAATTGGCTTTGGGATTCCATAAAACAAGTGTAAACTTTTTTTGAGTAAAAACGTAATAATTTTTTATTTTGTTGTTTGTACATAACAATTCCAATTGTTGTTAATGTCAAATACAGGCAACCAAAAATAAGCACTTGTGTATATGTTTTTATACGTTAAAGAAGAAATCTTAATGTCCACACAATCATATAGTGGAACCATTATGGAAACTGTAAGCATAGATCTAAACATTTTTACATATAAACCATATTTTCATCAAAATTTTATTTTCAATTTTGTTCACAAATTTATTTGCTCAAGGAAAATAATAATAGGTTTGTTCAAGTACGTGAAACATTTTTACTGAGGTGCGCTGTTTTATAATGAAATTCCTTCGTTTACATCAAATCTTGAAGGAGTTAATTTTCAACTCGATGTCTGAGGTCTTACTGATTGCCGAAATACCGTTTAAAGTTTTCATGTTTATGAATTTTAAGTATTTTTAAGTAAATTCGTCGGGTGTTCGTTCTATTGTATGCTTTGAATCGTATTAAAAAAATGCGAGTATATATCGGTTCAATGTGTATAAAATATATTAAGTTTATATCTTTAATCAATTTTTCTACATTTCGAATATATGGAAAGATGTTAAGCTCTAAAGTTTCCTAGTGTCCACAATTTTTAAGTTTACTAAACATTTTGCTTTATGTATGAGTAAATTACTGTGCCATATTCCTAATTGTTAGCTGAAATGTAGATGTATTCAGAGAAAGAATATTGGGAACATTTTAATATTATTAAGTTATGATGCAACATTTTTTTAATTTAACAAACATTCTTTATTGCTTTTCTAGCAAAAATAATCATTATTTATTCAGTTACTCGATTTTGCTTGAAGAGTAAATGAACTGACCTAATATTGAGTTATAATTATAAAGCAGCTGTTTTTTATTTTGCATGATTTTCTCCTAGGGCTGGCATTCAATACTGCTGCTAGTATGGAAAAAAAGCAACTCAAATTCCTAATTATATACCATGGTAATAATGAAATTCAAAATACAAAAAGTGGTACCAAATATAACGTAAACTAGACAAGTGTAGTATTAAAACTCATTTTGTTACGTACTCGCCTGTGTACTGCTTGCTTGCCTCAGAACTGACTTGTTATGTAGAAACAGGCCATAAGTTCCAAATAATTTTCTTCATTTTCGGCTTTAATAAAAGTTCATTAATAAAAACAATTGAAATTTTTCTGAATATAGTATTTACAAGTAACAATACAGGCACGGATACGAATAAAATATAACCCACTTCAATTGAGTTTATAAAAGAATATTTAGAAAATGGTGTATTTCGTAGTAAAACAATATATTTTTTTAAAATTAATTTATATTTTTCTTCAAAAGTTATTCGGTCCTGTTCGATCGATTTGAGGCCGCACTATTTTACAAAACTAACTCCGACAATAGAAATATTTTTTTAGATTTTTTTATCATACTCGCATCTGAAAGAAAATTATCGTGTATAATTTTAAAAACGTCTGTTGGACCATTATTATGCCCTTATTCTGTTCGACGATTGTATTGTCTTGTCCATGGACGGAAAAAAACCGCAGTTTTGATTTTTTAAAACAATTATTAGTTGTTGTCTATGCTAGAACGTTCGTATATTTGCTTTATGATTTTTTTCCAAACATTATATCCAACACATATTTTTTCATATATTTTTCAAACTATTGTATAATACTTTATAGGGCATTTATACCTACACAAAATTTTTCAGATTTTAATTAAAATCTTTATGGAAATTTATACCGTTTACATCATGCTTTTTTTACATTTATTAAGATTTTTTATTCAAAACACTGCCCATTAACCGAAAAATTTCCAAAACTGCAACCAAACAACTGCATTGTAGCGAATTCATACACCTTTTTAAGGAGACCGTAGCTAATTCCATCATCTTTTATATAAATTTATTGTACAGGGTAGTAAAAATAAAATAAAATTATTAGATTTTGAGTTGATTGCCTACAAATCTACTCACAAACTAGATTTTGTTTTGTATGGGAAATCTAGTAAAAGGCAAGCAGATTTAGCTAAAAATATCGTAAGTACTAGATTTTCAGATGATGTAAATGCCCTATTAATTTAATTTTTATGTTTTAAAAACATGGCAATAATATTTTTATTTTTCATTATTAAAAACAACGATAATTTTTGAAAAAAATAATTTCTAGATTTGAAACACAAGAAGCCAAATTATTTTCTAGCATCTTCTTAAATCTTCTTCTTGATTACAGGCATTAATTTTTTGAAAACGAGAAACGTACTCGGATTCGGTTAACAGAACAGGGCCGATTATTTATTTAACGAAACTGAGTTTTTAATCAAGATCTTCCATTTACTCAAACAATGGCATATTTCAAAAAAGTAATTTTTTTCGACTATAAACTAAACTATACCAATTTCATCAGACACTAATCCTAATGTAACATCAGAGTGCCCTCCTTCGTTATATAGCAGAATCATCGGCGAAGTAAAATAACCAATAAAATGGCTACTAAGCACAGTTTTAAAATTTAATACATCTCATTTTACACTAGAAGGCGCTACAAGACTGCATATTAAAAAAATTTGCAAATAAGCAGTGTTTTAATAGAATGAAGCTTTCCTCTATCTCTTCCTTCACCAACTGTCTTCTCTATCACTATCATTTCACTATCACCCTCTCTCACTATCTTCTTTTCAACTAACAGGTAGCACAAAAGAATCATTGTATTCTACCCAGGTAAGATGGAATCTAAATTTCACCCTTCTTTACCAGCAGCCCGCTAACCTAACCTAACTTTAACTATCTGTATGTACACAGAAAAAAGCAAATTATATTTTCAAATCAATTCAATTTAACTGTTTTAATTAAATTTTTAATTGTATTAATTAATTTCAGTGGAAAAACATAATTTATATTATCAAATTTTTTATAGGTGAAAATTTAATTAATTTTTTAATTGATACTACAAATATTTTAATTAATATTACAAAATCATTCATATTACTTTTTTGTGTGTAGAAGTAATGAGCATTAAACCTTTTTAAACAGAGGATGAATTCGCTTGAACTTACTTATTTGGTAATTTCTGTTTGAGAGTCTTTGCATAGAGACGAAAGAAATGTTAAGTACGGGACATGCCTCTACATATATATAAACGCGTAACCTCACCGATTTCTTCCTTCATTAAGTATTTAATCCAAGAATATCGCACAGAACTCGACGAAGAACTAGTAAGTTCCATACAAACTTGGACAAGTGCTCGAATAGTGACACAGACTCTAATGCGTATTTCTGTTGTTGAATACGGTGTCAGGGCATTCAATACAAAATTATCAGCGACATACATAACTCAAAACAGCTGAGTTGTAATAATCGCTTTCGATTACGAGTTAATTCAATCATGTTTATTTTAGTTTGAGATTATGGCATTCGCTATCAAACAGTGTGATCGAATCAGCTCGTTGTCGAAAGCGACGATTAGACCAACCTTTTTTGAGTTACGTCTTTGTTCAAAACTTTGTAATTTAATTAAGGCTTTAAGAAAATAGTTTCTTTTGACAAAAAGTGGTTTCTTAATTGGATATTTTCAATAACCAATAAATAGTTTACCTACGTTAATAACGATGGATTTGTTTCTGGCTGATACCAGTATTGAGGTACATAGCCGCCCATTTGTGGTGGTGGATTATGATGGTGTACTTGCGGATGTGACGCTGCTGGGTGAGGTGGTTGTGGTGTCATTTGCGGTGGTTTATGATCAATCCAATGTGGTTTTTGGTCCCATGGCGCTTGCGTTGGCGGACTTAACCCCGTTGGTGGAAATTCTACAATTAAAAACAACGAGACAAATTCAATTAACTAATAATTTTAATAAGATCAAATTATACGAAAAATACCAAAAATTTTTTTGGTTTTTTTGTTGTTAAGGCATTTGAGTTACATAAGCGGGAACGAAATGCATATAGACAATTCTTAACCAAAAAACAAACTTTTCGAATTTCAAATAATTTTAAATACATGTAATTAATATTTAATAAATTTATTACTCGACATATTGTCATTAGTTTATTTTAACTAAATCTTTGAGCAAGACAGTTGAATTTTTTTAAAAAAATTGTTTTTGTTTAGCTGAATATCATTGTGGATATATATAGGTATGTTGTAGCTGAATAGATAATATGAGCAGCTGAATACAATATATTTTATGCATCTTAAGACAAAATAATTCTTTAAATATTTAAATCATCGTTAAATAATAATATAATTAAATGAAATTCAACACAAAAATTTTAATAATACCTATGAAATTTTTATTTAGTTGGGATGAATTGCCCAAATTTATTGTATATAATTTATTTTATTCTACACCAAACAGGTCCTTATAAGATAGTTCAGTTACAAGTCACAAGTTGCATACAAAGTATCAATTAACCCCATTCTAAGACATCCCCATCTAAAAGTGACTAAAAGTGAACTCATAGGAAGTGTTAGAACTCAGAATTGTCCCTATCACTTGGGGACCGGTCACGTGACTAGTCTTGTGTCAATTCCATTTTCTGCAGGATATATTACAAAAATCTGCTGTTTATAAATCGCGCGATTCCCAACTCATATATCTAAATACGGGTATAAGTTTTCACTGAATTAATTTAATGACTAACTTCACATCTATACTTTTCTGACTACATTGCTGAATTAAATGTTCTGGATCACATATGTTAATATATATTTTTGAATTATTTAAATTAATAGCTGAATAACTTATACGGTTTTCTGCTCTGAGAAAAGTGCCATACTTTCTGCATTACTATTTAATAAATTATATGACCTTAAAATACTGCCTAGATATAAGTTTTAACTTCCTAAGTCCTTATTTAAACTTTGCAAGTCTTATTTCTAGGCTGATTAGTGTGTCGGAGAGAGAAAAAAAAGCAGAGAATAAACGTTTCCCTGTAGTAAATAAAATAGTCGATTGACAAAAAAAACTCTCGCTATAAATTAATAATGTTGCAAGTGACTACAAACTGGTTTAAATCTCATACAGATATCAACCAAACATATTGAATAGAAGCACACGTAAGAAATAAATAAAATCAAAATAATTAAATGAAAAGAAAATAAAAAAAATCAAAAGAAGCATGCCATGAAATCAAATGCCAAATGTTTGTGTTGAAAAAAAATAATAATTTCAATAATTAATATGTATAATATTTTCTATGAGCAGGACAAACTTTAGTATGAATGTATGTATGTATTTTGGTTTTAAATATAAAAATACCAATTATTTGTATATATCAATATACATGTATACCTAATATATGTAGTATATACATATGTATGTATGTATATGATATACAAATGTGTATGAAGATTTACATGAATATTTATTTAACTAGAATAGATATTAATTGACTTCAGAGTGGTTGAAAAATAAGTAGTTAGTAGTCAATTTAAAAATCATGCAGAGATGGCCAATTGACTACTGCCTATGACATGCCTATGTTAAAATAGTGAGTCGGCGACAAGGAAAAAAGTCACTTAATCAACCAGTTGTGGTTATTAAAAAACCAGTTTGAAGGTACTTACAAATGAGTTTGAGTTCCTGTAGGGTTCATTTTTCCACGTGGCTCTCTCCTAACAACTTATCAGTTTAGAAATAATACTTGCATAGTGTAAACTAGGACTAATGAATATATATAATTCCTGGCATGAATAAAATTTACTTTCTTGCACTTGAAAGAGCCAAAAATGTTTGTCGGCCCTTTTTTTAAGAAAGAAAAAAAGCTCTACAAAAGAATAACCAAATAGTTTACTTATTAACTGTTATTGAACTTACCGGGTGATAATTCAGATACAGGCGTACTTGAAGGCGTCGGACTATGTCCAGGAGGTAGATAATGTGATGGCGAGCCACTATTTGAACCACCACCGTTATTACCGCCTAAAAATAAAGAATTTTTTTTAATCAGTAAGAATTTTACATATAAAAGTTGTTGATTTATTATTTTTTAATGTTCTAAAGGGAATACTTACCACTATGAATATTTTGATTGGGACTATGTTGACTTGGATTTGGACCACCACTACCTAAAGGCATACCACTACCCTGACCGGGCCCTTGGGCGGCTTTCATCATTTTTTTGTACTTTGAACGACGATTTTGAAACCAGATTTTAACCTGCAATTAAACGTTAACAAAAATCATATATGTCAGTTACAGTTTTTGTAAAGTGTTCAAAAATAAAATAATTTACAATATTTTATATTTATTTACTATTTTATTCAAATTAATTTTTAGATATTTATGAATTAATTTAACACTTTGAAATGACAAATTAATAGAGGCCATTAATAAAAGTGTTTGCAAAACATACACAAAAGGAGCGAGAAGTAATACTATATATTAAATGTCTCTGAGTGTATATGTGTAGTGAGAAAATAAAAGTTATGGACCATTTTTCATTCATTGTTCCAAAGGTGGTCAAAGAATATAAATTTAAACACTTAATGCAAAAAAAAACACTTTACAGTGATTTTAATTGAACTTTATTAATATAATTGAATAGTTTAAATAATCGTACTGTCACTTATTTTAAGTTTAACCAGCAACATGATGGAGCGCAGTTAAGAATCATGTAGTGTTTTCAATGAAAAATTTTATATGGGAAGATTATAACAAAAATTTGGGAATTAATATTTCAATTAAAAATACATTTATGCGTCATATAGACTCAACATTCAACATTTTAATTAGTGCTGCAACAATAATTTACACTACTCCAACACATTTACATTCCATCTTCTCTTTATTCATCCTCTAATTATTTCGTTTAAGCATTTAATATCATAAAAAACCAAGCTCGTTAATACTTTTGCCTGTCTGTGTTGGTATACCAATAGCAAATAGTTGGTGGCATTAATTATGAACAATTTTGTAGTATAATGGTAAATACTGGTAATTAAAGCAAATTTAATAAAATTTTAATATTAACATCCATAACATTTCACACCATATTTATAATCATATCGTCGGTTTAATTTTGCAACTTATTATGGATGTTCGTTTAAATAAAATATGTATGAAACAATTTCGTGTTATAAACAAATTTGTTAGCTAAAATATATTTAGAAAATATATAGAGTCATAAAATCATTATGTTTCAAGGCAATTTTATTTTTGAAAATTAGTAAAAATAATCACGACAGCAATGAATGCAATTATTTTGTGAGTTTACTGTTGTTTAATGGTTTAATTTAATGATTGTAGAATACCCATGTACGTATGTAGGTAAATTTTTATGTACATACCTTAAATGTTTTAATGTATTTATAAATATTTAAAAGTATATCGTGTTACTGATAGTCAACTTAATGAAAACAAACTGGCTACATTTAATGATGCAAAAAATTTCCCATATGAAGATTTTTTTTTAATGTAAATCGAACGAAAAAGTTGGAAAATTTAATTCAAATAAAAAAATTTCCTTCAAAACGAAAACTATCGATGCAATTATCGATACTATCGATAATTAAGATTCTTGAGACTATCGATGTTTTAATTCTGCCATCAATGAATACTTAAAAAGAATCGATATTTTCCAGTCACTATCGATAGTAAATGATACACCACTAAAACCAAGAAATATACACAATAAAAAGGATTCACCAATTAATATTTTATTTTCAATTAATAATTTAATTGTATTCATTAAATTTTTAATTTTATTAATTAATTTGACTGGAAAAACTTAATTTATATTATCAAATTGCTTATAGGTGAAAATTTAATTAATTTTTTAATTGATACTACAAATATTTTAATTAATATTACAAAATCATTCATATTACTTTTTTGTGTGTAAGCAAAAATAACTGAATCACGGAAAAATTTCTCACTTATTTTTCATAAAATTTTTCTAGTTTTCTTATTTATTGAACTGACAAATATAATTTTTTGTTTAAAATATTCTTTTTATAATTTTTACTGCACACAAAAAAGTAATATGAATGATTACAAAATATTAATTAAAATATTTGTAGTATCAATTAAAAAATTAATTAAATTTTCACCTATAAACAATTTGATAATATCACTTAAGTTTTTCCTGTCAAATTAATTAATACAATTAAAAATTTAATTAATATAATTAAATTCTTAATTGAAAATATTAATTGGTGAACACTTTTTTCTGTGTGTAAAGAAATATGTACATTATAGAACCATAAGAGAACCATACAAGTTCGATACTATCACGATAGTATCGTCAATATATTAAAATTTTTTCTAACTTTCGATAGCCTTGAATCAATTTAACGATACAATTTTGTAAACTATTTAAAACTTTCGGTAGTGACACTATAGATATTTTTCCACCTCTACTTTAGACTACTATATCGAGCCTTGAGCGCAACATTATCGTAAGCGACAATAACCAAACTTTACAGGAGATTGTTTGTTTCGATTATTTCCAAATGTGTGGATAAAATTAAAAATGTTTTAACGCAGTTTGTGATAATTTTGTCCTGGCCAATGATTGGGAGCAAAAATAAATTTGTATTTTTATATTTGGCACTAGTTATGGCGCTTACGATAATTTTTTTTTCATATTAATGGTGGAATTTAAAAAATTTTGTCACTTACGATATTTTTTTTTAGTTTTTTTTTTTATTTAATAGAAAAATAAATTGACACATTTTGGTTTTTTTTTAATCTGATTACAATTAGGTTACCAAAAGCAAAAACAAAAATATTATTTTGACAATAAATAGGTATTATAATAAACAGTATTATTTAAATATTATAAAGTGTTTTATTAATAATTATGTTGGGTATTTAGTGGTTTTGTAAATATCGGACTTTTTTAATTTGGTACGTGATTTCGTATTTATATTTTTATATTTTTCGCAAATATTTCATTTGTCTTTTTTTTGTTGTTAAATATCTTGCGAAAAATAAATAATGACACAGTTAATGTTTATTGGTGAGAAGACTTTAAAGCTAAATGCGATACAAAAAATCAACCTCTAACATTAAATGTTTTTCTTAACTAAATTTGGGGCTAATGAAAAGGAATATAGTCCTTATTAATATTTCTTGAAAAGCGTTTTCGAGATATTCGCAAAAACGAGTTTATTTTGCAGTTTCCAAGCATAATTCTAAAAATCTTGAGAACTGCTTACATAAGTTACGCTAACTTTACACTGCTGGGAAGATATGTTTTTATTTTATTACCTCATATTTATAGTGTATTGATCGGATAAAAATTCACTGAGTTACGGCTCTTTACAATCTAAAACATTCGCCTAGATTTAGGATCATATATTGTCTAATTTTTTGTTGAAATATTCTTAGGGTCTTATACAAAAAAACTTAACATCGCTTTGCAAAGCAATGTAAAGTAAAGTTGTATTCTAAAAAAATTATTATATCAAATTTCTAAAGTAGGTCCTCACGTTTGTTAAGACTACTTTAAGTTGATATTTTCAAAATGTGTATTTTGTACCCCAAATATATTTGTTAATATAGCACATATTCATTCATATTACATTTGAAAATGGAGCTAGAATTGTTAGCTCTTAGCTTAGATGTACTATTTCTGTCATGTAATAGAAAACATCATCAAATTATCCAACTGATTCAAAATACATGGTAAAATCCATAAAAAAAAGTGTTAAAATAAATACAATTGTACAAATATGTTTAAGTGATGTTCATACAATCAAAACAAATCGAAAAGAGCTCGATATTCAAATACTCATTTCATTCGAATAAAACAAATTGTGATAATTCTTCTTTGTTCCTCATATTTTTTTACGTATACTTCATAGAAATGTTTATCTGTTATCCTAACGTGTCAGAAGCTCATATTGTTTAGAATAGGTTGCTTTACTTCAAGAAAATAAAAATTTATTTAATAAAATAATAAAATATGTTAATAACCGAATGAAATTGTATTCCATTTTGTACATCATAAGCTGTGAAGTGGTTGTTGAACACGGTGGTGTTACCAGTATTTATTATTAAACAGCAAAATAATTAAAGTTGTGTTTTGCATACGATTTCTTAACAAAGCAATATTAGCCTTAAAGTGCTTGTCAACTAATATGAACTTTAAAGCTAAAGTAAAATATTTTTTTGCATAAGGGGGTTAATGTCTAAATTTATATCGCTTTTGTTGTTATTTGTATCAAAAAAACAATATTTGTCCTCTTTTATACAAAAATTCAAATCTACTGCTAAAAGTGTTTATTTTTTTTAGCAAATTATTCTTAAAATGCAGCCAGATATGCCTAAATAACGTCAAAATGTTGAAAATTAATCGTATATGTGTAAAATAGTAGAAATATGCTTAACAAAAAAAGTAGAAGTACAAAAGCGTTCAAGTTGCAATAGAAGCACACCATATTTTTTTATTAAGTTCATTAAAATTAAATTTCCAGTGTTTAAAGCAGTTTACACGTTGTATGTTTTTTGTGTAATAGTGAATAGTACATATTGTGAAACTGGAAAAAATTTATGTATAACATTAAAAGAATCTAACATTTACATGTAAATGCAAGAAAGTGTTTACCAATTATAGTAATGATTAAGTGCATTTCACGGAGTCTTTATAATGAAAACAGTGTTTTTAATAGTTTGTTTTTCGATATTCTGATCAGGTGTTTGGTGAATGTTTGCAATTTTATTGAAAAGGGCGTACATGAAATTTACTCTCACCAATGATTAAACACATTTTATTCAAAATTAAACATATTGTGCTCAAAAATCAACAAAAGGTTTAAAAATATAGTTATGTAATTTTAGGTCGAAAGTAGTCTGTAAAGTGTTGCCTACTATTATCGACGTAATTTTCAACAAAAGTGTTTTAGGGTGTAGATATAAAAAAAAATTTTTTTTGTGAAAACATCCGAAAATTCAAAATCGGATATATTCAGTAAATGTGTCGTAAATTGTTCGATTATAAAATTTTTACGCTTACTAAGTTGACTACAAAATTTTAATTGAGATACAGGCTTAAGATAAATTTTAGAATTTTGTTTTGGCCTAACAACTTAAAATATTGAATTTAAAAAAAAAACTCAAAGCCTTAAAACTTTTTTAAATCTAAAGGGCCGTAACTCAATGCATTTTTATCTGATCAATACATTAGAAATGTGGGCTGATAAATGAAAAATATATCTTTGCAACCGTGTTACATTTTCCAAATTTTAATAAACATTTTCCAAGATTTTTGGAAATATCTTTGAAAACTGCAAAAAAAAAACACGTTTTCCGCGAATATCTCGAAAACGCTTCTTAAGAAAAATAAATGAACTCCATATTCGTGTTCAGCGACCATAATTTAGCTAAGAAAATATCTCATTTTAGAGGTTAATTTTATTTTTTGCATAGTGTAATATGTATATTACAATAAATATGTGTCGCTTACGATAATTTTAATTTTTTTTTTTAAATGTGAACATCTACTTACGATAAAATCTCAGCCGCCGTATTTTTAAAACTATAAGCAATTTTGATAATTTGACAATTTCGAATTTTGAGATGTGTCATGAAATCTTCATTTCTCAAATAAAAAAAAATTTACCGGATGTCGCTTACCATAATGTTGCGCTCAAGGCTCGATATATCGCTCATTTATTTCAATAGTGTCATAACACAAAAAATGCGTTTTTTGAGTTAATAATGCAAAATAATTCGGCAGTTTGTATTTTATCTTGTGTAAGCTTTTACTGCCATCTCGTGAGAGAAGAATATTTTTTTATTTCTTCATTGAGTTGTATTCAAATTGAAAACTTTGAACGCGTCTGGTGCAAAACTGGTTTTTTTAGTTGTGACACTATTGAAATAAATGAGCGATATGTATATAAAAAAGTTCCTTAAAGCAAAGTGTAGTAGCTGATATATGTATACACATATATTTTATGTCCGAATGAATATTTAATATTGATAGTCAGCTGTAGTTTATTAATTCGCATATAGCTGAATAAAGTAATTGTCTAACGAATAAATGTTTGAATCATGATTAATATAGCGAAATATGGATAGTCAGAAACAAAAACATATAAAATAATAAAAAATAACTTAATAATAATAAACAAGTTAAAATACTTGAAATTAAGTAAGTAACGAATACGAATACCGATTCCGATATATCGGCGATATTTCTGATTTGCCGATATATCGATGTGGATACGGCGATACTTTTTAAATTTTTTTAGAGCTGCTTAGAACAAACAATTAAATTTTAATTTTTTAAGAGAAATAACATATTAAAAGCAGAACATAAAGTCTAAACAGAAAACTTAAACGTTTCTTTTGTTTTGATTTGCACCATAGTAGTGAAATGTTCTTTCAATGCTAAATCATGCATGTATTAAAAAATAAATAATATGTTTTTTGTTTAGAATGAATTCAAAAATCAATTTTAAATATTAATAATCTCTTACACTATAATTTTGTATAATAAAAGGTTTTGTTATTTTAGCTTGAGTTCAATATGCGTATCGGTATCGGAATCGGTATCGCCGATATTTCTTTTTGAGTATCGGTATCGGTATCTGATCGGCAAAACAGCGTATGGTTACATCCCTACTTGAAATACCATCAAGTATAAGAATTTCCCTTTGAGGGAAATCTTTTTATCATAACATTCTCACAAAATAATAACTGCAAGTTTGGGTTTTAAGCAGCTGTAAACAAATTCATTAAGAATTAAAAAAATTGTTACAGAATAATAAAATTCCCTTACAAGGAATCTTTTTAAGTTCGAAATATTGTTTTACTTATTTGAACATGTATTGAAAAAATCTATATAATAGAGTCAAAATTTGGTAGCTGAATATGATACTATTTAGCTAGATAGCCCTCATATGTACATTTATAACAAAAATTTAAAGCTTTAATTAAATATATTCCAAAATAATTAAAGCCTCCATTAAAATTAAAAAAAACACCATAAATTATGTGACCATCCGTCCTGATTTCGGCGGGACAGTCCCGGTTTCCAGTTCACCGTCCCGGTGTCCCGGAAGGAAGCTTTAAAATGGGAATTTGTCCCGCATAATAAACATGTTTGAAAATTTTACATTAATAACAACTTTTCTGTTGCATTACTCTTTATAAAATACTTTTAACTCAATTTGCAATATATGTACCTATGAAGAAAAAAAATTTGTTTCCTTAAAAAAAACAAAGTACAAATTAAATGGACTAATTTTTATTTTAGCAAAAAAAATTAATACGAGGTACAAAATTGAAAGCAGGAATATTTGTATAATTTAAACTTGAATTAATTTTTTGTTAAGTTTTTTTTTAACATGTATGCTATGAAAAAGGTTTTTTAATTCTGTAAAAAGTAACAAATGTTTGAGATTAAAATAAGATTTTAATTTAAATAAATTTGTTTTAAAAACAACTTTTTTCTTCCAATACTGTGAAATGCGTTTAATTTAATAAACGCAACTTGTCTAAAATCTATATATCTTGTTTGTCACTTGAAGATTTCAAAACTGGTAGTGTAAAAAAACTGGGTAAAAATTATTTTGCGGTGTCCCGGTTTGAGTTACAAAAAAAATGGTCACGTTAACCATAATACACATTTAAATATATTTATTTAATTTTCCTTTATAAAAAATATTCCTATTTTTTCAAATTACTTTATTACAAATTTCCAATAGTCTATTCACACTATAACTTGCAAAAAAATATTTTCTGGTTTTAAAGGTAAACTAACGAAGTTTTCCGAAATCGTTGAATAGACCTTTCAGTTTGGTAACTTACTTATCGGAAGAATTAAACATCCGAGTAGACAGCGTGCAAATAGAAAAATAGAAAACTCATCGGAGGTCAAGTATCTGGGAGTGATATTAGACTCAACGCCGTTATGGAGACATCATTTAGAGGCAACTGTTGAATAAGCAACACAAGCACTAATAGTGATAGTGACATCTATCATCACTGGCTGGTTACCGGCAGATATCGTTTAGAGAAATTACACACCTTACATGCATTTGCTTAACAGGGGCTTTGAAGTATCATTGAACTCACACCCGGTCTTCCTGGTGACTGCAACACGCCAGCAAGTACTGGTGTTGGATTTGTAGGACCAAGGACTATCTACCACGATTCTTTTGGAAAATGTCCTACTATTTTTCAATTGGAAGTTTATGCGACTAAGAGATGCGTACAATTTAATCTTGACATGGTCTACCGAGGGAGGGCAATAGCCATCTGCTCGGATAGTTAGACAGCCATCAAAGCAGTCAGCTCATATGAGTTTACCACTTAATTAATCATTAATCATTAAGATAAATCAGCTAAGCAGCATATATAACATCACACTCTGCTGGGTTTCTGGATACGGCGGGGTGGTAAGAAATAAAAATGCAGATAAAATGGCCAGAAGGGGACCTAGTATATCGACGGAGATCAAGAGTATTAGGGAACACCTCTGGCTCAATCTCCCTGGATTGAGACATGCAAAGCTAATGATTGGAACGTATAACCAAAATCGGTTTATAGCCTTCATGTCCTTGAGTAAAAATAATCCAAAAATGAGCACAAGCTTCCTCATAGGCTATTGCAGACTGAGAAAATACCACAACAGACTGGGAATTGGGAGTAACAGCCTCTGCAGACACTGACATTACGACGATGAACCTCCAGAGCATATTCTAATGCACTGTGAAAAGATATAGCCAAGTACATATTGCATGATTGGGAACAGCCAATACTAGACTCATTGGAAATATTGAGATTCATCAGTAGAATAGGTGTAGATGAGGTGCTCTAGCACATTGCAAGGAATGCAATGGATCTACTTCAGTCGAAGTGTCCTGTGTTTCCCGTTTAACTTAATTCATTCATTCGTGGGAAGAATTAATATTTTTTGATTATCACAATTTAACTTTGACCTTAATGTGTATAAAAAATTAACGGCTTTGTCCTGCAAACAAATTTTAAAGTAAGACTTAACTTATTTGAAGCTGCTATAGATTGTGCTGTAAATTATTTGATTTTAAATTAATCATATTTTCAATTCAATTAAAAAATAGGGAAAAGAATGTCATTGCCACTATGTTCACAGAAAAAAGTATTCACCAATTAATGTTTTCAATGAAAAATTTAACTGGTTTAATTAAATTTTTAATTATATTCATCCTTATCGAGAATAAAAGTTCACGTGAAAAGAGTTTTCTTTGTTGTTGTTGTGTCACCATACTATTTTCTAATCATGTTCACCTTTTAATCCCGATATGGGTGTTTAATTCTAATTTCACTAGAGAAATTTAATTGATATTTTCAACTTGTTTGTAGGTTAAAATTTAATTAATTTTTTTTTTTGATATTACAATTATTTTTTTATTTTTTTAAACAAACACAACCCGCAAAGCTATTAGCTTGTCTGCAGAAAACACCCAGAGTCTACGGTGGGAATCGAACCCACGATCTCTGGACTGAGAGACTAGCATCGCTACCACTCAGCCACAGGGTCACTCAGAGATTGATATTACAAAATTATTCATATTGCTTTTTTATTGCTTTTTTATATTTTCATCAAGCAAAATATAACAAATAAACATATTTATTTTATTGGCCAGTTAATAACGCAAAAAATATAGGTACATTTTTTGTTCACTAGCCAGGTTTGTTTTGGTAAAATTCTTATATACTCACAAAATTTTTCTATTATTCCACTCGCTCGTTGGGTACTTTTTTACAAAAGCAAATTAGAAAACTAGTTATTAACTATTATACCATAAAGTTTTCATTTTATTAACTTTTTATTTCATTATCGCTTTAATTGTTATTAGAGTTGTTGCCGTTGTCATTATTAAGACAATAACTGACATTTGAAAATAAAAGCTTCCATTTCTATCATAATAGTAATTTATGCCGCTGCTTACTTGTTTATAACTCTATTTAATATTTTAAGCGCATAGGTTTTTTATTTTTTATTTTTGCAAAAGAAAGGAAAATATAACAAGAGTGTGTTTTATGTTGTATGCAAAGTATGTACATTTAAATATCTTGTTCAAACTTCTTGTCTGTAAATTGTTTCTGTTTGGTTTTTAATCTAGATTGTTTTGAAAGTGGTCTTTTTTACAGCGAAAGTGGTTTTTGTTTAAAATAAAAGTCTTTCAAAAACAATAAAACTACTGAAACAACAAAACAGTACATACCGTAGCGATATTAAATGTTTTTTATGTTTTTTTTTCCTTTTTTCTTTATTTATAACAGATTTTAATGGTTTCCTGTCATAATAGAAAAAAATACTGCTAATAAAAGTTTTACTTTAGATAATACATATATACGAGGGTTGTTGTCACATTAGAAAAGATTTCTCATAAGCCAATCTTATAACATTATATTACTTTTACATCTGTATTGCTAATAAACTGAAGTTCTTGTGAATCATCATATTATAATGTCATGTGGTAATAATACATATTAAACTTTATTTTGATCAGTGGTAGTTTTTTTATCCAAATTAATGTTAAATTTTGCACCAATTACCAAACTCGTAACATACTATGTATATCAATCATCAAATTTGCTAAAACAAATGCTCATTTATTTATTAATGAATATTATTTTTGCTGTTAATTAAAAATATGTAGATATAATTTTACTCATAAATTTTAATCTGCTTCAAGTTTTAATGAACTCAATTATATTAATGTGTTTAATTAGACTGAAATCAATTAATCTAGTGTTGAGTTTAACAATTCAATTATAGCAATATTGAATTGATTCAATTAAAAAAAATGCGTCGAACAAATGAAGCAAGTTAATTGAAGCTCTCACTAGAAATCACCAAATACTGCATTTACATTGTCTCGAAATCTAGTGTATTTGATTTGCAATCTTTATCGAAATCTATAATATTTACACTCAGCTTTTTTGACATTTTTTAAAATTTTATGTACAAGACGACTTAGCTTATTCACACGCCTTTCATAGAGCGTATCCAATTCACTCACCTTTTATATAAATATACTGTAAAAGGTAGTAAAAAACAAATAAAAATATAAGATTTGGAGTAGATTTCATACAAATAAAATGACAAATAAGATTTCGGTTTGTATGGGGAATCTAGTAAAAAGCAAGTAGATTTAGCTCGACATCTCGAAAGTACTAGATTTCAAGATAGTGTAAATGCTTTATAAGTGGAAAATCAAAAACAATTTAAAATCAATGGAATATTTCATTGCTTCAGCATTTAATTGACTTATTGCTTCAAATTAATTTAGTTTAAACATACGCCAAGTCTTATCAACTAAGTTCTTGCCAAAGCTTAGATACCGCATATGTTTGTATTAAAACTCCTTAAAACTAATTGAGAATTGTGATTCTCAATATAGTTTGTAAGCTAAATTCCAAAATTTTTTGGTTTGAAGTGTACTGACGAGTTTCAAAAGCGGGAACGAAATCCTTAACCATAAAAACAAGCCAATTTTTGAAAGTAAAAAAAAATAGTTGAACCTTTTATTGGATTCAGTTATTTTTTTCAGATTTTTGCAAACTTTTTTGCAGTGTGTCAAATAAAACTTTTACTAATTTTTTAGAAAAATTTTTATTGATTCAGTTAATTTATTTTCTGATAATTTAAAAAATTTTAGTGAATGTGGTTGTAAATTATAAAAAAATCGCTGAGTAACACAAAAAAAAAATCTGTAAGGATGTTTTGCTGTTCCTATTAATATATTTGACTGAAAGTATTTTGAGTTTCAGTTAACTTTTTTCTCTAATGCCATAAAAAATTAACTAAAAATAAAAAATATTTCTTTCCAGGTAAATTTTATAAAATTGTTATCAGAATCTACAAATTTCTTTGTAGGTCCGCATTCACACAAAATATTTACTGATGCAATGAATTTGTTTACTGGAAAAAAATATAGTTTTTTTTGTGACCCAAAATATTTTTATGAATATTGCCTGTTATGTTTGTGTACGTATTTCTTAATAACATATTGATAGTCGTTCTATAAACATATTAAGTTTTTTTACCTTATTTCAAAAATTTTTTGGTTAAAGTCTGCTGATGAGTTTCTTAACCAGAAACGAAATGCACATCCTTCGAACATTAAAAGCTTATATTTATGAAAAAAAATTTGATTGAAAGTTATTTAAAAAATTTTTTTCTAAAAATTTAAATAAAATACATTTTAAGCATTTATTTTTTAGAAATATATAAAAAAATTGTTATTTGCTATTTTCGATTTGAAGATTTTTTGAAGATTTGAAAAATAAAATATATAAGATTTTTTCCTGAAAAATTTTTGAATTTTGCATATTTTAGCCTTAGAAATTCTGGGAACACTGCTTGTTATACTTAACACGAAGTTTCCAGACGAATATTAGCAACGTCCTGAAAAGCTCAACAGATTGTCAATAGTATCCTTGGATCACGACATTAGTTTGCATTATAATTCCTTGGTGCGTTAACAACAGAGCATCACTGTGGAACAATTAAAATTACGGTAATCGTATCGCTATAATAGTTATATGTATATACATATCGTTACCTTAATATAGAAGGGTTCTAACTCAGTATTTTTTGGAAATCCAGTTTTTTGTATATATTGATAGAACATTTATTGTATCGAAAAATTTTAAAATATCGCCTTCAGAAAAGTAATGATATAAGACCTTTCTATATTCAGTTAACAATATCTGTGTTGATTGAAATAGTAAAACATCAATCTTAAATTTATTTAGTCTTTTCTTTGTTCTTCTTGGAGTTTTTCGGATATTTTGACATTTTTTTTGCGGATATGCCACATGATATAGAACTAAGTGGTGAATAAACCACAGCTATACATTTTTATTTATTTGTTTATGCAGGAACATTCCTTGCATAAGAACACAGAATGATGTACAAAACTGATTTCAGAATAATAATAATTATAATAATGGAATCAAAACAATTCCTAAGCAGGCCTTTACTAAGGTCTGAAGTAAGAACGTCTTCTGAGTTTTACCGCTGGGTAGATATGAATGCTTATATGTATTTTCAAACATTAAATACCCAGCAGGAAAACGTGAAAGACCTTCTTACTTCAAACCTCATTAGAGGCCTGCTTCGATTTATAAATTTCTTAAAGAAACTTCATTTTGCCAGTGCGAACTTTTAAGAGAAAAGGACACGAAATTTTGCAAAGTTATAACTATAAGTAGAGATTTTTTTCAGTCAACTGAAACAAAAATTAATGTTAATCACACTATTTTTGACATTTTTTATTTTTAGCAAACTGTAATTAATTTCTAGTATTTTTGTGCATTGTAAATTAAAAAATAGATATAAACACATTTCTAAACAAAAAAGCACAACACAATTATTTTTCCGTGTAGAAATAAATATAAATTTACAAACGAGAAATTCCGCAAAAACTCCGTACCGGGCTTTAAGTCCAATTAAGAAATGATTCAAATTAAAATTTATTAAATTGAATGATTAAATTAAAATTATCGATTAAAATTAAAATTTTTTTCTTTCAACAAATTATGCCAGAAAAGCATTTAGCAAAATAAGTTTTTCATTGTAATTTGGCATTTACAGTCGGATCTTAAATTGTAATATATCGATGCTTTTGTATTTCAATAACTCCAGCAGAACTATTTTATTTTTTATCTAATTATATGCTCTATTGAGATCATTGCTTGGCAAACAGAAAGAAAGAAACAGAAGTAGCAGAAACATGTCAGAAAGTATCGGAGAAGGCATTCAGAAGTGCATAGTGTATGTAACTTTATTATATTAACAGTTTTTAACTTTATTGTGTTCCGCATACTATATTTCAATATAATTGTAAATTGCTTATTCCGTTGTCTGCTGGAATGTTCTAGACGATCAGTTTTGTTTGTATCGTATGGTTAGAGCTGTTCATACCGAAGAATGCGATGAGAGACTACACAGCGGGAAGCCTTGGCTATCACCGATGAGCAACGCAAGGGCCAAACTCGAGAGCCACCACACTTGAATCATGTAAAAATATGATTGATTAAAATTTCATTATTTGATCATACATAACTTTTTAAATTCTTGTTGTAGAAGTTGCGATATGATTGGTAAGTACTAGAAGAGGGTATTTGAGGTCAATGACTATTGAAGAAGAAAGGGCTCCTCGAGAGAAAAACATCGACATATCGTTTTTTAAGATCCGACTGTAAATATCGAAGGTATGACAATAAAATTAAAAAGCAATCCCTACATTCGGCAGGGAAAAAACTATTTTTTTAAAATAGTTCTGCTGCAGTTTAAATAAATCCTCAGCAAAAGTTTAACGATTTTGTGTGAGCTTTATTTTTCTGAAATTAGGGTCGTACATTAGGGTTAAATACTTGAACGGAATATTTGAGGTCAATGAGTTTTAAAGCAGAACATTGGTCTCCTCGAAGCAAAAAGCTCAGTATATCACACTTTTAAGATCCCACTGTTAATGCCGAAGATATAATGAAAAATGTATTTTAGCGATCCCTGCGTTCGGGAAAAAACAAATAATTTTTTTTTCGAGATTGCCTTGCAAAAATACCTTATACTCGGTTGTGTACGGCGAACTTTTTTGCGAGACCCTCTTATATCCAGTTTGTCTCATGAGGGTTGTGTTATTATTTTAAAACATTATTAATAAGATGTATTTATAGATTTAGAGATTTTTGATGTGTAATCGGTAGAATTTAAAATAATTTTGGGTTTTCAGTTAATGAAGAACTACTTTTTAATGAATCCTTGTGCTTAATCGTCGGTTGGTTTCTGGTTTGCGGCAGAGTATATTAAAAATACATTATGTCTGCAGAAAACCAGAAACTATCCGATGTAATGCCAAAAGATTCTTATTCTAAGTTAAATGGTGCGAGATTGACCTTTTTTACACAACACCATCGATATGTATTTAATACTTTATTTTTAGTAATATTATTGGAAAAAATCAATTTTGTTTTCTTTTAAGTCCTACTTTTTCAAGCAAATGTCCGGGTTTTTTCTCTTCTGTCCTCTTTTTATAAATTATGCGAAAACGAATGGAAATGCCGGATCCAGCAGTGAAAATGCTAAAATGGCAACAATGATGAAACTACTTGTATTTTCATTTATATATTTTATGACGCTCTTTTCTCTACCTTTTCAATAAGAAAATAAAAAAAAAACTTTCGAATAAAGCTTGATAAAACTTCATGAAATATTTCATGCTGTAAACTAGATATTATATTTAATATTTTTCGAAAACTGTTCAAAAAGTTCTATTAAGAGTAAGATAATTTTATTAATATTTTTATTAACGTTTTCCCATAAATCTTATAATATATAGTATATGTAACTTGACTTTTGCTTAGAAATATTCCCACGTTTTACATAATAGGTATTGAGCAAATAAAAGCCACTTTAAATTGCGACAATAAATCCAATAAGCTGTCATAAATATTTAACACTTTATAATAACTTTATTAATATCAACTTTTGTCTGTATGGTAAAGCCTTTGTGTTCTTGGGTATATACATTTAATTTTTTTTTTACTCCATAGTGAACATAAACACATGTCATTTTAATTAAACCAGCAACATTAATATTTTTAGGCTAAAACAAGCAAACATAGTGGAAAAAATCTTGCAACAAATTGAGCACTCAACCAGCCAACTAATGAATTGGCTAATACACGGAAAAGTTGTTAACACACAAGTTTTTAATACAACCGTGTAGCTGAAAATTTTTGTGTGCTCCAAAACACTTTATAAGCTTTTAATAGTTGCACTGTTGCACTGCATTCAGCCTCCATTTAGAAATCAAGTGCAATGCAAGTTTTTATTAATTAATAATGATTTTAACACTAAAGTTAATTAAGTTATGAAGGAATACTTGCCATTAAATTTCGCACATACTTTTATTTAATTCAATGTTATTACAATAAAGTTGAAAATTAACGCACATTTAAAGGGATTTATTTATAGATAGAAGAAGCGCTCTTTAATATTCTAGTTGTTTATTGTTGTATGTTTTCATGGCAGCTTAAAGCTACGCTCACACTTGTCAAACATTTTCCCAAGAAAGCGTAACCAACAAACACTAATGAAAAAAGTTTTGATCCAAACACTCACAATATCATTGAGTCCAACATTATTATCAACTCTTTAACTTGACAAACTTTTGCCTGAATTGAAAAACTTTTCATTCGCATTTATAGGTTACGTTTTTTTTGGGCAAATGTTTGACAAGTGTGACCGTAGCTTAATACGTAGTGCATTCGTTTACAGTGATGCTCTGTAGCGTTTTCACTCCTATTTGAGCCGATTAAGTGGCTCAAGTATAGTATATGTTATTTAAAAGATAATTTGCAGTAACAGGTGTTTAGTATAAATATAAATATGTTATTTAATAATGTTTTTCCTTTAATTCAGCTAGCTGAATTAAACTTTTTAGTTTCTTATTCTGTTAGAAATGTGTCTCACTGTAATTGTATTTACTTTTTTAAAAAATTTCATATTTAGCTTGCTGATTTTTAATTTTATACAGAATCTATTATAAAATCTCTATTTTCATTTTAATTAAAAAAAGACTCACTATATTTTATTTGGTTTAAAAATTACTTTTATTTACTGCGGAATAAATTAAAATCAAGAAATAACGATTAAAAAATATAATCGTTACGGTCCCCAATTAAGCTAGCTGAATTAAGTTTTTATTTTTTTTTTAAATTAATTTGTATATTTTTATATCAACTCATTATTCAGCTTTGCTGATTTGTTACTTACATAATTCCTTTTTAAGCAGCCTGAATTTAGTTTTTATTTTGTTGATTTATTTGATTTTAAGCTAGCTGAATAAAGTTTTTATTTATTTAATTGAATTAAATTGTATATTTGTATATCAACTCATTTTTCAGCTTGCTGATTTTTTATTTCATTTCGTTTTAAGCTAGCTGAATTTAGTTTTTTATTTTGTTAATGCGTTAATTGATAAAATTTCAAAAATGTTTCTATCTCAGCCAGCTTTTGAGTAACTAATTTCATTACTTACCTTGCTGAATTCTTATTTTATTTGATTTTAATTAATTATTTTTTGCCTTTCTTCTCGTAACTAGTTTTATGTCAACTTATTATTCAGTTTACTGATTATTTCTTACTTAAATGCGTACATATGTACAGGTACATTATAGTGATGTCCTGTAGCATTTAAATCTTATTTTAAATCCGTTGAGTAAAATAAATTGCTAAAATATATTACTTAAAAATATTATGCAGTAAAAGTGCATATCATAATATATCACTACATTATATAATAATATTATTTTTTCAATTCAGCTAGCTTAATTATACTTCTTATATTCATATTTTGCCAGTAAATTCATTATTTATCATTCTTATCGTTTTTCTAACTATAACTAAATTTCTTTAACAAGATTTTTTTGTTTAATTTCGCTTTAAGCTAGCTGAATTTATTTTTTTATTTTTTAAGGCGTTATTTTATTAGATTTGTAAACTATTTTAATAATTCAGCTCGCTGGTTTTCTGTTTTATTCGGTTTAAAGCAAGCTTAGCAAGTTATTTAACTTGCTAAAAACGTTTGTTTGTCTTCATCTATTTTTCATGAATTAATTTCATTATTTCGCTAACTGATATTTAGTTTAATTTTTTTGCAGTTACCTGAACTTGAATTTGTTACTTAAATTATTTACTAAGCAAGTAGCTAGCTTTTTTAAATAACCCTCTTACTACTTTAAGTTCTAGGTAGTCTATTCAGCTAACAAAGAGTAAGTCAAATTTTGTATTAAAAACACTTCTTTAAAAATAATGACTTTTTCAGGAATTTGTTCGCCTCGATTAAACATTTAAGTCATATTTACTTTGAAGAAACTGAAACCACTAAAGTTTGAACTTAAGGCTCTATTTTTATACCTAAAACTTTAAAAATTATTTAATAATACATGCAGTATTATATTCAGCTGAATTAAAATATCCTAAAAATATTACCAATAAAAAATATTTAGCTATTCTAGTCTAAAATCACAGAAAAACTTCTGTGTAAAGTTTTAATTCAGCTGCTGTAAAGACAGAAAGTTCCTCTCTTGCTCTGTCTCTTACACAGCTGAATTGAGACTTTGAAAAGCAAACTTTGGATGTCTAAAATTTCTATAATTTTAAGACTCTTTTACTGAAAAACTTGAAATGCAGAAAGCTGAACGATCTTTAGGTTTGATAAAATGAATTAGTGTTGTTGAACTTAGGCAACAATTTATAAAATTTTTTCAAATAATTTAAAAAAGTATAGAAAACATTGCAAATGCATAACATAAAATAAGCTGTTTCTTATTATGTAATATTACTTATGGCGAAAAATTGTATCTCATTTCATAATATGCATCTATATATTTTTTAGTTTCAATAGCTAAATAAACCTTTAAGCGGCAGTTATGGATCCTTGTTAAAAATTATATAAGTATTTTCAGAGTATTACAAGTAATTAATACGAATTTCTTCGCTGAATCGAATTACATTTGGCTGAATATCAAACATTTTATATAATTAATGTTACATATCTTTTCCACATTCATAGTTTACTTTGCGAAGTCTGAATTCAACTGTATGAAAGACAGAAGTGGTAATACAGGCTCTTTCTCTCTTTATCCCAGCTGAATAAGCATTGCGTGTGGAGAAGGGGTGTTACTTTAAGAGATTTTTTGCTTAGCTGAATGTCGAGAAAAGTAAAACAATTTCAACATTGTATGAACTATGCCAGACAATATTTTTGGGTTTCCTTAAATAGCTGAATATATATTTTCAAAACTTTATTTGCACAAAAAGTTACGTCAGTCCCAGTTCACACACTTCAACTTTTGTTGTTGATCAACTCGTGATTCAGCTGTGAGAAAAATAAATTCAGTGAAGTGCGACTTTGACCCGCGCACGAAGGGTTCCGTATGGGTACGAGATATGTAATTCAATACGAACAATATAAACTATAGTTTTGGCATTTTTTTCGTTTTTGGGTTTTTTCGGTTTTAAGCATTTTTTTTTTGTTTGGGGGTTTTTTGAATTTATTGGCGCTTTCTGAGTTTTGGCACTTTTTTCACGTTTTGGCGATTTTTTTTTTTGGTTTTTTGAAGTTTTTTTAATTTTGGCAATTTTTATTTTTTGGCGTTTTTTATTTTGGCGATTTTTTATATTGGCGATTTTTTTTAATTGTCGTTTTTTTCATATAGGTAATTTTTTTTTGGTTTTGGCGATTCTTTTTAGTTTTGGCACTTTTTTTTCGTTTTGAGAATTTTTTTCTGTTTTTGGCCTTTATTTTAAATTTTGGCGATTTTTTTCGTTTTGGCGATTTTTTTTAAATTTGGCGATTTTTTTTTTATTTTTGGCGATTTTTTTTATTTTGGCGATTTTTTTTCACATAAACAATTATTTTGGTTTTGGCGCATTTTTCGGGTTTTGGCGATTTTTTTACGGTTTTTGCCGTTTTTTCATATCAGCGATTTTTTTTTCATTTAAACGATTTTTTCGAATTTGGCGATTTATTTTAGTGCTAGAATTTTATTTTAATTTTGTCGATTTTTTTCGATTTGGCGATTTTTTTTTAATTTTTGGCGATTTTTTTCAGCTTTTGACGATTTTGTTCGGTTTGGCGATTTTATAATTTTCGGATTTTTTAGTTTTACCGATTTTGAAAATTTCAAGAGTTTACCTCTTACGGCCTCCAAGATATAGCAAGTTGTCAAAATTACATATTCAAAATTGCATTAACTGATGGACCACATTTTAATTTAATTTTTTTAATATTTCAATATTTATTGTTGTAGTCTATATAAAAATACACTAATTTTACAAATTTCAAGTGTCAATATACATATGTACATACAATTGTATGTATATTACATGAGATTTTAACATTTTTCGTCGCTCGTTTTGGAGCACCCTTTAATTTCTAATTCTCATGTATTTTTTGTTGTAGTGGCCAAGGTTCTACATACTCTGTCCAAATTTCAGGTCCGTAGCTCTTACGGTTCCTGAGAAAATACCGTGTGACGGACAGATGGACAGACGGACAGACGGAGAGACGGACAGACGGACAGCGTAGCGAAAACAATAGGGTTCCTTTTTTCACCTTTAGTGTACGGAACCCTAAAAAGTGATATTTTTATTCCCTTCTCCGCCTTGCTTACAGCTGAATTACGAGTTGATCAACAATAGTTGAAGTGTGTGAAACAGGACTAAGAAGTCTTAGATATTTAAAAAATTCTTCTTTATTTCTAATTTACTCTATAAAATCTATATCATATAGCAAATATAAAAACACTAAATTTGGATCCAATAAAGACAATATGACACATGTAAGCTTCTTTATTGCATTTTACACTTTGAATACCCCTGAGATCTAAACATAATTTATAAACTACTCATAGCAAAAAAAGAAAGAATACAAAACAACAAACAAAAATACGAGAAAAAACACTTGCACGTCTTGTCTTAAGACCTGTCATAAATGTCTGTAATCTGTTGAGCAAGATCTACAACAATAACTACAAAGATAGAAACAACCAAAAAGAAACTGAATAAAAACATAAATTATAAGACTTGACATGTTAAGGAAGTGACTGATCAAGACGGAAAACAAGCTTCAAGTTTTCTTTTCTTTTATATTTTTTACTTTGTATATTTTGCACTCTTTCATTTTCATTCTAAAGTCTTGTAATGACTGTTGGTCAACAATGTAAGCAGCAGTCATACAAAAAGTAGGTTAAAAAGGATGTAAGATTCAGGTATGCTAATTTTCTCTTGGCGCTGTTGTTTTATTACAATTGAAAGTGGTTGAGTGGTTCTCGCTGCAAATGACATATTATTGACATATTTGTCAAATATGTATGGGCATATTTATACAAATATGTACACTTTTACTCTCTTTAAAAATGTTGGACATTATTATTATTAGTCTTGATGTCAGAAGGGCAAACAAATGTTACGCTCAATTGACTACAAGTTAAAATTAAACAACAAACAGCAACAGATGGATGATTCAATAAAAACAAAATTGTTCTCAAATATTAAGACAGATAAGATCCTTAACTTAATTGCAAGTTTATTAATTGACCACAAAAAATTATTTCCACAAACATATAAATCGGCGGGAGAAGAGAGAAAAAAATTTTTATTTGTAGCAAAACAGAAATAATATCTATCGTAAAAGTTCAACTTTTACAACCCAACAACAAACAACTGGGGACAAATTACAGCACTCGTTATCGAACAAAATTACGGAATATTTCAATTGAGTTTGCATGGAAATATTTTTAATTAATTTATTTTTTTCTAATCGTATCGAATGCCGTAATTTGCCCCCTGGTTTGCTAGTAGTGCTTTAGTAAAATATATTAATTCAGCTTGCGGAATTCTATCCCTAACGCAAAAAATTCACAACAGTAACTCAAGCACACATAATTTTTTTTATGAAATAGTAATAAAACATAGAAACTTTATTTAAAGTCATTAGCTGAATAAAATCTTAGTATATTGTGTAGATTTTTTTAATCTCTTTCTTAGCATTATTTTGTTAATTTTTAATTCAGCTAATTGAAATTTTGTAAAGTTTCAACATCTTTAATTGTTTTTATATACAAAGCTTGGTTTATGTTTTCCATTTTCACTTTTTCTCAAAACAATTGCAATTGTTCAGCTGCAAAAAACACACCAAATACCTAAAACACAATGAATGTGTTGTCGGTGTTTTTTTAAAGCACAAAAATTTTTTTAAAATACCAGTGCAAAATTTACAGGAAAAATATGCTGCTGCTGTTGCTTTTTTTTTTTACAGGCAAAGAAGAATTTATGAATGAAACTCTTTAACAAGAGTTTTGAGTTTTTTCGTTTTTCCTTCTGAAAGACAACAGCCGCGGCTTTTGTTGTTTAAGCGGACTGTGCCACTTGCAGCGCATAGTTTGGACTCGTTAAAATTGCCAACACAGGCGAAACAGGTTAAAAGGGTCTTCTTTTTAAACTCTTAGATCAATTTCTAAAAGAGGCGCATGTACTTATGTAGTTCTTATTAATGCTGGCACAGGTCTGCTACTTTTTGCAGAGTAACTATTTTCTGTTATTCTACATATTTTAATGTTGTGTTGTTGCTGTTTGTTGTTGTCTATTTTCCAACGTTTAAGCCATAAATTTATTAACAACTTTTTGAAATTGCAAAAAAAAAAAATATTTAACTATTTGCTGGTTTTCCATCTTCATTATTTTAAACAAACGAAAAATTGAAATATTCGTAGTAAAAATTTTGCTTATAACTATTTGACTTGTATGTGAAATTGCATGAATTTTATGTTGAGGAATATTTGCAAAAGAGAAAAAGGCGTTGTTAGACTGACGATTGAGCTGGGTTTTTGTAAATATTTGCTAAAAACAACTTTAACAGATTCTTTGCCGTTTGGCGTTCTGATAATAATAAATTATGTTTTTTGTATATGTATGTTTGAATGCATGTGTGTGCTCATATGTTGGTTTAAAATGAATGATGAATGCAACAATTTACCATTCATAAGATACACATTTTACAATTAACTTGAAGGTATTAATTCATGACGAAATTATATAAATGCTGTGCTAGAATAAATGTAAGAATTAATTTTGATAGAAGTTTTACACAATTCTTTTTTTTCATTATTTTATGAATTCATGACGTCCACTGGGATGTTCGCTGGAGCTACAAACTTTTTCTTTAAATTAAACACAAACATAAAGTTATTTTTAGCAGAAAGAAAATACGACGCAGGTCAATACTTTTGTTACTATTTTTAATGTTTTTTTTATCCATATACTTTGATCAACTTTTCTCTCTGAAGGAGCAATTCGTAGCACAATTCATAGAACTTTGCCTTGCGAACTAAGGGTGGCGTTGGCTGAACTAGTTAGCATGCTGACTACAAAACCGAAGGTCCGGGGATCGAAACCTGTATCCAGACAATTATTAAAAATAACAACACCACGCAATTTTCTGATGTGTCCCATTTTATCAGTTGTTGCAGGAAAGACCAAGTGATGAAGGCATAATCACTGGTCACTGGATTATACCGACTTCAGCGGATACTAATCCCAATGTGAATTCAGAGTGCCATCTTTCGTTGGTATTGTGTAGCAAAAGCATCAGCGAAGTAAATAAACCAATAAAATGACTGCTAAGCACATCTTCGATGATTTTATACACCTCATTGACACCAGAGGCGCTGCAACCTTCCATTATGAAAAGAAAAGTGCAAACACTTTCTTAAAGAATATAACACCTAGTACTAGTAATAGGCATTCATTGCCTGAGTTTTACTTCTCTTCATAAAAAACATACATGCGTGTACGATCGAATTGTTCTAATGGAAAACTATTTTTGTCTTGGATAAATGTGGTCTTTTTTTTAATCCTCAAAGTTGGAAATTGATTGTTTAATTCTTCGAAAGCTCTACGTGGATTACACCGCTTTCAAATACAAAAAACAGTGGCCATGACTTCATTGGCTGAAAAACTCACATTGGTCTTCCTTGGAGCCAAATCACCCCGAAAGAACCAAAGTTGTCATACGAATGAGTTTGCAGTCAATTATTCGCAAACAGTGCAACTACCTTATGGAAAGCTTTCTCATAGTGAAATGATCATTTGAAATTCAATTCAGATGCCAATGCTTTCCATAATTTCTCTAATTTTCAATATCCGATCGGCAAACATCATATAGTGAGTTTTTTTCATTTATTTCGGGTGTAGGGATTTCAACTGGGCGTGCAAAACGTACGAAATTTTCCGTGCTTATACGGCTTTAACGAGGTTCTATAAACCACATTTTGCCATTACAATTGATTGTGCGGAATCTCCATAGCATTTATCAAACTCAACCTTGGCATGAGTGATGTTTTTTTGAGCACATGAATTCAGTTTTTCCCATTTTCTTCCAAAATCAATCAATTGATGCAGCTTCTTCAAATCTTAACAGCATTCAACTGATAGATGCTTGTGCCAGGCACAGTGTTGGCCTGCAGTTAAGAAACGTTAAATTTAAAATGTCGTGGATTTATTTGCCCGTCCGTATTAAAGGCTCAATCAGACGTGCCATAGCCATAATCATAAAAAATAGCGGTTCGGACCAAACTAATGGACAACACTGTATTTGATTGTATGTGACTCGCCATAACGCCATAACTCTCACTACAGAAACCAATTGAATTTTGGTTTGGTTATGGCTATGGCATTATAGGTATATCATTTAAGCTTAAGACATGACTGACTGAGTATAATTAATTTTCTACGCATATATTGCCGTATCATGGCAAAATTTACGTACCGTGGTTGGAGATTTATTTATATAAGCCAATGAGTTTATGTAAAGTCAAAAAAACACTATACCGCAAGACTGCGTTATTTCGTTGTAAAATGTGTTCTCAAAATATTATCTTTTGTGATTTCATTACATGACGCTCTCTTATTATTAACCGTGGACCTACATATACCCAATGCTTTGTCGGGCTTAGTTTCCAAAAAATTAGGATATAGTGAGACATGAAACATATCCCAGCTTTTCTTAATTTAAATATAAAATAGAAAATAAAGTGTTCTTTTAAACTGCCGAATTTTAAATTAAAATAAAGCAAAATCGATGAAATTGGATTTAGTGGATAGATAATTTGATCATATTACTTTTGAAAAATTATTTAGACCATTTGACCGACATGGCTGGCATGTACATGGCACAATCTAGAACTCCCATGTTCACACAGTTTTCGCAGCAATTTTGGTCGTATCTCGCCAATATATCCCCTAATGTTGATGATACGGTGTAGATGAATGACTTTACATAACACCAAATAATAATAATATAATGGAGTTAATTCACACGATTTTTATGGGCAATTAACACTACCATCACGTGAAATTATTCGTTTATCAAAAATTTATTTCAATAAATTAATCGAAACGTGCACTATGTGACATGTGGTTCCACTCTGTTGGAACCATATGTGAACATTTTTGAACGATCACCGTTAACAGTAACATTCTCTGCTTATCATCGTTTATCAAAATATATGGACCATTTACTCCACCGGTCCATCAAGCTTACCAAACACTTATTTTTCTGTGGATTAAATGGTGTTTGAACATTATCTTCACTCAAACTATAAAAATTTTCCTTATTTAAGAATTTTGTATCGAAAGTTAAAATCAATATAAACTTGTGCTTTAGCTCATTGGTCGAATTTACGGCCTTAATTCTTGAACAAGTTGAATTTTAAAAGTTTGTAAATATTTCTTTGTAAACTTTTCCTTAAAGTCGATGGACACATTTCCATCCGCCAAGTTAAATGATGTGGTCTTTTTCAATTATGTTCTCTACAGTGGCTATAGCTTGTTCTGTGCGCGTTGTGGGGCGCCTCACGGGATACACATCGAATTACCCGCTCTGATGAACGATTATAATCCATACCCATAATTATGGGTACCAAAAAAATGCACAAAGTATACTATAAGCTTGACGAACAGAACCATTAATTTGATAGAAAATTCATGGAGTAGCTAGAAATTTTTTCTAGGGCGGCATTATGACTGGTGATTTTCATGATTAATATTAACATAAATAATTACATTAAAATTTTGCTAATTATAAGGGGCCTTTCTAATGTGTCCTCAAAAATGTCCCAAACATCCATACTTAACAGCTGACTCATTAGTAGATACTTTTGTCATTTAAACTTCACATTAAAAGAAAGCACTCTTTGTCGACATTTATACATACTTGTATACGAGTGTAACAAATAAAGTCGTCATAAATACCAAAAGTACTTGAAACCAGAAACTGATTTACAATTTTAGTGGCGCTTGCGAACTGTTATGAAATAATTTAAAACAAAAAGATTAAAGGAAGATAATAACAGTCTCTTGCAAAGATGAAAGTATAACTCTGGCTCTTAGCCAAACGAAATACTTTTCATTTTACTCAAGTGCAACAAACAAATTTGTGTTGGCAATTAAAAACTTTGGATTTCTATAGATATGTATTTTTTTTGTTAAATTTTTTCGAAATTAGAAAACATTTAGAAATTTTTTGTTATCCTTTAATGGTTAAATTTTTTTACCCTCTTTTGCTTTTTACAAAAAGAAATTGCAGCAGTTACCAAAATTCAATATGCATAATGTAGGGTATTTTCTAAACTTAAAATACTTCTTGTTATGGAAACTTAACAAATATTTTGTTAACAATTTTCTTAAAAAACGAGTTTCATAAATTTTTAACAATTCATTAAACACATGGTTAACAAGATTTTACAACAGATTTTAATCGCACCTGATCGTAGACTTGAAAGGATACATGTTAAAAAATTAAGCTTATTTTACACACACATTGGTATGTATTAATTTGGTTGAAATATAAAAAAAACTTTGCATGTACGTGCGGCAGAGAGAGGGGAGAACAGCGGCAGGAATAAATATCAAATTATACACACATTAAATTGTCATTTAATATCGATTGTTGTTGATAGTTACTGACTGTTATTTAAGATGTGAAAGAGATTTATTTACAATTTAGACCAGAACGACATAAGACAAATAAACAATTTGCATTAATTTTAGCTCAAAGTTAAAATAAAATTGGCGGGAAAATTAAATGATATCGCTGGCTTAACATGCAAAGACTCTAAGTCTATATTTTAAAATTTTACATGAGAGAAAAAAAACAACAAAACTTCTCTTTGCGTAAACATTTTGGAATTCGGTAAACACAAATTTTTTGTGTGTTTTTGTTTGTTTTATATTTTTAGAGCTTTTTCTATTGTTTAGTTTGTATTTTTTGGGACTTAGATCTTTTTCTTGTCTTTCATTGTATTTCTTATTTACTACAATGAAAATATTGCACTTTTTTGATTCGTTTATTGTTTTTATTCAAAAAGCTAATAATATGTAAAAAAATAAAGATTGTTTTGAGTATTGTACAAAAAGAAACATAATTTATTCAGCAATATGAATAACATTATTATTGCAGTTTAAATTATAGTATTATAAAATTCATTTCAATTTCGATATTAGTATCCCAGTAAAAAAATGGAAGTCATTCTAGTGGAACTACATTTTCATTGCTTCCCAAAAATCGATATATTTAATTTGCCGAAAGTGAGCAAAAAACCATGTAGAAGCTTATTTTAGTCATACAAAATCTTGTAACTCCTCCATAGTGTTACAAAATACTCACCAGAATTAAAAAAAAATTATTTTTTTAAAGAAATTTATGAATTAATTTTAGTATAAAATTTAAAAGTTATTTGCTTAAATTTACATGAAAATGCTGTTTCAGGTTTAAATTCGTTTAAAAAGAAATGAATTGTTAAAAAAGGCAACTATTTACCATTTTTCCTAGATAAAAATATTATCATAGAACACAGAAAAGGAATTTTTTCTTAATATCGCTTCCAATTCAGTGAACAGCATCGAAAAAGAGAACTTCTTGTAATGACAACCCTATGTAAAAATTATTAGAACGGATCGATATTTTCACTACTTCCAGATCGCAAACTCTACATTTTCATGACTTTTTTGGAGTGTATTTTTTTGCTGGGTATATATGTAAATAATGAATAAAGAAAAACAAAAATTCACATTGATCTTTTTTTGGCAATTTTTTATAATCAAGTGTTTTATAAAATGCTGCTACTGAGAGTCATCAATCATTTCCATAAAAGTCATAGAGTTCCTTTTTTTTGTAACATATATTTCTTTTGCGTATCAGCACGGCAGTAATGCGGTTGGAAGGGCATCCAAAAATGAATAGAGGCATTGCCTTTCATTTGTTAACTAGCCCTTCTTCTGAATAATTTTTTTTAAAACTGTATCTGAAATTGGATACTTCTACGACCAATTAAGCACAGCCTTTACACCTACGTCCAACGTGTTCAAGAAAAACTTTCTGCACACTCGCATTTTTTGTTTTGTACCTTGAGATATTTAAAAGTAAGACTTCTTTTGGATTCATTTAATACTTTTCTATTTCGCTGTCTATTAACTGGAGCTGATTCAATCAAAGTTTTAATGTAAACTTTTTTTCTTCCCAACTTATTTTCCAAAATTCTTTAAAAATATGATCTCTATCATCGTCAGTTATCTCCGCACATTTCATGGCACCAAATTTTTTACATCTGCATATATCCTTCATATTTCTTGATTCATTCAATTTTCCATAATTAAAAACATTCCCGTCCTTTACTTTTACAAAATAATAAATAAATACCCTTTTCTCTACGAATTATATTTTTGGCCGAAAACCAAGCTGAATTGTCAACTTGGACTCTTTTTTTGCGAGTTTTAGTTTTAGTTGGTAACTGGTATGAATCATCGGAGTGACTATGAAAATCATATGACACCAGACCTATGATTCGGTCGTCTAACTCAATTCCATAATGGCTTTCAATTGATTGAGTTCCAAAGTTGCTGTTTCCAGTAAATTCCATGGTTGGCGTCTGATAAAATAATAATTTAACAATATTTTTGAAGAATTTTAATATATTTATCTTAAGCCCCATTAATTATATAGCCTCGTTAAGCTAAGATTTTTTTTATAAAAAATAATATTTTAAACTAGTTTTAATCATGTAGAGGTTTTTAAAAGAAAATTATACATAAATTAAAATAATTTTAACAATTAAAAAAATTAACACTGTTAAGTTATACTATCGCTGCAATACTGACTCATTGATATTGAAACAAATTTAGCATACGTTAATTATTATAAAACAGTTATTTGATTTTTTAATACATGTTTTGGAACAATTTGACAGAAATGGTTAAACTGTAGTTTTTATAGGGATTTAGAACTTTTTCTTGTGATAAATTGGACTTATCGCTTTTGCTCATCACTACAAAACAACAACAACAAATGAGATTGAGACTGAAATTTTTTCTTTGTAATCAATGTATTTTTACTTATTGCACATTGCTGCATTAAAATCTCAAATTCTGAAAAAAGTGGACGTAGAGCCAGCCTTTGCATGTTAAGCCAGCGATATTTAATATTTAAGGTGAAAGAATCTAATAGTGGGAAATTTAAACTTCAATAAATAAATAAATGTCTTCATTATATTCAAAGTATGAAATTATTAAAAAAATAAAGGAGTCAATGTTATAAATAAAATTTTTTAATGTATGTATTAAAGTCCTGCATAAGACCACTTACAAAAAGTTTTAAGACATGAGGGATTTTTCAAATGCTTTACCACAACAAAATTTAAAAAAGAAAACACTATACAACACTGCTGGCAAGACATTTGTTTCAGTTATTACAGGTATATGAGTAAAGAAGGAAATACTTCGTGAAGGAAGAATTTGTGATGATTGTTTCTTTCTACGCATGGGCGCGTATGCAAACGTCATGCATGTACATAGAAACACACACACGTTGTTTATGCTCCTTTATTTTTCTTAGCACATACAAACGCACTCAAGCATTGGCATTAGTTGTGTGTGCTTGCTTTAAAAGATCCCCTTATACACGTAATAGCTTACCATCTACATCTTAAACACACATACTCAAACGTACATTATGGAAAATAAAAAGCATACATGCATCAACACTACTTCTTTTGATTGTTTGTTATGAACAAAAAGTCTTAGTGATATCGCTTATAAGCTCATATACACGAACATCAATAGATCTATCGTGCTTCGCTTATTAAAAGACAGCATTTATTTTAGGGTTAGTATAATACATGCCATGAGAATACATTTAAGAAACAAGGCGTATTACATTTCACGACTGTTTACGCAGGTCTCTAATGTATATATGAGTGGTAAAATTAACACTTGGAATTAAACTTGGGTCGCACCCATTTGTAATGGGCACAAACCTAAGACCAAAGCCATGTAATTTAAATTGGTTTGATAATTGGCCTGTGTCAAAAATAAACTAGTGAACGGGTTCGACCCAAGTATACTTGGTATGTTTTTTTATTAACTAAGCGTCTTGTTTGCCAACAATCACACACAACTACATCGGCTTGTTTTGAGCTTGATCTTTTTGGATCGAATATTCCATCTACTTAGAAGTATTTCTATTTTTTAAACACATTCGCTTGTATTCTATATATTGTAGACTTGTATAGAATTCGCAGTAAATCGTTTTTTATAAAAAAATCTTTAATCAAGCCATGTAATTCAAATGGGTTTGATTATAGGTTTGCGTCTAATAAAAGAGTTCCAAACAAGTCTAATGCATTAGTACTACTAATAGTAATTAATTTTTTGACTAGACTTGTGTCTAACAGTTCTTTTTGCACTAGTTCGTTCAGTTGGAGACAAGTCCGATCAAAAACATCAATGTAGATTTGTATTGAACTCCTTCAGTAGCTCGTTTTTGACACAAACCAATGATCAAACTCATTTAAATTACATGATCATGGTTTGATCATTGGCTTGTGTCAAAAACGAGCTAGTGAATAAGTTCGATTCAAGCCTAGTGTCTAATGAGAGAGTTCGAAACAAATCTAAAGCCAGAATTAGTCTTTTTACTTTCTGTTCTGTTACGAATCAGCTGACTCTTCTTTGTTTATAGAAATATAATACAAGTCGTTAGTGTTTCTGTTTCGTTCTGTTATGTTTCGGTTCACCCTGTGAAAATCCAAAAAATTGTTAAGTAATTGTAAGTGACTTCATAAATTAAATAAAATTATTTTGAAATAAATTGTGATTGTTTTTTTAGAATTTAAAAAAATCAAATTTTAAAAGAAAAATTAAATTATATTGAAATTAAACATTGGCCCATGCAAAACTAATCGCTTTAGTGCAAAACTTCGACCCTTCTGAACAGAAACAGCTGATAAGTTACTATAGAAAAAGTAAGTATATAAATTTGGAAGCAGAACGACACAACACAGAACAGCAACAGAAAGTAAAGACTAATGAAGCCTTAATACATTAGTAGATTTGGGTGGAACATGTAACAAAAATGGGTTTGATCATTGGCTAGTGTCAAAAATAGACTTTTGTCCAACAGTTCTTTTGAATTAGTTTTAGAGTGTTTGAATCAAAAGTTGTTTCAAACCCATTTAATTTACATTTGGTAGACTTGTATCGAATTCTTTCAGTAGCCATTTAAATTACATGAGTTTGATCATGGCTTTGTTTCAAAAACGAGCTACTGAAAGAGTTCGATACAAGTCTACATTGATGTTTTTGATCTGACTTGTGTCCACCTGAATGAACTAGTTCAAAAAGAACTGTTGGACACAAGTCTAGTCCAAAATTAACTACTATACTGCCGTTCTCCTCGCTGAAACTTAGGTCAACATTTTTGCACTTTTAAACTAATTTTCATTTTCATTAGGAAGTTAACTTTTTGGGGAGTTTTTTTAACAAAAAAAAGTTTAACTATTTTTCTTTTCCATACAAATTCATCACTAATAAAAAGCAAATAAATTTAGGTGTTGCTATAGGTGTTTCTTAGGTTTTAGAATTTTTTGAAAATCGAGAACAGATTTTAAAAAAATTGTTCTTGTTTTCCTGTAAATATCACTTTGGTGACGTGGATTAGACAATCATCCCTGAAGGTCAAAATTTGACCTGAATACCAAAATATAACTTTTTAATGTAAAACTGTTTAGTTATTCGTTGATAATTTGTAAGATTTAGAATGAAAAAAAACTGTTCCCAAAAAATACATATATGTATATCACTCATTTAGTTGAACAACATTTTTACTCAAAAAATTCATATTGTTATTCATATTGTGTAAAAATTTCATAAAAATATTTTAGATACTCAACTCTTGAGAGAAAAATTAAAATTTCTTATTCGATTCAGTTATGTGTAAACTGAAAACTTTGGATTAGTTTTGTGTAAAAATTTCATAAAAATATTTTGGATACTCAACTCTTGAGAGAAAAATTAAAATTTCTTATTCCATTCAGTTATGTGTAAACTGAAAACTTTGGATTAGTTTTCTGTAAAACTAGTTTTTCTGAGTTATAAAATTGTTACAGTAAATGAGTGATATGTCCGTATAAGATCTATCGGCCAAATTTACTTACATAATTCATTCTCGTAGGCGACTTATAAATTTAACCATTCATATTTTCATTTTAATATTTGCCAGTCATTATTAATTAGTTTGTCTAATTTTATTATTCCCACAGAATTTATTAAGTTGCTGTGCAAACGAAATAATTAATTGTTTTTTTTTCTTATCGAAAATTTTGAAAGATTGTTTTTTTTTGTTATAGGATTAACATATTAATTTAGTGGTTTTGGTGTGAAAATATAAAAATAAAGTAAAAACAAATTTAATTTAAAATCTATTTATTCTACTTGTAATGCTATTTTCGATGGGAAATATTGCTAAAAAAAATCAAAAAGAATGTGTTTCAACTCAACTGAATATACGAGTATATATGAAAAAAAAGAAAAGTCAATGAAGCTTAAAAATTAAATCAAATCAGATCAACATCGCCATCATCGTCATTATCATTCCGAAACAATCGCCCTCGAACGTCTGTAAATGTTTAGGTTCACTGTCAATGTTTCGTTTTAATTTTATTTTACTTTAATTTAATGTTTTTATTGTTTAACTAAACACTATTTTATACCGAAAAAACCACGATTTTTCGTTAGATTTATTTTGTTTTTTTTTTCATTTGGCAACGGTTACGCAAGACCTGCCAAGTGGAAAATGTGTTTTCAATGCCATGATGATATTTTGTTTTATAAATAAAAGCTTTGATTTTTTATATTTGCAAAATTGTTTTGTTTAAAAATCGTCATTAAATATCACTTGAAGTGAAATACATAAAATAATTTCACAAAAATTTTATTAACAAGTAAGAGTGCTACTATATTTGGCTGTGCCGAATCTTATATACCCTTCACCAACATATGCAGTAAATACATAAGCACATATATACAAACATATATGTACATATGTATGTTTGTTTTATAAAAAAAGAAAAATGGCTTAATTATTTTTCGCTCTGTTGTTATTCGTACTAACAGATTTGTGCTGACCCATTGCCATTTTATACTAAAGAATTTTATTCAAAGATTTTATTTTTGGTTTTAGCAATACGAGTAGTTGAATATTTCATTCTGCACTTAAGAAATTTTTAACATTATTAATATTTTCTGTTTATTTGTGTCTATCATTTGCTATAAAATGTTTAAGATTGCAATATTACAAAGAAGCAAAAACTTTAATCATGTGTTAATTTGAAAGGATTTTTATGAATGATCACTAGATTTTTTTACTGATTCCATGTATTGCTTACTTGTTCAGTTTTGTCCATGTTCAAATATTTAAAATAATTTAAAAAGACGGTGGAAAATAAAATAGATGCACACTTGAATAAAGGTGCTTCTTTTGTACAGATGCGATGTTTGCGGTTTTCAAACTTATTCAGGGCAATTATAAATAAAATTCCGCGAGAAATTTCCCCCTTTTCCAATTCTATTCATAATTGCCCTCATTATATTTATATATTGTGATTCTCAATATAGTATTAAGAGACTGACTATAAGCATACGGAGTTTGTTAGCTAAATTCAAAATTTTATTTGGGTTGAAGTCTACTGACGAGTTCGAAAAGCGGGAACGTAATGCATATAGACAATTGCTTGACCATAAAAACAAGCCAAATTTTGATAACAAAAAATAATATATAAAACTAATTTGTATCGAAATAGAAAAATTTACATGTAATTTTCAAGGCTCCAAGAACTGAAATGTGGCAGAGCTGCCTAGTAAAAATAAACAAGTACCTGCGGTTTTAAGATCCCACCTCTTGTAAATTTTTATGACAAAGAAACAAACTCTAAATTTTCTCCGTGTGGGTCAGTTTTTTGCCCTTCGAAATAGGACTACTACAACTTTAATGCCCTTAAATGGAAATATTACGGTCTTAAATTTCAGATTCGGTAAGGAAGGTAGTCACAATCCCGGTCTCAATATAAAGCTGATATGCAGCCGTTAAACCCTGGCATTGTCAGAAACTTCCCTGTACTCAAGAACGCTTATGGTTGCCATTCTCTGTCTTGCTAGTCCACGGCATTTGCACAGAAAATGTTTTACGTTTTCTTCTTCATTAGTATCTGGGCAACAGCGGGAATAGTAATTGCATTCAACATTTAACCTCGGGGCATGCTCGCCTCTGAAATATTATCTGGTCATTATGGACACTAAGACTGAGACCTGTTTCCTATTTCCTAATATCAAAGAAGCCAAATTTTTCGTATTTATACACAGAAAATACTAAATTTCATTTTCAGTAACCAAATTCATTGAATCAGTAAATGTTTTGTTTGAATACGGTCCTACAATTAATTTTGTAAATTCTGGTAACAATTTTATAAAAATTCAAATCTAGCTGAGGTCGGCTGAGAGAATTTGTTGTTGAAGTAAGTTGGTGTGTATCTTGCTTGTCGATAGGTCCAACATGCTCCTGTGCTATTGTTGTTGTTTATTTTGATTGATCGTGTTGTATACATGAAGTTGCAGAAAAGTAGTAGAAAATTTGAAGAAAAAATTTACTGGGTCAATAAAAAGTATTTACTGAAACTAAATTTCATTTCAAACAAAAATTTTTTTGAAAATCTTTTGTGTGTAATTTTTTCTGTGTATGAGTTCACTCACTACTGCCTAATGATCCAGCAGTCTTTTTTTTAATCTGTGTGGCCCACAGATTAAGGGTAAATCTACACATTTCACATCCAGTAAGCTCACCAAACTTGACGTTGCCGTAAAAGCCTCTATAGGCCAGGATGCAGATTAATCTAATAATAAATTGATCTGCCATCCCATTTGGAGATCAGTTTAATATTAGGCAGTCATAGGCTGTTATTGTTCTTCGATCCCGGGATTTTAATGCCATGATATGGATTTGATTATCAGCGTATATATTAATTACATTTGTGAAAATAATATTGAACCACATCCAATCCGCAACTTAATTGATAACAAGGGTCTCTGCCTGGCAAACACTGTGTCATCCTTGTCACCTTGTATTACAAAGACCTAATGTCTCTCAGTAAACACTGTAACCCACACCTACTTCAGTTTTGGAGCCACACAATTATATTACAAACTTTAGGAACTTTAAGTATATTCCTGCTAGGAACTAAGTTAACTTTTAAACGTATTTCACGTTTTCACTAGTTTCTTATATTTAAATTTAACTTCAATCATTAGCTTATCCAGAGACTTGTAGTAGAACTAAATCTTAAATTAGAATAATGCCATAGCCATAACCAAACCAAAATTCAATTGGTTTCTATGGTGAGAGTTATGGCGTTATGGCGAGTCACCTCTAATCAAATGCAGTGTTACCCATTAGTTTGGTTCGAACTGCTGTTTTCTATGGTTATGGTTATGGTACTCATTTAATATAAATATTGAAGTCGCGATTTTATGCTGCTTTTTCGAGAGGCTTGTGCCACAAAGAGTAGAGAGTCAAAATATTTCACAACAATTTTTGTCGTAAGATTTTAACCAAAAAAGCTGATCACATTATCTTCAAAAATTTAAAGAATTCATGGCTCCCTATGCAAATTGTCTACAGCTGCTTACGAGGGTAGGCAGTAGTGACCTCCTTTCTCCTTTTGTAATAAGTTTAGACTTTTTATTTTCATCGTGGATTACTACAACGAAAAAATCAATTAAAAATTTAATTGTGTATATTAAATTTTTTGATTCATTAAATTTTGAATCAAAAGCTTCACTAAATCAATTAAATTTTTAATTCAACTTATATTCAATTAAAATTATAAAAATATTTAATTGAGTCAATTAAATTTTTACCTGAATATTTGATTTTTTTTTCAATTAATGGTGTTAATTGCAGAAATTTTTTTTACGATAGAATATTCTACAAACCAACAACTGCCTATGAAACTAAAATATATAATAGTTCGATTATAAATGGCAATCGAACTTTAGCTGCCTTTTTAGTTTTTAAGGAAAGAAGGCGTCAAAAATAATAAAAATTAAATAAAAGTAATGAAACCACTTTTTCTTTGGGAAAGAGAAAATATGATTTAAGGCAAAAAAGAAGCAAATGTTCGTTTCAATTCATTTTAAGTTCCACATTTTTAACTTTTTTCTCTGCATCGAAAAATAGTTCCACTGACATCATCTTTATTATGAGTAATATTTTTCTTTCTTTTACTTAAGGATTTTCTGTTTAACACAGGCCTATACAAAGGCCTTATTCAGAAAAAAATATTTTAAGTTTTAAAAATGTCTTATTTGAATTTCACTAAACGTCCAACAAACAAATTTCCATGCAAATTTCCTTTTGTAAATCTAAATTATTTTCTCTGGATACGGCAGTATATCTTTAACCTTTTTTTACCTCGTTTTCGAACGAAATTACAAAATATTTCAATAGAGTTTATATGGAAATATTTCGTAATTTCCAGATTTTAAGCTGCCAATCTGTAGCAAATTGCCACACATAGTACTAGTTTTAATTTAAGTTGCATTGTGTACTGGCAACGCAACTGTAGTTCAACTGCCATCCATAATCGAGCAAAAAAAATATTTGTTTTTACTTCGGTTACTACTACAAGTACCCGATTAACCGCTATGGAAATACTCTAACAACAGTCAAAGAAACTTGACATGGAAAAAGTTGTTATGAAAAATTCACTAAACTTGAGTTTGTTTTTTTAATTTCTGTTGCTTTTGAATCTTGCAGATGACGAACAACTTCTTAGCGACATGAACATAAATAAGAAATTTTAAATTTTTATATTACGACTACAATAAACTAAATTTTTGTTTAGATTTTTTTGTGCATAAACAACAGCGAAAAACCAGCCGGCATAAATTAAATATCTTAACTTTAAAAGCAAAAGCGAGAAGAAAACAGAAAACGAAATATAAAAACTAGTGATTGCATTTTGATAAGTTTTTCTTTAAGTTTAAAAGGCTGGATGTAAAAGTCATGTAGCAAGAGTTATGTTACAGCATGGATGCTGCATTTTGCCTGGCGAACTTTACGCACTCTTCAACATACATATGTACATACAAACTTACATATACACACGCTCGCTTATATTTAGCGGATATTAAGTCTATGAAGTAAAAAAGTGAGTGAGTGAGTGAGTGGTCTTTAATATTATTAAACATATTTTGACTACTCGTGTTAAGCGCAAGTACACACATACATACAAGCATCATACTTACATGCAATAGATATCAAAAACTCATAAAGAAAGTCAACTTAATTTGTATTATAATGACCTGCACATGACCATTTATAAGACCTTTCAAGACATGAGAGATTTTTCAAATGCTTTACTAAAGCGAAATATTATTTAAAAAAACGCTAAACAACACTATTGGCAAGACAAACAACTGAAGCAAATGTCTTCCCAACAGTGTTGTTTAGCGTTTGTTTTAGAATATTATTCTATTAAAGCATTTTAAAAATCTCTCATGTCTTGAAAAGTCTTATAAATGGTCTTGTGCAGTACACTATTGTATTAATGAAAGTCGTTCCATAGTTTACTTAAGTTCTTTTAAGCTAAAATTTTATTTTTCATAACTTGCATAAAACTTTGTTCAAATACTAAAGAGATTGATAGGACAATATGAAGGGTAACGATAAATTTTTCTAAAAAATTATAAAGGAAATTAGTTTTACCCAGCCGAATATAATAAGACTAATAACTTTAAGCAATGCATTGAACATAACATACAAAACTAAAAAAATACGTTTAAAACTAAGCATTTGTTTAATTCAGCTACCTGAATAGAAATATATTTATAGACTTAAAATATACATCCATATATAATTAATTAATTTTTATTTGCACAAAACTTTATTTTAATACCACAGATTAATATACATATGTATATATAGTTTAACAAATTTAGTAAGTACTAAATGCAGCTAGCTTAATTGCTAACAAATTTGCACAAAACTTTGTTAAAATACTATAGTTTAATAAATTCGGAAAAATTATAAGAATACTCATATTGAGATACATACATATGGGCATTTCCACACGAATGTCTACTTCTTTTTGGCATGCGACACCAAGGAAAAATGCTTGTTTTTCAAAGAAAACAAAATTTTTTTTTACTTCTTTATATGTACATCTGTGTAGGACGTCTGCAGCTCTACGTTAGATAAAATTTTAAGAAAAATCGAGTCACGTTGCTAAGAAATACAAGGTTAATTGCTTATTGTCGCACGCTACAAAATAGTGGAATTTCTCGGAGAATTGCCAATATGTATATGGTTAGGTAAGGAAGGGTTATACTGCACCTACAAAGATTTCAAAAACAAAAAAATTTAAATATAAATTCCAAAATAATATAAAAAATTGGTTTCATTTTTTAACTCAGATAACTGTATTAGAAATAGATTTGTAGATCTAAAATATACAGCACATACATACATGTATACTTAAAATTATTTTTAATATTAAAGAGAAACTTCTATCCGTGAATTGTACTTTGCTATTAAAAATATCATATATGAATATATTCAGCTAGTTGAGTATATTGGAGAAAGATTATATATTGATCCTTTTGAGACATTTGAATAGATATTCAGAAGACATTAGGATATAGAAAAATTTGTAGGCTAAAAAAATCCTTTTTTTTACAAAATTTCAATTCATATGTATGTGTAGCTAAATATTCACCACTTTTCGATGTCTCATCAAATCTACTTTGCAATTTGGCACGTATTCAAAAAGTTAAAAAGCTGAATTGGTAAGCTTACGTTACATTTAAATATTTTAACAAGTCACCGAATGTGTTGTTATTTAACTAGCAGAAATTAATAGTATTCAGCTGGATGAAGTCAAAAAAATTAAGTCAGCTATGTAAACAACACTGCATTTTTAAAAAGTGCCAAAATAGAGTTTTAAAAGAATAAACCTTATCTCTGTCGCTTCCCGCACCTTATGTCTTCTCTATCAATATCCCTTTCCTAAAAAAAGTAACAGCTAGTAATAGTAGTAGGCATCAGTGTTGGGATATGGCTATTCTTAAATTGTACCATGAAAATGGTAAAGTTGTACCAAATTAACATCAATTGTAGCCATCTGCTAACTAAGCAGACACAATAACAATTCATAAAATTTTTTCATTTATTGAAAACAAAAACATAAAGACATTAACTAATAGTGGGTACACACTTTGCAAAGTGTTTCCGCAACACGTTTATACTACATGCTGCATACTTTGACACAGACACTGGACAAGTGCTACCAAAACAAATGAAAAATATAAAAATAAACTACCAATGTTGCAAATTTTTGTACTTATGATCAGTTAGGCAACTATGTTAGGAGAAATTATTATTACTGTAATGCAAAGCACAATTTTTTCAAATTGTACCACTGAAGTATAAACTGTACCAGTGTACCAATGCAAATATAATTGTACCAAATTTGGTACAATCTTACCACAAATCCCAACAGTGGTAGGCATTCATTCTCTTAAAAGAAAAAAAATTATGTAAGTAAAATATTTGGAATACAACTCTAACTAGGTTACATGATTTTTATTAAATATTTGTTAAAAAATGTTTTGCAGTTATGATTAAAATTAAGATACATACAAATTTTTTATTTTATTTATTATTTATTTTTTAAGTTCACTACACAGAAAAAAATTAAGCTGCAATATACATCTTTAATTAAAAATAAAACCAAAAATCAATTAAAAATAAAATTGAGTCAATTAAACATTGTAATTAATTATTTTTTTTTTAACAAAAGTTTAATTGACTTTAATACGTTTTTACCTGATTGTTGGTTTTATTTTCAATTAAAGCTGTTTATTGCAGGAATATTTTTTCTGTGTATATTTCTTTAATCTTATGACAAAAACTTAAGTAAGCTCAATGGCTACTAACAAAACTGAAGTTCAGCACGCTGAATTGCTTAATATTCAATTAAACTCTTCAAATTTGATACAAGTCTAAAGATATACTCCTATTTTCATCACCACCAAATATTCAGTTTTTCACATTTCTTTCACGAGATATACACTCAAAAAATTTTACCCTATATTGACAAGTCGTCAGCCCATTATTGGTTTCACCCAACGAACATAAAAAAATTATTAATTACGGTTATTGAGATATTTAGCACAACTATTTTAAGTATTGTTTTTCTGTACATACCACCTTTTGGCGTTTGCTTCAAATTCTTCATACATGTGAAGTAAAGTTAACTCCTGTTTTGCTTCATTTCTATAAGAAATTAATAATTAAAAAGGACGACGACTTTTAAGCAAAAACATCATCAAACAGACAGACCCAGCTGCCGATTAATTGTTTTAATATAGACTTATTAAATAATAAAATACAATAAAATAAATTTTACTTGTGCATGTCTGAGTATAACAGAAATCTCATTTTACTTCAATATTTATATTGAATACACTTCAATTACTTATTTTTCTAGTGTAAGTGGATCGATAGTTAAACGATCGACTTATGTTTCTAGACAGCAAGAAAGATAAATAAAAGAACATAATCCCCAGTTCACAGCAGTAAAGTATGCGTATGGAGCATAAAAAGCTACTTTTTGAAAATAAATTAAGAAAAATGGTGTATGGGTCACAAAACGTATTTTTACTTTTACAATAAAGTAATATTAACTTCTAGTTTTATACATGAAAGTTCACCAAAATTTACGCATTTCTTCCAAACATATGTATGTTGGAAGCAATGGTGAAAATAAAAAAATATTCTAATGGGTATACTTTGATAAAACTTCATGTAAACATTCTTTTCGTTTTTCTCCATTCCGACTTTTTGGTACATGCTACAAACCAATAACGGGCTGGCGAAGTGTCTTAGATATTTATACATACATATATGCATATGTGGTTTTCGCTGTTGTATTATTTTTTATAGAGAAAGGGATACCTTACTGATCTGTCTTGGGTAGAACTGCAATTCAGCTAACGAAATAGGGTTATACCAAAGTCTTTATATATTCAATTGAGGAAAGCTCCTTAATTACTTAATGCAAAAAAATTTATATAATTTTCTAGTTCATGGAATTCTAATTTAGCGTATTTATCTCTAGAAAGTTAACTTTTAAGCTAAATATAAGTTTATGAATATACATATATGTACATGAAACCCGATGTGACGCCTCCTAGTGCGACAACATTTATGTAGCTGAATTGTAAATATCTTTTTCATTTATTTGATTAAATTTAGTAGCTAAATTTTGCTTTGAATGGTGTAAGGGAATAACCCTGTATGCAGCCAGCTGAATATTCTGAATATTGTTAAAGAATATTCAAGTAGCTGATTAAAAAAAATTAATAGACCTCTTTAATAAAACAGTTTGTGAAATATTCAAAACCCATAAAATGAAACCAACAATCAATTGCACAAACCAATTCAGCTAGCTGAATTAGTTTATTTCTAAGAAATCAGCGGGCTGAATAGGATATACCTATTAGTTTTTTTTTTTCATTCAAGTGGTTTTTTTAAAATATACTTTCATATGTATATATACGTACATATTTAGAATCACATTCGATATTTTTTTAATAAACTTATGAAATTTTCCACTTTCGACTGTCTTAAGGAGATTAAACATGAACCGTAGTAAAAAAAAACTTTCGTGTACATACATACATATGTACATATATGTTTAACAACGAATTTCCAAATAAAAACGTTAAAGGCAGTTTAAGTTAACGCCCTCACGCCTCTATTTTTAATATAAAAGAAAATACAAGCCCCAAAAAGTAAAGAAGAAACACGAAAAAAAACAACGAACCGAAATCCCTCAAAGGCTTCAAGGCCAATACAAGGCACTAACAACCAAAAATAAAATATGCTCGTGTATATTGACTGACTGACAGAGTATATTTTTTTCCAACTCTAGCCGCAGACCAAGAAAAAAGAAACGCTTTTTTTCTTGCTTGAACTAAATACAAAAGTAAAAGCAAAAGCAAAGAAAACAAGCAGAAGAATTCAGTTTGTTGTTAACAAATCAACTCAATAAATGCATTGTGACTTATCACTTAAGCCCTCAATCTACTAACCATAAAAGAAAAATTGAATAAAACATTGAATGAATTATGAGTTTTAAATTTAGACTTCTTTTTTCTTCTTTTACTTCTTTAGCACATAAACACATTTACGCTTTAAATTGTAAGCAAAACAACAATAGTAAAGTACATTTCAGCGAAAAAAGGCGTTAAATATTACATGAAAATCTATTAAACCTCAACTCGACATCATCAGCAGAGTAACATCATTGTAAACGTGCGCTTCGATAAAGAGTTCAAACGTAAAACGTGTTTTACAAGCAATTATTTATCTAGTTTCTCAGGCTCAAACTGTGAAATGTTCCAATACGCACAACTATTGAACTATTGCCACCTATTAAAGTTGGCTCGAGAATAATAATACCACAGGGCTAAAAACAAGATGCTCAATGCATTTAAAATACATATTAGTGACCTGCGCAAGACCACTTATAAGACGTTTCAAGACATGAGAGATTTTTCATATGCTTTACTACAGCGAAATATTCTAAAACAAATGCTAAAAAACATTGTTGGCAAGACATTTGTTTCAGTTGTTTGTCATGCCAACAGTGTTGTTTAGCGTTTGTTTTAGAAAGGTCTTATAAATGGTCTTGTGCAGGACACTAATGCATATAACGATCGCTGTTGTTATACATATATGCGAACAAACGTGTATATTTACATACTTATATGTATATGTATGTAAGTGTTTATGTGTTTGCTTGCATCTGTGGCCAGTGTTAAAAGCTAAAGTTATTTGCTTTGTTGTGAATGTGGTCCATTATTCTCATAATTTATTGTACGCACGCGTTCATGTTTGGGCTACCATTAAATAATAGCATTTAAATGTTTTATAACATACATACATGCATATGTGTATATGTATAGAGGTATTTAGTTTAATTTTTATTTTTATGTCGTCCACTTTTGTTATGTGCTAAGGAACAAGCTCATTTCAGCATTAATAGCTAAATTTAACATACATATGTTTAGACATTAGCAGATTAGTCAATTTCAAATTTTTTTTTGTAAACTAAAGAAAAAATTTTGAATATCAACAAAGAAATGGAAGGAAGTCTCATAAGTGGTAATTCAGCTAGCTGAATTAAAGTGATGTAAACAATATGTATAGTTTAAACAGTATATGCCACAATTCAGCTATCAGAATTATTCGAATTCCTAATTAAAAAATAATAAAAGAAAATCAATATCATTCAGCATATATGATGCAGTTAGCTGACTGAATAATAAAAGTTGAATTGCTTAAGTAAAAGCAAATACCTTTAAAGCTCAGCTTCATTGAAAAAAATATTTCATAGGTTTATAAAGTCATGTTATTTGTAATATAAATGCAAGAGATATCAATGTGTTAAAATTTCTGTATGCATACTAAGAAGACTTATCTAGTTTGCAAATCCAGCTAGCTGAATACGAGTAATAATAATAACGAGCAAAGATACAATTGTACTTTAAGCGCAAAAAGTGCATGCATTATCTTTAATTCAACCAACAGTTACGTATATAAATAAATATATATATATAGTATAAAGTTAGTATATATTCTTAAATATATTTACTAACACCCAGAATCGAGGTCTTAGTGTTCAAAAAATTTTAGTTTATGAGGCCTTTAAAATGAAGATTGAAACAAATCAAACGGTATAATATATAGGGGGGAGTGTTTAAAAAAGTTGAGCTTATTAGTAATTAAAATTTAAGGAAATAAATATATAAATATATGAATACATAATTATGTTAAGTTGCACAATTTGGAATTCAGCTAGCTGAATAAGAGTAATAATATATATAAATGAAAATATGTAGTTTTATCTTAAAAAGTTTAAATGTTCTTATATTTCCAACAAGTTTTATTTTCTTAAATTCATCTTGGTGGGATTAAGGTGCACGTGTTTTAAAAAAGTAGAGTTTATTAGTAATTTAAAATGAAGAAAATAAATATTTTAAAATTTCAATGAATGAATCAACTTAAGTTGGAGAACTTATAATTCAGCAAGCAGAATTAGAGTGTAGGGCTTTATCAAATTAATAAAAATGAAAATATTTATATCTTAAATTGTTTAAATCGCAACTTATCCAAATTAATCTACCAATTTGATAAGATTGTGTGGGTGGTATAAAATAAATGGTTTGAAAAGTTCATCTCCGAAGTCTGTATAGCAAATACTTGTCAAATAAAGTTGCATAATTTTTATTTCAGCTACCTGAATTTGATAAATAATATATACAAAAAAATTAGTTTAATATATCTAAAGTGTTTTAAATATTACAGACTTATAACGTCTGTATTATTATTATGTTTAAAAAAAAGAACTTTGTTTGGTGTGCAAAGTTCATTTCAGTAGACTCGTATTGTATTCAATAATTTTTATTTTCTCAAATTCCGCTGAATTAAGATACATTTCAAATATTTTATAAAGTTATATGCATTTCCTATTCTTGCTAAACGATTTAAGGATATCTATTATTTTTAATTTAGCAACCTACATAAGAAGATAAACAAAAACGATAAAGGATAAATGTGTGTAAAATAGCTCCAGGAGTGCACTGAACAATTCAACTGGCATCCTTTTAATACTTCTGATTGTATTTAATAAAATATAATATGTATGTACATATAATGCTATTCAGCTCATATATGTGCCCTTAATTATGAAAGTCATATGCATTTTTGCTTCGAAATATTTAGTAAATCTTAGAAAAAACTTCAATAAATATTTAGGGCCTTATGCAAAAAAACTTAGCAAAACTTTGCAAGGCAATGTTAAGTAAAGTTATATTCTAAATAATTATTATGTCGAGTTTCTAAAGTAGTTCCCCACGTTTGTTAGGACTACTTTAAGTTGATATTTTCAAAATGTGTATTTTGTACCTCAAATATTTTTGTTAATATAACACATATTGATTCATGTTACGTTCTGAAAGTGAAGCTAGAAGTGTTAGCTCTTAACTTAGATTTACTATTTCTGTCATGTAAAGTAAAACCTCATCAAATTATACAACTTATTCAAAATACATCGTAAAATACATAAAAAATATTAAAATAAATACAATTGTAGGAAAATGTTTTAGTAATGTACTCACAATCAAAACAAATCGAAAAAAGCTGGTTATTCAAATACTCATTTCATTTGAATAAAAGAAATTGTGAGAATTCTTCTTTGTTTCTCATATTTTTTACGTATACTTCATAGAAATGTTTATCTGTTTTCTTACCATGTCAGAAGCTCATATTGATTAAATTAGGTTGCTTTACTTCAAAAAAATAAACATTTATTTAATAAATTGAAAAAAATATTTGAATACCCGAATGAAATTTTATTAAATTTTGTACATCACAAGCTTTGAAGTGGTTGTTGAACACGATGGTGTTACCAGTATTATTTATTATTAAATAACAAAATAATTAAAGTTGTGTTTTGCATACAATTTCTTAACAAAGCAATGTTAGCCTTAAAGTGCTTGCAAACTAATACATATAAACTTTAAAGCTATAGTAAAATATTTTTTTGCATAAGGGGGCTAATAAATATCAAATAAACTTATATTAATAGAGTCTAGTATATTTCCTAATTAAATAGGAGTGCATAATACAAAAATATTTTTTGATTTCTTCAAATCTAATCAACTAAATATCTCGACCAAAAAATATATGACTTACACCACTTTCATAATTAAGGGCACATATCATCGCTGTTTTAACTAACTGACCTATCTTACATACTTTAAATTTTACAGGAGAGCAGCTTTTATGATTGTCTTATGCATGTATTCTTATTGTTACATCTCAAATATTTTAACTGTTATAAGCACAACAGTAATATTTACAGTCATAAAAATTGAAGATAAGGTCTGTTATGTCCAGGGAAACCACAAATATGCAATTGCAAGTTTTTTCTTGTCTGATATAACAATGCGGAATTAAGATATTTATCCGTTTCAGAACATTTTATGAATTCTGGCATCGATTTGTTAGTGCATATTTTACCCTTTAAAGTATTTTTTTGCATACTTCAATCTAACACGCATATTTTGAGCATTTTTCGAATTTTTTAGAGCATATTTGGCGTTTTCAGGGCATATTTTGGTACTTTAAAAAAATTTTATTTTAATATTTAAAAAATTTTTTAGTAAAAATTTATTTTTTCATTTTGTAGTGAAAGAAACAGTAATATGGGGAAGCAAATATTTTGCTACCATTATGAAGTTAGACTTTAAAAAAGGCCATTGTGTATGTTCTGGCTTCCGAATCGATTTCACATGTTTTCCTGTGAGTTCTGATGTTAAAACACATGTTACAGGTGTTTAAGTTGAAATTTAGACTATACTAACCATTAGTATGTGTTCTAACATCCAAATTTAGAAGAAGAAAAAAATTTAAAATGAACGATTTACAATTTTTTTAATTTTCATTCACTTGTAAACAGTCTTGTGAAAGAAAAACAAAACAAGAAAATTAAAAAATTTTAATTCATCCATATCTAATTTTTTTCTGCTAAATTTTAATACTGGTACAAATGCTATTGATTTTTATATTCAAAATCTAAACAGGTGTAACATGTGTTTTAAAATCCTCAGTGGACTTTAATTTCAATAAAAACTTGGTTTGGTAATTGTGACGAACGCTGCCCCGATTACATCAGTTGAGGTTGAAAGAGAACATTTTCAATGTACCTATAAAAGTTTGTTTATATATGACCGTCGTCGATTTTTATTTAAAAAGATAAGTGAATAGTTTTTGTTTATTGCAAAAACAATTATACATAAAAAGCTTATCTTATTCTTTATAATACAGTTCCAAAGTTTTAAATCTGATATCGTGATCGCTTTTGAAGTAAAAGTTAAATTTTTGTTCTTAAGTCCTAATTAACACTATAAAAGTCTTATTGCTAAGCTGATTAGTTTGCTGGAGAGAGAGAGAGAGACGGGGGGAATAGAAACGGTTATATTCCCCTCGTCTCTCTTTCCCACAAAATAATCAGCTTATCAAAAAGACTTGCATAGTGTTAATTAGGACTAATTAATTTTTTATTGTTTCCTTCTGTTTATTTTATTTTTGTTTTGTTTTATATGCAAATTTTATTGAATTGCTGAATTAAAATTAGATTTTCATTTCCAAATAATCCAATTTACGTTATTTTTAAGATCATATTTTTTGAGTTTTTAGTGCTTATTTCGAAGTTTTTAGTGCATATTGAATGCGCATAAAACACTTTTTTTGGAGCATATTTCTGGTTTCCCTGATTATGACTTATAAAGTCTAATAGTTAACTTAACTCATTTTTCAAAAATATGTCAGTTAGGCCGGTTAGTTAAAACAGCGACGATATATGTAATTTACATTAAACTAAAATCCGACTAAACTGAGAGAATTAAAGATTGGCTGAACGAGTGTTAACAAAAATAAATTAATGCTGACCCGATTCTCAAAATTGTCTGCTAGTAACCTGTAGAGTGATAAAAGGAAGAATAATAAATATAATAAAAATCATAGCAACTGTCTTACTGCAGATAATAATTCATTGAAAAATTTAATACAATAATATATAATAAAATCATACTGAACTTTGTTTATGCCAGTAACAAATTTCATAGTTAGTTTAGTGTTCTAAACTAATTACCGATAACTTTTTGGTAAAACATATTGCTTCGTTTTAGCAAACATTAATAAATTTGTAATACATTTCAGATATACAAGCATTGTACAAAATTGTTTTTATAATAAAAATCTAAAACAAAACTAATATTTCTAACATTTTAGATGTCTGAACGGATGTTGATGACATACATCCGTTGTATATGTTTGTAGATGTATTTGAACACTTGCACGCACACTAACTAATATCGCGTCATAGATTTTTTCGATTTAAAATTTTGTACAATTTTAGTTTTCTTTACTTTATATTTTTTTTTTGTTCGTTGCTTTTATACAGATTTTCAATGACGATTTTTCGTTTTTTTTTTTTTTTTGCAATATGTTGATTATTCTCGCGAATAATAAATCCGGAAACTGTTCCCATGTTTTAACCTTTGAGATTTTTATCATGCTTAGTGTTTTATACCACTACTTTTTTGCAAAAATCTAAAATAACTTTTTTGTTGCAAATGTCGGTCTATGTTGGAGATTTGGCGCGAAAAAAATAAACAAAATTTTTTGCTTTAAAAACTTTCAATGCGCAATACACTTGATAGAAAACAATAAGATTTTATTTTCGGAAAAAAGTGATCCAAAATAAACTGAGTCATATTATTTAAAATGCTGTAAATTTGTACAAAAAGGCAAAATTTTTTTATTGTATGAGAAGTGATAAGCAGGGAAACCACAAATATGCAATTGCATGTTTTTTCTTGTCTGACAGAACTTGAATTGAATGAATTCTGGCATCGATTTGTTAGTGCATATTTTTGCATATTTTACCCTTTAAGGCATGTTTTTGCATACTTCGGTCTAACACGCATATTTTGAGCATTTTTCGAATTTTTAAAGCTTATTTGGCGTTTTTAGAGCATATTTTGGTACTTTTTAAACAAATTTTATTATAATATTAAAAAAAAAATTGGTAAAAATTTCTACTTTATTTCATCAAAATTTTATTTTGTAGCGAAAGAAACAGTAGAATGGGGAATCAATATTTTGCTACCATTATGAAGTTAGACTTTAAAAAAGTTGAAATTTAGAATATATTAATTATTATTATGTGTTCTAACATCGAAATTTAGAATGAACGATTAAAACTTTTTAATTTTCACTCACTTGTAAACAGTCTTGTGAAAGAAAAAGGAAACAAGAAAACTAAAAAATTTTAAATTGTCCATATCCAATTTTTTTCCTGCTAAATTTTAATAATGGAACTTATACTATTGATATGTATATTCCAAATTTCAACTTAAACTGGTGTTAGTTTTAACATCCTCACTGGACGCTATATTCAATAAAAACTTGGTTTGGTAATTGTGACGAACGCTTCCCCGAACATTTTCAATGTATAAAAGTTTATTTAGATGTGACAGGCGGCGATTTTTGTAAAAAGCTAAGTGAAAAATTTTTCTTTATTGCAATAACAATTATAAATAAAAAGTTTATCTTATTATTCAAAATACAGTTCCAAAGTCATAAATCTGATATCGTGATCGTTTTTAAAGTAAAAATTAAATTTTTTTAAATTAATTTTTTTATTGTTGCCTTCTTCTGTTTATTTTATTTTTGTATTTTTTTACAGTGAGATTACACGAGACATAAGTTTGGAAATTTTTGTGTTGGCAATGGTCAATTTCTGTTGCTAACACAAAAAATTACTGTGTAAACCGTAAATGTTAGTGTTCGAACACATGTTTGGAAATAATTGCTCGAACATAAGTCTGAGCAATTATGTTAGAACACAAGCTGTCAAATTTACCTTTTTCGTAGAAAATAATGGCGGGAAACTAGAAATAATAACTTTATTATAAAAAAAAATCAAGCAGAAGCATAAAATATGTGTTTTGTGGCAGAATTATTAAAAAATCAAAACTTAAAACTCGCATTTTGTATACATACGGCAAGACCAATTTTGATTTTTAACTTTATACGTCTAGCCACCCCTTAAAATAAGTTTGATCACAAACTTTTTTCTGGCGTCATTCTGCCGACGTTAGTTCTTATGCTCAGAAATAAAAATTGCTCGTCTATTCGTACTGTTATATAGGTAAATTTTATTGAATTGCTGAATTAAAATTAGATTTTCATTTCCAAGTAATCCAATTTAAGTTATATTTAAGAGCATATTTTTTGAGTTTTAAGTGCATATTTCGAAGTTTTAAGTGCATATTGAATGCGCATAAAACACTTTTTTTGGAGCATATTTCTGGTTTCCCTGGTGATAAGCCAAAATAAATCTTGTTGCGAAATTTCAAACTCACTTGGCATTAAATAATGTTTTCTAAGAAATAATAAAAATTCCCTATGACCAATATGACATGACCTTTTATAATTCTTCAATCTGAATTTTAGAAAAAACTAATATATTTTTATTTGCAATATTTATTGAAATTTAAAATTAAATTAGAGTCATTCGAAAGAAGTCTTAGAACTATTTAGCTGGCTGAATTAATTAATTAATTCTAGTTATAAAAACACATATCACGCTCATTCAGCTACGCAAAATGCTTTGAATTATTTACAAACATAGCTTAAATTTTTTATAGATAAAAGAATCCATTTGAGATTGAGAATTTCGGAAAATGTTTAAGTGATGTTAAAATGTTTGAAAAATAAATAATTTATATTTAGCAGAAAAATATTTTTTTTTGTCAAAGTGCTTAATCCAAATTTCGGAATACGATACACATATAATTAACGTTTTCAATTAAGAATTTAATTGATTCAATTCAATTTTATTTGTATTAATTAATAATTTTAGTGAAAAAACTTAATTGATATTATCAAATTGCTTATAGGGGAAAATTTTATTAATTTTTTAATTGATATTACATATATTTTAATTATTGATATAACAAAATCATTCATATTACTTTTTGTGTAAGTGTTTCCAAAAAATTAACGTTTTGGTAATGATTGAGCTATTTTAAGCAATTCAGCTGGCTCAGAGGCAATAAAACTTGCTACAGACAAACGAAATAGGCCAAACTTAATCAACAAATTAAATTCAGCTAGCTGAATTAAGTTATGGTTTCACTTATGATATAAGCCAAAAAAATGCTTTAGCTGAATTGTACAAAATCTGTAATTTGCAAAAAAAATTTAAATAATTTATTAAAATCTTAATATTTTCAAGTAATTCAGCTGGCTAAAATAGGATCAAATTTAATAAGGCATGACAAAATATGTCAAATACGACCGTAAATGCTAATTCAGCTAGCTTTATACTAATATAATTATAATTGCAAGACAAGTTAAATTATAAATAATATGGTAAAAAATTTTGAACTTGATTATTTCAATAAACAATCGAATAAAGCTGAAAGCTGAATTGTAAGAATGTACAATTTTCAGAGCAAACTTTTGACTTAGTATTAAAATTTAAGTACTTTAAACTAATTCAGCTATTATTACACACTAGAAAAACATTTAAAACGTTAATTCAGCTGGCTGAATATGAATATAATTCCACTAGTACGACAAATTAAACAACAAATGATGTACTAACAGATTTTGCCTGGCTTAAACTGCAACAATTAAACACGCTAAAATAAAATCTAAAATCAAAACAAAAAAAAACACACAATTCAATTGTCGGTCGGTTTCATTTGATCAACAATTGTCAAGGTTAGATTTCTTTATACGTTTTTTTTATTGTACATACATATGTTTTTTTTAACAAATTAAAAAGAGTTTAAAAGCTAAGTGACTTACTTACTTCCCCTACAAACTACAGTCAACATTAGCTTTTGTTCCATCCAACAAACACAAGTGGCAAGTGTGCAGCCGTTTTGCAGTCTTATAAAAATTTTTACTTTTGGAATTTTAAATTAAGAAAAACCAAGTTTTCTTTAAAATTCCAACAAAACTTTAATGCATTATTTAAAGCAAGTAGAATTTTAATAGAGAATTTTGAAATTATAAAACATAAAACACCTGTTGTTGCGTGTATATTTTTAACGTTTTTTTTGTTTAGTTTAAACAATAAAAAAAAAACTGGTCAAATAGTTTTGTGATTTCTGCATTAATTGTTGCAAATAATTTTTTTGTTATTGTTATTGTTATTGCCATTATTATATTTTTCTCATTTCAGTTTTTTTTTTAAATTGTAAATTGCTTATTGTTTTATAAAATAAAAAATTTATTTAGTGCCGAGTATATGAAATATTATTTCCGTTGTGCAATATTTACAAACCAAGTTGCATACTGATAAACTGATACATACATACATACATACATGTGCATTTATTTATTCAGAATTAATTTATTTCAACAAAAAAAGAGAAGAAAAAAAATTTATTAAAAATGGAAAAATTTTAATGAAATCTACTGTATACTTGCTTGACTATTTATTTTCTGTGAAATTTAGTGAATTCTAAGAATTCGTTTTATGAAACTAAAGTTCAAGTTTTCCAAATGTATTTACCAGTTGTTATCTTACACGTTGCACTGAGCTTTTAAAAGCTGCTGAGTGAGCGCAGGGCTATTTCAAAATGAAAACAAAACAAAAGCGAATCTACAATTCTTAATAAAATATGTACGTACATTCATATAATTTTCGCTTTAAAGATTTGTATCTCTTTTGCTAAAAAAAAAAACAACCTTATCTCTCAGTCATGCTTATAATTATCATAATAAAATTAACTATTTCTATATAATTTCCCTATAAAAGTGGTGTCCTTCACTGGCTGGTATGCTGCCTGTTCTTTTATCAACCTGATTTTAATCAATGATCAATCAGATCATAAATGGCAGGCATAAAAATTGCTTTAAGCCAAACAATCCAATAAACAAATATGTACCTAGAGTAATAAAATAAAGTTGGCTGCAAATACGAGTATGACAAAATTACAATAAGGGAAAAATTAATATTTGTGCACCTTTTATAATTATCTTTGATCAACAAAATCATAAATTTACAAGAATTTGCCAGAGCAATCGAGGCAAGGAGTTGAATATAAATTTTGCTTTTAGACTGTTTGCACAAAAATAATGTTTAGGTGTGAAGGATGTTGTTAAAATGTGCAAAAAACTTATATGGAAATGTCAGGAAATATAAAAAGTATTGTTGTTAACAGTGTAATATAACAGCATAAGTTCAATATGCACAATGGGACGTTTCATAAATTGAATTATTGCGTTATATTAGTAGAAGTATACTTAGCGAAGTTATAGTGATTAAATAATAATCTTTTGTGAAACATTTTCCCAATATCTGTGTTACTAATAGCTTGTTTATTCACTTTGTTGTTGTACTACTTAGCAAAATATCATAACAATAAAAACGATCTAACCGATGTGCTCCAAACCTGTTTCATTATAAAGGCAATTTTTTATGAAGACGATTTTACATATTTGCTTCAGTTGTGAAACAAATTTTCGAATTTTTTCACACAAAACATTTTCTTAATGTCCTCTCATGATGTCTGGATCCACTAAGAAGAAATTTTGGAAATTTCTTTGGGTATCTCTACATCTGTTTTTTTTTGGTGTTTTTTTTTTGCATGCCATTTGTCCACACCAGCAAGAAACACAGAAATTAAATTCATATGCAATTTCATTCCAGCTAATTTAATAGATTTTGGGATTTTTTTGAAATCTGAACGTATAAAGGTAAGATCAAACGATTGCTGCAATGGACCAATTATTGGTCCATTTTATATGCCCATCGTGTGATTTCACAATTTATTGTCCCATACGATAATCGAAAACAATATGCTGATGATTTGCCGCAATCAAATGTCACTTTGGTACGGAAATCATGTGAACGGTTGATAGGCAACTATGCCCCAATAAAAAAGTAAAAAATGCGCCAATATTTATTGTGTTCTCGAGCAGCAATCAAAGTAGTCAATACGCGACAAAGTAGTCAATACGCCAAGGGTTTTCGTAAGTACAGCAAACTTAAATTTACTTTATAGGTATGTAGTTTTAACTTATTTGAAATGTTAACATGGAACTGTGAGCTAATCTTTAATCCATATGATTAGTCTTTATTCGTTTAAAAGAAAACGAAAATTGCCTCTGATTTGTATATTTCATAAGTACAAAATATAGAAATCAGAGGAAATTTTATTTGTTTTAAGCGAACAAATCATTTTCACGTACAAAATGAAACAGAAAAAAATTATTTCTTTAAAAAAAATATTTGCAAGTAAAACAAAACAAACTAAGCTGCTTGCTTGTTGCTGCTGCTCAAGTTAAAACAATCGTATGACTGGGCTGCGGTAATTATTGACCCAAATTCCTTCTTCACCAATCTGTGTCAATACAAATTTTTATAAAATGGGGCAATCATGTGACTGCAACTTATTTGATTGGGATAATTTAGTAATTGTGCATCAATTCAGCACAATAAAAATTGGGTCATATTGGTGTATTTGCGGCAATCGTGTGATCCTACCTTAAGCGTTTAAGCTGATCCCTCTTTTTGGTATTTTTTTATGAAAGCATTCCTTTATTAGGAATAATTCTTTAATCAGGCTCAAGCGTAGCATTTTTATTTCTTATAGAATGAAATATTTTTATTAATTGATGTTTTTAGCTGGAGTAAGTACCGGTAGTTTTATGTACCGCTGCGCACTTCGTCACCTCTCATGTCATGGTAATAAGGAAAAAGTGATTGAGTCATATTCTACTGTTTTGCATGAGAGAACTTTTAAGCTTTCATTTCGCTAAAATTAAAAATATTAAAATTTAAATTACAATTCTATTAATTTATCTAAAATTTCACATATTTATTTACTTACTTACTTATTTTATTGTGCACTTTAATATTTCAAGAGCCAACTGTTACAATAAGTTTATCATCAAACGTTCAAAAGCAATGTCGCACTTTGTAGCAGAAAGTTATTTCTTATATTCTAAGGTTGCAGAAATGCAATGAAAAGTGATTTCCCCTATTATTTGCCATATTATAAGTTATGTGTTCAAAATAAAATTGTATGGGAAAAGTTCACCACAGAAAATAAAAGAAATTTTTAAAATTGTCTATGTAAATAATTATTTGCGATAGCGATGAATACGAGTACTTAATGGTTTTTTCAATTAAAATATTAATTAAAAAGTAGAATTTTTTCTAAACAAACCTTAGGCTTAAAAAGAAATTTATGTTTTTAAAAACAAGTGTATTTCTGATTTTTTTTTCAACTTTGATAAGAACTTTAAATCAAATGGCTTCTGACAACCTTATGCCAATTTTTGTGTATTTGAGTCCATATTTAAATTATAATTAAATGTCCAACCCCAATCCACAATCTCGTGCAAAATAGCATAGTATACTGGAACTCACCATTTAACAATTCTTAGTGTACATGCTACGATGCCAGACTATTTGCACAAAATTGTAAATTGGGCAAACTAACATTTAAGCTTTATGCATGTACCTCTCTAGTCAGCCTAGAACCATATGCCTCTAAGTCAACACTCTTTTTTCTAGCGACAATTGCACTAGTTGAAATGTCGACAACTTTCTTATTATGCGCGAGTAGAGATACGTTACAGCCAACAGTTCAAGTGTATTTCTAGTGACATGGTCAACGAGCGCGTCAATAGTTTGTTTTTCTTTTTTATTATGTTGTGCAATAATGTTATATGATTACATATGTATGTATGTGTTTAAGTTTGTTGCCTCAACACTTATAAAAATGTAGACGAGGGTCACTAAAATGTATTAGTGAATCTTTAGTAAAAATGTCTCCATATGGTCGTAAAATAGTCTTCTGGAAGATTTTGAATGACGACTTTATGTTATATGTCAATACGCGATTACACTGGCTGGGTACACCTAGTCAGAAACACTATTGACATTGTCACTAGCAAATCATTACTATTTTACTGTTGACATCGAGCTAGAAATGGTGCCAATGTCACCATGTAGTCCCAAAAGAACTACTTACTCAACAGTGCTAAAGTCTAGTGGTAGATTTTCAATGACAAGCTAATGTTAAATGTCAATAGGTACTTAAATTGGCTGGGGTACACCTGGTCAGTAGTACTACTGACAATGTCAATAGTAAATCGCTACAATTTCACTATTCGTATTTTCTGTAGGGACCATATGTTTTTATGTATGAGTGTGTTGAAAACATACACATGAACATCATGTGGTGGTATTTAAAGACATCATGTGTCATATTAAAAAGAATTTCAATTCAAGTTGAGCTTTCATTACAAAAACCTTTCAGCAAATTGATATAGGATGAATCAAAACAATTCCCATATTCCATTAGCAAAAAAGTTTCGTATATAAGGCAGAAATTTACATCAACTGATACCACACACAGTGGACCAAACACAGAAGAACGCTGATTATGAACGTTTAGTGACCTTCGAAAACGGCTAGTTGTTCCGTTCAACTATGTGTTCTTATCAGAATATTTACAACTAACTTTGATGTTATTTGTTCATTAATAATTATCACATGTAATTTGGCTTAAAAAGCGATACGAACTTTAGCCCGTTCAAATCATATATATAAAAAGAATTTCGTTTAATTTTCATAAATATGTAACATATAATCGTACAATACATAGTTTCATATCATAAAATATATAAATAGAAAAATGCATAGTGATGTTCTTTTTTTCATACAATGTGTTCTAATGCAATTTTCTACGTGTTGATAACCTAACTTATTCGTTTATATGAAACAGCTGTTGTTTGAAAGGCTTCCCATAATATTTGGAAATTATTTAGTGCTGCCCTATTTGCAACGTAATTTAATAAGAACTTTAATTAACTACTGGAAAAATGAAATCATATTTAAAAACAATTTAATTTCAATTGAAAATTTGGTAATAACGTACTTAAATATTAAGTTAAAAACTTGGGGATAGACACATTATACTTATGAAAAAAGACTTTCTTCTGGAAGCTGACTTAATTATTACATTTTCCAGAATACTATTAAGATACATCTATAAATCTTAAATAAATATACATACATACATATGTATATTTTATTATTGATTTTAATTACTAAAGGAAATTGTGAACATAAGCTTAACAGTGAACGGACCAAAAGTGTTGAGAGCTCCTTTCAAGGCAGAAGACTCGCAGCATGAAATTATTGAAAACCAAGCCGTGGCCAATAAGACTATAAACACATTTCCTATTCCATTAACAGCTGTTCGCTACCACATTTCATTAACCTCTTGTGTAAGCGGCAGCAGCATAACTTAAACTTACTATGTTCTTTCTACAAATACTAATATATTCCATTTTCGTATTTGCGAAATTCTCTTGGGAAAGTTGTTATTAAATAATAACTCTGATTTACACACTCCTATAAGAAAAAACAAATAATTAAAAGCACTTTCATAAATCCACAACTTTTCAGCCACATTCAATGATTTCGGAAGAGCAAAAGACGTAAAACTACCACAATAAATACAAACACAAAGACGAAGCAAACAGCCGTTGGGGCTTTTGTAATTGCGCGTGTTGCAGCCACAACAGAGAAGACACTGACACTGAACAAAAACAGTAGTTGAATGTGTAATTTTAATGTAATGAAATGAAATGAAATGTAATGGTATTTTGAACATTTATAGAGTTATAAATAAAGATATTGATCTTGATTTTTATTATCATCATTTCAAAGCTACATACGTGTACGTCGTATGAGTGTCTGAGACGATGTTTTTCTTTGCGTTTCAATTTTGGCTGGAAGAAAACAACACGTTCAAATGATTTCTAGAAAGAAAAAACTTTAAAGTATACTCGTAAATATGTATAAATATCTATATATTTCAGTCAGTGTTTTTTTGTTGTTGTTTCTTGAAAGTTTTTAAGTGATTGCTTAATCGGTACCGTGCGGCTATTAAAAACGTTAAAATTATTATACAATCCGTGACAAATAAATAAAAGTTTAAAGCATCTTTTATGTATGCACATTTATATGTATGTTTATATTTTAGTTGAAATAATAAGACAAACAACTTCAAATATATATAATGTCTGATATAAATATATACACAACACACTTATTTGTATAAGTAATAGTATAAGACTTATACTGTACTCATACGCCTTCTTATGCAAATAAGTGACTATTCGCTGGGTTGTATAGCATGATTACCCGACTGCGCAACGCAAAGAAAGGTATTGTATTTATCAGGCTATGTATATATATATATATATATATATATATATATATATATATGTATGTGTGTATTTATGTATGTGTGTTTCCTTGCGGCCCTATATAAACCGAACGCGTGACCCGATTTTTATTCTTACGTCAATCGATTTTTCTTAATCCTAGGAGCATCACTAAAGATATGTGAGGGTGAGTCGGTAGGCTAGTGAATAGTGTGCTAGCCTTGTTAACTTTATCTTTGTGGTACATAGCGCCATCTTCTTCTGAACCAGTTTTAGAATTTCTGCCCGAACAGGTTCTTGAGAAACTTATTTTTATTATGTAACTTTTAAATGCTTAATATTTTATAATGTTAAAATCTTTAGTAACTCTCAATTATTTCTTAAAGAATTTTTATATATAAAAAAATATTGCTTGAGAAATATTATAAGCTTTTATATCTCTTAAACCTATTACTAGATATCAGATAAGAGGTGCATCATTCATGAAAAAATTAATTTGACAATTAATTTATTAATTTAAAATAATGTACTATAAAAATAAATGCCATCTAAAGAATTTTTCTGCAACGACAAATGTCGAATATTTCATAGGATTTCAAATGCATTGAGTATTGTTTGTGGTATAAGTAACTGCTCAGATCTTAGATATGATTCACAATTTCTGAAAAATTCTATTAATTAAAGAAATTGGATTATTTTAAAAGCTGTTAACGAACCTCCAATAATCTAGTAAATACATATTTGCAAGATTCTCATTCAAAATTGAATGAAAGCATCAGCGAAGAGATGAAGAAAAAATAAAAATCTATAACAGTAAACACGAAAATAGAAAAGCATAAATAAATATTTCCACTAAGTGTATCGTGGATTAAATATTGCAACATTTGTACAAGAGAGTTAAGCACAAAGTGAACAGTTTCACTCTAGAAATAATCAACAGGAGATTCGTTTAGGAGTTGTATTTATATTAAACACCATCGCCTATTAAATAGCTCTTGGCTAGCTAGATCAATGTTGGAATTAGAAATAGCTTGAACAGATTCCCTTAACCTCAACACATCCAGATGTGATGCTAATTAGATTTTCGAAAATCCTAATTCAATCAGAAGCTTCCTCTGTTTTATATTTAAAAAATCCATATAAGGCCCCTTTCACATTAGGCAACTTTACTTGCGCAAGTATAATTTTCATGTTTATTTATTTTCTTTTGAAATTGCTTCTATGTTCACATTCAGTTCATTTGTTGAGCAAGTTTAATTTTCTTATGCTATTGATTAGTTGTTCTGTTTCATCTCGCTTCCAATTTCTCATTATTTTTTTACTTTTTATTCACAAATAAAATTTTCTTATTAGACAACAGACCGAAGAAGAAATAAAAGACAATGTCAAAAACAAATCAATATCCCAAGCCAACAATGACAGCTGAAACAGAATTGTGGCAGAATTGCCAAGTTCAAGCAAGTCTGTGTACTCAAATCTCGGCAATTCTATCCCCTTCAACCGACCTTTCCTCTCACACCCACAAACACAAGACTTGCGCAAGTAAAGTTGCCTAATGTGAAAGGCGCCTAATGGATCTGTTTCAAAGAAAACAAAGACGAATTTTCGTATTTTATTGATGTTTTCAAAGCGAACGTATCCTATCAAGGGTATTGTACCGGCAACCGATTTATAAGCATTTTTCACTGCAACGCACTGTATAGATCGATCGTAATCACACTTGTAGCATCATCATCGTTATGAAGAATAATCATAAAAGACGACCATAAGAAACAAAAAGCAATAGCAACAAAAAAATTAAATAAAAAATAGAGAACACGCGCTTTAAACAAAAACTACTAGAAATGCCAGTACACAACAACTACACAGTGGACCGACCAGGCAATCATGGTTTACGATTTCTAACCAAACAACAATATTATAGTTATAGACTGTTTAATGTTAAAGTGCTTAAAGTTACATACTTTTAGCCATTTATAGCTTTTGGCAATACTACAATACTCGCAACATAAAAAAAGAGAAAGAGAAAAAAATATTTAGAAATCCCATAAACAACTTGACTGCAATAACAAATGATAATAATAAAAATATGTGGAAGTTCTCAAATAATAATAAAAAAAAAACAAATAACTAACAAATAGAACGAAACTAGTCAACCCAACAAAGAACTGAAGAAGTAAAACATTATCCTCCCAGTTTGGTAATGAGAGAAGAGGCAGGCATCAATATCTTGATGATCTTTCAACAGCATCCTCAGCATCTATAACTGCCACTAAAAAAAATAAACCCATCATAGTTATAGTCATACTTTAAACGAAAAGATCTATGTATCAAGCTGTTGAAGATTTCTAGGGAAATTAAATAGTTTTAATGTATCTTGTTTTTTTTTTCGTTACTTAAAAAAGCTCCTTTTAAACTTATGCTGCATGTTATGCAGTTTGGTTGCTTTATGGCCTTTAAAAGAGAGTGTTGATGGTTTATTGTCATAAAACTTGACTTGTCTTAAATAAAAAAAAAAATGAAATAGAAAAATCATTTAAAATATTTATTGATTTTTTCCTCTCATAATTCATTTTGCTTTAACTTCATGCTTTTCAAGCAGAACGAAACGGTGGGCCGTTTATTTGTTTGACTGACAGACAGACTGTCTAACTATTTTGCTGCTGTTTCTGCTGATCCTGTCGATAGCAAAAGTACACACATATGTACATACATACATTTGCTGCACTCATATCTGGAGTTAATTTCAATACTTTAAATGGTCTCAAACATAAATATTAATACATGACACGTGTTGTGTTTATTAATATTTATCATTCGTGCTAATAATGGACTACAAGCAACTAAATATTAAGCAAACTAGATAAAGTCAATATTTCTTCTTTTTTTGTATGAAGGGGTTAAAGGGTTATTTGGAGGGTATTTATCTAATAAACTGGCTAAGGAATGGGGGGGGGGAGAGGAAACAAAACAATAGCCGCCACAATAATAATAATTGGTAATTAAAAATAAAATAAACACTTGTTACAGTTGCATTTTAAAAAGGTATGCTACAAATAAATGTATTTATAAAAAAAAACTAAATAAAATAGACGGCGGGTTAGATGACAAATTAAATGTTTTCTTTGGCATGTTTTATAGACAACAAACAGCAGTTTTGCGTCACAGAAGCAACTATTATTATTATTATTATTATGACCCCTTTCGCAAGTTTGCTTTGACAAAGATTTTTAAGATTTTTTTAAATTTGCTTCACTTTTGCACATTCAAAATTTAATTTGAATTAAATTTATATTTTTGTATATTATATTGATTAATTGATATTGATTTTGAATTTAAATTACATGGGTTTTATCGCAGCTTTAAGTCTGAAAAAGACTTGGAACTTGGTGTTTGACACAAACCTATTATCAAACATTTTTAAATTATATGGGTTTGATAATGGAGTTTTTAAGAACAGCATCAGATGATGTAAAGAAGGAAGATTAATGGACTGATGATAAAATATTATGAGTTTTTTGGAAAAATCCTCTACCATCTTTTTGCCATTGAAAGATTCACTCAATTCATCTCGACAGAGGAAGACAAATAGCCATTTTATGGGGAGGTCATATGAGTTTTTATTTTATGTCCTTATTCATAATGAGTTTCCTTTCCTAAATCATACAATATTTTGCTTCTCCATCAGCAGAATAGGGGAACAAGGTCCAAAAAAAAAGCCAACATTTTAATTTTTTCTCAAATATTTCCTAAACTGTAAGCGAAACCCCACAAATGTAGCAGACTTTGTTTAGTGCTTGGATAGGAAAAAAAATCAACTTGCAAATATTTTTTTATCAAATCAAAAACATCAGCTTGGATAGGTTTTACTTTTTCATTAACCCTAACTTGCCCATTTTGGCGCTTTGTGGCTGCTCCCCTCTTAAAGAGATATAGTAAAAGTTCCAGGCATACGATATGTTAAACCTCCTTAAATGCACTATGAAATTTCATAACAATCGTACAGCTAGTTTAAAAAATGCAAAATTATTTCCAATTTTTTTTTCATAACTCCCTACTGTATATTGTATACTTTAGTCCCTGCTAGGCACCAGGAGGCATCTTCGGATCGAGCTAAAAAATTAAGAACGCATTTATGACAGCAAATCGTATATTTTAGATAGCGCACAAATGTATATCAATTAAAGAAAACAATTTTCAGACACACATCTTCGCTTTTGTAAAAGTAAATGGGTATGTCCGTATGAATATTTTATAAAAACATTCTCCTGAAAAATTAAATTTTTTGTCGCTTACGACTAAATCGAAAATAAGGCTCGATATGTTTAGGTATGTACTTATGTACATACGTATGTATGTATGTACATTTGTATTATTTTTAGTTTCTGAAAATTAATTTTAGACAACAAATAAATCCGCACAACTCCAGAGTTTCTTGTCTTTTGATTGCCATGGTTGACGGATTGCGTAACTTTTTTCTAAGTCGTTTTTGATTTTTTTTTGTATGGATGTATGTTTATACAAACAAAAGCTATTGTTTTCCCAACAACAAAAAATTCAAAGAAAAAGTTTTTTTTTCAGATTTTTATATTAAAACACGCAATTGTTTTACAACAAAGTTAACAGCAGCGAAAAAAAAAACAATTACATTTATCGTACAAAGAAAATAGTTGTGTAGTAGCGGCGAAAACATTTAAATAGATTTTTGTTCGTTGTTGTTGTTGGAAAGTTTGTTACTGCAACCCTCTCAACAATGTATAGAATGTAAGTAACAACAAACAACTACAACAATGCAATTGAAAATAATTTTGGAAAAACTCAAGTAGATTTTCGAAAAAAAATTTTTTTTTCGTATTTAAACAAACAATGGCATGTCGTGGTAAAATGTTATTGTTTATTGTTGTAAAAAGAAAAACGTTAACAACAACAGCAACCACAAACTTTACACAGTTATTTGTTTTAATATTAATTTATTAGATTCCTAAGAAACTCTTAAAATTTATATTAGCATAAAAATATTTTATTTCATGCAAGATACATACATACATACATACGTATATAGAGAGAGGAAATTTTAAATAAATTTAAATGCAAAATTATATGTTAAAATTTGTGAGAATATTCAAATTTTGTTCATATCAACAAACATTATATAGTTTTAATAAATTATGTAAGTATGTATGTACAATTTGGATGTTTTTTATGAACACTTTGAAATTAAAAAAAATATGCATATTAGTTTGTAAAATTAAAAACAGAAAGATATTAAACAACTTTGTTTGTCCAAATTACATTCAGCGTTACATCTTTGGGATTTTCTTTAAATTTTTTTTGCATCACAATTATTTGCATCGTAATCGAAATGTCACAAATTTTTACTCAGTTTATGAAAATAAATACATTCTAAAAAGGTAAATTTTAAAACAAGTTTTTTTCCGAAAAAACCTTTTTTAAATATTTTTTTAAATATACATATATTGATAAAATAGCTTGCAGAAAAAAGTATTTTTGTTGAAAATACATACTTTAAACGTGAATTTGTATGATACATTTTTAAAAAACTAAGTTTTTTGGCCAAAATAAGCTACATATGTATGTACATATTATTAAAAGTACATTTAATGAAATAATTAATACCTTTTATTAAAAGTACCTTTTATATATAATTTGACTCTTGCAAAAACTGCTTTTTATTAAAAGTACATTTTATAAGAAGTACCTTTTGTAAAAAGTATTTATTGTAAAAAGTACCTTTTGTAAAAAGTACCTTTTGTAAAAAGTACCTATTGTAAAAAGTACCTTTTGTAAAAAGTACATTTTATAAAAAGTACCTTATGTAAAAAGTACCTTTTGTAAAAAGTATTTATTGTAAGAAGTGCCATTTGTAAAAATTATATTTTATATAAAGTATCTTTTAAAAAAAAATGCCTTTTGTAAGAAGTAAAGTCTTGCACAAGACCATTTATAAGACATTTCAAGACATGAGAGATTTTCCATATTTCTTTACTACAGCGAAATATTCTAAAACAAACGCTAAGCAACACTATTTGCAAGGCATTTTTCTCAGTTGTTTGTCTTGCCAACAGTGTTGTTTAGCATTTGTTTTAGAATATTTCGGTGTAGTAAAGCATTTGAAAAATGTCTCATGTCTTGAAAGGTCTTATAAATGGTCTTGTGCGCGACACTAGTAAGAAGTGTGTACCTATTGTAAAAATTACTTTTTGTTAAAAGTACCCTTTGTAAAAAGTACCTTTTGTCAAAAGTACCCTTTGTAAAAAGTACCCTTTGTCAAAAGTATCTTACGTATAGAAAGTACCTTGCATAAAAAGTACCTATTATTAAAAGTACCTGTTATAAAAAGAAGCTTTTGTAAAAAGTGCCTATTGTAAAAAGTAAATTTTATTATAAGTATCTTTTATAAAAAGTATCTTGCATAAAACGTACCTTTTAATAAAAGTAGCTTATACCCTTATTACCCTTTTATAAGAATTATCTTTTGTAAAAACTACGTTTTATAGTAAGTACTTTATATACCTTTTTTTAAAAAAAAAATGTTTGAAAAGTACCAGGTTTTTTTTAAATTACTCTCTGTTAAAAGTACCTTTGGTAAAAAATACATGTAACAATAACATTTCAATAAAATGTAACTTTGGTAAAAAGTAAGTTTAAGATATATGGAGATATCTTGTGAAAAGTAAAAAAGCTTCTATAAAATGTACCTTTTTTTAAAAGTATTTTTGTTTTGTAAAAAGAGTATTTGTAAAAAAATTGCCTTTTCCTTAAAGTACCTTATGTGAAAATCACCGTGTACAAAATTAATGTCCGCAATAAGTGTTTTTTTCCAAAAAAAAAACACTATATAAAGTGTATTAAAATAAAATGTCTTGAAAAATTAACTTCTTGTAAAAAGTGCCTTTTGTGAAATACACGTACCTTTTGCTAAAACTATCACCTTTAAAAAGAAATTTCAGTAAAAGGTATACATACATATGTACATATTTCCTAAAAAGTACAATTTCTTTCTAAAATGGTACCTTTTCTTTAAAGTACTTAAAATGCGTGTGCAATGCTAAGCATGTATTAAGAGCAAACTTGCTTTGCGGAGACATTTTTTGCATTTTATCGGCATTTATGAACGTCGCTATGCAACTAATACATATGTTTGCCTACAAAATAAAAATGATGCGCGATTTTGATAACTGATACTCATTGAAATAAGTTGCCAAACGATTAGGAACATTGGACATTGCCAGATAGTTTACATATGCGTTTACGAAGTGTATGCATTGTAAATTTGAATTGCAACTTGCGCTTAGGAAGTCGGCCGTACTTCTTATGAAAAGAACCTTTTTGTTAGAAGTACCTTTTGTAAAGAGTACCTTTGCCAAAACATACCTTTCGTAAAAAGTACTTCTTCAAAAAAGCAAAAAATATTTTTTCTAAAAATTACAACTTTTCTAATAGTACCTTCGTAAAAAGTACATTTCTAAGCAGAGCTTTTACTAAAAAGTACGGTTTTGAGAAATACTCTTTCCAATAATAAATATAAATTTTGGTTTTCGCTTAAACCAATCTAGAGAATAGATCCAATTCATTTAAGTAACTGCTTGAAACATTTATATTAGGCTAACTCAAAAATTGAGATTTTTGAGTTGATAATTATATATAATTTTTATAAAACATTTTTACAGTATATAAAAATTTCACTAAAATGTTAGTTTCCTTTAGAGTTTTGTGTAAAAAAATTGCATATCTTCAAACTCATTTTTGAATTATGACATTGTTGCGCTCAGTAGTTTCTCAAGAAGTTAGTAAATATTTTTAAGTACTAGTACATTTTCAGTTTACTTTCATGCATGCATATCTGTTTCCAACTGCTTAGGCCGGTGACATTTCTTTTTTTTATATTTTTCCTTTCAATGGGAAGATATTTTTCTATATTTATCTTTTTGTTTTTTTTTTAATGAAAATGCATGATTTTAAAACAATAAAAATGATGACAAAATGTCATTGTAATTGTTTGTTGTTTATCATAATCTGTTTCAGTTCCCTTTTTTTTTTGGTTTTGAAAAATTTTATGCTTTAGTGATTTTTAGAAATTTAGCATTTTATTGTGACTTAAAATAAAAATTATTATAAATATTTAAAAATGTCTCGGATGAAAATATTAAAAAAAAAAATTGTAAATTCAACAAAGTGTAACCGTCACGTAAAACTGAAAACAATGTAAGCAAAATTATTTGAAAAAAAAAATCCCCTGAAATCAGCTTTTAGTAAAAGACTATTAAGAACTAATCATTACAGAAAATTGTTTAAAATATTTTAAATTTATATGACACATTCCGTTCAGACAGGAGGCAAAATTTAGTTCTCTAATTGGCATCAAATTATGCAAGTAACTGCTTGGCCCTTAGAAGCTTTTACATTGTAAAATTTACAAGCACTCGTATTACTAAACATCAAATATTGACTTGGCTGCCTCTTGAACCATCATGGGCAGAGTTTAATGTTTGTATTGTAGTTGTTTTGGCTTTTGCTCTTGTTTCAAAAAGGAGTTTTGTTGCAATATTTGAAAACAAAGCAAACTTATAAGAACTGCTGCAGAAGAGTGGCAAATGTATAAGAAAATCCTGATTTATTTGATACTTTTGTTGCCAATTAACATTTGAAACCTTTACTACAATTTGTTGAAGAAACAATGTTTTTTTATGAAAGGAGATAATGACAAAAGAGATAATTTTAATATGAAACAACATTAATAAAATTAGAAGTAGACAGAGTTTAAAACTATGTTTTGTGTCTAGTATTCTATAGAAGTATATTATAAAAATAATTATTTAAAATTAAACTTATAGCGCATTCAGGCTGGCACCAAATTAAGCATTTTCGTGATTTCGATCGAAATCAAGTTGAAATTAAGTAATTTCATTTAAGTAATTTTGACATTTTCCAAATTAACTTATTTTACTCAATTTCGATGACGTTAACAAGAAATTACAATACACAACTCTGTTTTTTTGTACTAAAACTACTTTTTTTCAACCATGAATGAATGAAAAGAAATGAAATGAAAAATTTTAAAAAGAAATCAAAATTTTTAAATTCAATATGAAATTAAAATAAGATTGAAAATTATAATATTAATGAAGATTTTTTAAAGAAAAATGTGTATAAGTGTAACAAAGAATATATTCAACTAGAAAGAGTAGTTCAAAGTCAATGTCATTTAGTACATGCATGAATATCTTTTATTTCGTTTGTAATTTAATCTTGAAATTACTTAATTTTGTGTCAGCCTGAATGGCCTGACTATTAGCTATATTCATAAAAAATTTGTGTATATTTGATATTTATTTTAAGAAAATTTTGTATGACAAATTTTAAATAAAATACATTTCGCTACGCTGCACAGTGGGGTGAATGGTAGAGAAAGTGGCGATTAATTCATAGAAGTCGTTATTTTAAACTGTTAATAATTTTTATTGATGAACATTAATAAATAAATAAAAAAAAGCATTTAAAAAAAAACTAAAAAAATTTTTAACCTTTTATGGTTTTTTTGTATTTTGGAGAAAATTTTCTTATTTGACTATTTTTTCTGTAACTTTGTAATGAAAATTATAAATTAGTTCAAATTGCAATAACTTGACAAGTGAAGTTCTGTGATATTAGTTTTAAGTTTGCCTGTGAAATTTTACATTAATTTTTATTATTTAAATTATACAATTAATGGTTCGTGCTGTCCAGTTTTATAATTTATTTAATAATGTAACTGAAGATCAATTTAAAAATAAAAATTCTCCTGAAGACGCCGGAAAAAAGCTGACGAAACGTTGAGAAAAAATATGAAATAAATTGGTTTTATTTGCATCCTAAGAATCAAGAAATCTGACCATAAATAGCTAACGTGAAACACAATAAAAAACATAAATTAGTTAATTTTAATTATAACTTTTCGAACTTAATTTATTTCTATATTTATGATTTGAACGAGCTAAAACAGCTGGCTGTTCCGTTCAACTAAGTGTTGCTGTCAGAATATTTACAACTAACTTTGATGTTATTTGTTCATTAATAATTATCACATGTAATTTGGCTTAAAAAGTGATACGAACTTTATCCCGTTCAAATCATAAATATAAATTAGTAAATTAAATTATAAATTAGAGCATACCTTGTGTGCCTTTAAAAACAGCATTTTTTTGGTTAAAAAAAATAAATATTTAATACCTACTTTTCTTATTTATTTTTAGCAACAGGAATTCTCTCACAAGCACCTTCATAGCTCAAAAATCGCACAAATGCGCAAATAGGTATTCTGGGATTTAGTAGATAAAGTTTTAAATTTTAAGAGCATAAAAGCATTTTTTCCTGCACTAATCCGCAAAGTTGTGTTGATTGTTTTTTAATATTTCTAAAAAATATATCTAAAAAAAATTATTTTTTAAATGCTCACATACATGAAGTTGACGGTTCCATTATAAAACTTTTACTTATAGAAGTCTTAACAAAAACTATAATCACTTGAAATATCAAAATTGTCTCTTTTAATCAATGCGCGCAAAAATAACTAAAAACTTTGAACACACACACTGCAAATAAAGTTAACTACCAAGAACTTTTATTTTTGCAGTTAGTGATGCAAAATTTTATCTTCTTTAATATGATAGCAAATAGGGTTGTGAAAGTTAAAGTTCATGTTTTGCATTAATTGCCACTTGTGAAGGCTTTCACCCCACAGTGCGCAGTGCGTCTGTACGTCACAGGGTGTTTTCTTGAATTAGGTAAGAGCTACGTTCTAGAAATTTTTACAGGATGTGTAGAACTTTGACCGCTACAAGAACAAATACCTGACAGTGAAAAATTAAGGGATAATCCAAAACGAGCAACGAAAAGTTCTAAAATCCCATACAATTATATATACATAGATACTTGAAATTTGCAAAGTAAGTGTATATAGATTACAACAATTAGTCCGAATTTATACTATGCAAGTCTTATTGCTAAGCTGATTAGTATGTTAGGAGAGAGACAAGGGGAAATGAAACGTTTCTGTTCCCCTCGTCTCTCTCTCTTCCACAAACTAATCAGCTTAGCAATAACACTTGCATAGTGCAAATTAGGACTTAACAATAAGGTCTAAAAATCAATATTAAAGGGTGTTCCATCATTAAGCGCTATTTTGAATACGCATTTTTTTTTTGTATCTTGGAAGCCGTAAGAGGCAAAGTCTTGAAATTTTCCAAAACGGTAAAACTAAAAAAATCCAAAAATTATAAAATTGTCAAAACTGAAAAAATCATTAAAAGGAAAAAGCGCCAAATTGCAAATAAGAAACTTAAACAAAAACATATCAGCAAAAACCGAGAAATCACCATAATAAAAAATAGCCATATTAAAAAAAACGCTCAAAAACCGAAAAATCGCCAAACCGAAAAAAGCACCAAAACTAAAAAATCGCTTCAACTAAAATAAATCGCCAAAACCGAAAAAACGTAACTCCTCGAGAGCGAGCCAAATTCCCACTTTACTGAATTTATTTTCAAAATCCCACACTGTGGTGCATCGTTAGCTGAAAACCTTTTGTAAAAAAATGCTTTTTGCAAGACGTAATATCCTAAAATGTATGTATGCACATTTAAAAAAAAAATTACAAAAAAACTTGAAAAAGTGCATACGAAAAAGTATCTTTCAAAATAGATTATCCTTTACAAAATAAATTTTTAAGAATTAACTTTTTAGAATGTACTTTTTGAAACAAGTACGTTTAGCAAGAAGTATCATCGGAAATAAGAACCATACTAAAATATATTTAAAAAAAATTATATTTTGAAAGAAGTACTTTAAAGCACCCTTTTATAAAAACCACTTTTAAAAATTACCATTTGAAAATATCAAATTGGGAAAATAGAATTGTACTAAATGTACTTTTTAAAATAGCAATCGTTTAAACAAATACTTTTCAAAAAGTGCCTTATCTGAGAAATAAATGCTTCTCGAAAATATACATTTTTGAAGAATAAGCTTTCTTATAGGTACAATTTTCTAAAGTACCTTTTGTAACAGTACCACAAGAAAAACTACCTATTGGAAAACGTACCTTTTGAAAATAGCACCGTTTTATAATTTGACCTTTTGGAAAACGTACTTTTTCAAAATAGTATATTTTGAAACGTACCTTTTGCAAAAGGGCCCATTTGAAAAAAAAATTTGTAAAAAGTAAATTTTAAAAAAGACATTTTGAAAAAGTACCTTTTGAAAATATTATCTTTAAAAAAGTACCATGAGATAAGTCTTCATTAACAAAAGCGGGTCTTTTGTAAATGTACTTTTTGGAAAAAATGCCTTAAAAAAAATTGTTTAAGAAAGTACTTTTTTAAAAAAGTACTTTTTGAACTTATGTCAAAAAGCATACAAATTATCAATTAACCCCACCCCAGGACATCACCATATAAAAGTGACTGTTCCGATTCATAGGAAGTGTTAGACCTCGGACTTGTGCCTATCAGAAGCGTTTCTGGCATTACTTGTCTTTAATTTGTAGAGAGATTCAAGTTATGGAAGTTCAAGTTATAGAAAAAAAAACGTAAGGGAATTTACCTTCTCTTCGCTGTTACTATGCGATTTTTCTTAATTTATAGAAACTTCAGGCTATAGAAGTTACATTTACAAAAGTTTAACTGTACCTTTTAAAATAAATAAATTTTGAAAATAAGAATCTTTTGAAAGAATACGTTCTAAAAAGTTTTCTTGAAAAAGCATATGCCTAATGAATCTTAAAAAAAAACCAAAAAGTACCTATTTAAAAAAGTACCATATAAGAAAAAGGCAATTTTTGAAAAAAGCCACCTTTTAAAAAAAGGACGTTTTGAAAAAAAGTAGCTCACGAAAAAGTACCCCTATTGGAAAAAATACCTTTTGAAACAAAGTACTACCTCTTGTAATATGTAAATGACTTTGGAAAATAAGAACCTTTTGAAAGAATAAGTTTGAAAAAAGTTTTTCTTGCAAAAAACAGTATGTTCTCTAAATTGTTATCGCCTTATTTATAAAAATTATTAAGGTTTTATAAAGCGTTTTTAAAATAGATTTTCATAAAAAATTTTCGTATTAAGCCTTAATAATTTTTATAAATAAGTCTGTAAGTATTTTGTTTTAAATTTTGTATTTTGTTTTAAGATTTGGTTTCCCATGAAGTAAACTTTTTTTTTAAATTCATTTCTAATAATTAATCACGAATCTGTGCGATATTTCGATGCATATATTCTATATTTATTTTTTGCTGATTTTATTCCTTCTCAAACTGACAAGATTTTGCAATTTCCTTTAATAAAAGATTTATATCACAAAACAAACTTCAATCATCAAAAGCATGTGTCAGTTACCAGTTTTTAGCAGATTTATTTTTTTCATCTTTAGCTTTTTGAAATTGTGGTAAAGTTTCATAAACGATTTTGAGATAAAAACTTGTACAAAACTCATATTTAATGTACGAGAAAAATATAAAAAAATTATTGTATAAATTTTGTATTTTTAGTATGTCAACAATAACGGCCCACAAATTACATACAACACGGTGACGAGTGTCTATGAGCAAGTGTGTGTGTATGCGTTTGTTTGTGTGTGTATGTGTTTGTGTTAAAGTCAATGAATATGTACGTGTAAATGTGAACATATTGAAGAGTAAAAATAAATGAACAAAAAATTTAAATGAGTTTTAAGTATAAAAATCATTTGATCATTGATAAATGATCTTATTAACATGAACATGATATTAATTATTTTCATATGACAAAGTTTTAAAAACAAATTTGTGTCTTTTTTATTAAACAAGAGCTGAAGGTTGGAGAAGAAGCTAATTATTTTTTTGAATGCAATTACTTAGTTCAAACGAATGTTTGTCAAAAATGCGTTTTAATGTATTTAAAAGGAATTAGTTTAAAAAACTAACGCACCCAAACATTTTTCACATTTAAATTCAAATACGAAAGTGTAAAAATAGAAGTTGGTTTTAACTCAATTGTGCTTCGACAAGCTTTACTTGATGTACAAACCTAGCTAAAAAAATATTTATTTATTTATTTATTTATTTATTTAGAAATTAGCTTACAATTGCAAATTATATGCTAATTTATGATGGTCAGCAATAGCAACGAGGCCTTCAGCTTTACTTTTTATCGGCTAAGAGCTTGTATAGCGGTAAATATCTTATATGTAAATTTATGTGTACTTATATGTATGTATATTAAATTTATTTAGATTTATAGTTTTTCTAGATATACTTATAAACATTAACTGCTTTTAGAAAGCGAATGATAGTGGAAATGTTGTCGTCTGTGAGATTGCCCAGCAGATCGATTGGGTTTTTGCCGTTGAAGTACTGTTGCCTTTCGGTTTGATGATTTTGACATTCAGTGAGAAGGTGTGTTGGATCGATAGGGTATGGTAGCACACAATCGCATGCGTATATATCCGGAAGTTTCAAAATACAGCCGTGTGTGAGTCTAGTATGGCCGAGTCGTAGCCTGGTGATTTTAATTTGGTCAAGTCTATTGCTATTTGAGTTCCTGTAGAAATTAGCTGTTGTATCAGGATAATTGGCCTTAATGTTTTTGTACCACTGGGATGTACTTAGCGTGGATGAACTGTTATTTTTGTAGTGATTCACTATTAGATTTGATATATCTATGGGGTTGCAGTTTTCTGTGGTAATTAATGGAGATTTTAGAGCGTATTTGGCTGCTGCATCCGCAAACTCGTTGCCTGGAATGCCACAGTGACTTGGTATCCATATTAGTTTGATGTCAGACGATCTTCTGATGAGTATGTTGCGAATCATCATAGTATATGTGTTATGGTTAGTTATGTTTAGTATAGATTTAAGGGCGGAGAGAGAGTCACTACAAATGGCGAATTTACCTTTTTTGTTAGAGATGTTTTGTATCGCTATTGTTATTGCTATTATTTCTGCCGTTAGGATTGTGGTATATTGTGGCAAGTTTCCAATGTGGATTATGTTATTTTCTGTTGTTACGCTAAATCCTGTATTGATGTCGTTTTTTGATCCATCAGTGTATATAAAGTGATAATTTTCATATTTGTGTTTGATGTTTTTAAATAAAGTCCTGAATTGAAATTGGTGAAGGTCACTTTTAGAGAATTGGTGTAATGATATATCAATGCTATTTTGGTCCATAGTCCAGGGTGGAAGGGATTTTACTCTGAATGGTTGAATTGGTATGTATAATAAAAATTTATTATTCATTATTTACAAAAAAAGAAAATTTTTTTAATCCCAAAAGTAGTAAAAATTGTTCCGCATAAGTTTACCATTAATTTGACAACAAAAAAATACTCATATGATATTTCATAAAATTTTGAAAAAAAAAATCTTGCAAGTCTTGCAAGTTTTTTGTACACATTTTCTTGATACGACCGGCAGCAGTACATTTTTCTCGCTGCAACAAATTAATGTGATTTTTGTTACGCGATAATAACAATAATTATAAATTTATTATTTATAAAAACTTTTGCATGAACAAAAAACCAGGCAACAGTACGGCGTGATGCGAAAGTCAAATAACCAAGTCCTTGTGCCGTTACTGCGATCCAGCTCAATAATTCTGCTGAATGCTGCTGCTTAACTGGAGGCCTCTTTTGTCTCTTCCAGAGTTGTGGATATCTCGAATAACCTCTCAAAAAAGTGGGCTTCACCCGAAAATATGCACTGGCGCGGTGTTTATGCGTAAAATATTTTTGTTACTTTTTTAGTCTGTCTGCCCTTTTTAGTTCTTTGGCTTTCGTCTGTATGAAGGATTTTTTAATCGATGAAGTTTTTTTTTCCATAGAGGTGGGCGAGTGTTGTTTTTTTATTGTGGTATTTTTGAAAAATAAAATAAGAATTTTTGAAACATAAAGAGAGAGAAACAAAACTATCAGAAATTTAAATCAAGTACACCAACAACAACTCTGGTGGGTGCTGTTTCTGTAATTCTTGTGGCAGACAATCAGGAATTTGTTGTGTGAATCATATTGAATAACAAACAAGACAACCAGAGTAATGTAGCTACAGACAAAGAAATCTCTTCGCCATTAATTGAATTTTCTTCCAATAAAACGTATAACAATTTGGGACTTATATTTGAATATCCAACTCGATAGCATATGTCCATCGCTACGAAGTTTAAGTATCCTTTTTAGAAGATATGCGAGACTAATTTGCTGATATACTTTTTCAAAAATAACATTTTAAAAAGTACCTTTGCCATACATAAGTAATTTAAAACAGATATTTTTATATATTTTGTCTTTCAAAAAAAAGAAAAAGTACTTTTTGAAGTATATTTTAAAAAAGTGCTTTTTAAAAAAGTACCTACTGCTTTTTAAAAAGTACTTTTAAAAGTTGTTTTGAGAAAAATTACTTTTTGAAAATGTACTTTTTGCAAAGTACTTTTCGAAAAAACTATTTTTGGACACGTTCTTTATGAGAAAGTATTTTTTGGACAAGTACTTTTTACAAAATAGTTTTCGGAAAAAAAAACCTTTTTGGAAAAATACTTTTTTTAAAAGCACTTTTTGGAAAAATACTTTTTTTAAAATAAAACTCAGAAATAAGCACTTTTTGGATTTTTTTTCGAAAAAGTAGTTTTTGGAAAAATGCTTTGCGAAAAAAGTTCTATTTGAAAATTACTTTTTGGGAAAATACTTTTCGGGAAAGTACTTTTAAGAAAAATATATTTTTAGCAAAGTACTTTTAGGAAAAATACTTTGCGAAAAAAGTACTTTTTGGAAGTTTTTTTCGAAACAGTATTTTTTTGGAAAAATACTTTGCGAAAAAAGTACTTTTTGGAAAAATACTTTTTTGGAAAATACTTTTCGGAAAAGTACTTTTTGCAAAAATACTTTTCGGAAAAGTACTTTTTGCAAAAATAATTTTCGAAAAAGTACTTTTTGGAGAACATTTTGGGAAAAGTACTTACAGAAAAAGTGCTTTGTAGAAAAAAATATGATATTTGAAAATAATATATTTTTGGAAAACTACCTTATGGCAAAAGTTCCTTGAAAATAAACTTTTGCAAAATAAAAACTATTCCTTGAAAAACTACGTTTAAAGAAGTGCTTTTGGAAAAGGACTTTTTGAAAAATTAGTCTTTGAAAAAGTATTTTTTGAAAAATAAACTTTCAAAATGTATGAAACAAAAGTTTTGGAATAAGTACTTTTGAAAAAGTTCCGTTTCAGAAAATGAAATTTGAAAAGCCCTTTTTAATTTATATGTAAGTTTTGTTAAAGTTTTTTTTTTTGGAAAACTACATGTTCAAACGGTACTTTCTATGTAACTATTTTAAAAAGAAAAACTATGAGTAAGTGTATTAACAGTTATATATTATAAGAAAGTAAATGCTAAGAAAATATTTTAGTAAAAAAGTACCTTTTACCAAAATTCTGCGAAAAGATTAACGACTAGACCAGACATGGTTCGCTCTCCAGAAAACTTTTATATAAGTATCGCTCAGGCTTAACCACACTCCGCATGAAATTATAACAAATGTAGGGCACCCTACTTTTATTTTTTATAAACAAAATAACTAGACTTGCAAAGAAAAGTCTAAAGCAAAATTGTGTTTCAATTTAGTCAAAGCTTTACTAAAAACCATACCATCGCTTGCACATTTGAGTTGCACCCAATAAAATTAATATTTTGCATCACAAACTGTTGCCAATTGGGTTTTGATGCATACAACCATTTATTAAATAAACAATTATTCACTACTGGAAATTCGCCAACTTCTTCACCACACATGCTCTTTCTTCACTTTGTGGTTTGTTTAATGTTTTTCTCTTCAGTGTTTTTTTTTTATTTTTTGGCAACGAGTGATCCTAATTGAATAATTACAATGATTTGAACAACATATAAATAATATTGTACACTAACAGCTACAAATGAAGATCACACTTCCAACACATCGCCAGCAAAGCAGACAAATTCTCACTTTTTTTCACCTTCACAAAGACTTTGGGAAATCAACTTCAACGTAACCAAAAGGCAGCGTGTGAACTTTTCAACAAGTTGGCAGCAGAGAGCAGAAACAAACAGATACATTTGTAATTCCTTTCAAATCTCATACTCGTACTCACTCGCGCGTATTTATAATTTTTAAAATGATTAAACTGCGTGTTTATGAGCTTTTATCGGCATATTTTGATCTCATTTTGTGTATTTTTTTTTTCATTTCAAATCCTGCCAGGGTTACAGAAACTGCTTTTTTTCTTTCAACATTCACGTTTTTTTATAAGAATACTTTTTTAAATCTTTAAAAGAAAAGACCCAACAACATTTTAGATGAACTGACAAAACGGCGCTTCATAGTATTGAAAACTGGTTAAACAGAGAATTCTTACTTTCAAGAGTTTATTTGTGTGTTAAAACGTTCTTATCCACAGACGCATCGCCCACGGTGAACACCCCCTTTAAAGGAGAACTTTGTTTATGGTTTTTAAAGTTGAGAGTTTAGTAAATTTTGGCCTTAGAATTAAAAAAAAAATAATGAAATAAAAATTTTGAGCTTGTTGGTATTTAAGAAATTTTTATTCAAACAAAACATATTTTTTATTGAGTCGCTTATTTTGAAAGTGGCATAAGTCATTTCGTTTAGAATTTTAAATTATAATATAAAATAAAATAATATTTTATTTTTATTGAACGCGTGCAAAATGAACACGAATTTAAAATATGTATTTGTTGCTGGTTGATGTGGTGCTTGAATAGCAACGAAATGCATACAGACGTTCTTACGCATTCTGGTAACTACCCATCCACGAGGCAGCGCTTTTATTAAAGTAACATATCGTCCAGTTCATAATCTTTAGTTGCAGGCCAAAAACAGTCGGTTATCAACTGTAACGCTTCCAGTCTCTTCAAATTTCTTTAAAATCTTTACAATTACTTTCACAGTGGGATGATTATGATGGCATAATAATCCGATGGTGCCCGAAAGGTGATCTCGTTTAGATCACCGCTTTTGTAGCAAGTTTTAACTATTTTTAAGCTTCATACTATTGTTAAATTAATGGAACTTCAAATAAGAGATGTTTAACAGCTGACAGCTTTGCCAGACCGTCAGAAATGGATAACCATGTAATACAAATAATTACTTTGCTGCTCACACAAATCTGAATGATTTAGTTCAGCTACGTCCAAAAAAGTGCTGGCCAACAAGAGAAATGTGCTCACGTATTTGTATTAATTCGTACAAGAAGCCGATTAAAATTAGGCACTCTGGTGCCACTTTGGCCAGCTATGGTCCAAACTCTGATATTTGAATTTGAGGTAAAGAGCTTTGAAAGCTCTTAAATTTATTCTGGTTTCTTTACAAACTAAGAGCAAGCATTGTTATTACCGAGATCTGATTGGCTGTTATGCTCTCATTGGTGTGAAAAGTTTTCGTATTGTGCATAGGGCTTGGACGTAGCTGCTTTAGTTTATTTAAAATAAAGCATTACTGCTTAAAAAATAAAAATAATCTTAGCAACTGATTAGATTTTTGTAATTAAATGACTTATGCCACCTTTTTAATAAACGGCACAGTTTTTAGTTCATGGTATTTGGACTTTAAGAGGAAGATGTACACGAATATTTGGTTTTCAAAACAGACTTTCAAGTTTGTAGGGCAACAAATTAAAACACCACAGAGGTATTAAAACAAAATCAAGTAAAAGAAGTCTTTATGTAAATTAAAACCAAAAGTTTTATTTATTTTCCTACACTGTTGATAATTTTGCTGAATTTCTAAGTTCAAACTACGACTACGACCTAGCAGTGCTATGTGAAGTCTGAGTAACAAAGCAAAGCTCGATACTAAATTTAATATTTGGTATCAGTCGAAACTTTAAGTGTATTAAGAAATATATTCCGTCTAAGAACATTTTTATCCCTTTCTTAAGAATATAACATAAAAGACTTATTTAACTTCTTTATTGCAACAGAGATATAACTAAAAAAGCTAATTTTCAAAAAATAAGTATTCAGTTTACACACAACTCACTGAAGATATAAAAATGTTTTTTTTTTTTTTGTAAAGAATTGCGTGAACTAGCCCTTTATAAAAAGACATTTTTACACAAATTGAAATATGATAAAAGGATTTTTTCTTCAAATCGCACTTTTCAGATATTTCTATGTTGCAATAAAGGGGCTTTCATAGAAATGAAAGACAATTCAGCAAAAAAACCAAAAAGCATGTGTGGAATCATGGATTATAGTGATGGCGAATGATTTAGGTGAAACAAGCATGAATTTAACATTAACTTGTCATTGCAGATCATGAGTTTTTGCGGGACTTTAAGTTTTTTGATCTCCATTAAAATTCATGAATTTAACCCATGCAAGTTCCCTGATTCGATGACGTTTTTTCACATATACATACAAAACAAACAAAAAATATTGTCGCAGCCGAGACATGAGTCGTTCCATTCTGACTGTCAAGGCATACTCTCTTCAACCAAGCTATTGTATTCTTGTAATTTGTTGGAGATAAAATCCCTTATGCAAAAACGAATGGTAAATTTAAAGTTGGTTGGTTTAACAATCGTTTTTGCATAAGAGCAAAAAAATTTATTTACGATTAGCGATCACATTCAGAATGCATTCCAAGAAACAAATGCTCAAAAAAGCATTTGTAACGCATTTTAAACGATTTTATTAATTTTTTGCTCGGAAAGAATAAATAAATGGCCTATTTCCCACCTGTGAAAGAAAACGTTCGATTTACAATTAATATTGAAAACAACAATAAAATATGAAAATTTGTTTTTGTTTTCAATATCAATTGTAAGTCGAACGTTTTCTTTCGCAGATGGGAAATAGGCCAAAAGTGTTTTGTCGAATGATAAACAAAGTATTTTCTGAACTCACAACATTTTGTATCATATACAAAATAGTATGTATTGTATCGGCTTGCATCTTGTATTGTTGTTGAGTATCGAATTAAATACGACTTTTTCAAAACATATGAAATAAACATGTAATAGGGTCTCTAATTTTTATATGAAAATTTCACACACAAAATTTTACACTATTGTATTAAATATGATAATACAATCGATACTCAGATACAAGAAGTTTTATGAATTAAGCATTAAAAATATTATATCTTCAATTTTGATGAAACTTGACTTACGTCTTTTTTTTAACATAGAAAGGGTACATAAAAAATTTTAAGGCTTGCGCTTGGATAGAAAACATTTGATATGAAAAAGAAGTGGCCCATTTTTATAAAATTTTACCTGTTTCCTTAAATTTTTTGTAAATAAATTTATGAAGCCATCCCACTGTGCGGTGTTTGTCTTGACAGTTCGTAAGGCTTCGTTTTCTCAATAAATTATAGTCTTGAATGAAAAAACAGACTCCCCAGAGCAGACCTTTCAAATGAAGGAATTTTATTACATTACGGTTATCAATTTTTCTATTTTTTTTAAATTCACTGAAATGGTATATTTTTGATGGCTCCCAAAAAGATAATACTAAGCAACGTCCTGCCTTGTAACTTCAACATATGTTTCATAACTTTAAAACTTTCACCAAAATTATTTTTTTTTAGGGTGATTTAGTATGCTAGTGAGTAGTGTGCTAGCCTATCAGTATGGAGTTTGCGGTTTCGATTCCCACCATATTCTCAGGTCTGTTTAACTACAACGAGTAAAGGTCTTTGTTACTATTCTCGCTTAAAATTAAGTTATGATATAATTTGTAATTGTACACACATAGAAAAATTTCATCTTAAAATTTACTTAAACAAGGTTAATCTAATATTTTTCGGTAATGATTTTGATTCATATGTGTTTCATTTAAATTTAACATGATTTTTAGTAATTTTCAATTTTACCCTTTGAAATAACTCTATTTCACGTTGAATTTACATTTATGTACTGCTAAAATCAAAATGACAAATAAAGTTGAATCACAGTTATTTCAAGTTAGATCAAGATGTATTTAATTTAATGTAGTAATTGTATTTTATTGATTATTTAATTTACGTGTGGTTGATGGTCTATGACATCAGAATATATAGTTTAAATTGGCTTACCGGCCAAGATTTTAATTCTCATCGCGTGGTAGTCAATGTTTGTAGGCTGTTTACAAACATAAAAAATACAACAAAAAAACAACCTACACAACTAAGCACAAAAGTGTATTGCAGCTATGAGCAAAGAAAATAAACACCAACACACTCAACAACATGTTATTTCTTGTTAATTCAATGTGATTGGAATGAATTTGATTCAACCTTTTGGCATGGTGATTTTACATTGGTATTTATTTCTGTGTGTATTTGTAACATTTAAAAACAATTAAATTTTTTTTCAAAATACTGCTACCATTTATGCTTTCAGATCTGGTAGTTTCAGCACTCCCAGTTGTTACCAAAAAAAAATTCTTAATTTTACTTTTTAGTGTGTAGTTCAATATTTTTTTGTCATTTTTTCATTTGTAATTAAAAAGGGTTTTACTCACTAACACGATTTGTTATTCAGTTCTAAAGCCCAACGCAGAGCGAATAATTTAAATTTCTTACCCATATAGGGACTAAGAACCTGCTGTACAACTCTTTCGCTGGCTGGTTCTCAATTTTAGTACTTGTCAAGCACGCTCTAAACTTTCTCAAGTGATCATTTCTTTGTGAGTTTTTACAAAATTGTAACACTTTAATTTTTCCCTGTCCTGTCACATCAACTGAAACAGACAAGTTGTACGTTTTTCCATGTGATTTTTTCTATTACACATTTTTTTTTGCTGAATGCAAAAAAAAAATAATCAATTAAACTTGTCTAATGCGATCTCGGGTATAAAGTAAATAGAAGAAAAAAAATATTTGAATTATGTACAAGTGTTTATTTCAAAAGAGATTTAGTCGCATTTATTACTACATGACCCATAATTTAATTGACATTGTATGACAATTCAGCCCAAAGTATGAAGAGAGTCTAGTGAAACCATAATGAATGTTGCAATAAACAAGTTTGTACGTACATGTTTAGGAAGGAAAAAAACTATATCATTTACTCTAAGCAGATATAGTGAGCATAAAAATGAAAAAATAAAATATAAATTTAATAAAATAATATAAAACTATACAAATTAAAATGAGGGTTTATTCAATTGTACTGATTCCATAGTCACAACAACAGCATTTGCATACATACTAGACCCCTGTAAAAGACCACTTACAAGAACTTTTTAAGACGTGGGGGATTTTTGAAATGTTTTATTGCAGCGAAGTTTTCTAAAACAAACGCTTAACAACACTGTTGGCAAAGACATTTGTTTTAGTTATTGCAGGTATAGGAGTGAGGAAGAAAATACTTCGTGACGAAAATTTGTGATCCTTGCTTCTTCATACGCATAGACGCATATACAGACGTCATACATTTACATACGCACACACTTTGTGTCTTTATTTTATCTTTTATTTTTCTGCGCACAGACAAACGCAATGTTGACATTAGTTGTGTGCGCTTGCTTTAAAAAACCACCCTTAAACACATAATAACTTACCATCTATATTGTACACACACCTGCTCAAACGTACAATATGCAAAATAACAAGAATGCACGCATCAACACTACTGCTTTTGATTGTTTGTTATGAACAAGAAGTCTTTGCGACATCGCTTGTAAACACTCATATAAACGAACATGAATACATCTATCGTGCTTAGCTTATTAAACGATATCATTTATTATTGGTTTAGTATAATACATGCCATGAGAATACATTTAAAAAACAAGACATATTTAAATTTCAAGACTATTTACGCAGGCCTCTAATACATACAATTGCTTGTACAATTTTACTACGTTGCTAAGTCAGTTTTGTCACTGTATCGCAATGCTTGCATCTAATAACGCTGAGTAGCTAAAATCCATGTTAGTCTGTCCATCTGTCCGAGAATATAGATTTTAATATCAGTATCTAAAGAAAAATGTTTAGCATGATGGATATGTTTACAATATACAATATATGTATACTCTATAGCAAATACACATTACATACATATTATTAAATGCTTTATGTATGAGACAGACAACGAAACCCCTCACAGATGACTATATAGATGGTGGGATGGTTGGTTGGTTGGTTGGATGGATGGATGATTGTCGGTCGGCGTGTTTTTCAATTTGTATGAGTGAGTTCACATGAATCTGTACTTGTATCTTGTACATATGTTGGTTTTTCTTTTATTTTATTTTTTATTTAATGTAAATGATGTTGACGTTGATCACAGTTGTTGTTCTATCTACATATACATATACATAAGTAGATACAAACATATTTAAATGCGGTCAGCAAGTTTTATTTACAATTTTTTTATATTACTGCAAAAATATATATGTACATATGCATGTAAATATGTAGTATATAAAAAAATAACTAACGAAAACAAATATTATTAGTTTCTCTCTTCCACCTCTTCACTGCTGAGATCTTCTGAACATGATTAAAGTTGTAAAACACAATTCAGGCGAAATACTTTTTATTATTTTCAAAAGATTTTTATCTACTGTAACAAACCAAACGCAAATCAAGTTCTACTTGTTATTAAAAAAAGTTAGAAAACACATCATATAAAAATATCAGCAACAAAGTAAATTTTTGGAATAATCAATAATTGAATTTCGTGAAATATGCCAAGAAAGTGCTGTGTGATGTGGGCTGAATTAATTAGTGTGTTGACTATAAAGCACATAACGGTGTCTGAGAGCCTTAGATCAATTCCTAGTCAGACTCAGTTAGATCAGCATCATAGGTTTTTTTTGATGTGCCTGAATATATGTGCTAATGCATATCACAGTATACTTAATCCTTCATCGATATTTATAGCAATGAATCATCGGTGAAGTAAATTAACTAATAATAAAGCGAGCACATACCAAGCTTTAAGTAATGCGCCTAATTAACACCAGAGGCGCTGCAACGATAGCAGAGTTTGAAAACGAGTCAAGCTTAATAATTTAATATATACCTCAAAATCCATGTCTCCATTCACTATCAATTTCCTAAAGATGGTAATACACATTCATATGTATGTTGTTAGGCATATTAATTGTCTGAGTGTCAATAATTAATTTCTTTCAAATGTTTATCCGTGAGCCTTTTTTAAGCTCCCATTTGATAGGATCAATACGGTTCCAAGTGAAGACAGATTTCATGTTTTTATGATTATTATGAACTTCATGCTCATTTATTGTAATTACTATTAATCAATTGTAGCGCGAAAATACTCTATTAGTTTATAAAAACACACAGTTATCTTTTTGAATCTTCCGATTTAGTCAAATTGACAGCAATCGACTTGTCATTTTGAGGTTCAGAACAGATTATATTTTGAACCTCATTGGCTTAGAGTTTTAAAATTCGTTAGTCCCAATTCACATACTTTTGCGACATTTCTTGCCGGACATTTTTTCAATGCTCTTTTGCTCTTGCCTGAAGCTTTTACATATTGGATATTAATAGACAGACAGAAATTTTGTAGTTTGTTTACTTCATCTTCGCGTTTGCATACCATATGCATTGATAATACGAATCAAGTATCCATACAGCCGTTGAAATGAGAAAAATTATATAAAGCAACAAGAATAAATTGCGAAAAGTAGAAAAGAGAAACCAAAAATGTCCGGTACATAGGGTCGTGTATTACACATTCTGTATCTTCGCCCCTTCTTCAACAAACTTCATCTGTCTGTCTTTCAACTTCCCAAATGTAAAAGGGCACTTAGAAAAAATAGTTCTGAAAAAATTTAAAAATTTTATTTGTCAAAGATTTTGAAATCTCCCCAACCAAATTGATTCACTAGATAACGATATCTAAATAAGCTCATTAGTATTCCTCAAATGTGCCAAATTTGGCTCCGATCTATTGAAGCGTTTTTATATAAACTCCACTCAAAATGACAAGACTGAAAATCTTTTCTCAGCAAAGCTACTGTCTGACATAACAGGAGTAGAAAATCATTAAGTCTGGCCGAAGACCGTCAACGCAACAAATTTTTGCGCAATAAAGCCACTATTCGACATTCTGAGAAGGGAAAATCTCTAAATCAAAGGTTAAAAAATCGCGTTAAAAAGAGTTTTTTGCTCACGACACGCACGCTCACGCAGAAAAATGTGTTCCTCAAGCTTTTTCACGCACGAATGAAAAATTAAAAACTTTCACGATCACTCACGCTCACGAATAACATATTCTTAATTACGCACTAAGAATGTAAAACTTATCAGCACGCTTAAAAAAATATAATTTAATTTGTATGTTTTTGGTTTAAATATCATAGGTTCTTACATTTATGCAAATATATAAAAATAGAGGTTGAATTACCATTTTTATAAAACCTTTGCTCACACTACGCGTAGTCCAGCTTCGAGAAATGCTTCATAGCGACTCGATTCATAGGAACTCTGCACACGAAGAATCTAAACGTTCTTTTTCATAACTTGTTCATAGCTCAGATATTTTAAAAACAATTTGAAAAATCCATTACTATTTGAAAAGTTATAAATGCAGTTTGGTTACAGTGCTAGAATAAGTAGGGCGCAGTCACGCCCACTAAAATTTAATAATTAATTTTATGTACTTCTACTCAAAGAATTATAATGAAACACGCAGCTTGAACGCTTGTAATGACACATTTAAAATTTCATCAAAAACTAGTCTGTATGTAGCCAATCTGTTATTATGTATGAACATTTTATATTTCCAATATAAATTTATTTATTCATACACATTTCTATATTCGTAAGAATAATAATAATAAATTTTATATCTATTTCACAACTTTCTCAACCAATTGCAAATTTTATGAATATTTATTAAAGCCCTTTCCAACAATTGAAAAAAAAAGTAGCTGAGAAAAATTTAAATCAACTCTGACACGTTTTGCAAAAAAAAATCTAAAATTAAGGTGAAAAAACTACAAAACAAATGTCACCAAGCAAACATTTGAATGCATTTACAGCTCATCTAAAATGAATTTATTATAAAAAAAATGTTGTAGAAAAATAAAGTAAAAAAAACGCAAAGTCATGATGATTTAATGAATTTTAATAAGTAAAAAGTACGGAGGAAAGTACGAGGCCCGTCTGAAAATTAACTGTACAAATTAGCAGAAAGCCCTTTTCATTTTTTATTATTTTTATTTATATCTTATTTAAATGCATTTTATATCGTTAAATTTATTAATATATCTTATTGAATTGTATTATTTATAGTGAATTAATTATTATGAATTTTATTACATCGTATTTCCAAAACGTTAGTAATACTGGTGTTTCATTACATCGAAACATAGTGAATTCAAACAAGTTAATGTACTAAAAGACCTTTAAGGTAATGAAAAGATAACAATACACTCACTCTTGTAAAACAATCTCACTTGTAAGCATCTCCTGCTCTAGTTTCTTATTTAATCGAACTAATTCCTTTGGTTTGTTTTTTCTTCATTTACATACATATTCAACATCAATCGTCCTTATAATTTCTCATCCCCTGAGAAATTATAAGCCAAGGATTTATCATTACGGTAATCCTTATATATATTTATTTATTAACTAAATAAAGAAAATTAAAAAGAAACTCAATCTGGAAGGGAACACAAATTAAAAATATTTCGGCTTAAAGTCTATTCAAATATTTTGAAATTTCGTTTACTAACTAATCTCATAATTTGCTTTCAGATTTTGGTTATTTAATTATTTTCTATCTCGTGCTTTAAAAATTTTGAATTGCAGTAAAATTATTTTTAAATACTCAAAAACCCATGAGTCAAACATGATAAGGTATAATTTCATGCTATTGTGTAACTTTCGTTGTTAAGTAATTCATTTGTTCAATAGAGTATTATTATTTTAATTTTTTATTTTCTTTTCTTTTGTATTTTAAATTTTTTTTTAAAACAGTGAAAATTCCGAAGTAAATATTGATAAATGGAATGAAATACATACAAATAAAATATTGATTTTGCATTCACACTGCAAGTTTGTTAAAATCAGACTATCTTTGCTCAAAATAAAATAAGTATTCTGTAGAAACACGTGTATTTTTTGCTGTATTTTTTTCTAATTTTTATAACACGACAAACTGTACAACAACTGTTTTGGTTTGTCTGAAAAACTCGGAAATTTTACAATGCGTTGTAAAATGGAAATTATTTTATATTTTTAACCGACTTCAAAAAAAGGGAGAGGTTAACAATTCGTCTCTATTTTTTTTAATAAATCTTTTTAAAATTACGGAACTACTTAAACAAAGTTAAGAAGTGCTTGGAAATCAATTAATTGTATCACAAATACATTAGAAAATAAAACATTTTTTATCGGCAGATCGATCTCAGTCATATATTCTATTTTCACTTTCCAGAGGTCAACGAAAATATTTCGGTTGTTTTCCGTCCAAAAGACTATTTTTTCCGCCAGTTTTTGATTATTACTATGTCTGCATTATTTTTTAAGTTGTAAAGGTATTAATTGGTATCTATTCTTATACATTGACATAAACATTATCAGCGGCTGCCGGTCATTTTAACTTTGCAACACTGAATTTAGCACAGCAAAAATAAGGTTGCATTTCATAAAACCAATTCAAAAATGGTTGTAAGTTGATTTTAATAAAATCATTTTGTATGGTAAAACCAGGTTTCAACAGTTCGTTAAAACCAACTTTTATAAAAACCATGTCAGTGTGAAGTAGTGCTGCCAGTCGTACTGATTTTGTCAGTACATGTACTGCTTTTATTTAAAGTACTGTTTTATGCATAACCAGGAAATCAGTTTTTTTAACGTATAAAATAACTGATACAACAGTTCGTACTACCTTGTGAGTTCCTTTGTTTCCTAACAAGGGCCGTAACTCAATGAACTTTTATCCGACCAACACATTAAAAATATAGTCTGATAAAAGAACAACATATCTTTTTCATGGTGTCAAATTTGCGTAATTTAAATATAGTCAAAGCCCGGTTTAGCGAATATTCATGTTAACGAATATCCGATTTAACGAATGGCCAAATTTTTTCATTAACTTCCTTATATAGCGAATAGCAAAAAAATAATCCCGATTTAACGAGTGATAAAGCAAAATAAAAAAATCGGTACAGAACCGTTAAGGCCCAACTATAATATGAATATGCTGGCTTAAGCTAATGCCAGAATTGAACGATAAGTCTGTCACATACTTAAGTAATTCAGATGTGACTTTTAGGTGTCCACAATGTACTTATGTACATGCACTTAAGTATTCTTTAGCCACAGCTGCACATAGAGGTATTGTAGAAATTTTTTTAGTAATTTTGTTTCTTCTTATAACTACTAAATGAATGCTATTCAATCAAATGAACTTGTTGGAATGTCCTAATCTATTAAAAATTCACGTATAATTATATCCACGACTTTATTACTTGTTTTATTTGTTTTGCCTACTAAAAAGTACAACGATGAACACACATAAATAAACTCATGTGTATGTGTGTATATGTATATTGTAAAACAAAGAATGAAAATAAAATTTTTGCTTTTTTTCCGAGTTTAAAATAAGAAACAATAAAAAAATATTTAAAATCAATGAATATTTTCTGCTGCTGTTTAATTGAGTTTAAAAAATGCAAAAACAGTGTTTTCCGTACGGAATGTGCGTTCAGTTTGGCACTTAACTTAAGCAAATAACATTTGACGAAACTTGACGAAAAGTTCCATAAGTACATTATAGTTTGCCACATACGTTTTATATGTAACCGCACAGTTGCTTAAGTTCGCTTATTCCTATTATAGTTGGGCCTTTAGATTTTTGTGTGTGTTTTTTTGTTTCTTTGCTTTGTATTGAAAGAACAAGTGTGATGTGTTGCTTTTTTCGTTAAAATGTCAGTAGATTTGTTTAGTTCATTGTGAAAACAAAATGTCAAATCGAAAAAGAATCTGTTTTGAAAAAAAATTAAAGATTTTAGAAGAATTTAAGACAAGTGTAAATCTTTCAGTAATATCCCAAAAGTATGGAATACCTTAAAAAATATCGAACATAAAATTGTGGAAAATTTAAAAATTACAAACAATGGATCAAAAAATCTTAAAAAAGGTGAATTTCCAAGAATGGAAAAAGCTCTCTTCAAATGGTTTGAAAGCCAAAGAAACAAGCATATACCCCGTCAATGGTATGGTTTTAAAAGCAAAGGCATTAGAAATCCATAATCATATGTACGGCTCCGATTTCCACGCAAGTGATGGCTGGCTATCACGTTTTAAAGAAAGATATGGAATCAGGTTGCCAAAGTAAACCCGTGAAGAACTTTCAGCTCAACAAGATTTAATTTCCATAACTTAGTAAGCGAACAGAATTTAACAAAAGACGCAATTTTTAATGCGGATGAGCAAATGCATCCGGTTAAAAAAAATTTAAACCGGTCCTGTTTGGCAAAACAAAAATATCTCATTAATTTAAAAATAGGGTTATTCCAATGAATTACACCCACTCAAAAAATGCGTGGATGAATTTAGCAATTTTTAAAATGTGGTTCTTTGAAATGTTTGTTCCAGAGGTAGGTTTTTTGCTCAGAATACAAAAAAGGAATTCAAAGTATTTTAAATATTTATAACAGATTTCTTAAGAAATTAATAAAATGAATGAAATGTAATAATAAACCTTCATATGTTCAAAGCATACAAATATTAATGTATGTATATGCACCTATGCACATTTATTTTTAATGAAATTAAACAAACGTGAAAATATCAATTAAAGTTTTATTTATACACTAAATTATAAATACAATTAAATTTTGATGCTTTTAAAATTGCGGACCAACTTTTTTTTTACAAAATTTTAAGGTAAAAAATTACTGTTCGATATAACGAATATCTCGGTATAACGAAAAGCCTGCACATAATATCATTCGTTAAACCGGGCTTTGACTGTAATCAGTTTTCAATATTCTTAGAAATATCTTTCTAAGCTTTGTACCATAATAGGTAAAACAAAAAAAATTAAATTCACGTTTTTTAGGAAACTATTCTGTTTTAGCAATCTACAAAAAATTAATTGGATCAGTATATATTTTAAAATTTTAAAATAATACAGTTCATATATACATATTTATTTTTTTTTACTTTTGCACATATTACAACAGTTTTTCTTTTGAGATTCTTTTTAATACAGAAACTTTTTCACACATTTTATCTCTTATTAGTCCCAATTTACACGAGGCAATTTTACTTGCGCAAGTCATAAAATTTTCTATTAAACTTGCTGTAGTGTTTAGATAGAGCAACTTTACTTGCGCAAGGCTTCTTCGGTTGCTTATACATATAATTGATAATACATATATATATACATACAAAGAAATGTCAAATTTGATATAGAGCAAATGATAGCAAAAACAGAATTGCCAGTACGGGCAAGTCTGTACGGCAATTCTGCTGGTTTTTTCACTCCACACTTCTTCCTCACTTCTTTGTTCACAAACTCATGACTTGCGCAAGTAAAATTGCCTCGTGTAAATTGTGAGAGAGCTAAAAATGTGTATAACTTTTCAAAGATTTTTGTTACTTATAGAAACACCCTCGTACAACAAGTACTATTAAGAAAAACACATTCACTTGTTAAGCAATTTAGTGCAGTTTTTATTTCGTCTCGATTTATTTCAATTCCAGTGACCAGCATAAAATACTCGTATCTTAAACAATTACAACTTAAACTAAAATGAAAATAAAATTAATTGAAACAAAAAAAAAACACAAAACCAGAACTACTGCACTAAATTTGTTGGATTCATACTACACTCACAGAAATAATGACAGTCTGAAGTCAAAGCAACAAAGAAATTTTTATTAATTATTATAATTAAATTTGTGTTAATATGTTTTACTAAAGAAAAATGAAAAATGCTAAAAGGAACACATTTTTTAATACTAATTATTAATTGCAGCAGATGCAGCTCTAAATGTAAAGCAGTGGCAGTTTAGTAGTATCTATAATTTAAAAAAAAAGAATTTGTTTTTACTTTTTTATGAGTAACATTTACAAAATCGTTTAGTCACAACAGACAAACTAACTGACAAAATGACGAATGTTTTGCATTAATTTATTTAACAAAAGCAAAAACACATTTTACATGCGAATATTTTTCATATTTATTATTATTTTAGCTTATGTTCTTTTACTCAGCTGCTGATAGCTTAGAGATATAAACAGAAACAAAAAAAAAAAAAGATACAAAATACAAAATCTAGTAGTCAGTCACTTGTACTGGCAGCATTTAAGTTTTAAAATAATAAAACATGATTTGTGAATAAAATTAAAATTATGACCATGAATGATGTTTTGCCGCCACATTTATAACAAGTTTTTTTATTTTGGTTTTTTTTATATGTATATATTTTGCTTTTGTTGCATGCACATACATATGTATAGAATGATCAGTGTTGCCAATTATTGTACAAAAAGGCGGTGAGTTAGATTTTCAAAGTGTTTAGCAGAAGCTAGACAGCCCATAAATGAAACCAAAGAAAGTCTAGCAATTTCTAGTAAAGTATTAGAATTTCATGAGCACACGTGCTTTATGGGTCGATTATGTTTGGTAACCGAATATGCGTTATTAATTAATTGGCAACGCAACTGAAACTAAAATAAGTATTAGAAATATGATTATGATAGATTGCTAACTGAATATAATATAAACATATCTTAAAAACATAAGATATACAAGTGCTTATAAATTAATTATCATAAAGGTAAAGAAATTCAAATTGTGACATTTATTAGATAGCCTCTCAAGGACAATGCAAATCCTTTAAAATGAGTGCCAAGTTAAGTAATTAATTAAATACAATTAGCTACTGCATTACATTAAATTTACGTTGTTTCAACTAGAAATAACTTTGATTCAACATGGTTATACATGTTATTTAAAAATATTGAATATAAGTTGTTCCAACTTACAATAACTTTATTATTTTTAGTGTTAGTACGAGATTGTAATATTAACATAAAAAATAAAGTTATTTCAAAAATAAATAATTGTCTTTGAAGATTATTGTAAATCATGTTAGATTAATATAAAGCCAAATCACTGCCGAAAAAAGTTAAATTAATCTTGTTAAGTAGATTTTAATGTGAAATATATGTGTAAGATTTTCGTTTTTTTTTGACGCTTAATAATAAGTGTGCAAAATTCGGTTAGAGTGGTGGAAAATTACTTTTTGTCCCCAATATTCACTTGAAATATTAGCATACATTTTAGCGAATGCAAATATCAGAAATAAGAAAACAATTTTGGATTTTAACACACGATATTATATGCTTTTTTTTCAAATATGTCTACAACATTTCTTTAACAGTGACCACCCGATCACTCGACTTAAAAACGCAAAAAAAATACAAATTCCGTTTTCCATCACGTCTTATTTTTTTTGTTTTTCTCACATTGCCTTATAACAAAACGGAAAATGGAGTCTATTTCGATTTAAAATAAGACCAAAATGAATGAATTGAAAGTCGAACTTTGCTATAACGAACTTCAATATAACGAAATTTTTCTCCATAACGTGTTATTGTTGAAAACACTTAACACTTTCTTAAGGCTCACTTAGACGACTATAATGGAATGTAAGTGCAACAGTTTCCTACTGTATATTGCCAAGTTAGCAGGTTATCCGGAAATTATATGACACTCTTACGGTTACAAAATTATATATTGCATACCATATTACAGTGAAAGATATTGTGCCAAACAAGAATATGGTCAATATTTTTATCTCACTACTTTTAATGGCCGAAATTTTGGAAAGGAACTTGGCCATTTTTCACATTTATGTTTGGATCTGACTACTTTTTGAAAGCTTTTCTCATTAAAGCTTATTAAACATTAAATTTGTAGTCTGTTATAGTTATATTCATAATGAGTGCGTCAGTTTAAAAGAACAGACCTACATACAATAATGGGTTAGAGTGTTATATGTGTACTATTGTGTCATTACAAGGACCGACTGATGTACTTAATTTCTTAAGAATCATCTGAGTAAAAATATGTAAAATATAGTGTACATTTTAGCGGAAGTGACCCCGCCTATTTTTTAAAGTCTGCTTAGACGTAGTATTTCTGAAAATGCAAAATTAAAGGCTAGCATAAGAGAAAAGTGCATGTAAAGTTTCAATAGAGTAGCTTGTGTTTTAAATATTTTCTAGTTGGTAACTTACCTAAGTCAATTTTTTTTCAAATTTCAGTTCTCTGCCGTATAACATTGCGCTAAGTTTTTTTTTAAATGGCCCCACATCCCTAATGTAACAACCAGTGCTTTCGGATTTTTCCTGTACGCAACTCACCCCTTAAATAAAGGGTATTGAATTTAAACTCTCTAGTTCAGATTCTAGCTTTAAATATTATGGCTATTACCCCCACTCTCCGTCACTTTCTTAAACTCAAAATTTTGTTATGAGCAGCGCTCAATTATCAACGACCTCTTTTAAGGATGATAATTCTAAGTGAAAGTTTCAGTTTAAATATTTGGCTTTTTAGATTTTTCTAGTTGATTTCTCATCTTGACCTACTGGCGTATTAAATTTCAGCTCTCTAGCGCAAATTTAATTATTTTATTTTTATGGGGTATTCCTGCCCATTTTTTGAAAAAAAAATTTTTTAATCCGTGCCAATCATACGTGTAAGTTTCGATAGAAACAGATAATAATATCTACATAAGTAGTATAAATCTGCTGATCCGAACTACATGAAAAAAGAGACTTAAATTTTATTGTCGAGTTTTATATTCGAGTTCTCGTGGTACCTTCATAGCGAACAGTCGATTAGCGGAATTTTTTCTTACATACCAAACTAACAAAAAATTATACAAAAAAATATTCGTAGTACATATTATTCGTAATAGGTACATAGTGACTTTAATAAATAAGCTTTATTGCTTTGATAATATTTTTTACATAGTGGAAATAACAAATACAAAAAAAGCAAACAAAAAAAATATAAACAGTGACATTGAGGAATACTCTATACGAGTAACTCAAAAACAAACAAAAAATCATAAATTACAAAAGCAAAAAAAACCGTAAGCAAAAAAACACAAAAAGTGCCATTGAGGAATACTCTGTATGAGTGCCTCAAATACAAAAAAATATGAAGTGAGTTCTAACGGCAGAAATGCCTATTTTACTGTGAGTTCTGAAGCTCTTAATGAAAATAATAGAAATAATAAATCTAAAGAAAGTGTTTTTTTAACGGCAAAACCAATTTTTCGTCAGCGATCAACTTCGCTTTGTCCAATGCCAAATAGTAGTGATTCATTAACATTGCAATTGCCTAGTACTTCTTTATATAAGTCAGTAATATCATCCCCTTCAGGCTCGTATTCGTCACTTAACAAAGTTATCACTACAGATAACAGTATTTCAAAACCCAAGGTGCAAGTCGGTATGGACAGATATATAACCGTGGTAAAGCGTGGGCGAAGCCCAAATTCTTCAAAACTTTCATCCGCTCCAAAAATGTCTAGGGATAACAGCGCATCCTCAATTAATCGCCAAAACCGTTTTAAAATTTTGCAAGATGAAAACGACAAACCCGAGGCATCGTCGAATAAAACATTCAAGCCGCCACCAATCTACTTAAGGGAGAAAAATTCAAATGCCCTTATTAAAAAATTAATTTCGGTCGTTGGTGAAAATAAATTCCACATTGTCCCAATAAAACGTGGCAACATCGATGAAACGAAAATTCAAATTTATGACGAAAAGGATTTCCGCAAAATGGTTTCTGAATTTGAAACAAATAAAACAAGCTTCTACACATACCAGCTTAAGAGCGCTAAAGGCCTGCAGATCGTATTGAAGGGCATAGATTCTTATGTTGTCCCTGAAGAAATTAAAGATGCACTAGTCCTCCATGGATTTAAGGTAAAGAATGTATCAAACATATTTAACAAAGAAAAAGTACCCCAACCCCTATTTCGTGTTGAACTGGAGCCAAATGATATACAGTTGAAAAAAAACGAGACTCATCCTATTTATAGTCTTAAATACCTTTTATACAGAAAAATTACAGTTGAAGAGCCACATAAGCGTGCAGGTCCCGTGCAGTGTCATAATTGCCAAGAATATGGCCACACAAAAGCTTACTGCAATTTACCTACAGTGTGTGTTATCTGCGGTGAATTGCACGGTACTGCAAGTTGTACCAAACCAAAAGATCAAGCGGAAAAAAATGCAGTAATTGTGGAGGTAATCACACCGCTAACTACAGGGGATGTCCTGTGTACTCTTTCGTCAAGCAGGCTATGGTGCAAAAACCTAAATTAGCTCCAGCTCAACCATTAAACGCGTACTCCGCCACTTTTGCTCCAGTGAGCCAACCAGTTACTTCACGAGTATCGTATGCCGATGCTGCTAAGGCTAGTTCTATTCCCACACCAAATGTTTCACCGCCAAATAATTCAACGAATGCAAATTCAAGCTTTAACTTTAGTCGCCTGGAAGCTACTATTGAGAATCTGGTGGTAACTATAAACAACTTTACAACAAATATGACTACCATGATGCAAGAAATGCTGAGAATGCAGAATACTCTGCTTCAAGCATTAATTAACAAGCCATGAACACGTTAAAAATATGTTTCTGGAACGCAAACGGCATTCGCCAACATAAAAATGAACTTGAGCACTTCCTTACGGAAAAAAATATTGATATAATGTTGGTCTCTGAGACTCATTTGACTTCTAGAAGCCTCTTTAAAATGAATGGCTACACTTTATATGATACAAAGGACCCTAGAGGGAGAGCATGCGGTGGATCAGCAATTCTAATAAAGTCAAGACTCAAGCACTATATTCTTGACAACATTTGTGAAGAACATCTACAAGCAACAAATATCTGCATTGAAAATTTTTGTACAAATTTCGTGATATCTTCAATTTACTCCCCTCCCAGATTTTCAATCACTGAGGACCAATACGAGAAGTTCTACAAATCTCTTGGACCTTGTTTCGTAGCAGCTGGCGACTACAATGCTAAGCATACGTTCTGGGGTTCGCGTCTTATTACGCCTAGAGGTAGGGCGTTGTTCAACACAATTTCAAAAATGGGCTTGGATGTTATTTCGAGTGGGGAGCCTACTTACTGGCCTACGGACATACAAAAAATTCCGGATGTTATAGATTTCGGCGTCATAAAAAGTATTTCTAGGGAATTAATCCACGTTGAAGCTTCCCTAGATCTCTCGTCCGATCACTCTCCCACGATCGTTACAATCTGTAGCCCACTGAGAAGCGCTTTACCTCACCCATATGTCAAGATGATAAATCGTGTTAATTGGCTGGGATTCAAAAAATATCTTAGTAGTCATTGCACAGAAAATATTACGCTAAGATCACCCAATGATATTGAATCGAACATTGCAAATCTTAACGAGAATATTAAACAAGCTTCTGAACATGCCACTACCTCTCATCCGCATACTGTGTTCAATAAAATTTATTCTACAGACGTTGAACATCTCGTACATGAAAAAAGAAGAGCTAGAAGGGAATGGCAGCAGCACAGATCACCTCAACACAAAATCAGATTTAAAGAGTGCACTAAAAGACTCCAAGAGTTGCTTGCATCTGAAAAAATTGCATCTTTTAAAAATTATCTGGAAGGGCTTGATGTCACACCAGCATCTAATTACTCTTTGTGGCGTGCTGCTAAAAAGCTTAAAACACCCGTTGAGTTTAAGCCACCTCTGCGCACATCTACCGGAGGTTGGGCAAGAAGCGATACTGAAAAAGGTAACATTTTTGTTGAGCATTTAAAATCCGTTTTTACACCAAATACATGTACCGGTGTTGCTGATTTGCCGAGTGTAGTTGCTCTACCCCCTCGACCCTTAAAATTTACGATGTGTGATGTACAAAAACTAATTGCCGAGCTCAACCCGAAAAAAGCTCCCGGTATGGATGGAATTAGTAACCAGATGCTGATTAAGTTACCTCGTACTGCAATTAGAATCCTGTTATTCATTTTTAATGCCATTTTACGACTGGAGTATTATCCAGACTGCTGGAAGCTTGCCAAGGTTAAAATGATTCCAAAGCCAGGTAAAGATCTTACCAAGGCTGAGTCATATAGGCCAATAAGTTTACTGTCAACAATGTCAAAGCTTTTTGAAAAGCTCCTCATGGCAAAATTGTCTTCAATTTTAACTGATAATGGGTGCATCCCGGACCATCAATTTGGTTTTAGAAGCCAGCATAGCACCATTGAGCAAACGCATAGATTGGTTCAATTTATCAGAAAAACATTTGAGGAAAAGAAGTATTGTTCTGCTCTGTTTATTGACGTTTCTCAGGCATTTGATAAAGTGTGGCATGAAGGCCTGATTTTGAAATTGAAGACATACTTACCAATAAACATTCTAAATCTTTTGGAAAGTTACATTGTTGCACGAACATTTACAGTTGTGGAAGGACACTTTATGAGTATGCCTGAAACTATCTCATCCGGTGTGCCACAGGGGAGTATACTGGGGCCATTTTTATATTTGATTTATACTTGTGATATGCCTGTGAGCAGTAGTATCCACACTTCTACATTTGCCGACGATACCGCCTACCTTAGTATGCACGAAAACTCTGATGAGGCATCTCGAAAACTCCAGGAACACATTAGCCAGATGGAACTATGGTTAAACTTATGGAGAATTAAGGTAAATGAACAAAAGTGTGTCCATATAACATTTACTTTACGAAGAGATACTTGTTCCCCCATTCGGATTAATAATCAAGTTGTTCCTCAACATTCACATGTGAAATATCTTGGTATACACCTCGATCGATGGCTTACATGGAAACATCACATTGACTATAAGTTAACTCAAATGAAACTAAAATTAACTCAGGTACATTGGCTGATTGGCAGAAATTCAACACTCAGCCTAGACTGCAAACTTTTAATATACAAGTCGCTTTTAAAGCCAATATGGTGTTACGGTATCCAGTTATGGGGCACTGCTTCTGCTTCCAATGTAGAGAGAATTCAACGAAGACAAAACAAAATTTTAAGGTTAATAACATCTGCTCCATGGTACATTAAGAATTCAAATATACATCGTGATTTAAATATGCCACTAGTGATTGAAGAAATTGCAAAATACGCAGGCAAATATCTAACGAAACTCGAGTCACATCCTAATCCGCTTGCTCGTAACATTTTGAACTTTACTGGACACATCCGCTTAAAAAAAAGAGATACAAGGGCTCTAATACTAAACAATCCGAATGAAGTTGCTTGAAATTTTTTTTTTTTTTTTTTTGCTTATCACTACTTATGTATTATTTACAACTATCACTTAGTTAGGTCTGGCATTGGTCGGGCCTATTAATTATATGTTAGATTTAAGATTTTAATACTTATTGTTAGTTCATATATGAAGATACAATAAATAAAAAAACATGCATAAAAAAAAAAAAATTTTATTGTCATGTTAACGCCCACTTTTTTAAAGGAAGATTTATAGCCTTTCATTATTAAAAAATTTCAATAAAACTTCATACGGCAACGATTTAAATTTTATGTTTTAGTTCTAAGCTAAATGGAAGTAGCCCCGCATCTATGGCTATATTATCCTGGCTTTAAGATTTTTCTAGTTAGTTTCTAGCTTGGACCTACTTGTCCATCAAATTTAACCTCATTAGCGACAATTTGAATTTTTTGTTCTTATTTGCGTGATCAAGCCCACTTTTTCAAACTCAAGATTTTCTTTGGCGAGTGTTTATCTCTCCTGTTGAGTTTCACTGGAAACGTATAATAATAAATACATAAATAGTATATTTAAATGTGCTGATCCGAAGTACATATGTACATGAAATAGGAGGGCAAATTTGATGGGTTTTTAACGCTCATTTTGTTTAAAGAACATTTATAGTCTTGTGTTATTGCAACATGTAACCCAAATTACAATAAAATCGTTTGAGTTAAACGCATTGGATTTGTTTTTTTTTTAATTCTGAGCTTTGTGGACGTAGCCCCGCCCCCTGGCTATAATATTCAGATATTCAGATTTTTTTAGCTAGTTCCTAATCCAGACCTACTTCTTTATCAAATTTCTGCTTACTAGCGAAAATTTCAATTCTAATGGGCGTGGTACCGCCCACTTTTTCAATCTCAAGATTTTCTTTGGCGAGTAGTTATCTTTCTTGGATAGTAATAAATTTATAAACATGTATTATATTCAAATGTATATGAAATAGTAGGATTAAAATGTATGTTAACGCCCACTTTTTTCAACGCAAATTTTATTTTTTATTTTCATAGGCGTGTTTCCGCCTACTTTTTTTAATCCAAAATTTTCTTTGGCTAGTGTTTATCATTCCTGTTTAGTCTCGTTGAAAACGGATAATAGTACATAAATAGTACATTTAATGTGTTTACTGGAAGTACATGAAATTGGAGGTTTAAATTAAATGGGCGTGTTAACACCCACTTTTTTCTAAAATTATAGCCATGTATTACTGTAACATGTTTGCCAGATTTCAATAAAATCGCTCGAGTTAAACGCTTTAGATATGTGTTTTTAATTCTGAGCTTTATGGGCGTAGCCCCGGATTTTCAGATTTTTCTAGGTGATTACACACATAGTTCTACTTGTGTACCAAATTTCAGCTCAATAGTACAAAGTTAAATTTTTATCCCCTGCTTAAAATTTTTAGGTTTTCAGATCTTTCTAGTTCATCGCTCACCTAGATCTACTTGTGTACCACATTTCAGATCTCTAGCTATAGCGAAAGTGCTTCAAAATATTGATGAGTGATTCAGTGAGTATGTCTTAAAATATGTAATTTTTGCACCTCCATATCTGCAGAACCTATTACTGTTAAACTTTCAAACTTCGCATATGAAGTTATTCTAATTATGGTTTAAATTTTATAATTTTACGATTGCGGGGAACAAAGTTATGGGGGGGGGGGGTAAAAACAGCTCGAATGGCTTTCTGTAAATATACACACTGCGTGCATTGGCCGGAACTTGGCCTGGCGCACTGCAGTGCACTTAGATAAAAAGTAAATGTTTACATGTACAAACAGCGTACATACACATATATATATATATATATATATATAAGGATGACAGCTTCACTATAACAAATTTTCTCTTCACTAACTGCTAATTTATATACTACGTTTATACGAGCACTATTTGCGAATGAAAATATTTGCAAATAAATTGACTCACTGTTTATACGGCAAAGCAAATGTACAAAAACTTGGTAGCACTTATATAGAAGGATTACTTATGTTTACACAAAATTGTGTAAATGTATAAAGTAACAAATAATAATTTGATAATGAGTATAAACTCATTATTTTCTTCTATCAAAAGTTTTTTGTCCAGTATTTATCAAGTTATTAATTTTATTAGCAAACATTTGTAAGTGTGGCAACCTCAAGCATTTTAATTGCAAATAGTGCTTTAATCGTGAATAGTTTTCTGAATTAGTAAGTCGCAATTATAACAATAATATGGCAACAATTTACAGTTTCATTTGTAAATAAGTCGTGCGTATAAACGTAGTAATAGAGAAGTTGTACTGTAAAAATAAATGAGTGCATAAACACTTTTTTCCTCATAAATTAATTTTTATAATAGACTTACGCGGTTATATGGAAAAACCACAAAACCAAGCAAAATCATAACATACTTAATTATATTTATAAAAGTTGAAGTATGTATAAATAATACTTTGAAATTATTTCCTCTATCCACTTACTTTATTAATGTATCACTTAAGTCCCCAGAGACTCCAATTGGTGTTTGCAGTGTTAAAATAAAAATTTGCCACTAGTTTTCAAGCCAATAAATAAAAATATACTTACTGTCAGTTTTCAAATATTTGTAATTCTGATTAGAAATAAATTAGATAGAAAAAAAATCTTTAAGGTAATGAGTTTGAATTATTCAAACAGTATTTGAAAAAAAAAATACAACAAAAATATAAATAATTATCATAAATTTTGATGCATACATCCGACACTTTGGTCGAACGTCAGTTAGTTTAACCACACAAACCGTCAGCCAGCAAACAACCAAACATTCATTCATACCGGCATGTAACCATCCATCTGTTCAAGTATCTAACTAACATGTTTTTTTTTTTTACTTATACTTAACAAACTGACAGATCGCTTGTTTCCAATTGCTCAAAAATATATTTGAAAGAACATTAAAAATAAAATAAAAATATGTGTATATTCTAGCTGGAGGGTATATTTACTATTACGAAAGTGTTTAGTTTGCTGGCGTTTTTTATTTATATTTATATTTTTAGATTTCTTAAAGAACTGCTATTTCATGTGCATGCCAGTTTACCACCAGTCGTCGTGCATGCAAGCCACTACTACCTACCACAAGCCTATTGAGGCTTTTTGTGTGGTGCCTTCATTCATTAGAAGAAGTAAAAATTAAAAAAAAAATAAATAAATAAAAATATATTCAAAAAAAAAAGTTGCTCTGCGTTTGCTAGCAACCAACCAAATAGTTAAACATTAAATCAGCTCCACTCTCTTAACCAAAGTTTACTTTATTATTATCATTAGCGAGCGTTTTCTTTTGCAGTTCTTTTAGTTTTACGCTGGTACAAAATGCGAATCGCGCAAAAATATGTTCGTATTAAAAATTCAACATTTTATGTTTAGTACGGCTGTTAAGACGTTAATGTGACATGCAATTGCAAAATGATGTTGAGTTTGTTGCCAGTACATCCACCTGTGTGTGTGTATGCCTTTTTGCTTTTAGTACGAGTATTTAATACAGCTTTTTACTTCAAAAGTTACGGGTGTGACATTGGCAAACAATTTGCAAAAATTAAAAAAAAAAAACATTATACGACTTTACTGTTTTGAAATTCATGCATGCATCCATCTATCATGTGTGTATGTAGGATTTGCTTTTTTAAAAATATTCACAAGTTTAAACATCAAGTTTATATTGCATTTGTTGCTGCTGATATTTGTGGCAAATCTCAAAATCACACTCAAAGACAAATGTCAATTTTAATCACAGATTAGCAAACCAACAACTATGTTCTCATAATTATGCATGTTGTTCGAGTTGTTTTAGATCAAGCTGAAACTAGGGCTTGTTTAAATAAGCTTTAGTTATAAAACAGAAACAGGGGAAGGTAACCTAAAAGTTTCGATTAAGACTGTAAAAACAGTCAATGGGTCAAGAGAGTTTTAAAGAAAAAAATTTCGAAAACTAACCTAAAGGAAATAAATCAGTGGAAATTTTAACTCTAATTTAGTTGAATTTAAATGAAATTTAAATGCAGTTTAAACTTAACAGACTTAGGCCCCTTTCACATTAGGCAACTTTACTTGCGCAAGTCTTGTGTTTGTGGGTGTGAGAGGAAAGGTCGGTTGAAGGGGAAAGAATTGCCGAGATTTGAGTACAGACTTGCTTGAACTTGGCAATTCTGCCACAATTCTGTTTCAGCTGTCATTGTTGGCATGGGATATTGATTTGTTTTTGACATTGTCTTTTATTTCTTCTTCGGTGTGTTGTCTAATTAATTAATTTTGTGAATAAAAAGTTAAAAAATAAGCATAAGAAAATTAAACTTGCTCAACAAATGAACTGAATGTGAACATAGAAGCAAGTTCAAAAGAAAATAAATAAAAATGAAAATTATACTTGCGCAAGTAAAGTTGCCTAATGTGAAAGGGGCCTTATAATCAGAGGACCATACGTATACTATGTGTAGTTTAAATAAATTCAGTAAAGTGCAACATTAACTTTCACAAGAAGGGTTCTGTACGGACACTACATATCGTTCATTTACTCAAAGAACGTGATAACTCAAAAATTAATTTTTTTTCAGCTTTGACGTTCTTTAAGTAATAATGCAAAAGTAATCCTCACATTGTTTCTCATATTGTGTAAAAATTTCATACAAATATCTTATTTACTCAACTCTTGAGAGAAAAAATAAGGGCCTGCTTGTCTTAATGCGAGCGAACGTTTCTATCGAATTATATGGCATGTTTCACAATAACGAAAAAAAACTTTCGATTGAATATTTATATTGAAACCAATAATGAAATATGTTTTCAATATAAATTGTACATCGAAAGTTTCCTTTAGTTATTGTGAAACAGGCCATAAGTATTGAAAACAAAAATATATTTAAAATGTTTGAGTAAATCAGCGAAATGTTATAGGCTGAGCTTACACCTGGCATTCCCAAAAAAGCATAACGACTAATTACTAATGAAAAACGGTTTGATTCAGACATGTATTTATTTATTTAAACTTATTCCAATAATTTTGGATTCTATAAAATTGTCTATTAGTTATTCATGAAACTGGTTAACTTTATATAATCACGTGTCTAAATCAAACAGTTTTACATTAGTAATTAGTGGATACTTTTTTTTTGTAAATGTGTGGCACATGGCACAAAGATGTAAACCCGGCCATACTCTACAAACTTTAGCCTATACGAGTATAATAGAATATTTTACGAGTACTTATGTGGGCATTTAAAAAAACTTTATTTTTTTTATTTTTCGTTTCGTCAATTTATTGGAGTTTTGGGTGTTTTTTTAGCGGTTTTTACGCTTTTTGGCATTTTTTTCGTTTGTTTTTTAATTTTGGGGCCTTGTTAGTCTTCTCGATTTCTTTTCTGTTTTTGGCGATTTTTCTACCTTTGAAGATTTTTTTGCGCTTGAACGATATATTTAATTTTTGGTGATATATTTCGTTGAAGCGATTTCTTATTTTGGCGATTTTTCGCTTCGGCATTTTTTTTTAATATTGGGATTTTTGGTTTATTTGAGAACTTCAAAAGCTTAGTTTCCAAGACACAGCAAGTTGTCAAACAAAACAAAATTACATTAGCTGATAGAATATCCTTTTTTATTTATTTTTTTTAGATATCAGTGTTAATTGGTTTAGACTGAAAAAAACACACTAGTTTTGAAAATTTTAAGTGTCGATATACACATAATTGACTTTATATTACATTTGGACTTAGAACACCCTATTATTTCTAAATGTTATATATACTTGTTGTTCTGGCGGCCAAAGTTGTCCATATTCTGAGAAAATTTCAGGCCACTAGCTATTACGGTTCTCGAAAAAAAAGCCTGTGTTAGACGGACGCACATCGTAAAGAAAACAAAAGGGTTCTTTTTTACCTTTGGCGTATAGAAACCTAATGATATTATGGTAGATCTAGAATATATGCCAAAAAAACAGAAAAAAGTTTACAAACAATTTTTGATAAAAGATCGCCAAATTTTACTGAAAAGTATAAATTAACAATAGAGTGTAAGAAAACATATAGAACGAGATCTGAAGAAAAAGTAGAGGCTTCCAAAAAAGTAAACTTTCCTACAAGAAATTACAGGAACAAGATATGTAAAAATATATCGAATAAGTAAAAATAATTAATGTGATGATCGTAAAAAGATAAGTAAGAATAGTTAAACATACTGAGGTAGAGTAATATAATTTCGTGCTAACCTAAATAGAAAAATAAAAAAAAAATGGAAAAAACAGAAAATTAATAGTGATACTTATAAATGTGTTTGCCAAAGGTAAATCAATTGTATACACAACAATCGTTTCTCATATTCCGTTTCATTGTAAATTTAAGTTAAATAGCTGATGTTAATAAGAATCTCTACCCAAGTAGATAGACTAGGGTGCTGATGAAGTGCGTGGCTCCCCAGAAAAGTATCGGTATTTCCCCCAGCTTAAAGTCTAAGTTTAATTTTTCTTCTCTTCTTTAGAAACTCACATTAATTAATAAAAATATTTCATTCAATAAGAATTGAAATTACTGAACTTGAGCCTAACTATGAATTATTTCTGGTAAAAATATATTTTTGGAATTTTTGCTTATTTCATGGTTCATCATTTAAATAAGCAAAAATTGAAGCAATGAACTAAGTCCTCAAAGCCCAAAATAAACTAAATCCTCAAATTTCGGGTCTTAGTTCATTATGAACCAATACCCCAATACACAAAATAAACTAAAACGCCAAAAGAAAAGCGAACTAATTCCTCAATATAAGGGAAGACTTCAGAACGATTAAAAAAAGTAAATAAGGAAATGAACTAACTCCCCATTTTGGGTTTTTTAAGATTTTATGTAAATCAAATAAAAAAAATTTGATTTCAATTCACAAAAATTACTCTTTATTAAATTAGGCGTCAATAAAAGAAGTGCCAAAATTTTGTGGTTATATAAGGATGCACATTTCGACTCCCTTATAAAAAGTAATAAAGATTTGTTATTTGCCATATTTCGCTTAACAGCTTGACAGAAGTGAAACCTATTACTATATAAAAATAATTTAAGAAATCATTTCATTTTAATATTTTGAAGATATGCAATGACATAATAGTTATTTCGTTTTATAGCAGTAATTTTTGTTGTTGCGAAGAATCATATTACATATGTGTGACTTAATCATTATGTATGTATAGTGTTTTAAAAAAAATTATTTGAGAGAAAATATGTTCAAAATTAAAAATTCGCCCGAATTATTTTATTTATTATTTATTTATTTTTATTTATTTTATTTTATTTTTTATATAATGATTTTTCGCAACAACAAAAATTACTACTATTAAACGAAATAACTATTATGTCATTGCATAATTCTTCCCAATTAAAAAGAATTGATTATGCTCAACATCTTTTTTTGCATGTACATACTTTCCATTTATTAGTAAATTTACTCTTGCTTCGCAAGTTTTTTTGTCTAATCTCGTATTTGAAACACCTGATTTTTTTATATAAATAATTTTTTCTTTGGGTATATATAAAATTAAACTCTTTCTTCCGCGGCCGGGAATAATTTCTAAATCCATTTTAATGTTTGCACGTTCACGTTTTATCACCAAATGATCATTGTTTCGACAAAATAAATAATCACTCAAAACACAGAATACTTACCGGGTTTTAAATTGTATTTTGGATTTTATTTTAATTTTAACAAAATGAACTAACTCCCCAAAAAATAATTTTGGGGAATTAAATAATTTTTTTAAAATTGAGGAATTAGTTCATAGTGAACTAAAGCCCCAAAAATATGAACCAAGTCCCCAAATAACGTTGTTGTTGGCCCTCATGTAAACGTTTGGGGAGTTAGTTCATTTTACTCTTGGTGACTTAGTTCATTGGGGACTTAGTTCCCACCGCCAAAAATTCCTAACACATTATAGCGCTTTCACACCTAAAATTAAAATCTAGTTTGAATATTAAATCCATAAACAATTGATTTTGAGTTCACACTAAATCTACATATATACATATATACGTATATAAAACGGCCACTTTTACAACCACTTTTTAAAATTATGTTACTCCTTCCACATAGTGTTTAACAAATTTATAATATTAACGAGCATAATTTCGACCAATTTTCCAATTTTTTTTGCATATAAAAAAGTACATATAATTTTTTGGGGTGGGGAGGAAGGTGTCGCAGATAATTGAGCGCCCCAGTAATTGATTAAAAAATCACTTCCGTCATCTATCGGACAATTTTCAAAATGCTTTTTGCATATTGAAGAGGTCCACTAAAGTTTTTTTAAATTTTGGGTAGAAATTTTCAAAATTATTCTTGCATATGAAAAAGGAAAAAAAGTTTAAAAATTTACTGTAAAATATTTTTGTCATTTGTGGACCAATTGTCATATGCAAACTAAATTTTGAAAATTGGTCCACAAATGACAAAAATATTTGAAGGTCAATTTTTGACTTTTTTTAAAACTAATCAGAAATAATTCATAGTTAGGCTCAAGTTCAGTAATTTCAATTCTTATTGAATGAAATATTTTTATTAATTAATGTGAGTTTCTAAAGAAGAGAAGAAAAATTAAACTTAGACTTTAAGCTGGGGGAAATACCGATACTTTTCTGTGCAGCCACGCACTTCATCAGCACCCTAGTCTATCTACTTGGTTAGAGATTCTTATTAACATCAGCTATTTAACTTAAATGTACAATGAACGGAATATGAGAAACGATTGTTGTGTATACAATTGATTTACCTTTGGTAAACACATTTATAAATATCACTATTAATTTTCTGTTTTTTCCAATTTTTCATTTTTCTATTTAGGTTAGCACGAAATTATTTTACTCTACCTCAGTATGTTTAACTATTCTTACTTATATTTTTACGATCATCACATTAATTATTTTTACTTATTCGATGTACCATCGGTACATGCATGTAAGTATTTTTGTAGTGGTCTATGTTACTTGTTGTTGCATTCTACAGTTTTATTTTGGTTATTCCAACTTAAAGTCTAAGTTTAATTTTTCTTCTCTTCTTTAGAAACTCACATTAATTAATAAAAATATTTCATTTAATAAGAATTGAAATTACTGAACTTGAGCCTAACTATGAATTATTTCTGATTAAAAATCACTAAAAGTTCAATTAAAATATCTAAAAAATTTCTCACTTTTTTTAAAACTTTCAAAATTTAGTTTGCATATGAAAATTGGTCCAGTAGTGTTGTATAAATGCAGGTTGCAACATACAGGGTGTCTAATAAATTTCTTCAAAATAAAATAAATCTCTTGTAGAAATAAGTGTTTTATTGGACATACTTAAAAATTTTATAATGGGCTCTAAAATGGAAATTAATTTATATGTTTTGTAAATGAATACATATTATAAAATTACTTAATTAATGTGAAGAAGTGCTAAGAAATCAAGTTGTAATATATAAAAACGTAAGCGTAAAGCTTTTTTTAAATTAAAGACTTACTCCCTTATGCAAAAACGATTGGTAAATTTAAAGTTGGTTTAAAAACGAATTTTGTATGGCAAAACCGGTTTTAACGCATGCTTTAACTTTAACAATCGTTTTTGCATAAGAGCATTAAATTGATCGATACTTAGTTACTCTCTACTTGAAATTACTTTTCATTAAGTTTTTATTTCCTTGGAAAACGAAAACAAAGAAGAAACAATTAATAAATTTTTGTTGAAAATTTTCTTGTAAAACATGCCACTGTTTAATGTCTAGTTTTACCCTAAATACACTATTTTTTTCTGTGGCGGGCTTTTTTTTTAATTTTTACTTTTTTGCTTTTTCACTCTAAATCACCCATTTTGATATATTTATTGATAGTGGGCGTGTGTATCCTAATTGAATTAGTTTACTCGTATGGCTGGCTGGTGTGTTTGTTTGCTCGCTGGCCTGCCACAGGCATGTGTGTGATTGTTGTAATTCGGTTGTACCCACAACAAGCCCTCCACATGGGCACCAACACCAGTTCAACCAGCAGCAGTCAATAATAGAAAAAAAAAAAACACATTGGAAATAAGTTCATTGTAAAAGTCTGTTTCTTATATTTTAAACGTGAAAAAAATTAAAAAGCTAGAAACTTGTTTTTGTCTCTTGGGTCTTAAAGTTAAAAGGCTGTGGGTGGATTGTTTGCAATTTGTGATTTGCGCTGTTTTTGTTTTAAATTTACGCTTTTTTAAATTTTTTTTAAGTATTTACACACTTCAAGTCTGTAGCAAAATCCTTATCATTTCTATACCTTCGCTGAAACTATTAACACAGAAAGTTAAGTTATAAGAATAATTAAAAGTAAAACTTTCGTTTAACTGCCTTCCAGTTTATTGGCTTACCAATTTATTTTTTCAAGTGTAGTTTCACTTTTTCTTAAACATTTTTTTTCCTCAAGAATTTTCTTTGCAATAAACACCTTTTTCGCCATGCATTTTTTTTTTTGTTTAAAAATATATATGCCATACGATACATTCTATTTGCATGTTTAAATTAACGCCTTAGGAGTTGATGGCTTAAAGTAACAAGAGCGATATTGCAACTTTGGAGAGACACACTTATACATACATACGTTTACGAAACAAACCCCGCATATTCTCAACATTAATGTGCATATTATATGTGTATTGAAAAATAACAGCAACATATACAGATATGGATAAATTTCAAAAAATATAAAAAACTACATATAAAATGCAAAAAAGCTGGCAGCTGTCAATCCATCTACAACAAATAGACAACTTTTAAAAATGTACGTTCTTTTCGGCCAGAGACACAAACTGTCAAACAGTGAGAGAAATTTTCGAACATACTTTTTTAAGAGAAAAAAAACTACATTTTCTTTATCAAAAAGGTACTTTTGTAGAGAAGTAATTTTGCAAAATTTATCTTTTTCAAATAAATATGATTTTGCATGTTTTCGAAAAAAAACATTGTAGAGTTAGTTAATCAATATTAAACTTTTTAAAACAGGTACTTTTAATAAAATAAAATTTTTCAAAAGTAAAATTTAAAAAAAACAAATACTCTTTTAAAAAAAAGTAACTTTTTCTACTTCTTTAAAAAGTACCTCTCTAGAAAGTTACTGTTGTTTTCATGAACGAACTTTTTCAGAAAAGTACTTTTTGAAAAAAATATTTTATAACAAATGCATATGTACATTTACATACATATCGCTCATTTACTTCAGTAGTGTCACAACTCAAAAAAACTAGTTTTACAGAAAACGCATTTAAAGTTTGCAATTTACATACAATTAAGAAATGAAAAAATATTCTTCTCTCATGAGGTGGTAGTAAATGCAATTCATATAAAACTTTTACACAAGATAAAATACAAAATGCCAAATTACTTTGCATTATTAATTCAAAAAAGCATTTTTGAGTTATGACACTATTGAAGTAAATGAGCGATATGTACTTTAAAATAAAAAAAGGACTTTTTCAAAGTTATTATTAAAAAGCACTTAGTCAAAACAGTATTTTGAAAGAAACTATTAATTTAAAAAAGTCCTTTTTGCTAAAAGGCACTTTCTTTTTGAGTATTTATTGAAAAAGTACCTTTTTAACAAAAACTATTTTTCAATGCGCACAACACTTTTCAGCAAAGTATCAATTTCATCAAATTACTCTTTTAACAAAGACTTCTTTTTAACGAAAGTTATTTTTTTAAATGTTGAAGAAGATATTTTTAACATAAATTACTTTCTTAGGAGATTTAGTTCTGCGCAATATGCATGCTACTATTTCTACTACTCTTTGCTATTAAGTACTTTTTAGAAATGTACTTTATATCAAAAACATAGTTTTTTGAGAATATATTTGACCAGAAGAGTACTTTTTCAAAAAGGTGCTTTAAAAAATTTACTCCCATATGCAGAAAAAAATACGTGTACGTTAAAACAAAATTGCTATACAAAAACTGGTTTTAACGTTCACTTGAAGCACACATTTTTTTTTCATATTGGGGTTATACTTTCAGAGATATCTTTTCAAAAAAGTTTTGTTAAAAAGTACTAAGACGAAAATGTCTTTTAAAAAATTGTACTTTCTGAAAAAAGATAATTAATCAAAAAAGCTACCTTTTGAAACAAGGTACGAGTACTTTTTGAAGCAAAGCATTGTTTGTAGAAAGGTAATTTTTAAAAAAGGTACTTTTTAGTATGCACAAAAGTTTTTCATAAAGTTAATTTTGCACAAATTACTATTTTTAACAAAATATATAGTTTTAACAAAAGGTACTTTTTTTAACGAAAGCTTTTTTCAGATGTGAAAATATAGATATTTTTGAAGATATCCTTTTTGAAAAAGGTACTTTTTTCCAAGATGTACAATACTATGTCATTTTAGGTAAACAGCTTTGAAAGCTCTTAAATTTGTTCTTGTTTCTTTGCAAAGTAAGAGCAAGCATTGTATTCTCTTGTGCTGTCGGTGTGAAAGCACTAAATGCTCTTGATAAAAGCTTGCACATTGTGCATATGGGCTGGACGTAGCTGTTTTAGAACAATAAATTTTAAAAAGATTATTTAAAAAAAATTATATTTAAAAAAAAGCTACTTTCTATGTATATCAAATTTTGTATAAACACGCTCTCTAAAAACAAACAGCTCCAAGGATGTACATATATCGAAGGATGTACATACATCTGTGGGTATACTCTGTAATTCGCAAGCATTTTCTTTCATTTCGAATTACACAATAGACCTCCGCTGCACAAAATTCCGTTTTGTATAATTTTTTTTTATTACAAAATATTTTTATATAAATTTAATATTCTTACACAAAATAAATCTTCTGCGAATTACAACCGTTATTTCTTTCCGTGTGTAGTATATTGCTGAAATTGTAACAAGCCACTGTATTTTTATAAGGTAACAAGACTAGACAACTTTGTGGCCAAAAAGGAAGGAGTTAAAGTTTCAAATATAAACCAAGTTTCAAAGTGCAGAAAAGCAAATGTTCATACCTAACATGCAAGCAAACAGCAACAAAATGAATATACTTGCGGTTTTTGTTTTTCGAAGAACATTTGTAAAAGAAAAATTATAACTGCGACACGCCCCCGTTGTTTTAAGTTAAAGTTTATTAGACAAGACACAGTTTTATTAAGACTAAATATTTAGCTAAAGAAAGACAATATAAAAATTTACTTAAGAAATCAATAAAACAAGGAAAATAGTTGGTTAAACAACAATGATAAAGTAAACAAATAATAAATATAATAGAGAAAACAAAAGAAACTTAAATAAACTGCCTGCAAAATATCTACTGAACAATATGCAACCTTTAAATAATTTTTCTTTTATGAGACCTCCCTCTTTTCCTGCTCAACAAACACAATTCATTATTTTTCATAAATGATAAAAATATGAAAATATTACACCACAAGTGTTAATTAAACAAATGAACTTAAATGAACTGCCCGCTACCGAGACACAAACTGTGTACTTTCCCTTGTTTATTAACCCCTTTCAAGCGACAAAAAAAAACCAAAAACAATTCATAAAAATTAATTTATGCTTGTCTCGGCTTCTCCGTTTTAAGGGTGTAACTGTTAGTTTTTATTCAAGCCCGTTATCTTTATCTTAGGAATTTACTTTTTTTCTCAACATCATGGTCATCGTTACCATTGCATATCAGCGTCATCTTTTGTCTGTTGCCAAAAATTTATTAAGGTTAATGTTACTTCAAAGCTCCCACCAAAAATGTATTCCAAAAATTCAAGTGCTTCCAAAAATAATTTCCTGCAACACCAAGTTGTTTGTTATTGTTTTAATTTTTTTTTCAACAACTTTCAACAAAAAGGGTCACTCACTGACTGACTGTCAGCCCGTCTCTTTGTTTTACAATCGATTTTTTGTGTAGTTTCAGTTTACTTAAGGGCCAGTAATTAAAACCGCCTTCTTGTTTTATAGACCTCAACATGAAGCGAAAAAAATGAACTCTATGCCAGAACAACACCAACAACAATGTTTCAAAAATACTAACACAAAAGCGGAAGTTGTTTATTGATTGCTTTAATTGTACGGGTAGATATTTTTGGATAAACTAAACCCAAAGCAATAATAAAATACACCGTTTGAAAAAAAAAATATATAAAAGTATATTTAAGGAAATATGATATTATATATAAACAACATTTGTCACTAATACCACTATTAACTTTTTTAATTTAATTATGAATTATTTTTTTTTATTATTATTTCGATTAAATTGTAATTTTCTTACGAAATGGTGTAAACTTATGTTAATAAGCGATGTTTAACTAAACTTGTGATCTAAAATAATGTTAAGGGCGCGTAAATATAAATAATGTTTAATGTTTTATTTACACATTTACAAGCAAAAACGCTTTAATGTGTATTAATATTTGTGAGTCCTTGAATAAAATTCTTTTGACCTTAACCACGAAGTAAGAAAAAATAAATCTTTTGGTCATTTGCTTCCTTTTGGGTGTGCTTGTAGTCAAATGATAGTTTCTGCCCCACGATTTGGAGTGCATAAATAGTTCAGTACAGATTTAAATTATTGACATAAGCAAACATTCAAAATTACAAACAAACATGAGTTTAGTGGCAAAATAATAGAAAATTACAACAACAACAACAACATAAATTTGCTGTTTCCAAAAGGTCTCTTTTTCAAAAGTATTTTTTATTTTTTCGAAGAGGCAATATTTTCAAAAAGTAAAAAAAGTTTTTTCCAAAAGATATTATTTTCTAAAAGTACTTTTTTCCAAAAGGTACTATATTCTAAGCGGTACTTTTTTCCAAAAGGTATTTTTTTCCAAGGAAACTTATTTTAAAAGGTACTTTTTGCCAAAATTACTTTCGTCCCCTTGGTACTATTTTCCAAAAGGTACCTTCTTCCAAAAGGAACTATTTTCCAAAGGGTACTTTTTTGATAAGGTTCTTTTTTTAAAAGGTACTTCCTTCCAAAACAAAAGTTTTTTCCAAAAGGTAGTTCCTTCCATAAAAGTGTTATTTTCTGAAGGTACCTTTTTCAAAAGGTGTTTAAAAAAATACTGTTTCTTTCCAAATGTTCTTTTTTCCATAAGATATTATCATTTTTAAAAAGTACTTTTTCTAAAAGTAGCTATTTTTAACCAAGAATTTTTTCTAAGAAGTACATTTTGTACAATTATGCATTCCTTAAAAGCTACTAAAAGTAATATCTGTTCTTAAAAGTACTTGTTTCTAAAAGCAATATTTTTCAAAATGTACTTTTATAGGAACTAGACCAAGAACTTTTCTAGAACTTTTTAACAAAAAGTATGTTAAAGTAAAAAAAAAATAATTATTCGATAGACTAAACTTTTCCTTATATTTTTTTTAATTACTCTTTTTCGTTATTAAAAAAACGTTTATCAAATGGTACCTTTTTGCAAAAGGCACTATTTAAAGAAGGTAGTTTCTGATTAACATACTTTTTTTAAAAAAGTCGTTGTTTCAAATGATATAATTTTACAGTGTATAAAAAAGCAATTGCTTATGGAAAGGGTACTTCTTTCTTAAGGGTTCTTTTTCGAAGAGTTACTTTTTATAAAAGAGACGTTTTTCTATAAACTACGTATTTTATAAAAGCTTCTTTTGTGTAAAAGTAAATTTTTAATGGTATTTTTTCCAAAATATACTGTTTTCCATGCGGTACTTCATTTCAAAAGAAAATTTTTTTTACGGGTTACTTTTTTCCAAAAGGTCCTCTATTTCAGAAGCCACCTTTTCCAAAAGGTACTTTCTTCCGAAAGGTATTATTTTACATAAGGTACTTTTTACCTGAAGGTACTTTCTTCCAAACGAACTTGTTTCTGAAAGTAATTTTTGAAAGGTATTTAAAAAAATCGTGTTGTTTCTAGCGAGAAATTTCTCCATAAGGTACTTTTTTCCATAAGATACATTTTTCCAAAAGGTAATTTGTATTTTCCAAAAGGCATTTTTTCTAAAGTAATATTTTTTTTGCAAAAGTTACTTTTTTTCAAAGGGTACTTTTTTAAAAAGATACTTTTTTCGAAAGGGTACTTATTTTTAAAAGATACTTATCTTCAAAATGTACTTTTTCCCGAAGTGTTTACCTTTATCCATTTTTTCTTATAAATGTATTTTTTTTTAATTACTCTTTTCCAAAACATCTTTTTTAAAGATACTTTTTCTAAAATAACGTGTTTCCGAAAGATATTTTTTGTAAAAGGTGCTTTTTGCTAAATGAATTTTTTTCGAAAGAGCGCTTTTCCTCTTTAAATTGTGTATTATTTAAAAATTCCTAAAAGTTACTTGTTTTCTTTAAAGAATTTTTTTCTTGAAAGAAATTTGTTTTTTAAATGTACTTTTTTAGAGATAATTTTTTGAAATATGTAGTCGCATGTACACAGTAATTTAAAAAAAAATATATTGTTCTAAGAAGTAATTTTTCTACAAGGCACTTTAAAAAATTAGCCTTTCTTTAATAAAAAATGCGTTCTTCAAAAATATGTTTATCAAAGAGTATTTTTCACATAAAAGTAGTTTTTTAATATGGTAATTTTTTATGAACAAACAATTTTTCAGGTATTCACAAAGGTACTTCTCCAAACAAACTTCTCCAAATTTTACCTTCTTCAAAAAGCTTCTTTTAATTTTTTTTTAATTTTTCGAAAGGGTACTTCTTTCTAAGGGTACTTTTTCCTAAAAAGTATATATTTCATGAGAGCTACTTTTTCGAAAATAACTACTTTTTCGAAAAAGTATACTTTTTTCCTTAAGGTACTTTTTGCCAAAATTTTCTTTTTTAATGTACTTTTTTGCATTAGGAGTTTTTTCCAAAAGTTATTTTTTTTCAAGTTACTTTTTTCCAAGTTACTTTTTTCCAAAAGGTAATTTTTTCCAAAAAGTACTTCTTTCCAAAGGATACTTTTTCCAAAAAGTACTATTTTCCATAAGAAACTCTTTTACAAAAATTACATAGTTTTTTCATAAGGTCATTTACTGCAAAAGATAAATTTTTACAAAAAGGTCCTTTTTATAAAAGGTACTTTTTATAAAACGGTAAATTTTATTTTAGTAAAAGTGCACTTTTTTGACGGTAATGTATTAAATATGTAAGTTATAAGCATACATATGCTTAAATTCTTTTATTAAAACACTTCCAGGTAAGAAAATTTAAAAATTTTTGAAATTCTTCAACAACTGGTGCTGACGAAATAATAAGAAAAAACAAATCACTTAAAATTCTTTGAAAAAAATACCTTTTTAATGAAAAATATTATAAAGTAGTTTAATTGAAATTCATACATATTCATGTGATATTTATTAAACAAAGTATTTGACATAATTGGTTGTATAACTAACGTTCGCTTCTCTAGTTTTCCAATTGCTTACGAATCGCTTGTTTAGGAATGAACATTTAGAGAAATGTAACATTTATCAAGGTGCTTAGCCTTTGATCTGCTGTTACACAAATATTGATAAATTAACATTTCACGTATTTAATATCGATTTAATTTTTTTATTTTCTTTTCTTTTTAATTATTCAATTGTTGTTGGCCTTTTAAAAAGATCATTCAATTGAATAATACACATAGTTTAGATTACTGATTTTTTCAAATACATTTTTTTACTAACCTGGGTTTGTGTTAAGCCCAGACTCGCTGCTAATTCAGCACGTTCTGGCAAGGCCAAATATTGTGTACGCTGGAAACGACGATTTAATTGCTGCAACTGCAGTGAACTGTAGATGGTACGTGGCTTACGCATTTTCTTGCCTTTGCCATTCACACGTAATCCGGAATCCTCACATTTATCAGATATGGAAAAGTCTGCAAATCAAGAGGAAAGAGAAAATACATAAGTATTAAAATAGATTTATGAGAGCAAACATGTTAATAAAATATAAAATAAATGAATAAATAGCATTTGCTAGCACTAAACTAAATTGTAACTATTGGTTTATGGCGTTCCACAATTTTACTATTAGCCTTTCTTATTTATTATGGACATATATACCGGCTTTATTTTGCCCTTAATGAAACAATTTGCAAAATATTTTTTTTCTGTGCTGCGTTATTTTTTTTTTGCTTCTGTTGCATAAATTCATTTAAACTATAATTAAGTTTTGAGGAAAAAAAACGTGTACGTATTTATTATTTATGACTTTTTTACTTGACCAGCTTGACATTCAATTTTAAAGTGTTGCATTTTTACACACACATATAAATAATTAATTTTGAAATTAAAGTATCCACCTTTAAAGTTGGACAGGCTGGCTAAAAATCTCAATATTTGGAATTAAAGCGATAAAGCGACAAAGCTTTCACCATAATATTACATTACAGATTAAGCGAAACAATTTTTTGACTGGCCTTGAACTAAGGAACATTATTTGTTTATTATATAAAGATAACAATGCGATTTTATTATCAAATAAAAATATAATTGGGCCATTTAAACTTTTGTTTAAAAATTTAACTAATGAAAACCTTATAATAGGTTAGGTTAACAGGCTGATAGTAAGCAAGGGTCAAATTAAGAGTAAAGCTCATTTGGGTGCAATACAATGATCCTTTTATACTACCTTTGAGTTAAAGAGGAAATAGTGAGAGAGGGTGATAGGGAAGGGATAGTGACAGAGAAGACACTGGTGAAGCAAGATTTTGAATAATTCAGTATTGCAGCTCCTCCGGTGGCAATGAGGCGTATTAAATTTATTAATGATTATTTTACTTCGCCAAGGATTCTGCTACACAATATCCAGTAAGGAGGGCGCTCTGATGTTACATTAGGATTAGCATCCACTGAAGTCAGTGTACACGGAGAAAACTGTTGTGCATTATTTATGCACAAGTATGCGGTACCCTATAATTTTTGTCAAAGTTAATAGATTACTGATTGGCTAACAGTATTAAAAACTTAATGGATTGTTGTTTGCTTACAAATATGCCAAAAATCGTAAATTACTTTATGCCTAAAATTATTCAAAAGTTAATTGACAATTTTTCTTTAAAAATAAATAGAATTTTGTAACAAAATTATAACACTTTTACATTTTCTTGGGATTGTTAAAAATTATAATTTTGCAAAGAAAATATGTGAATATGTATATTGAAAAATATGCGAAAATAATTAAATTTTGTAATAAAAATTATAGTAACCCAAAGTTATTTTATTGTTTTCGAATCTCATATTCACGATCAATAATTTTTTTTTTGATATATCTCATTATTAACTGGAAAGTACTACAATAAGTACTTTCACGTAATGATAAAAATAAGTTCTTATTTTATTGATTAGAGGACAGTCATTTTTATACGCATAAAATAATTGGATACATAAGTACCAATCATTATTTAGTAAGCCATTAAAAAAGTACTACAGATTACAAAATCTTGAAAATTGTTTGCTGTGTAATGATCATCAAAAAAATACGAGGTTTTGTTATTATAAGACCTTCGGCTTTTTAGTCAACGTGCTAAGTACCTCACTCAATGCCACCCACGAAAAAAAAATTTTATTAGTGAACAAATAACCAAAAGTTAATTGTAAATATATATTCTGACAAACACGTAGTAGAACGGAACTACTAGCTGTTTTCGAAGGCAACTACACCTTCATCATTAGCCTTCTTTGTGTTTGGTTCACTGTGTGTGGTGTCAGTTGATGTATCTGTTGGCCGCCATATTGAATTTGGATAATTGACATATCTCTAGTGACACTCCCGGGATTAAGAAAAATTTATTGAGGGAAGAATCAACGAAATCGGTCCACGCTTTTGGTGCCGCAAAGGAACACACATACATACATACATGCATATATACATACATAGACTGATAAACACAATATCCTTCCTTGCGTTGCACAGTCGGGTAAAAACAAGGAGAAAACAAAATGTCAAGCACTAAAACGAGTAGTTTCGAAATGCTTATTACTTAAGGCCGTGATACACTATCATACAAAGTTGTGCAATCTACAGAAAAGAACATCCCTGGTATGATGGTGTTTATGAAAATTTTTAAAAGACAATAACAATTCATCACACCAGGGTTGTAGTTTTTCGTAGATCGCACTACCTTGTATGATAGTGTACCACGGCATTTACTACTATTTTTTGTTCCCAAGGCATTTATGATTGGATGAATTTTTTCTCTAGAAAAACTGTTCTGCATGAGAAATAAATTCTACAGGAGCACTAATGACTGGGTTGACAGGTTTCGTCTCACATTTTTTTTTTAAACTTGTTAGCTGCTTACATTGGTTAGTTTAACCAATTTTATTGGTTATTGCAATTTTCATTATCCAAGTTGGTCAGATTGACTTATAACTTTTCTCCGGTGTAATTTTCCTTTTGAAGAGCGAATTTAAAGCTTAAAATAAAGCTTCTCTCAACGTTTGGTCGCATTCACGTCCTAAGGCTTAAATTAAAAACTTTCTTCAAGCTTTAATGTGTTATTATAAAAACTGATGAAGCAGAAATTGATTTACATTAAACATTTTTATATGCATGTACATACATATGTATGTACTATAAACATTTTAAGCCGGTTCAAACGTAAGTGATTAAGCAGTGTACATATACATACATAAACATTATATACACAGCAATGCTGTTGTATATACCACAGATACATACACACATCTGTACATTTCTATACAAGGAAAGTCATAACAAATGTGTAGTAAAAAGAACTAAAGAATGGTTGTAATTAATTACAACGCCAAATGAAAACTTAATTACAGCAATTACAATTACCTACCAGACACTCAATTCGCTCAAACACACACACACAAAATCGTCTATGTAATAGATATTTATTCATATGTGTGCGTGAGTGTTAATTAATAATATGTATATGTACACGTGCAGTTTTGTATATATTCCTATTGGCATATGTCATATTGGCTTTGTATTTGTTTATTAGTAATTTTAAATGATATTGAAAACGTAGAGTAAATAGGTTTATCTGACAATGAAGGGTAATTGCAGTGTTGTTTTTTTATAAAAAAAATTTGGTCAAAGTTTACGGTATTTCAATGTTAGCTTTTCGCTCAAAGTTTGATTTTAATTTTTATAGAAAGAACTAAATACAATATAGGTTAGTTAATCCAATGGATGAACCTAAAGCTCATTAAAACTAGTATATAAAAAAGGTTAACATAACTTTTTTTATTTACTTTTTTGAGATTTAAGCAAAAATCTTTTTCCAAAGCTTTGAAACAAATACGTCTAAGCACACATACACTGTTATTTGCATGTGAGGTAAACAGCTTTGAAATTTCTTAAGTTTGTACTTATTTCAGTGCAAACAAAAAAAGCAAGCATTGTTTTCTGGTGTGTTGTTGTTGTGGCTGTTGTACTCTCGTCGGACTGAAAGCACAAAAGCTCTTTATAAAAGTTTGCACATTGTGCATATTGCTTGAACGCAGCTGTTTTGAAGTATTAAAAATTAAGCTTTTTGAAAAACCTTTATTTTTAAAGGAGGAACAACAAGTGTCAGTTGACTTACAAAGCAATATTTACATATTTTGTTTAACATACAGGTTTTTTAGAAAGCTTTCATCAAAAATAAATTTTATTAAAAAGTTAAAATTAATTAATTAGCGTTCTGTCCAACTTCTCCCCCTGTTTTCGCACCTTAAAAATTTCTATAAAAGCTAAGGATCTAAAAGTATATTTTTTTACTTTTGTAAACTACTAAAACTTTTCGCATTCCCACCAAATAAGGTTTAACTAAATTTTTTTTATTTCCAAATATTTTATTAACAAAAAATTATATATGTACATACCCGTTATATCTCTAGCATATTTTGACCAGTCATTCTTTGTATATTGCGCTAATTGTAGTCTAAATTCAGTGGGGCTGTAGTTAGAAACTTTTCGGCTGTTATATGGAGATTCATCTAAAAATTGTAAGAGGGTATGATTTTTGTTTGAATAAAGTAATTGAAACGATTGTATTTTAAGCAAATTGCATGCAGCAACAAAAAAATTAAATTTGTAAAGCTTTTGTTTTAAGGAAAGTGATTTATGTAAACAAAATCTATTGTTTCTGATAATATAAAAAGAAATCTTTCGTAACCTGCTAATATTGTATATTAAATAATATCTAACAGCCTTACTTATAAAAGTTATTAAGGCTTTATAAAGGGGTTTTAAAACAAATTACAAATTTTGATAAAAATTTTTTCTTACTAAGCTTTTTTCTTAAAGCCTTAATAATTTTTATAAATAAAGCTGTAAGCTTTTAAGAGAATTTTCAATTGAGAACTTCTAGCTTTCTGACATGAAGAAACCTATAACAGCTTTGAAGGAAAACAGAAAAAAGTTCCTTGATATTACGTATCACTTATGATCATGTGCAAAATTTTCTTTTGGTCACGTTAACGTGAGTTATATTCTTTAGATATGAAATATCCGCATATTAAATTGAGTAGTCGGAAATATGAAAAGAGTGGTGCATTCTGGGCAGCAATTTGTGCAAATGTATTTTTGACATACGCTTATTGATATAATTTAATTGTAGTTCCTAACCCCAAATCGAAAAAAGCAAATTACTTGAGATTTTTTTCTTTTTTTGGCTCGGAAGCCTTAAGAATGTATAGTATAGATTTGTATATACTTTTAGAATATTTATAAAGACAAAAGGTCACAGCTTAAACCTTCCAAATTTTGCTTTTTATTTTTGTTACACGTTTTATATTTAAAAAAAATAATATTAAGGCTTCTTGATAAAAAATTTTTAAAACGAAAACTTGGGCCCAATTCATACGAGTATTTAAAAATTTTTGTTTTATTCTTAATTTTCTTTAAAAACTGCTTCTAAAAACATATTAAATTCATACAATGATTTTTTACATGTTTCTAGTTTTGAATTTTTTTCTTCCAAAAATTGTATCAGTGTTGCCCGTAGATTTTTAAAAAATCATTTTTTCCCTACATGTTAAAAAAAATTTTCCCATTCGAAAATCTACAAGTTTTAGTAATTTAATTTAAAGAAAGGTAAATTAAAAACATTTAAGGCCTTATTCAGAACTAAGTAATTTTGACTTACATAATATTTAGCAAATAAATGACCATACAAAATTTGTTTTATAAACCTCTTGTAAACCAAAATTATTTCTTCTAAATACATCAGTTATTATTTTGTTGGAGCTATATTAGTTTATTTAAAACTTGACACACGTATTTGGGGTTTCTCCACTCATAGAGTTTATTAAGATTTAAGTTAAATAGTTAAATTATTAAATCATTGTTTTGTATTAAAAAAAAGCTGTTGTCACGTTGAATGAAAAAATAAAATAAAGCAACATACCAATAATAAAAATATGTGTAAGGAAAATTGAAAAAAAACTCGAAAAACGGATAATGTGATTTTTTTTCTACCCCCTTTTGCTTTTCTATACCGTTCACCTACAAACTAAAAAACGTGTTTCAAAAAACAAATTAAAAAATCAATGTGTGAATTACTTGTTAGTGCTTCTGTTTATATTTTCTAAAAAAAATCTTTCACGCAGCTCGTAATACATTGTTAACATTTCCATTGAAAAAATTTAAGTCTGGCGCAGGAAGTGCGATATTTTAGCTGGATATTATTGTTGTTAACACATGTCAGACTATGTCATTTTTTATATGTAGGTTACGCAAGATCATAACACAGAAAAAAGTATTCACCAATTAATATTTTCAATTAAAAATTTAATTGTATTGATTAAATTTTTAATTGTATTAATTAATTTGACTGGAAAAACTTAATTAATATTATCAAATTGCTTATAGGTGAAATTTAATTAATTTTTTAATTGATACTACAAATATTTTAATTAACATTACAAAACCATCCATATTACTTTTTTGTGTGAAGGTTTTAATCTGTAAGTCAGTAACGCATTATTATGATTTCGATTTGTAAGCTTTAAGCCTGGCGCAGGGAGTGAGAGCTTTAAGCTTGATATTATTACTGTTAGCATGTCGCAATATTTTTTTAATTTATTATATCAAACATCTTATTATATTATATCCAAATACACACACGTACTCTGCCACTTGCATATGAAGTTAACAGTTTTGAGAGCTCTTAAATTTGTTGTCGCCGAGATCTAATTGGTTTGTGCTCCCCTCGGTGTAAAAGCACAGAAGCTCTTTTGTAAAAGTTAGCATATGATTGTGCATATGCCTTGGAAGTGGCTGATTTGCTTTTAAGCTGTAAATAATTAACACATTATTTAATATTCTACTGAAACATTCAAAATCGGGGAAAGGAAGTGAAAGCTTGCAGCATATAATTTATTATTGTTGTTAACATATGAGACTATGTTTTTATTTATTTATATGTATGTTACATCAGGCCATAAGCTTAAAGCTGTATATAAAATGAAGAACTTAAAATCTGGGGCTGGAAGGGAAAGCTTTACGTCGGTTTTCTAATACATAATTACTACGTTAAACTAACATTAAATTTAACAATCCTTTATGAATACTTTTACATTAAAGCAGCACACATAAACTGATATTTGCATTTGAGGTAAGCAGCTTTGAACGCTCTTAAAATTGTTCTTGTTTCCTTGTAAAGTAAGATCAAGCATTGTATTCTGTTGTATTGTTATTGCTCTTGATAAAAATTTGCACATTGTGCATATAGCTTCGACGTAGCTGCATTAAAGTTAACAATTTTGAGAATTTTTTTTCATAATATTTATAATGTTTTAAACTTTTTAAATAATAGAAATTTGTATTACTCATTTTAATGATGAAACAATCAAACTATTTTTACGACTTTATAAAATCTAACTATTTTGAAAACTTTCTGCAGAGTAGCTGTAGATTTTTCAAAAAAAAAAAACACGTTTATAAAAAAACTTTTCCCCATTGTATAGTAGATGTGACGGTTCACATGCTTGACAAATGTCCAAAGCTTTTTTAACCTTGATGTTGTACAAAGTATATGAGAAAAAAGTCTCAAGTTTTTATTATATTTTTTATAGTTTTATGCAATTTAATTGAATTGATTTTTTGGCAGAAAACATAATATTAAAATACTAGCTTTGATATGAAACTTCAAATTATTTTTACTTTTTTCGCTTAATAAAATTCATTTAGAGTTGGCATCTAACTCGTCAATAAAGAATTAATGATTTTTTTTGCATACAATTTTTTGTAGGTGTTTTTCATTTAAATATTTATTGCGATCTTTCTACGTTTAATATATTTTTTCAGATAAAACAACATGTTAACACCGACACTTGTCAGTTCTAAGGCAACTAATTTATTTTTTTTAAATATATTTATATGTATGATGTCAAAACTAAATTATTTCTAAGTACTAGGGGTAATCACAGTCAAATCATTCAAATATTTTAAAGTTTTCATATAATTATTAAAAATATTTTTTTTTTATTTATATGCTTAAATTAGTCATCATCTCTTTAATACTTTAATTAAGGACTACCAAGCCTTTAATCATTTATACAACTCACTCAGCAGGGAGTTGTCAACACAAGCGAGTGGTGAGATTTATTCCACATTTAAAAACCAATTAAAAGATCAGTGGGGAAAACAAACAATCAAACAGTGCAGAGAGTTGCATTTAAATATGTTATACATTTGTAGCTAAAAACAAGAACTGACATGATGAAGCACTTTTTTCACAGATGCTGGTCATCGTTATCATCATCATTGCTGTTTTGTTTGGTTAAGGATTTTTTTACAACAGCTCTAAAGAAAAGTGTAAATTTGGTCACAAAAAATTTATCTAAAACCCATAATCAAAGGCAAACAAAAGGAAAAATAGACTAAAACAATTCATTATTTTAGCTGCTGATAACCCAGTGAATTGTTAGGAAAAAAACTTTGGACATTTTAGTAATGAGTAGTAGTTTCTTAATGAGTTATAAAGTAACGAATTGTACTACTTACTTAAACAGAAAAAAATATTCCAAAAATATTTTCAAAAACCTGTAATGTTGAATATCGAAAAAGACTTCAACAAAATTATGTGCAGTGAAACCTCGATATAATGAATTCCAAGGGGATTCGAATATAATTAGCAAAGCCTTGATACCACGAAATTAGAATAAATACGAAAATAGTTCGTTATAAGTATAGTTTTCTTTATTCAAATTTAATTTAACATGAAATAGAATAATTTTATTCTTGTATGTATATTGTATAAAGGCTTACACATACATTAAGACTTCGCTGTTATAACGGGACGTTACAATTTAGGATTTATTCTGATTTCGTTATTTAATTGTTATATAAATTGTTCCTTATAGCTATAGTGTATTTTTGTATGAAAACCTTTGCAATAAAGAGTTTTTCTCAAGGTACTCAGTAAAACATACGTTATATTAAGTTTTTCGTTATAACGAAGTTCCACTGTATTTGACCCAAACACATTGACTATCAAAATTTCAAGCAGGCGCATACAGTTTAGACAAACAAAAAAGGGTTGAAAAACGTGGCGTTCACTCACACACACAATATCAACAATTATCACTGAAAATAAAATTTCATTCAATAACTTTTTTCTTTGATTTATTACATTTCTTTATTGACTGAAGGAAAAATATTTTCAATTTTATTTATAAATAATGCAAAAATCGTCATTACAGAAAATTCTAAAGATTTTTTTACTGAATCAAAGATTTTCGTATTAGAATATCAAAATCATTTTATTCTATGTAATTATTTCTATGGTTGGTACAAAAACTACATCTTGATAAATAATATAAACATCAACTGATACCACACACAGTGGACCAAACACAAAGAACACTGATCACGAAGGTGCAGTGGCCTTCAAAAATAGCTAGTTGTTCCGTTTTACTAGTGATTATCAGAATATTTACAATTAACTTTCGTGTTATTTGTTCGTTAAAAATTATCACATGTAATTTGGCTTATAGAGCTAAACGAACTTTAGCCTAATCAAATCACACATATAGAATATAAAAATTAAATAAAATTAATAAATATTTATATCATTATATGAAAGTAAAGGGCTTTCCAATAGGGGATTCCGAACTTTAATAATTGATACTGGTCATATTGCTGCTAAAGTCATTTATTCAGTCTATCCCAGTGAAAAAAAATGGAAGTCATTTTAGCGGAAGTACATTTTCATTGCTTCTAAAAAATCGATATTTTTAATTTGCCGAGAGTGAGCAAAAAACCATGTAGAATCTTATTTTAGTCACAAAAAACATTGTAACTCCTCCATAGTGTTAGAAAATACTCACAAGAAATTAAAAAACAATTATTTTTTTAAGGAAATTTATGAACTATTTTTAGTCTAAAATTTAAAAGTTATTTTCTTAAATTTACATGAAAACACTGTTTCGGGCTTAAATTCATATAAAAAGAAACGAATTGTTAAAAAAGGCAACTATTTACCATTTTTCCTAGATGAAAATATTATCATAGAACACAAAAAAGGGAATTTTTCTTAATATCGCTTCCAATTCAGTGACCAGGCATCGAAAAAGAGAACTTCTTGCAATGACAACCCTATGTAAAAATCATTAGATCGAATCGAAATTTGCACTACTTCCGCATTGTAAACTCTATATTTTCATGACTTTTTTGGAGTCTCTTTTTTTACTGGGATTTTACTAAATCCTTATGGGTGGATGTGACATTCAACGAAACGTGGAATGATATAATTGTGTTATAGTCCATTTTTAGGTCATGAGCGCTATATATGTCTCGACGAATAACAACTTATTTCAGACAGAATTGGATGATATGGAAAACGACGATACGTGATTTATGCCATATAGATACATTGAACATTCTCCACGAGCCGTTTGAGGGCCTGGCCAATGCACTAAATATTTCGGATGCGCATCAGCGAATCCATGTCAGATTTTTGCACGATTTTTTGTTCCATACATATTGGCATCGATACGCTCAAAAAAAAAAGACATGTACTGTTATTAAGAAATTTTTTTTCCTTAATTCAAGTAAAAAAATTTCTAAGTTTAAGTAGTTTTTTCTAAGTTTAAGTAAAATGCTACAAAAATCTAGAAAAAATTACTCAATATGAGTAAAAAATAAAAAGTTCATATCCTCAAAAATAGTTCATAAAAACACACAATAAACTTCTCACATTTCCTTTACTGACTTAAAGGAAATATTTACTAAGAGTTGGAAAATGTTTATAAACTGAAGGAAATTTTATATTAAGGTCGAGTTAATTTTGTCTTAAATCAAAAAATAAACTTTAGGAAATGAATTACTTCTGATTAGTTCATGAAATTTGACTTACTTAAAAGATGTAAAAAGGTCTACTAAATTTTAGGGAAATATTTCCCAGTTTTAAGTATTTTTTCTTTGAATTATAGAATTTATTATTAATTTGAATTTAGCAAAAAATCTACGCAAATTTTTCATATTTTCGAGGAATATTTGAAATTGAAATTTATTTTTTACAAATAAAATAAAATTTTAAATTTTAATAATTTCAATGCTTATTCAGGCTGCCTTGTTAGGCAATTGGTAAGAGTGCTTGCTTATCAATCAGAAGGTTGCTGGTTCAATAGTTGTCAACTCTTAAGGAATTTATATATACGTATGTATGGTGAATTATAATTAAGAATATAATATGAAGATATAATAAATAACATATCATTTGGTATAGAATTTAATTAAAAATAAAAATAAGTAAAATTGGAAAATTTAATAAATTTGAGAAAAAAGACGAAAAAATGTTTTTGCAAAGCTCCGAGTTTTATAGGAAAATTTTACTTAATTTAAGGAAAATTTTACTTAAATATGAAAATATAATTACTATAAATTAGTTTATTAATGAACTAGAAATTAAGTAAATATTTTACTGGTTTCAAGTAAAAACAGCTTTGGCGCCATACGGCAACTTTTTTTATTAAAATTTAGAAAATTTTCCAAGGTTTTAGCTAATTTTTTTTTTGGAGTGTAGGCCTTTTAGACAAATAAAAAGCTTTGATAAAAGTTCACACGCTTTTGTCTTATTTAAATTTAAAAAAATAAGATATGCTTAATGAAACATTCTTGAAAATATAAAAATGCTTTTTAAATTTGGTTAAAAGAACTCAAACGAAATCAATGGCTGGTATTTTAAAATTCGGGTAAACTTAGACTTTGTGCTCAGTAAGAATAAGAGTTGCAAATTACAATTCGCTTTGCCTTGCACAGCACCACTGTTGCCAACTTTTTTTCAAGAAATATTGCTAAAGTAGACAAATAATAGCTAGAAAATAGCTAAATTTAAAAATTACTTGAAAATTTAGAGATAAAAAGCTAAAAAATATACATTTATTTTTAGGTTGTTTCAAAAATTTTATGGTAACTTGTTAACTTCTTTCGTACTTCACAAATTTTCCTACAAATTTTATAAAATACCAAATAAAAGTAATGTAATAGATTAATAAAAGGCATATTTTTATTAAAAAAGACATACATATTATAGGCCTGCACATATATACCTATTTGCACCAGTTTTGTTTGTGTGGGTTCTGTTATGTACAGAAACATATGTAATTCATCATTTCTGTTACTTCGGGACTTCCACAGCTAAAAATCTCTTCAAACTATAGAGTAAAAGTAGTGCTGACAAACCTGCTGGGTTTTGTATTGTGAGTTCCTGTTTTGGAGTACTACATTTTTTAAGTCTAATAAAACATGCAAACATAACAGTTATCTAAAGCTCTATTCAAAGGATTAATAATATAAACGTATTAAATTATGTATAAAAACACTTATCAAGACGGATGTTAGGCTGGACATTACATTAGCTCACCTTTAAACCTGCACAATTGTGGCGCTATTCAATCATCTTTTTTTGTATAGTTTGCTTCATATACGTTCACTGCTTCTAAACAATCTCACATTTAAAAGCGAATTATGATCGACAAAAAATCACTACAATTACCGCTAATAGCTAAATCATAATTTTTCCCGCAAAATGTATTTAAAAATCGCTAGATTTGACGAGAAAATAGCTGAATTGGCAACAGTGCACATCACATTGAGTACGTTTCTTCATTAGTAAAAGCAACAATTCGACTTGTTTAGTATTTACACCCTTACACGCACCAAGAGCAATTTTAAATGGGGCAATTTTAAATGGGTGCCCAAAACAAAAAAAAACAAAATCGCTATATAACAAAATTGTTATAAAATTTTACACTACATTAGATATTTCATCGAGAGAATTGTGCGTGTGAATTAATTGAGTGATGTGAGTTCATAAAACAAGTAAATTAAAATAGATAAAATATCATCAGATCAAAGATTTGGTAATTTAAATTCCAAAGATTCGTGTCCTTCCCATATATCCTTAAAACAAAATTTTTCATAACGGTGGGAAAAATATGATTGCTTAATAAAATTTTGTTGTCTATCGGGAATAAAACTTCTCGTTTTTGTTAGCGTCAATTTGTAAGTTGTTGTTGTGTCGTTGCTCTATTTTGTAATTTTGCTCTTTATTAAGTTTTTCACACAAATCACTTATAATGAATTTAATATATAATTAAAAATTTGACTTCCTATCCTATGCGTAGCCAGGTGTTTTTAACCTCTCATATTTTACTCATTATCTTTAGTACTATCACACCCAGATTCCCCTATTAAATCAATGCTTGATATTATTTAGGTACAACCTGCTATTTAGGTACAACCAGCTAGATTGTTTTATCAAAAATTACCTAACTAAGTCTTCCTCGAGTACTTTTGACGATTAAAAACTGATTAAACACTTGCGCGCTTGAAAAAAGACTCGGAAATGAGTCATGCTTATGCTTTAAAAGTAATTTATTTATTTATTTTAAAATATATGAGTCATAAATGAGTCGAAACTGATCAGAAAAGCGGGTAATAAAAGACTCCTCAAGAAGAGTCGCATGTAGGGTACCATTTTCTCCCGACAAAACTATCTTTTATGCTCAGAAAACGAGCGCATATTCTTGTTTTTGATCACTTAAAAGTATTAAAAAAGAATCGAATTTAATTAAAAGTTTCCAAAAATGCTAGCAGGGAATCTTCTCTTTCAACTACATGCATCATTAAATCATTCATATCATAGTGTATTCATTTTTTTTATGAAAAAATTGATGCTACTGACTGTGGAATCAAATCTTTTATCAGATCATGATTAGATTGAACTCTAGTTGTTATTTTTGTATACCTCAACCTAATATTTCTGAGGCAAAAAGGAAAAAGTGCTCAAGTGAATATAAGCTTATTATGAGTTAACATATACATATAATATATTCTCCACATTCCACATTCCAAATTCCAATTATTTTGACTAATTTTTCAGAAAGTTATAGGACAATGACTTGCAGCTTATATTTTTTCAACTTATAACCTCATATAGAATAGTAGCTCAATTTATTTTATACAATTTGAAATATATCACATTGAATGTATTAATTATAGTGCGTAGAATGATAATAATAAATAGCGAATTTCCCAATTTAATTACAAAATAATCACATTTTTGAAAATCCACTTGAAAGCTTAAAACTGATCCATTGCAAAACAGACTTCAGCATATTTTTCATTATTGCCACATATATATTTCCTATAACTTTGTTGCATGACTCATGCGCCAATAGGAATGATATGATCCTTAACATAATCGATGGTGTGAATTAAAAGTTTGTGCTCTGTTTCAGGCATAAGTGCCAAGGATATTATTTGAAGTAAAGAAGTGAAGTTTTTTTTAAACGATTCTCAAAATTTGAAATAGTTACTTACGTCTAAAATAGTAGAAAAAATTTTAACTAATATCTTATCTGCAGCTGTAATTTCAGCGGAAAGTTTTACACATTTGACATTATTCGACGTTCCATACCCCGTCTTAACTCTTTCAACTATCAGGATCATTTCTTACTTAATTTTTATATTGCTCATCCCAGCCCCATTTTATTTGGTACTAAAAACATATATACAAGACAGATCCTTCTTTGTAAGCATAAATGACAATTGTTCAAGCTTTGGTTGTATTAACGCAGGTATTCCACAAGGTAGTGTCGTGGGACCAGTATTGTATACAATTTTTACAGCAGATATGCCAACAATTGAAAATATAACTACAGTTACGTATGCAGACGATACTGCTTTATTAGCCTCAAACGAATCACCGTTAATAGCTTCCGAGATGCTACAAAATCAATTGAATCTTCTTCAAGATTGGCTTCAAAAATGGAATATTAAAGTTAATAACACAAAATCCGTTCATGTTACATTTACGCTAAGAAAAAATGATTGCTCGCCTGTTTATTTAAATGGCACAGCTATACCGAGCTGTAATACGGTAAAATATTTAGGTCTTCATCTTGATCGAAGACTTACTTGGAAAGAGCATGTCAAAAAGAAACGTGAGCAACTCAAATTAAAAACAAGAAAAATATTTTGGTTATTGGGCCCAAGATCAAGCTTAAGCTTGGAAAATAAGGTTCTGTTATACAAAACAACACTAAAACCTATATGGACATACGGCATCCAACTTTGGGGAACTGCAAGTAATTCGAACGTTGAGATTTTGCAGAGATACCAATCAAAAACGCTCAGACTTTTAACAAATGCGCCATGGTTTATCAGCAACAAAAACATACACAGAGATCTTCGAATTTTGATGGTAAAAGATGAAATCAATAACTTCAGTGAAAGATACCTTAATAGACTAAGTAATCATTCCAATGTGTTAGCAATAAACCTGTTAGATGATAGCAATGAAATCCAGAGACTTAAAAGGCTCCATGTACTTGACCTTCCCTTCCGAAAATAGAAAATTTATTTATTTACTTAGTTTTTTTTTGAGTTTTAAGTAAAACTCAATGTATGTTATTTAAAAGTTATGAAATTTGCTTATTATTTTGATTGTAAAATAGATTGCAAATAAAACAATTAAAAAAAAAAAAAAAAAAATTTATATTGTGCGCTTATTTGTCTACTGCTAGCTTATTACATTTATTTACATTGTTAAACTCATTTAAATAATTCATTACGATAAGAAATAGGACTTCGTCATTCCAAAACCAAATGCAACTCACAACAAGGTTCATTATCATTTTGCACTCATATAATTGAATCAAAAACTTTGCTGGGTTATCTATTAATATAAATACTCATCTGCCTTCTTATTTGGAGTAACTCACATGTTGCATGAGTTTGTAAAAAAAATCCTAAACATATTCATTCAACTAATAAAAAATTGATTTTAATTTTTTTCCACGCATATATTTCAATTGTATTGTTAAATTGCACCACGGTGAGGGTGTAGGGAAGGGCGACTTTATAAATTTCTCCTTTTTTAAATTGTAATACATGTGTAGACTTAAACTAAACCTCTTGTTATTTTTCAGTCTAACTCTGTGGCCTGTCTGTCCATCTGTCTGTTGTCATTGTTGTGCACCTTCCAACACTTGCTAAAACTGTGAAGCTTTAAAAAGTATTTTTCAAGTGGTTTTGTAGTGAGCTTTAAGTATTGTAGGAGCTGGCTGGCTGTTGCTTATCTTAAATAAATGTTCGTTGTATTTTTTTTTGCGTTCCATAGGAAACACACTTTCAACCGATTATACTACAATGAAGATGAATTTAAAAAGTTTAACAGAATCAAAGAATATCAAGTTAAAAAAGTTCCCAAAAAAGAATTGAACATCTTTGTATAGAAAAATAAAATAAAAATTGATCAAGTGATACTTGTTGATTGTGCTACAAATATAGTCTGCTGGCAAAGAAATTAAAAAAAAAACTCAATAATAAGGGGTGCCAAAAGAACTTCTCAAGCAAGATGGTTAGAACTTTAATTTAATACTGTGAGAATTTTTTGAAAAATATATTTTCCTTTTAGTTTTCTACATACAGATATCAATCATTTACCATTATGGCATATTTAAATATTTATATTATGAGAGAAAGTAGTTGTATGTTTCACTATTTAATTTTCTCTATTATAATTGATTGATGGTGTGAGATAAACAGATATAAACTGAAAAAAATTTATGGTAACAGGTGTTGTCAATACTATAAATTAAAAATGTATAAATATTTTTATAACCTAACAAAACGAACAATTATTTTCTTTTGTTGCAATATATCTGTATTTTTAAGGAGTTGTTTTTAATAATTTGTTATCCTGCAAAGGTCCCTGGATAGAGCAAATAGGACTGAAGCTATGTCCATACGACAACATTGTCACTAGATTGTAATAAACATGTCTTAGAACCGTGTTAACAGTCAATTTTTGTCGTGCAACGTTGCCGGAGAAAGCATTGCCAGCAAATTGCAAGATTACCAACTGTCAATAAATTGTCAGACATTTTCCAATGGTGTAAACACACTTCGTTGCCATTGTCAATTGGTTTTTCGACATTTGTCAGACATTTTATTATTGTCTATTTTTGAATCTGAACAAATTAAAAAACTCTTGAGCAAAGAAAGATCTACTTACTTTTTTTATCAAAAACAAATTTAAATTTCCAAACCCTACAGCCATATTTTTGATTTTACTGATTTCTAATATTTATTCCTTTCTAAAATATGAAATATATTTAATTCACAAAAAATAGTTTTATTTAGTAACTTTTATATATAAACAAGATCGAAGTCCATATTGACAATGCTTAATCATTAAAACAAGTAAATTTTTATGTATAAAAAATTAAATATTTAACTCTGGAGCTGTGTTTTATATTTTTTAACTTTTATACCAAAATATTTTTTTCTAAAACACAAAATATATTTATTCTATAAAGGAAAATATAAAAATTAATATGAACTTGTTAATTTTATATACCAAAACAAGTGTAAATTTTCCAGCTCTGGAATCTTCCATTTACTTATTTTTGAAATTTTTAGCAATTGTTTTTTTTTAATTGAAGATATTTAATTTATAGTAAAAATAAAAAAAATAGTTTTAATAGGTAACTTTTATATACCAAAAATATTTCAAATTCTTCAACCCTGGAATCATCCTTTTATATTTTTCTGACTTTTATACTAATATTCTTCTCATATAAAGAGAAAAAATAAATACATTTTAGCAGGTTACTTTTATATACCAAATTTTTTTCAAAATTTCCAACCCTGGAAACCCGATTTCACGTACAGACAGACGGATATATCTTATCCCTTACCATATTTGGTGAAAGGTTGAAAAAAAACCTGAACAAAATTCGTACCAGAGTAAAAAAATGTCTCACTTCATTATTAATAAAATTAAAATACTAACTGATAAATGACTAAACAAATATTTTAGTTTATAAAAGGTTTTATAAATTGTTGCTTAACAAATGCCAAGCATCATCGATATATATGCATTTCGTTACTGCTTAAGGGACTCATCATTGTTATCCAATGTAAAAAAGATTGGAGAAGATTAAAAATTTATGCAAAAATCTAATAAACATGTTTATTTTGTAAAGATTTTTGTTTAAGGATTTTAAACTTATTATGTTTGTATGTATGATTATCAATAATATAAAGGGTGCGCCATTTAAAATTTTAAATTTGAAATACCGATTACCTTGACTTTATTTATATTTTTAGGTTTATGTTTGATATTCGAAAGATGGGACACTATACGCTCGAATAAAATTGGTAAATTTTAAAAACTTACTTCCAAAGAAGTACAAACTGTTCAAGGGAAGAGAGAGAGAGAGAGATCGGACTTCAGCCCAATTTGTGCGTCAGTTTGTGAAAACCAAGTCCCGGTTCATACGTTTCAACTTTTGTTGCTCCACTCGTAATTCAGCTGTAAGAAAAAACGAGATAATTGCATTTCTGTCTCCGTCTTTCTTACACCAGAATTACGAGTGGAGCAACAAAAGTTGAAACGTGTGAACCAGGACCAACCTGTACGTTCTCGTCCAGTGCGTTCAATCGAGAATGCTGAGAATGTGCAAAAACATCTATCAACATCAGCTCGTTCACAGGAACTGAACATATCTCGCACTCCTTTAAGAAAATAAAATTATATGAATGATATTGTATTCCATTAGTATATGACAATGTTCTACCTTTCCAATAAAACCAGAAATTTAAGAAAATAATCAGTGCTTTTATTACAGTCGTTTTAATTTTAAATGGCCCACTCTGCATTAATAGCCTTAAACATACGAAGTTTTTAAGCTTATTTTGAAAAATTTTCAATGTAAATCAACCATAACGGCCGCATCTGAAAATAATTAATTTGAACTTCAAGTGTTCTTTTGTCAAAATTCCTATGCAAATTTTGTTTTAACGCCAACTTCAAGCTCAAATAATGTTTTTTTGGATGCGGACATAAAACAAGCAAAAATTCTCAAGATATACATTAAAAATATATATAAACTTGGGTATTTATTATAAAAATTATTTATGGAAATTTGTTAAATAAACCTTCTGTAAACTAAAACTATTTTTTTTATGAATAAGGCTTCATTGACTTAATCAAGGTATTACCTAGTAATATGCCTCTGTACAAAGGCCGCTGTCCGTAAAGCTGGCGTACTGTACCCACTACTCTAAAACATTTTATTCAATGCGATAATGCTGCAGGCAACCAGTTTAAGAAGAAGTCTAATGCGGAGCCTAAACGAACGCCTTGAAGATCTAGACTATGATGATGAAATAATGTTTCTACTCGCACACAATTACAAAGAGATGTCCAAAAAATTACATAACGAAAACGCAATTATAAAGTACGCCAGTTTGCTAATACATTTTTGTAAAATAGCTTATTTCAATAAGATAATAAAAATTTTTATTCATTCATTAAATGTTCTGCATTATATTAATGAAGCTTTTTATTAATACAATGAAAAATTACATTGTATTCATGAAATCTTTAAGTCTCTGCTCTTCATATGTTCTTCATAGTTCATTGCATGAATGAAAATCGTTTTATTGTTTAAACAAATTTTCCTTTAAGCAAATTTGGCGAAAATATAAAAAAGTTCCTCAAATTGTATTTACTTACTGTATACAGTTTGCCAAACATAAATAAATCAAAAGTTATTTTGTTAAAAAATATATTTAGGGAATTCACAATGAGTAGATTAAAATTTTAATGTGGCAATATTGTGCCATCTTAATTCTTTCATTGCGAGCAGGCAACGATATAAATACGCATTTTATATATATCAAAGTCAGGCAAACACATTTATATTATTTATATATTAGTGTAAGATATGAGAGAGAGAGAAATGCATGTTTGTACGAATGCTTATGACAGACTGAATTAATTTCTTTCGTACGTATTAAAATAAATTTTTTTAAATTAGAAATTATTGTTGGATAAAATTTTCAAAATAACTTGTTTTCTGTGAAAAAAAGAAATATTTTTTTATGAACTATAGCTACATTGATATTCTTAACATGTTTAGTTTAACATTATCATATTGCCATACTTGAAATGACATGCGTTTTATACTTTTAAATTTGCCACCTGGTATTTAATTTGATTTACGTACAAAGCAAAAACAACAACCTTGCCAGATCATATTAAAGTATTAAAATTAAAACGTTGCAATATTGAGACATATTTTAAAACACTATTGTGAACTCCCTAATTGTATTTCAACTTGAAATGCAAAATGCTTGAAAAGTAAAAAATATAGAGAATGGAATGACAAGAGAACGCAATTTGTGTACTTTCCGATTAACTTATACTAAATTTACATTATGAAATTTTTTATAGAATTTTAAGATTTTTTTATTTAAAGCAGTGTTGAAGAAATAAGTGTTATAGAAAAAATAGTGAAATGTAAATCTGGAAGCATTTTGCCATCTGATTTGCTTCTTCACGATTTTAAATTAACAAAGCGAATAAAGTTTTACGCAGCTGATTACATAAATAATTTAATATATTCTTAATTATAGTGTAAATTCCATTACCAGAATTAAAAAATCTAATAACACTTTCGAAAGTTAAATATTCTTTCATTACATTATTGTTCAGGTGGTGACATTTTAAACCATTCATTTGCTATATGAAATTTTTATTAAAGCAAAAAAGGAACTCAATTATCTTTTAAGTTTATTAAATGAAATAAAATTTTAGTATATGTATTATAGTATAACTTACCATCCTTTGGTGGACTTGTACACGGCGGCGCATAACTGCCTAAATGATAACCTGAATATGTGTTTTGATGCATGGGCGGGAATGGGTAACCTAAAGCACTGCGCGGACTGGGAAAACCGGAATCTTGACCACCCTGTGGTGCAAAATGTTGATAACTGCTGCGTATGCCACCGTAACTACAAAATATACAACAACAACAACAAAATTGTATTAGTCAAATAATTTTAGATTTATAAAATTTATTATTATTATTTGAGTATTTTTTTTTCTTAATTTTTTCAGTCTTCAAACAAAAGCGAAATAGTTTTAAAATATTAAGATATAAATTATGCCAACGATAGTGAATAAAACTATAAAACAAAAAGTTGGCGTGCTTAAAAACGTTTCATTACGAAAAAAAAGTAATTGTACTTTTTATACATAAAATATTTAAAAAAAAAAAATACCTCACAAGCATGAGCAAATGGGAAAAGAAGAAAAGTTAAAACAAAAGAAAAAAAAATGCGCATATGCATGAATATGAAACAAAATATTGAATTTTGAAACGAGTTGAACTGGAGGGGGCTTTAATATATGTATATATTCTATGATTAACAGTGTTTTACTTTTTAATATTTCTCTACACACTTAACAAATTTATTAGATGTTAAAAGGATTGTAAAAAAATAAATAAACGTTACTCATAATTGTTTTAAACAAATTTATGAAGATGCTTTTGTTAAGATCAATGGAAGATAATCCATGTCAATTGTTATTAATCCGATTTCCTGTTGAGCATTTCCTAAAAATGTATTCCAAGTTGCTCCACAAAGTGTTTATGTACACATACATATGTATGTGATATCACTTTGATAAAAAAGTGTTAAATTAAGTTTGGATTTGTTTCTATTTAAAAAAGCAGAAGATATTCGTTTACAAAAGCATAAAACTTTTTCCAAAATAAAATAAAGGACGCAAGAAGGATTCTGAGATCAAAAACCTCTTCCAAGGGCAAAACAAGCGAAAATCAAGATTTTATGCTCAAAATTAAATCATTTGAATTTTACTAGTTTGTTTTATAATTTACGTTAAATGTTTGATGTTAATAACAATCTCTACCCAAGTAGATAGACTAGAAAGCTGATGATGTGATTCACCGCAATTAAATTATATCTAAAAATGTCTCATAAAATCTTATTTTAAGATCGAATTCAAGTTTTTGTTCTTAATAAAAATCTTAAATTAAGATCATATTCTTAAAAATTAAAGAATATAATCTTAAAACTAAGATTATTTTTTTTTTGATTTTAAGAATGCATTCTTGAAGTTTAAGATCATTCTATAAATTAAGAATTTATGCTTAAATTTTATAACGTCAATCTTACTGACCGAATTTCAAGATTGAAATATTAAGATTTTTGCAATCTAAATTCAAGAATTTTGGTCTCAATTTTAGGTCATAATATTTCTCTTAGTGTAGGCATAAAATTCAGGCAAATAAATTTTTACTAGAAGATTTCAATTCAAATATTATAAAAATATTGAAATACACATTGGTAAAAAGTGTGGCCCATGATATGCATTTATGACCAAATTATGCTAAAATATAAATATTCGTCAAAATATGCTTAAATATGCAATTTAAAAAATCCATGATATTTGCGCACAAATTCATTGTTTCGTAAAGATATTGCGGTTTTGTCATTATCAGGGACAAGGGAAAACACGAGCATGTGCCTGGTAATAACTTATATTAAGCACAACTTACTTTTACACACAGACGGTATATAGCGTCTGCATTACTTTACAGTATTTGTGTTACGACTGCAAAGGAAATAACCATAATAAATTATTCAAGAAATCTGTTATTTATCAAGTCGTATAAAGGGTGCAGAAAATTAAAAATTTTTTTTATCAAATATGGATTATTTAATGAGTTATGTATGAGTTTCCAAGCTCACTGATTCCTTTGTGATTTTCAAAAATATTATTTGCGAATTATCAAATGGTTCTTGAAAGTCAGTGCATAAGATGAGAGGTTTATGACTGTCAAGCAGCAATGAAATGCATATAGACATGCTTAGTCACCAGCAAATAAATTTCACTTAAAATAAATTATTCTTATTCGATGATGTTCGATGCTCAAACCCTGAGGAAGGCATGACTTTTTCCTTTTAGCCTGTAATAAAGTGTGCAATATGCTAATCGGCAGATTTTGTAAAAAATTTCGTTTCTAAACGTTTCAAATTTGTATGAAAAATAACGAAAATTTGTTTCAAAAAATATTTTTTCCATACAAATTTCAAAGCGAAAAAAAAGTTTCTATATACAAAATTTGGCTTTAAGTAAGAGTCAAATGCTTGACTTTAAATCCAAAGTAATAAGCATTTGTATCCAATGACACCGCCATAATAAAATAATAAGTTAAAACACCAAGGTGGTAGAAGTGTAGAGTATGTTATTCATATGTCTCTTAGCAATTTAACTTATTATTTTACCACAAGATTTTTTTGCTCTGATATAAGTCTGTATTGAGCTCCAGTTTAAAATTTTGAACTCAATTTTACTATTTCTAGATGAATTACACTTATTTGGGCTATTCAAGATGTATGCTTTCATGTCTCATTGTCAATAATGTGGAGTTTTTTTAAATGAGTTGAATGTTTTGTAGATAAATTTTAAACAAAAAATTTCCTTAAACATTAAGGTACATATTCATTAAAAAATCCATTTTCCTAAAGTTTTATTAATAAAATTTCTATAGAAAATCAGTTTCGTAAGCCTTTTATAATATAAAGCTAAAATACTTTCTATGAATATGTATTGAAATTCGACAACAAAAACCGAAATAAAATGTAAGAAGCATTTGTTGAATATTGAAAGAAAAATACCTCGTAATGACAATGAAACAATTACATTGAACCCCTTTCGTTAATACAACAACAATTTTAGTAATAAAATAAAACATGATATTATATCGATGAAAATTTCATTAATGGAGTGAAGCCTTTCTAATGCTTAATATTTTACATTTCGTAGTATCATTAATACTGCTAAATAATATTAGTTTGGGCAATGATCAGCTTAAAATATATGTTTTTGTGAAGAAGTGATACAAAAAAATATTTTAAATTGATTATTGAAAATACTTTTGAGTTCTTGTGTTTAAATTCTATTAATTATTTTCTTCAAAAATAGTTGTTGTTGTTCTTGTTATTGCCATATTTTTACAATAGTTTCAAAAGTATATGAATTAATATTTGTAGGAGATAATGTTTGGAATAAAATCATAAAGCAAATACACAAACCTCTTAGCTTAATAATAATAATAATAATTGTTTTAAAGAATCCCAACTGCGGCTTTTTTTCGTCCATAGACAAGACGATACAATCGTCAAAAAGAGTTAGAGCATATGTGACACAAAAGAAGATAAAAGTATCAAACCACAATTGTAATTAATCTATAGTTCTGGAAATTATACTTTTGTTGAAACTTTAATGAAATATTTTCGTAACTATAATGAGGATATGTCCCTGCTGCTGCCAAGCAGACAGTCTGTTTGCCTTATAGTTACAGGTTTGGAGGTCCTGGAGGAAAGTCAAAGGACTTTTTTATTTAAGGTTTTAAATTAATTTTATGTGAAGTGATGAATTTATTAATGCTGAATTAAAATTTAATTAATGATGCTATATATTTAGTGTGAATCTAAGGAATATTAAAGGTTGTTGTAACTGCAGCGATAAGCGCGTTGACTACTACGCGATGAGTTAAAATTTTTTTCCGGGAAGTCAATTATATTTATACAAATATTTTTCTGATCCCTGTTCCAATATACACACGTAAGTTAAATAATTAAGTAAATACAATGACTAAATTAAATTAATGAGTTCAGAGTCATTACAACAATGAATTATGTTGTTAACACAATGATAAGATATCATCAAAAAATCATATGTTACTTCTCAGTAATGAAATACTGTTATGATTTACTTGAAAAATGTCGTTGAAATACTTCGTTAAAAAAATTTCATTGCAATAACGAATTTTTCTTTTATATATGAAAATGAACGTTACTTAGTAAAAAAAACATGTCGTTAGATGAATGAAAATATTTCGTTGTAAATATGACAGTTTTTCAGCTTTTGAAACAATTTTCGTAATGCGAATGAAGCTTTGAATTCGTTGAAAAATAATTACAAAATTATAAATATAATGGCGTTATTAGATGTTTGATGCAAATGGTCTTGCAAAATTTCAAATGCAAAATATCGTAGCTTTTCTTTGGAGAGTGTGTGTATTTTGTTGCTGGATTTCAAAGAAAAGCCACGATTTTTTGCATTACCAATGACGCAAGACAATTTTCATCAAACACCGAATACCGCCAATGTAAAATATCATTGCATTTTTTCCAAATGGGTGAATAGTGTTGCAAAAAACTCCATTAACAGATAACAACACCATGCATTTTCCTGATGTACATTAGTGTCCTTAAGAAATAAGGCACTGGTCACTAAACTACACCGGCTTCAGCGGATGCTAATCCTAATGTAACTTCTGAGCGCCCTCCTTCGTCGGTATTGTGTAGAAGAATCATCGGCGAAGTAAAATGACCAATAAAATGGCTACTAAGCACAGTTTCAAAATTTACTACGCCTTGTTGACACTAGAGGCGCTGCAACATTGCATTATTAAAAACGTAAAAAAAAGAATGAACTTTTTCTTTATCTTTTCCTACAACACATGTCTTCTCGTTCACTATCCCTTTGTTATAACCCTCAATTGACCCAAGTGAGCTGGACTCTAAATTTTACCCTTCCTTACCTTAACCTGACCTGATCTGACTAGAATAAAATCTACAGAAATTATTATTCCGAAACAGGCTGGTTTTGTAATTGAATTTTAGTGTTTTTTTTCAAATAATTTTTGTTGAATTTCTTAAAAAATATAAATTTTGTTATTATAATTTTGGATCTGCTTTTTGAAGGTCATTAAATTATGATTAACGAAACCGCTGAAAATCGATTCGAATTGCTTTGAAATCGATTGATTTCCATTACGTATTGGTAAGTTTAAGGGTTAATTTCATACTTTTACCAATTTAAGCAGAGAATATATTATTTTATTCTAATAAATGGGGAAAAGTTGGAGGGAAATAATTTCAACAGCCACAAGCAGGCACTTAGAATTTATTTTTAATTTATGTTTTTTGTTCAGATTTTTCTTTGAAAGCACTTGTTTTGTGAAACAAAATTCCCACACCTCAAAAAAATACTAAACAAATCCTAAAATATAATAAAAAATAGTTAAAGTAACAAGTGTTACATAAAATATTTTCATAACACCAAAAAAACCAGCGCATGTGATTTATCAATATTTAATAAAATAATATTTCAGAATAATAGTAAAATGAAATAATAATAAGCGTTTCTCCGCTACAAAAAAATTTAAAATACTTTTTTCACCCAAAAATAGCGTTTGAAAATTTATAAATTTTTAATAATAATAATTTTCTTTTTTGCCGTCTTTTTACATTTTTGTTACAATTGACCACAAACGTTATTATGTTACGTTACATACTTCTATTGCTATTGTTGTTATTAGTGAAACACGGAAACGGAAGTGGTGAGCCACAAATACATACGCACAACAAACAACTGGCTTAGTCGTACATACATACTCGTACACACATACACACGTAAGACTTTAAAGCGAACTGTTAGTTTGAGCAACTAAAGATTTTGATTGTGAAACATAAATACGAGTACATACAGTCATACATACTTTAATAAATTTCTATATTTGTTCACATGTAGTTGGATACATGTATGTATGTTTTTAGTTGCCTATGTTAGTGTTTTTTGTTTTTTTATTTTAGTTTACCGAACACGCCATATTTTTCCTACCGCACATGTTTCGTTTCGCTTTATGTTTGTTGGTATTTTTTTTTTAGTTTTTCAAAACCGCAAAATGTGCGTTAGTGCAAAAAAAATTCATTACAGAAAATGTAAAACTTTATATTAAAAATGGCGCTTGTTGTATTTCAGGCAATGTATTATAGAAAATAAATATTAAAAGCAACTTTTGCTTTTAAATCAAATGTTTAATCGTCAGTAGATTCTAAGAAAGCGCAAAGATGGTTTTAGCTTTTATGGGGAAGAGGATGCTGAAAATTACATTTTTTTAGACACTTTAAGAGTTCCCTATACCAAAGGTGAAAGGTTACCCTATTGTTTTCGCTACAATGTCCGTCTGTCTATCACAGGCTATTCCTCGAGAACGGTAAGAACTGTGGACCTGAAATTTTTACAGAATATTTCAAACTTTGGTCGCTACAACAACAAATTAAAGGGTGTTTTTAAGCGAGCAATGAAAAATTTTGAAATCCTAATGCAATATACAAAAAATTATATATAAGCATTTGAAATTTATAAAGTTAGCGTATTTTTATGCAGACTATACCAATTAACACTCAAAATTTAATAAATCAAAATTATAGGGTATACTATCAATTAATGTAACTTTTACTATGTAAAGCTGGCCACCCACTTGCAATATAAATGTGCAATTTTTCGTATTTTACAATAATATTGCCAATGTGTTGTCATATTCGAAGGTCGCACAATATATTAGAAAATATCAAAAGACTTTTGATTTTTATTGTACAATCAAGACAATTGTGTAATGTGATGGCAACATTGTTCAATGCTGTTTAATATTTTACTGGGAGGAAAATTGGGCAATACTATTTTTTTTTGTAATATTGTGCTATTTATTGCTTAGTAAAAATGACAATAATATCTAAAACAGCATATGCGATATTATTGCATAATACATGGGCCGCTTATGAAGCCAAATCTTCATACTTTCAAAAACGCTAAAATTAAAAAATTACAAAAAACTAAGAAATTGCCAAACTAGAAAACTGCCAAGAACCGAATAAATCCCAAACAACTAAAAAACGCGCCTAAACTAAAATTATAAACTCACATTAATTAATAAAAGTATTTTATTCAATAAGGATTTAAAATGCTGAATGCCCGATTAAGAAATTATTTCTGATAAATATATAATATTTATAATATACTCGTAAAATTTTTTTGAAACTGTATATATCGCACACTAATTCATAAAGAGTCACAACTAAAAATTATCAAAGTGGTTCTGTTTTTTTATAAACCAGTTAATTGAACAAATCTTTAACGCCAGAAACAATATTTTTTACAATAAAGTCTTCTTGAAAAATATAAAATACCGTTATGCTTGTTTTTATATTACATACTTTCGTCATTTGGTCAGTATCAACAGTATTTTGCCACTACTCAGCATCTGAAATATTTTGAGTTTGTGACTGTTTATGATTTACTGTACGATATGTTCTTTTGAATAAAATCATCACTTGCTTCTTCCAAATAACTTTGACTAGTTTAAGTTTTCAGTTTGTTAGACAAATAACTTTTTAATAGTGTGAATTAAAAAAAAAATCCGCTTAGCGGAGATACTACTCTGAAGCAGATACAAGTTTGGATGTGTTTCAGATTAACGTGGATGTTGTATGGACCCAGCAACTAGAATAGTGTCAAGCTGACCACGTCACTCCAATCAGCCAATAATATTCTCTCAGCGTTTTTGGTAGCAACCACAGCCACCACGGAAGATTCTACGTGATCACGCGCTGCAAGTGTGGTTGTTAACACCCACAACGAGTTTTCCGAGAGAATTCCTCACCAATTACCGGTGCAGCATTATGTGATGAATTCCCAAGTCTAACACAATCCAGGCCCAGTATTCTGTAACTTGTTAAAGGTAAATCTCCATCGCTAAACACCTATAAAGTTGATTCGTCGATTTTCGTCTTTGAATGAAATTTTAAAAAAATGTAATTCGCCAAAAATTTTTATGTTTTATGTCATTGCCAAAAGTTTTTATTTTTTTATTTGTTCATCATTTTAGCGATCGAATTTACGTTTAGCTTTAGTGAGTTACAGAATATGGATGCAGTACTTACAACAATTGGTGAACATCAGATATTAAGTCCTGTGGAGTTAGAACAAATATAATTTCAGTAAAGGACCATGCCGACATATTACACCCATCCAACTCTTCGAGCAGCTCGGCTATTAGTCCGCTAGCACCCGTTTTACGCCACTGATTAGACCTCAAAGTACCACCCCAAAAGGCTTCTCATCCGTTGTCATTTGAGCTCAGGGCCAAATATTTTTGTTGAACTATTTTTTAATCATAATAATATTGTGCAATTTCACCTCAACATTGTTGCATATATGTACATAATTATTATTTTTTAAACACAAAGGCTCACTGGATTTTCATATGCGGACTAAAATTCTATGACAAACTGCGTTTTTACTTTTTTGATATCTTAAAAAAAAGTTCTGCACCAAATTCATTTTCTGCAGCAAATATGTTGATTTTTTAATCCAAAAAAAATCTCATATTTTCGTAATGACAAAAATTTTTTTATTAATAAACCATCTACTAGTATACTCAAAAAAAAGACATTTACTATTATTAAGAAAAACTTTTTCCTAAATTTAAGTAAAAAAAATTTCTAAGTTTTAGTAATTTTTTCTAAGTTTAAGTAAATTTTTACAAAAATCTAGTAAAAATTACTTAATATGAGTAAAAAATAAAAAGTTCATATCCTCAAAAATAGTTCATAAAAATACACAATAAATTTCTCATATTTCAGGAAATGTTTACTGACTTAAAGATTTACTAAGAGTAGGAAAATATTTATAAACTGAAGGTAATTTTATATTAATGTCGAGTTAATTTTGTCTTAAATCAAAAAATAAACTTTTGGGAAATGAATTACTCCTGATTAGTTCATGAAATTTGACTTACTTGAAAGATATAAAAAGTTATTATGTTAGAAAAATATTTACCAGTTTTAAGTATTTTTTCTTTAAATTATAGAATATATATTTTTTTTGCATTAAGCAAAAAATCTAAGCGAGTTTTTCATATTTTCGAGGAATTTTTGAACTTGAATTTTTTTTTGTAAATAAAATAAAATTTTAAAATTCAATTATTTCAATGCTTATTCAGGCTGCCTTTTTAGGCAATTGGTTATAGTGCTTGCCTATCAATCAGAAGGGTGCTGGTTCAATACTTGTATCCTCTAATAAATAACATATCATTTGGTATAGAATTTAATTAAAAATAAGTACCAGAATTAAAGACAAAAAAAAGGAAAACTTACTAAATCTTAGATCAAAGACGAAAAATTTTTTTTTTGCAAATTTTCGAATTTTATTGCAAAATTTTACTTAATTTTAGGAAAATTTTACTTAAATATGAAAATATAATTACTGTAAACTAGTTCATTAATGAACTTAGTAAATATTTTACTTACTTTATTTACTTTAGTAAATATTTTACTGGTTTCAAGTAAAAAACAGCTTCGGCACCATACGACAACTTATTATATTCAAATTTAGAAAATTTTCCAAAGTTTTAGTTCATATTTTTTTTGAGTGTACAGTGTATCCGCTGATCACGAATCTGCTGTTTATTTCAAAATCCATTAAGTGGTTTTCGAGATATGATCATTTGCAAATCGTACGTATTCTAAAATACGATGAGTAGGTTTCCAGTTATTCGCTAATTCAGATTTTGCAAAAAGTTACTTCCTTTTCAGCACAATATAATTTATGCACATTAGGCTTATGCAGAAAATAAAAAATTTGCAAAACGCGAAGGTCTCACTGGGTATGTTGTCATCGTATTTTAGAATACGTGCGATTTGCAAATGATCTTTCCATTTTTCCAAGGATTTTTCAATAGAAATTCCATAATGCAAACTAAATTTTTTGTAGAATATTTATCTTGAACTTAAATTTTATTAAGCTTTTCGATAAATTTCACGTAATAATTATTATTAAATTTTGATACATCTTTAAATGATATACAGTTAAACTTCGATTATCAGGGACTCTGTCAGCCGGCTATATCTATTAACCGGCATACTGGCACTTCGTTTCTTAACCCCCTTTCTTCGTGGATTTACCTCTTTTATCCCCGCTTCCACTTTTTATACTTCTATTAATCGTGCAAAAAATAAGATTACAAACTAAAATATTATTATTTTATTCATTATTATATTATGTACTCTTTTGAGCTATTATATAACGTTTATTAAGCGTTTTTTTCGATTATCCGTGTTAGGCCTTACCATTTTACCACCTGCCATATTTTAATAATCTCTAGCAAGACTTTTCTTCTAAAAACTTCTACAATTAGGTGAATTTTTTTTTAATGAACTAAAACTCTGACTACTGCAAAAGGCATTTCATTAAATAGCCAACAAATTATATTATGTATGAAAGTTTTACCAAATTTAGAGGAAATTATTTCAGTAATTTTTTTATCATTGTGCAAGAGTAAAGAGACTTGCTTCACAAAATTTAAGCAACAAAAAAACCAATATTTAGAATCCAATAAAAAGCGTCTAAACTTAATCAGCAGCTTGTCATAATTTAACCATTTGAAGTATTATTTTTTAGCAAAAATAAATTAAATTTATAACACTTTTCCGTATTATACTCCTCTTTAAAGGCCACAAAAAAAAATCAACAGCTAAAGGAACAAATAAACAACTTCAACTAACATGACTCTGTTATAAAAAATCATTTAAGAAATGAATAGACAATAATAAAATAAGTCTTTTTAGCTCAAATAGTAAAAGTGTAAAATGTTGCATGTTTCTGTGTGTTGGTTTTTGCTACTTTTTCCTCTCCAAAAAAAAAAAACAAAAACTGTCAGTCATGTTGGTTGACAGTTTAGACAGACATATAAAAATTATACCAATAAGTCACTATGAAATATATGATGACATTCACTACCACAGTTGTAATTATACGAACAATCACTTACAAACACACACGCACATACACACATACACAACTGCACATGTCATTGCACGATTTTAAGGTGGGTAAGCCTCAAGACCTTCAGGAAGCGGATTGCATGGCAAAATAGCACACACCAGGGCAGTATCAAAATTATTTTGCGTTACCAAATTCAAAATAATTATAGTCACAACGGAGTCATGTAGTTTCATGGTAAGAAAATTTTCAATTTGTTGTTAAAAATATTTATTTATTAATTTTATGAATTACAGAGGCTACGATATCGTGTTAACGAATTTTTATATTGGTGACTATTGTGGAAAACGCGTCGAAGAACAAATTTTCAAAACTAATTTTTGTTTGCCATTCATTTCTAAAATTAAATAACCGTGAGGATTTCAACGAGTTTCTCTCTCTTTTAAAAGTGATTAATTTTGATAAGAAACCAAAACACGATTTTTTTTTGACATTTTAACAGTTTTGTTTTAGTTTTCCATTTAACTTTCACCAAGTCGAAGCGTATTCCAAAATATATACGACTATCGCTATCGGAAACACTTATCTGTATCATTATGTTAAAGTACTTATTTTTTTAGATTTTCTAGTTATGAATAAAAAAATATTTATTGATAAAAGTTTATTGATCGTAAGAGTGAAGTTTGAAAACGAAGAAGGTTCGTACTTTAATTTTCAATAAGTTAGCTTTGATTTTACGTTCAACTGTCTCTAATTTTTGTTAAAAACTGAAGTATTTGGAAGCAGAATTAATCCTTAAAATTTGGAGAAAAAATATACATTCTTTGAATCCTTTTCAGAATAGAATATTGGGTAATCCTTACTCAATATTTTTTGAAGTTCTCAAACAAAAATTAAAGGTTATTGACTTAAGTTGTAAGCACTTATGACTGAAAAATATATAGAATTTTTGCTCTTTAGTAAGCAACAAAATTTCCCGGAATGGGTTTAATTTACATTGCCAATCTTAACGAAAAAATTAAACAGGCTGGGTTTAATATAGGGTTTGGAATTTCCCGGACTTTTGCACTTCCCGGGAAACGGGAATGAAAAAACACAATCCCGGGAATTCCCTGTTCTCCCGGGAAAAGCTAATTTACTAAATTAAGTACATTTATTAAATGAAAATTGGCAAAATTGTTATTGTTTTATTAATGTAATCATTCTTTTTAAATAAAAGTTAATACGAGGGCACTTCTAAGATACATTTTCAAGAATTTTTAAGTGAATTCAAGCAAATAAAATATAGCTATCACTTAGTAAGAGATCCTATAAAGACTTATTGTCAACTATGTAGGAGTTTTATTTTCAACAAAAGTATTAATACTTGTATTAAAGTCTAAATTACTAAATGCATTTTGCATGTAGTTTTCGAATAGAACAATAATTTTTATTTTGTAGTTATACGAAATTTTAAAAGCTCACATTTTTATTTTTTATTAAAAAAATTTAATGGACATTTTACTGATTGTTTATCGGTGTCGAATAAATTATTTCTTTCTTGCAATTTCATTTGATAAAAAAAACTAAATTTTATATTTTTTTTGTTTAAAATGAAATTTTTATAATGAAAAATATCCTTCGACACCGATAAACAGGGTGTTATTGTTTAAAGATCAGTATCAACTTTAAAAGGTAACTTCAACATTTCCTTCGTGTAAATTTAGTCATACAATCATTCAAATAAACTTTTGTAATTAAAAAAAATGAAAACTTTTATATCAAATTAAAAAAGGAATATAAAGCAATTTTTTGTGAATGCGAATAAATTTGAATGGCACTTAAGCCATTATATAACTATGTGGTGTCGCAAAAGCCTATATATGTATTTATGAAATTACGTGTACTTTTAATTTTCCGTTTCCTCGGCAAAATCTAAAAAATTTCCCGGGAATATCAGGTAGACATTTTCCGGGATTTCTCGCCCGTGAATTCCCGTTTCCCTACCCGTAGTTTAATAGCATTTATTCTACGGATATTGAACGTCTCGTAAGGGAAAATAGAAGAGTTATGAGGCAATGATAATAGCACAGATCACGTCAACATAAAAAAACTTCAAGAGTGAATCTCTAAAAAACAATCTAGAAGGTATCGATGTTACACCAGCATCTTATTACTCTTTGTGGCGTGCTGCTGGAAATCTTTAAAGGCCTGTTGAGTTTGAACCACCTCCGCGCACTTCGGCCGGATATTGAGCAAGAAGCAATGCTAAAAAAGGTAACACATTTGCACATGTACCTGGGTTTTTGCTCAACCCTTAAAGTTTAAGATACGTGATGTACAATAACTAAATCCTAATTTACACTATGTAGGTGCTATTATTAAGCTGATTACTTTGTGGGGAAAAGAGACAAGGGGAACATAACCGTTTCTCTTCCCCTCGTCACTTTCCCAGCAAAGTAATCAGCTTAGCAATAAGACTTGCATAGTGTAAATTAGGACTAATTGCTGCACTCAATCCGAAGGTATTAATGGAATTAGTAACAAGATGCTGATGAATTTGCTTCGTATTGCAAATAAAATCATGGTATTTATTTTCAACGCAATTTTACGACTAGAGTATTATCCTGACCACTGAAAGCTTTTCAGGGTCAAAGTGATTCCAAAGGCGGCCAAAGATCTCACAAAGGCTGTGTCATATAGGCCAATAAGTTTACTATCAGTAATATCAAAGCTTTTCGGAAAGGTGCTCATGACAAAATTTTCCCCAATTCTTACTGATAGTGGGTGCATCCCGGAACATCAATTTGGTTTTAGAAGTCAGCATAGCACACTTGAACTAGAACTTGGTTCAGTTTATATGAAGAAAATTTTAAAAAAGAAGTATTGTTTTGGTCTCTTTATACTATGTTCATACTTATGTTTTTAAACGTGTTTAATGCTTCGTTCATGTTTAAGAGCTTAAACACGACGATTTTGAGATGTTTTACCATACATTGACTTTGTTGTGTTAAACATCTCAAATGAACTGTTTAAGATTTAAACACTTCCTTAAACACGCAAATGTAGTATGTTCAGTCCGTTTTTTGATAGAATTGGCAACTTTGTGTTGTTATTAAATGGCGGCACTTGAAAAATTATTTCGTATACAAGCAATTAGTTAAAATATACTGAATTATTTAAAAAAAATATTTGATGTTTAAAAATGATAAACCAATTAAAAAGCCTTATTGTTCGTAAAATTTTACAAATACAATAACTTACTGACAAAACGTCTACCTTAAACATCTCAAAAGTAATGCGAACGGTTATGTTTAGTTTTTTAAAACACTTGCCTTAAACACGTGTGAACATGGTATTAGTGATGTTTCTCAGGCATTTGATAAAGTATGGCATATCTACCAAAAAAATTTCTAAAACTATTGGATAGTTAGTTTATTACCGGAAGTTCATTGTTGTGGAAGGATACTTCATAAGTGTGCCCGAATCTATATCTTTCGCTGTGGCACAGGGGATACAATGTGGCCAGTTTTGTATTTGTTATATACTTTTCATATGCCTCTGAGCAGTAATATTCACATATCTAGATTTGCCGATTATACAGCCTGCCTTAGTATGTACGAAAACCCTCAGGAGGCATCCCGATATCTGCAGAAAGATATTACCCAGCTGGAACTATGGTTGAACTTATGGAGAATTAAAGTAAACAAACGAAAGGGTGATCAGGTAACATTTAAAATCAAAGTATACCTCAACATTCTCAAGTGAAATACTTTGGTATACATCTTGATCGAAGGCTTACATGGATATATCATATTGGCTCTAAGCTAACTCAAATGAAACTAAGGTTGATTTAAATATATTGGTTGATTGGCAGGAATTCAACACTTAGCCTAGAAACATATATGGTGCTACTGAATTCAATTATGGGGCTCTACTTCGGTTTCAAATGTAGAGAAAATCCAACCATTTTACACTTAATAATATCTTCTCCGTGGTACATAAAAAACTCAAATTTGAATGAAAAAAGTACGCAGGCAAATATTTAACAAAACTCCAGTCACATCCTCATCCGCTTGCTCGTAATATTTTGCCTTTTACTGGACACGTCCGCTTATGAAATAGACACACTACGGTTCTAATACGCAACACTAAAGATCAAACTTCTTGTTGTGCTTAATACAACATTTATGTATGTATAATTTATTACTATTACTAAGCTTATGTTCCACACTGGTCGGGCCTAATAATTATATTTAGAAATATGTATTAAGAAAAGTTTATTTTACTTTGATACTCGTATGTTCCAATACATGTAACAGAATCTTAGGAAAAATATTTTTAAAAGCTTTTAACCCTATTCATGCCGATTTAAGACTACTTCGTTTATCTCTTTCTAGGAAAAGACTAAAATAGACCCAAACGCAGAACATTTACAAAATTTACATGTTCCTCATAATATCTTACAAAAAGGATCCGAAACAAAATGTTTGCCTAAAATGAGCTTAATGATTAAGTAACTGGTTAATTTCTAAATGTATTAGAATTGTTTACGAACTTCTGGTATGTATGTTAAATTTAAAGCTTTGCTTTGTGCACCACCCTCGTTGTTTTAACGCAGCCGATAACAATAAAAGTGAACATAAACAATTTGAAATGTTTAAATTGCATGCAGAATTTTTGTTAAAATAAAATAAATATGCCACAAAAAATTATTTTGTTGTAAATTTGGTTTCAAATTTTTTTTTTGATTGATGCAGCAGCTACAAAAGTTAATTTAAATAAATAAAAACTGAACAAAACAACACGTTAATGACAAATCTGCTACATAAAAGTCTGTTAAAAAGTACAATAACAGCAGTATACAAGAAAAAGCTTTTCTGATTCAAAAACCCCCTAAAAAAAAAGATATGGAATTTAAAATTTAACACAAATTTTAAATGTAATATTTTATACATAAAACAGATATGTCAAACCCAATTTCCCCATTCGACTCGCACGTCAAGCTGCTGAGAAAATATTTGATTCAAACACTTCTACTAAATATTAATCTAAATTTTTTTTTAATATATCAATAAATACACACAGTATAGTACGGTTATAGCAAACACGTGTTCAAACAACGTGTATAAATATTTTTTATTCTTACAGCGAACTGCGGTTTTAAGTCCTATAAATAAATTGAAACGCTTATAACGAACAAAAAATCGCTACTTTCTGTCCAGTGCTAAAAAACAAAATAGCCCAAAAGTAGAAAGTTTAAAAGACCTTTAATTTCTTCAGATAAAAATGTCTAGTTTGGAATACTTTTTGTTTGATATGTAGACTTTTTTATGGAAAATTTTAGATGTTAAAGATCCACTTGCATGATTTAAATTGCTTAATTTTGTTTTGTAGCATAGAATATATACTCCGAACTTCGCCAATAAATAACAAAACTGCCCGCCCCTAAGGAGTTCTTTATAACCGAATCCCACTGTATATATGTTTGTATACATTTATTCTCCAGCATTACGCACAGTGATTAACTTTTTTTCAGATGGAAATACTGCATTTTTAAACATTTGTTAAAATGCTAGTTAAATTTAAATTTGACTAGCAGAGAGAAAAACCATTAACAGAAATCAAAGACAAATACCAATATCACAGCCAATATTTTAATTAAATGCGCTCTGCTAACAACTTGACAGTAAAAAAAGTTAATAAATAGTATATCTGAGGCGGACACTAAGAATGGCGACTAGGACAATACTTATCAGTTACTGGAAAACATGGTCCGAGATATATAAGGCTACTAACAAGTTTTATTATTAATACACATATTTATTTATTGTATCGTCAAAAATTAGCTAACAATAAGTATTCAAATCTTAAGTTTAGATATAATTTTTAAGCCTAACCATTGCCGGACTTAAACTAAGTGATAGTTATTAATAACACATAAATGTCGTATTAAGCACAAAAATATTTTCAAGAGGTTTCATCTGGAGCGTTGTGGACGTGTCCAGAAAAGTTCAAGATATTACAAGCAAAGGAATCGGGATGTGGCTCGAGTTTTGTTAAGATTTGCCTGCGTATTTTGCAATTTCAACTGTCACTTGTGATTATATAATAAATCACGATGTAAATTTGAATTTTTCTACATTTGAATCTGAAGCATTGCCCCATAGTTGAATTCCGTAGCACCATTTAGGTTGCAAAAGCAACTTGTATATTAAAATTTTACAATCTAGACTGAGGGTTTAATTTCTACCAATCAGCCAATGTACCTGAGTTAATTTAAGTTTTATTTGTGTTAGCTTAGAGTCAAGGTGGTGTTTCCATTTGAGCTGTCGATCAAGCTGTATACCAAGGTATTTCACATGTGAATTTTAAATAACAACGTGAGTCTTGATTCTTTTCGTAGGGTAAATGTTACCTAATCACACTTCTGTTCGTTTACTTTTATTCTCAATAAGTTTAATCATAGTTCCATCTGGGTAATATGTTCCTGAAGATATCGGGAAGCCTCCTGAGGGTTTTCGTGCAAACTAAGGTAAGTTGTAATCGGAAAATGTAGATGTGTGGATACTACTGCTAAATCAAATACAAAACTGGCCCGATATACTCACCTGTGGCATACGGGCAGTGGAAGATTCCGGCACACTCATGAAGTCGTCTTCCGCAACAATAAACTTCTGGGCAGCTTTCCAATAACTTTAGAGAATTTATTGGTAGGTACACATGTCTTTAATTTTAAAATTAGGCCTTCATGCCACACTTTATCAAATGCCTGAGATATATCAATAAAAAACGAAACTTCTTTCCTTCAAATTTTCTTCTCATAATTTGAACCAATCTGTAAAGAATAAATTGCCCTTAAAAATATCATCACTGAAATACGCTCCTTTAACATCATTAGATGTTGAGCACAGTTTTTCGATGTACAATGGATTCCTACGTCCTAGTAAATTAAGTTTTACTACAGGTAGGTTGAGTTTTTTATGCAAAAAAATTTCTGGTTTTTATTTGAAATAGATCTTAATGTCTACTGCATAGATTTTTAAATATATTTTATGTTGTTTTTATTTTAAAACTAAAAGTATTTCCAAATTAATATATTTCTGGTGCTTGCTTGATAGGCAGGGTCCGAAAATATTTAGTATACTTTAATGTTTAAAGAAAAAAATCAAATACAAGAAAACATCGGACAATTACAACATTTAAGTTCTTTTCAACTAGATTTTTCGAAACTCTAAGGGCACTGCTACACGTTAAATATATATTGCATGCGATCAAGTATTGCGATATTTACCGAAGGTGTAGCATCTAGTATTGATGGATCGCAATCCATATTGCATATGGATTTCCGATCGCGGATCGCCTGATAAATATTGAACGTGTAGCATTTTCATGATATAAGGTTGCGTTAATAAGCAGTGAAATAACACAAATAAAATAAAAGACGCAGTGCAAAAAATTTAAGAAATAAAAAGTAAAAAAGTTTATTACATTTGTGTAAAGTTTGTTTTAATAAAGGATAATGGCAGAAGTTAGTGAAAGCGAATGGGTTCTGTCGATGGAATTGGAATTAACGACCAAAAACTAAATTTTGAAAGACTTTAGTTTTAAGTTGGAGGCACTGCCGGAGTTTTGGAACATTTTTGTGCCACAGTTTTTTAATAAAAGTACAAAAATAACGTAAATACTGACGCGATAAATTTTGAACATGTAGCATACGCTCGTGATCCATCAATCCATTAAAATGGATTGCGATCAAAATATCTCAATATATATTGAACGTGTAGCAGAGTGCCCTTATGAGTTTTAAACTTTTTATTTTTATTTTTTTAAGCAGAAATAATATTAATTTTTGATTTTTATATTTTTGAGGGGAAATAATTGTTAAATTCTGATTTTTATTTTTTTTACGTTCATTATAAAATTCATAGCAGTTCCGGTGCCTATTGTTAGGTAAAGCGAATATTATAAATTTTTAGGTGAATTAAGCGTGTGTTAAGCGCTTATAATCAATTTTTAGTTACATGAAAGCCCGAACCCTGACTATGACAGCCAAAATCAGAGAACATAACAAAACCCTTGCAAAAATGTTTTTATTATCATAAGTGGCAATCGGAACATTATATACATCGCATCTTTTTTGATTTTATTCAGTACACCGTTAATCATTATTATTGCTAATTGCACGACATATACTATAAGCATTAAAAACATAGAGCACAGCCGGCTACATGGCTTCACGGCTACAACTGCCGCTGGAAATAAATGTTGCCTGGTAGCCAGCTACTTATTATTTTAAAAACGGCAACAAAACCATAAATATATATTTCAGTGGTCCCGCTTTCAAATATTTATAGTTTTAATTTAAAAACAAATCAGTTTATTTCTTTAAGTTTTTTGCGAATTTTACTATTTATAGGTTTAGGAATTTTTTCAATACATTTAGCCCTTTTTCGCTAACTTGCGATTTTTTCAAGTTTTTTTTTTAATTTGTATATTTTAATGGCTTTTGCGATTTGTAATCAGTTTTACTTCCGATTTTGCAAATTTTAGAGATTTTTTGAAAAGTTCTCACTAAAAGCGATGTTTTGCATTTTTTTAGTTTCGTAAGAGTTTTACCGATTTTTTAACAATATTAGACTTTGTTATCGTCCCGCTGTTAATAAGTTTTTGCAAATTTCCGCTGTTTTCGCAATTTTTAGCGACTTTTTCAATTCCTTAAAGTTTTGGCAATTTTTGGTTTTGTTAAAATTTTGCAACTTCTCGCAATTTTTCGCAAGCTTCACGATAAAGGCGACTTTTTGCATGCTTTCAGCAGCTAAACAGTTTTGCGGATTTTTAGAAACTTTTTGCGAATTTTCGCAATTTCCGTGAATTTTTTGCATTGCTTACAGTTTTATCGATTCCTAATCAATATTATGGCTTTTTAAAATTTTCCAACTTTTCGCGGATTGTCGTTTTTACGCATTGCAAAAATATAATTACTTATGTAATTAACATAAAAATTTTGTAAATTTATTTTTTATTTTGCAATAGAATATATTTCTTTGCAATATTTTGTTTTACATATTTTGCTATATTGTCAACACTGTGTTTGGTTTGTATCCATAAAAAATAAAAATTTGTTTAATTTGACTACAACGACAAATTTAGCACAGGATTTTAGGATTCCGTACACCTAAGGTGAAAATGAACCCTATTGTTTTCGCTACGATATCAGTCTGTCTGTCTGCCACAGTTTGTTTTCTTGAGAACAGTAAGAGTTCATATAAAACTTTGGCGCCACAACTAAAAGGATGTTCTAAAGTGAGCAAAGAAACTAATGGAATATATAGTCACTTGAAGTATTCGAAAGTCCTGTTTTTTTATGCAGACTACACCAATTAACTCTGAAATTTAAAAATCCAATTAAATCGTATTCTATTAGCTAATGTTATTAAGACAATACCATTTGCTTTATCTTGTAAACCATACAAAATCTAAAAAATCCCAATATTAAAAAAAAATTTTTAAAAATCGCCAAAATTTTAAAAGCGCTTAAATAAAAAATATCACCAGAAATAAAATAAATAAACAAAATGCAAAAAAAAAACTTCCGAAGTAAAAACTTCGCAAAAAAAATTTCCACAAGACGAAAAAATTTAAAATATTGCCAAAACGACAAAAAGCACCTAAACGAAAAAAATTGCTAAAACTAAAAACCAACCGAAAAATTCGCACAAAACCCGACAAAAATCATTGAATCCAAACAAATCGGAAAAACTAAAAAAAATCGCCAAAAACTGAAGAAGAGTTCACAAAACGAAAAATATGCGCTAAAATTAAACAAACCGCCATAACAAAAACAAAATAATTTAAATGTCTATATCAGATAAAACATTGGATTATAATAGGTGAAACTTCGGATAGTATTACATACATATGTGGTGCGACCCAAAGTCGTACTTTGCTGAATTTATTACTTTTTTACAGGAGAATAAAAAAAGAAATATCTCTTAGCATTTTTTATTATTAAAGTCAGCATTTTTGGATACAATTACAGCACAGGTAAAAATAATAGCACCATTTGAAACTATTTTATCAGAAGAACGATTGAATTAATTTTAAAGGCAAAATTGTTTCTGCGTATCTAAAAATGTTACATAATTTGTATTCTCTCAGAGCGGTGGTGTGAAATAAGACCCCAGGATATGAGGCTCCAAATTGCAAAATGCAAAATTACCCCAACCTTAGAGGGTTATCTTGCATTATTAAATAATAAAACCCCAAAATTTTTTATGAAATAACACCCCAAAAGCTCAAATGAAATATGACCCCAAAAATACTAAAAATATTTAATTATGAAAATGCGCCCCAATAGACTAAATGAAATTATACCCCAAAAGTTGATAGATTTTATTTCAAAGTGAAAAGAACAATATAACTAAGGACTTAAGCAAAGGCGTGCAAAGGGCATTCCGGAGGAGAAGCAATGCTACCCTCTCCCAAAGAATTGCTTTGTCAACCTAGAATTATTAAGAATTCTATCTATTTTGATATTACTCATGAAAATCAAAAGTTGTAATGCTGCCCGAAAAAAATTTTTGCTACGGCAATAGACCTTAGATCACTATCAGAAATAATTTTAAGTCAGGCTTAAGTTCAGTAATTTCAATTCTTATTGAATGAAATATTTTTATTTATTAATGTGAGTTTCTAAAGAAGAGAAGAAAAATTAAACTTACACTTTATTAGCTGGGGAAATACCGATACTTTTCTGTGCAGCCACGCACTTCATCAGCACCCACGTCTATCTACTGGGGTAGAGACTTGTTATCAACATCAGCTATTTAACGCAAATTTATTATGAAATGGAATATGAGAAATGATTATTGTGTACACAACTATTGATTTACCATTGGTAAATACACTTATAAGTATCACTATTCATTTTCCGCTTTTTTCTATTTATTCATTTTCTATTTGGTTAGCACGAAGTCGTATCACTCTATCTAAGTATGTCTAACAATTCTTGCTTATCTTTTACGATCATCACATCAATCACTTTTACTTATTTCTAATTAAAATTCACTACAGTTCAATTAAAATCTACAAAATGTCTGTTTCATGCGTTCACTTTTTTGGTAGAAATAAAAATTTTCCAGTACTATATTTATTTGTTTAATAAAAAAAACATAGACATGAAATGCAAGATCAAATGAATAAATGTTTATACAAATTTTTCAGTATATTTTTTCAAACGTATATATCCATTAAATCTTCCTAAACCTCAAAATATTCCTCCTCTGACTTTTCTGTTTCTTTGAAAAACATCTAAAGCTAATATCATGTCGTTTTATACTACATAACTTGAATCGCGCGAATTTTAAAATATATACCTTGCCTTTAATTTGCCTATGATTAACATTCCAAGTTTTACCTGAAATAAAAACTCAATTACAATTATATCCACACAGAAATACCAAATTCATTTCATTATAATTACAGTTCCTTTCCTTAAAAGGTATTGTGGTGCTTTGGCCAATCGAAGGAGGAGATTGCAATTAAAAAATATACATATGTATATTAAAGCACAAAAAAACTTTACTTACTAGCAACCTATTTATCATGTATTAGGGAAATAACTTGCATGGATTTTCTCAGAGCCTGCTCGAATCCCGTAACCACAACGACAGCGTTCATATGAAATATATTTTTTTTATATTCCGAATTAAGATTTCATACCCTGTTTTGGTCTTTTTGAACATTAGTAAAAAAATACTACAAATGCCAAAATATTTTGTTGGAATCAAACCCATATTTTTTTAATGTTATTATTTTTTTATAAATGAAGCTTGATTAATATTCACAAAACAAAATTACAAATATATGATATAGTGCCGTTAAATTCACTCCTAATAAAATTGAATTTTTGTAAAATATGTTCATTTAATTCAAATGAAATAAAGAACCAAAACATTGTATGGAGTTATGTCATTGAACAATTTACAATTTTCCTTTCCTTTAAACCTAGCGAAATCGTTAGAACTTAAGTATGAATAAAAGCCCCACATTAAAAAATTTTATATTTTGTGGGGCTTCATTTCATTTTCCGTTTTTTGGGACTAAATTTCGTTTCAGAACAAATGAAATATCGCCACAATTACGAAATGAAAATGATCCCAATAAAAAGTGCAAGAACGCCCCAAAATTTTCGTGTTGTTGTTTTCTATGTAAACATTGGGATCATTTTTCATTTTGCGCTTTGGGACCTTATTTCCTGGGGTTTTATTTCGTACCGCCCTAAGAGCCAGGCTGTTTTTTTTCAAAAATTGCATAATTGTCGATTAGTTATAATGGATAAGTTGGCAGCATAACATATTTTGCATAATCAATATTAAAGCACGAGCGAACTTTTCCCTAATTTATGCCGGTAAATTTTGCAGAAAAAAGTAAAGGGCTAAAGATATTATATTTTTCGTCGTAATTAAAACATTATCACCTCAAGACAGTCATATTCCCAAATAAGAAAATTTCAACAATACTCCAATATTACCTTGATATATAAGATGAAAGCGGAAGCACGTTTCCTAAAATTAATTTTGTCAACTTTAATGTTAAAGCGGTTAGTTCGAAGATAAAAAAAACGATGCAGTTTTGCCAGCTACGAAACTCAAAAAGGCATTGCTTATACCGACGGATGTGGAAAATGTGGCAATAAAGAAAAAGTATTTAAGTCGTCTTTTATTGTTTCCTAGGAGATCTGTTATAAGCTTTCAAGTCGATTTTCAGAAATTCATTTCATTTACAGTAAACTTATTTTAATTCTGTGTTCACTATAATTTTTTTAGGAAAATATCGTTCTACACACTATAAATAATATTTTGAATTTTAAATATGTATAACAAGGTATTAACTAAATTAATCTATTACTCCCTATGAGAATGCAAATCGGAAATCGTCTTATCTCGACTTAAGCACTCTTTCTTTTTCCCACAGATATGTCTACGGATAAAAGGCCATATGTGAATAAATTTTAGTTAATGAGTTCAAAAGTCAATTTCCAACTTTTCTTTATAAGTTACGGCATTGTGGATTTTTTACGACAATATAAACAAGATAAATTATTACAACTCAAAAAGTTTAGAAGCGGTCCAAAATTTGTTCATGCTTTAGAAGCGACGGGGATGGAATAAAGACAATTGTCGTTATACTTGTTCGTCTGTTATATAAGACTGGGAAGTAATTAAATTTTTGTGATTTATGTAAAAAATATTTTGATAAAATCTGTGGCAATAAGGAAAAAGTGCTTAAGTCATATTTTACTGTTTTGCAGGAGAGCATTTTTAAGCGTTCAAGTCGATTTTCAGAAATTTATTTCTTTTACTGATTGTGATTTTAAAAGTTTTTAGTCCATACACTTTTTCCTCCTGCTTTTATCCCAGAAATTTAATAACCAACCACGCACTTTATATTAAAAATAAATTTAAAAAAAAATTAAAACTTGTATTGTTCTATTTCCGAAATGTATGAACCTTATTGATTTACGAAGGGTCTCCTTCTCCCGCTTATATTCCATCACCTTTCTGAATGACCTCGAATTTTTTGTGCAAAGTAATTGCTAAAAACTTTTAATTCATTCACTCAAAGTTGACCACCTTACATTGCGGTGTATGCATAAGTCCTTGCGCACCGTTTACTATTGACCGTATGAAAATATGTTTCTAACAAAACTTTGTGGCAATTTCCATAATATATGTTTACAATGTTGGAGCTGCAGAAAGTTAGATAATTGCGAAAATTGATTTTCGTGACCTTTGAACTTGAATAGCTTATAACGAGACAGATAAAAGATTTATTTAGACTTTATGAATAGCTTTTAAAGTGTAGTTTCAAGCTTATTTTCAACTCTCATACCAAAGTGAAATTCCTAATTTAACTTCACTTTATCTACACTTTCGGCCCTATGTATAAGCAAAAATTGGCATGAAGTTAGCATAAGTAGCAAAATTTAACATGATCTTAACGAGTTTTGCCATGAAAGTTCACATTAAAAATCATGCCAGGGCTTAGAGATTTCTTTTCAGCACCCAAAAGTTGTATCATGTAAAAGTTTTTAAAGTTATACAGATACATCGGAATTGTGTATCCGCTCTTTTGATAAACCAACAACAATAATTTTCTTGTTGAATTTATCCAAAACCGGATTGATAGAATAACTATTGTTCTAAAATTTTTCTCCACATATGAGGGTGGATCAATAAGTCCATGACTTTTTGAATGAAACACAGTTTTTTTTGCAAAACAAAAATTAATTTTTCAGCATCATATCCTTTTAACTCAATACATTTAGTCCAATTAGTTTCAGTTTTTGTATCCCTTCCAAAAAAAATAGGATTTTTCCATATCCTTAGAATACGCATTTGTTTGGTCAATAATTTTATCGTTGGAGCTAAATCTGTTTCCACCGAGCCATTTTTTTAAGTTTGGAAACAGAAAGTAGTCACTAGGGACTAAATCTGGAGAATATGACGGATAAGGGAGCAATGTGATGCCCAATTAATGGATTTTTGCCATGGAAACAGCACTTGCGTTTGTAGTCGATTATGAGCAAACGCGGCACCCATCTTGCGGAAAGCTTTATCATACCCAACTAATCATTCAAAATAGAAACAAATGAACCATGTGGGATGCCGATGGCATCAACAATCTCACGCAATTTTATTTTTCGATTGGCCAACCCCATATCGTAGATTGGCCGTCCAGAACGTTCAGCGTCATTTGTACTTGTGCGACCACAACGAAAGTCAGTAAACCACATTTTTACCATTCGATCGGTGGTGAGTGCAGTGTCCTCATAGTATTAACAAGTGGTTCCTTGGTTTGATTGACAATCGTTTTTCGAAAAAAAAAAATGTTTCATGAGCACTCGAAATTCACTTTTTTTTAATTTTTAGAAATATGCACGAAGTTGTATGCTTTGAACAGTTGTCAAACGTAAAACAAATGACGCCACTTGCTCAAAAATTGACAGTTGTCTATTAACAGTTGGTACTTGATGAAAAAACTATAGCTTTTCATATAACTACGAGGGAATATCGACTTATTGATCAGCTCTCGTATTTTGATCCTTCGGATTTCATATATTTTTATGTTCGCAGCCCAAACGATGCTGTCGTTGAAATCATCTGGCTTTTCCTGTATGTTTTCATTGAATAACACTTAGCTTTATCGTTCAGCAAGTTACTTGTTCCTTGTAATTTTTTTGCTCTTTGATTTGCTTTTCCATTTTTAGAAACTTGCAGACCTTGAGCATCCTTCGTTTACTTAGCCCGGATTCAGATTGTGTGATAAAGCCGCATTTAGTTTCCTTAAAATATCAGCTTTTGCTTTTATTGTAAGCACGTTAAAACTCTTCTTTACAATTCTGCAACCAAATCACTCACAATTAAATTCTGGACTGATATTAAACTCAATTCTTTATCTTTTTCATATTACTGAGGGATTTTAGAATTAGCCACTATGTGCAAGAATCGACTTACTAAACATTCAGTCGGCAAAACGCTTCCAACGAATGGCGGCTAAGAATTATCCTAACGCGGCGCTAAGTAATCAATGTTGTCAATGTACATTAGAGTGAGTCGATTTTTTTGCAAAAATCGTATAGCAAAAACGTTATCTACACGAAATTCTGAGAAAATTCTCCGAAGAAACCACAAGTCCAAAATCAATCCCTATACCGGAAATGTATTTCCTCTTCTTTAGAAAATCAATTTTCTTTATATTCGAATTATTTTTCTGCCTCCCACGTACATGCTCGCTGTTTTTAATTTTTTTGCGAGCCCGATATTTATCTTTAAAGTAAGTGTCTTGAAATAAGGCAGGCACTAGCCAAACAAGAAGCAGAGGAAATAAATTTTCATGTCGAGAGGTGCTTTACGAGGTTTGATTTTAGACCCATAGGTTCTTCGCAATCTTTTCCTGGACTTATATGTATATTTAATTTTTACTATAAGATTTTTTAATTGTTTTCATTACAGGGTTTGATTTTAGACCCATAGGTTCTTCGCAATCTTTTCCTGGACTTATATGTATATTTCGTTTTTACTATAAGATTTTTTAATTTTTTTCATTTTCATTATTTTCATTTAATAGTTTTCTACCATTGAAATTTTTACAATAAATCTTTTCACAATTTGCATTCACAACTAAGAATGCATTTGTAACTTACCCTGCGGCAGCATGCTGTTGCAGCTCAACGAATGCCGATTTGCCCGGTATGTTACCACCGGTTGGTCCGCTGGGTGCACCACCGCCCGACCCAGCACCAGGAGTTATGCTGGTTGTTGAGCCACCATCCATGTATTTGGGCGTGTGGGGAGCATCCGGTGCATCCATTCCGGATTGCGGTGTACTGGGAGGCCCCTCGTAGGGGCTCCCTAGATCAGTGAAATTAAGCGTGTTGGCGCCTATTGAGGCCACTTTATCTAAAATTTTGAAGGCTTTGTTTGACACAACACACAAAACGCAAAAAAAGCTTAAAGCTTTTGTTTAAGTTTTAACACAAATATTTATTACAATTTGTTTGATCACAGAAAAATACTAAAATAAATTTAAAATTTTATTGTAAATAGCACGTGATATAATTTTGGCTGTTTTGTTATGTTGTTATGTTTTCTTTTCTTTTTTTTTTGGTAATTACTTTTTTATTTAATTTTAACTTATTAAACGATATTATCAAAATTTAATTAATTTAATAATCAACTCACAGTAGTTATTAAAAAAATGTTTATTTTGTGACGCGCAAAAAAAAGGTAAACAAACTTTTAATTACAGTTTAGAGCAGCAGCTGATTGCGTTGTAATAACGACATCCGAACATCGACGAAAAAATTAGCGCAATTAAATTTGATGACACTTGTTAAGTAAACAACAACATTGAAAAAGAACCCACGATACACTAACAAAAATTTAGGCGAAACAGCTAGTAACAGAAGAAAGTTGCTTGTTTTGCACTAATAAGTTCTAGTTAGATTAAAAATAGCACAAAATTTTTGATATACATATGTATGTAGGCTTTATTTTTGTTTTTTCTAAATTAAGATTACCTTTTTTAAATTTTTTTTCTGTGTAGGTATTTTTAATTGATTCAATTTTGTTTATTGTTTTAACACTTTATCTTCTTTTATTAAGCACTTACTGCTGTTTGATTTTAAATGTATAATCAAAAGCTTTTATTTTAATTTGCTTATTATAACAATTTCTTATTTTCCATTTAGAAGGGATAATTTAAGTATTTTTTTTTTCTTATTAGTAATTTGCGGTCGCGACGCGTATGATGATTATATATTTTTCTGAAGGAATTTTCATTGTTGGTTAATGATTATTACGCTTTTTTGGTTTACTGCTGGGTTTTGAGTAACAAACACATTAATTTTTTTAAGTGCTTGCTTGATTTTGGTGGAGAGTTAAACGTACTGACGGCACGACAAACGGCACACAACATTACCGCTGTAAAAAACATCAACAACTAACCATTAAAGACCATAATCAAAAATTTGCGACGGTGTGATTATTTTCCCAACACTTCAACACAACAATACGATACACAATGGAAACATGAAAACACACACTCACACAACCAAAAAAACAAAAAACAAAAATCACACACTCGTGCATATGGATATGAAATATAAATCCGAGAGAGACGGTGAGGAGTAATAACATAACAACAACAACAAATATATTAAACTAACGTTTTTTCTGGCTTTTCTATTTTCTTTGGAGAAAAAAAAACAAATCGAAGCGCACACACTCACACGCCAACACGGCTTGAAACGACAAAAATACAAAGCTACAAGCGTTACGATACACGTTACGTTCCCTACGTCTGCGCGACCAACCACGAACAAAGTGCGTGAACGACTACATACGAGGTGATTATTGTGGTCTTTTTGTTATTGCCGTTGTAGGCTACTAAGCAACATTTTAAATTTTTACAAAAACCACAATGAGATCGACAGCACAAACAACGAACAACAAAAAGTTGTTCTCATAGCAAACGAATAGGGGAAATACAAGAAAAACAATAAATTGTAGCTTGTAGTTCTCTGTAGCTGTAGTGTAAGAAAGAGTCATACATGGTAGCTTTTGTAAGAGTAAGAGAATAATAAACCCATCGTAGTGTCTAACTGGAAAAACAAGTTTCCAATATGCAAACCAACAGCCACCATCATGAAAGCGGGAGTGAGTACAATACTGCAATTATATCACTCCCTCTCTGTTTTCTATACATGCTCTCTCGAGGCAAAACACATTTTGTACACACTCTCTGTAAAGTAAATAAAATGATTGGCGGCGAAGGCAAGTGCAGAAAAACCATAAGCAAAACAGAGAACACAACAGCTGAAACTTTTAGAGAACCTGTCGCAAATATTTTTTGTTTCTTTGTGTTTTAATTCTCCTCCCCCAAAAAGAAAACTCTTTTTTTTCTAATAATGTACATAGATATTTGTTCTACAACATTATGTTGGTCGATAAAGTGTACGAGTGAATGTGAGTTTGGATTATATGATTTTTTGTTTGTGTTTTTTTTTAATGAAAAGCTGGTTGGGGTTTTTTACTTTTGTTGTTGCTTATTCGCTTTGCAAGTGTTTTTTTTTTTGACTTTTTTTATTTTTTGCCGTTGCTGCTTTATGTAACATTTCTTTGTACTTAAAGTTTTGTTGTAAAATTTTGTGAAAACTTATTTTTTTTAGGTAATGCTTATTTTTTGCCTTTGTCTTGTATTGAATTAAACACCTCATCATAAATTCATTTCTTCTGCGGTATACCCTACAGTGTTACGAGAGCAATTGAGAGTGATAAAATTAGGTAATCTAATAAATAACTAAAAATGACACAAAAGATATATCAGATATCACGGAGCTGGTCTTAAACCGTCATAATTGGGCCGATACTTTGACATTAATAAGTGTTTTCGGTTTTGATTGACCCCATGACATTTTTAATCATTACATTGTTGTCATTTATAATTAACAGGTATCACCAAGTCTGAATTAGCTGTTGCGCAAAAACTGACGACATCTTTTTAATTTTCAGAATATTTTGGGGGCCATATAATTGGTCATTAACTATCTGAGCTGCGTAGGTATAGTGTTTTGTTACCCTTTAGTAGCGCTATCCATCACACAGTGTTATTCTTATATTATTCTAGCAAAAAAAAATTAAGAAAAATAAATAAATTCAGCAATGTGCGACTTTTACTGGCACACTCTTAATTAAAATTTTGCATAATAGGTATAAAAATATTCTTTGATTTAAGTAGAACAAAAATAAGCAAATTAACTAACATGTTTCAAAACACCGCGTTACACACATTCTGTCCTATGAACCAAATATACTTTTTCGGAAAGGGGAGAATAAATAAAAATAAAAATAAATAAATAAAAAAATAAATAAAAATAAAAATTTTCATATACACGTAATGTAAAAATGTAAAAATTTGGAATCCCTTCAAGTTGTGCTGAAAAAAGAAAAAAAAATTTCAAACAAAATCTGAGAATTGATAAAAATCTATTTTTTTTAGTTTGACTTGATGCGGACATTTCCACGAGTCTGCCGGTAAAAATTCACCTCGATTGGATCAAGGAAAAAGGGTTAAAAACTTATCCAAAGTTTTTCAGACAGGCGGACACAACGAACTTTATATTTTATACAAAAAAAAATTCTGACGTGTACATGAAAATCGCCGATACACGTGTATTTTTATTTTTTCTCCCCTTTCCGAAAAAGTATATTTTGTTCATAGGACAGAAAAAAGTTTGTTTTTGTAACGTGGTGTACTTAGTAAAGAGCAAACGACAATGGTAAGACTGTTGTAAATTTAGAGATGGTAAATTTGGGCTTTCATTACAAAACATGTTTCAGCAATTTGAAATGTGATGAATCAAAACAATTCACACATTCCATTTGCAAAAAAGTTTCGTATATAAGGCAGAAATTTACATCAACTGATATCACACGCAGTGGACCAAACACAGAAGAACGCTGATGATGAAGGTTTAGTGGCCGTCGAAAACGGCTAGCTGTTCCGTTCAACTAAGTGTTGTTGTCAAAATATTTACAACTAACTTTGATATTATTTGTTCATTAGTAATAATCACATGTAATTTGGCTTACAAGGCGATATGAACTTTAGCCTGTTAAATATAGAAATAAAATAAATTTATGTAAATCGAGAATAGTACAAAGTTAAAATATTGCATAATAGAAATATATTTTTCAATTTGAACAAAAAATGTAATCTACTAAATATCTCGACCAAAAAATTATGTGACTTAGACCACTTTTATAATTAAGGGCACGTACACGACCAGTGTTACCGGATTCTAAAAATCTTTGCAGTTAAATTTACTTTTAAAAAATCTAAAAAATGCTACAAAAATAATTAAAGTGCTAAAATATATTATATTACATTAGGATTTCAAAAATTTTGGTTGCTCGCTTTCTCACACTCTTTAATTTTTTAACTGCCATGTGTTGATGCGGTCAGAGTTCTACACTAAAAAAAAGACATGTGCTATTATTAAGAACATTTTTTTCCTAAATTCAAGTAAAAAAAATTTCTAAGTTTAAGTAATTTTTTCTAAGTTTAAGTAAGTTTTTACAAAAATCTAGTAAAAATTACTTAAAATGAGTAAATATAAAAAGTTCATATCCTTAAAAATAGTTCATAAAAATACACAATAAATTTCTCACATTTCATTAAATGTTTACTGACTTTAAGAAAATATCTACTAATTGTTGGAAAATGTTTATAAATCCAGAAATAAACGATAGGAAATGAATTACTCCTGATAAGTTTTTTCTTTGAATTAAATAATTTATTATTAATTTGAATTTAGCAAAAAAAATCTCAGTAAATTTTTCATATTTTCGAGGAATATTTGAACTTGAAATTTATTTTTTTGTAAATAAAATAAAATTTTAAAGCTCAATAATTTCATTGCTTATTCAGGCTGCCTTGTTAGGCAATTGGTAAGAGTGCTTGCTTATCAATCAAAAGGTTGCTGGTTCAATACTTGTCATCTCTCAAAGAAATTTATATGTATGTATGATGAATTATAATATAAGTAAGAATATAATATGAAGATATAATAAATAACATTTCAATTTTGGGTATACAATTTGATTAAAAATAGAAATAAGTACCAGAATTAAAGACAAAAAAATTGGAATATTTACTAAATTTGAGGTCAAAGACGAAAAATTTTTTTTCAAAGCTCCCAATTTTATGGGAAAATTTTACTTATGTAAATATGAAAATATAATTACTATAAACTAGTTCATTAATTTAGTAAATATTTTATTGGTTTCAAGTAAAAAAACAGCTTTGGCGCCATACGACAACTTTTTTTTACTCAAATTTAGAACATTTTCCAAATTTTTATATAATTTATTTAGTGTACATATTCAGGTCCGTAGCTCTTGTGGCTCTCGGGAAAATAGCCTTTTACTAAAAAGGGAATCATTGCACCATTATGTCCACGTCGTAGTATGTAGAACAGTAGGAATTACATAAATAAAAAACAATAATTAAAGCACTGTTAGTAGATAGCACGTGTTGTTACATATCGAGGGCTTATATTCAAAATGTGCTATCTGCAGTTATTGAATATTTTAGTAGACAAAATAAAACTGTTAAGTCCAAGAGCAATAACTGTATTTGATTAACATTAGTAAATGTCTTATGTAAATGGTACTATTCATCAAAATTTACTTATTAGCAAGTTTTTTAGCTCTTCTAAAATTTTCAAGCCTTGCAGATATTACTTGTAAATAAATGTAAGTAAAAATATTTAAACATTGAAAAATAGTAATTGCTCAGCTAGGATTTCATTCTAAACTGATTTTGAAGCTATGAAAAAGCTGGAATAAAATGGCGTTAAACTTTACATTAGGCATTTTCATGAAACTTCTTTTTGATTGAGGTTAGGTGTGTATTACATTAAGTAATTTTCACAAACTTTTTACATATTTTGCTTGTGTTATCCAGAAGTCTTTTTTGTCAAAATAAAAAAATACCCATCCCAGTTTTGGTTACAGAATATTAGTGGACATGCAACTGCATGTACTTCGAACTTGGAAGCACTGAACTTCAAATTAAATCACATATGAAAAATTAAAAATGTTGTAGATACAGTTGATATTGTTGTTGTTGTTGAACTTTCAATACATAGTATCCCTAAAAAAAGGGATATCGCTGTTGTGTAAAAATGTGTTTCTTGTTTATGATTAACTACATACACGCTGCCACACACTTTATTTAAAATTTTCTTTCTTGAAAATATTAACCACGTAGGCTTGTGGTGGTTTCGGATTAAACCGCCTTGACGTGGTCCATATTCTAGTTCGGCTATGAAAGGCTGGTCATTGTTTCAGAAACTTTATTATATCAATTTTTACCAAAATCTTTATCTTAAGCAATAAAATTTTTATAAATATGTTTGCAAGCATAAGGACACCATTTAAAATTTTATATCATACATATTTTATTTATTATAAATATACAATAGTATAAAAAAAATATTTTGTTAACATAACAAGTATGATTATCAATTAATTAATTATATTTACAAATAATGAAATTTATTTGACATATTGTCAGAAGTGTAAATACTACAATAATTGAAATTTATTTATATAGACATGCTAAACCACCAGCAAATAAATTTCAATTATTGTAGTATATTTACAAATCCTTATTTTTCTGCACAGAAAAATTATTTCCAAAAAATTTTTAAATAAAATTAGGCTTCGCTAAATATTTTGTACTGTTTCAGTAAATTGTTTGTACCAATTTTTTTTAAGGAAAAAAAACTGTGAAAAATTATAATTCATACAATTAATATAAAGTAACATTTGTACCAAAATTGTTTAAAGACGATTTCTATTCCAACATACAAATTACTTACTATACAGACCAGTTAGTTGTTTTATTTGATTATTAATTGATGTAAAAAAAATTTTTGAATCGGACAATTTTTTAATTGAAAAAATCAGAGTTTCTTTTTAAACAAATTATTAGAAATTTTTGCATTTGAATTTACAAATTTCTTTGTAAGACCTGAATTGAACAAAAAATAACATTTGATTCAGAGAATTTTGTGTTTGAATTGGAAAATTCGTTTTTTTCTGTATATATGCATATAAATCTGAGCTGCCCAAAGTGCTGAACATCAATCGGCGTCTTATACAAATGAATACTCATACGCGAATACATTTCTCTCGTGTTTCTCTCTGTGGCCCGCTCTGACTTAAATCATTGCAGTGTAGGGTGCTTCAGTAAGCATCTTTAACTCATATTTACTCCCTCCATTTATTTAGCAGTTTTCTTCTGTAATTTTATTTTTCATTTATGAGTAATTTTTCCTCCATAGTCTTATTTCTTAGTATTTTTTTCACCTTCTTTATCATCATCACAATTTTCATTTATTTTTCATTTCTTCTTTGATTATGTTTTGTTGTTGTTGTTGGTACAATTATTCTTATTTTTTGTTTGTTGTTTTTTTTTTGCTGTAATGTTTTGATATGAAAGTGCAAATATTTTGACATATTGATAATAATGCCATGTTGTTCTTATGTACATATATTTGTTATTACTAATGATGATATGTGTGTATTGTAGTTGTTGTTATTGCACACAGTTGGTGTTGGTGTTGGTGTTTTATTTAAAAGTGTATCATTATTTTTTATTTTCTATAATCAACACATTCCTTTATTATTTAGTATTTTTTTTTTCATTTCTAGTTACAATTTAGTTACAACCATAAAAGGAACAACATTTACATTTGTATATGCACATACATACATACATATGTATGGATGTAAGTATGGTTGTTTGCAACTAAATTAAAAATTTGTTGATGGATGGTTATGAAAATAGAATTCAAAAAAGAAATTTTGAAAACTTTGCAAACGTTTTTTCTTTCATGTTGTTATTTTTTCGTTATGCTTAAGTATTTATTTATTGTTTTTCTAATTATTAATAATTAAAATATTAAATTAATGGCTGCACATAATGGATTGATACCTTTGACGCGTCATAGGTATCAATATAATTTTGTTTCATGACAGTATAATAATAAAGGCCGGGGCACAATGAATCCGTCGTACGTTAAACTTTGCCTTTTTAAACTGACAACTAAGTTGATATATGTATGTACATGGTTTCTTATGAGGTCTGTTACATTAAGTACGTGTCCGTCAACGCACAGTAAAAAACTTGGTCAACTTTTAACTTTTTGCGTACGTTGAGTAGTTTGACAGATATTGGTTGACAGATATTTTTGGGTTTGCCAGCAGCAGTTTGTTGGCTGTTTACAAACAAAAAACAACAACAATACAAAAATAACCTAAACAACTATAGTTTGTTCTTATAAGCACAAAGTATATTGCAGCTATGAACAAAGCAAATAACCACCAACACACTCAAACAACATAGTAAACTTAATGTGATTTGAATTAACCTTTTTCTTTTTTTTAATACATGTTTTCTTTATTGTATCTTCAAAAGCGAACTAACAATAAGTATTCAAATCTTAAATCTAAAAATATAATTATTAGGCCCGACCAGTGTCTGACATAAGCTTAGTGATAGTTATAAATAATACATAAGTAGTGAAAATTAAAGGGGGAAAAAAATATTTTCAAGCAGTCCCATCTGGAGTGTTGAATATAAGAGCCATTGTGTCTCTCTTTTTAAGGCGAATGTGTTCAGTAAAATTCAAGATGTTACGAGCAAGGGGATTAGGATGTGACTCGAGTTTTGTTAAATATTTGCCTGCGTATTTTGCTATTTCTTCAATCACTAGTGGCATATTCAAATCACGGTGTATATTTGAGTTTTTTATGTACCATGGAGCCGATGTTATCAAACGTAAAATTTTCTTTTGCCTTCGTTGGATTCTCTCGACGTTAGAAGCTGAAGCAGTGCCCCATAACTGAATTCCGTAGCACCATATTGGCATCAAAAGTGATTTGTAGAGTAAAAGTTTGCAGTCTAGGCTGAGCCTTGAATTTCTTCCAATCAACCAATATATTTGAGTTAACTTAAGTTTCATCTGAGTTAGCTTAGAGTAAATATGATGTTTCCATGTAAGCCTTTGATCAAGGTGTATACCATGGTATTTTACTTCTGAATGTTGAGGGACATTTTGATTGTTGATTCGAATTGGGAGAACAAGTATCTTTTCTTAGGGTAAACGTTATATGGATACACTTTTGTTCATTTACTTTGATTCTCCATAAGTTGAACCACATTTCCAGCTGAGTAATATGTTCCTGAAGATTGCGAGATGATTCATAAGGACTTTCGTGCATACTCATACAGGCTGTATCATCGGCAAATGTCGAGGTGTGGATATTATTGCTAACAGACATATCCCAAGTATATATATTCAATACAAGAATCGACCCAGAATACTACCTTGAGGCACACCGGAAGATATTGATTCGGGCACACTAATGAAGGCTCCTTCGACAACAATGAACTTCCTACCAATAATATAACTTTAAAAAAGTTTTGTAGAGATAATAGCATGTTCAGCTGCCTGTGTAATCATTTCGTTAAGGTTGGCAATGCTAGCTTCAATGTCTTTGGGTGTTCTTAGCGCAATGTTTTCAGTGTAATTACTGCTAAAATATTTTTTGAATCGCAGCCAATTAACACGACTGACCATTTTCACATATGGGTTAGATAGAGCACTTCTCAGTAGGCTACAGATTGTAACGATCGTGGGAGAGTGATCGGAGGATAGATCATGACGCCAAAATCTATAACATCAGGAATTTTATGTATGTCAGTAGGCCAGTAAGTGGGCTTCCCACTCGAAATGACGTCCAAGCCCATTTTTGAAATTGTGTTGAACAACGCTCGGCCTCTAGGTGTGATAAGACGCGAGCCCCATAAAGTATGTTTCGCATTATAGTCGCCAGCTTCTACGAAACAAGGGCCAAGAGATTTGTAGAAATCATCGTATTGATCCTCAGTAAATGCGAGTCTGGAGTAATTATTGATATCACAAAATTTGTGCGAAAATTTTCGACACAAATATTTGTTGCCCGTAGATGTTCTTTACAAATGTTGTCAAGAATGTAATGCTTGAGTCTTGACTTTATTAAAACTGCAGATCCACCGCATGCTCTTCCTCTCGGGTCCTTTGTATCATATAAGCTGTAGCCACAAATTTTAAAAAGGCTTCTCGAAGTCAAATGAGTCTCATAGACTCATTTGAGCAAGTGCTCAAGTTCATTTTTATGTTGGCGAATGCCGTTTGCGTTCCAGAAACATATTTCAAACGTATTCATGGTTTGTTAACTAATGCTCGAAGCAGTGTATTCTGCATTCGCAGCATTTCTTGCATCATGCTAGTCATATTTGTTGTAAAGTTGTTTATAGTTAGCACCAGATTATCAATAGTAGCTTCAAGGTGACTAAAGTTAAAGCCTGAGTCTTGCATTCGTAGCCTTAGCATCATCGGCATACGATACACGTCAAGTAACTGGTTGGCTCACTTGAGCAAAAGTGGCGGAGTACGCGTTAAATGGTTGAGCTGGAGCTAATTCTGGTTCTTGACCCATAGCCTGTTTAACGAAAGAATATACAAGACAACCTCTGTAGTTTGCGGTGTGATTACCTCTTTAATTACTGCATTTTTTATCACTTGGATCTTTTGGCTTATTGCAACTAGTAGTGCGTGTAATTCGCCGCACACAACACAAACAGAGGGTAAATTGCAGTATGTTTTTGTTCTTGGCAGTTATGGCACTGTACAGGACCTGAACGCTTATGTGGCTCTTCAACTGTGATTTTTCGGTATAAGAGGCATTTTAAATTATAAATTGGGTGCGTCTCATTTTTTTTCAACGCGAAATAGAGGTTTTATAGGAACATAGTGAAATTTATTCTCACCAATGACCGAGATTAATTTTTTGATGAGCGTTTGAATTTTTTTCTCTTAATATATTGGTGGCGTCTTGGAGGTTTTGTTCGTGGGTACATCGGGTGTGTCGTTGTCATCTTGCAATATTTGCAAACGGGTTTGACGATTTGTAGAGGATGCGCTGTTATCGCCGCCCGCTCTTTATTGCAGTTATATATCTGTCCATTCCGACTTGGACCTTGAGTTTTGGGCTACTGGTGATAACTTTGTTAAGTGATGACCACGAGCCCGATGCGGATGATATTATATAACATTAACCTTTTGGCATGTTGATTTTACATTGGTATTTTTTTCTGTGTGAACTAACAAAAAAATATATGTGCCCTTAATTATGAAAGTGGTCTAAGTCATATATTTCTCTGTTCCAGATACTTATTTATTAGAAGACATATAAACAAATTAAAAAATATTTTTATATTGTGCAACATTTTAATTTAGAGTTTATCTAGTCACGATTAATATAAATATATTTAATATTTATTAAGAGTCTAATTCATAAAAAATATTTTAAGGCTTATTACAGGTTTATTTGACAAATGTCCCATAAAAATACGTCAAATAAGCACTTAATAAACCTGAAATATTTTTTATGAATATGGCAGTAAATATTTATTAAAGTTTTTTTTTAAATTAATTTTATATTTCGAAGAAAAAACTCTTATGACTTAAACCAAATTTCTTGTTATGAATGGCGCAAAACCTCTAAAAATGTTTAATATTTTGTTGATCAAAAATGTCATCTAAAGTTTATGCTGTTGTTCATTGTTGATACAGCAAATTTAAAGTTTTCTAGTCAATTAACTTAAGCACCAAAGTTATTTGTTTAATTACATAACTACGGAATGCGCACAGCTCTTAAGCTCAGAGGTAAGTTTGTTAGTCTGTTAGTCCAGAGGTTGAACATTCGATTCCGCCCAAATCAATTTAGTGTTATTCGAAGATAAGTAAAAGTTCGTTTCGCGGGTTGTGATTGTTTATAAAAAAATTTTGTTAATTCTCAAGAATTTTTTTAATAATTCAACGAATCACATTGTTAATATAAAAATAACTTGAATTAAAATAACTTTTTTTTATTTTAAAGTAAAGTAACACTCAGGCAATGAATGACTGCTACTATTAATAGGAATTACCTTCTTTAGAAAAGGAGTAGTGATAGAGAAGAAAGTTGGTAAAGAAAGAGAACATAGAAGAGAGCTTTTTGCACTTATTTTCAGTAATGCAATATTGAAGCGCATCTGGTGTCAATGAGGCGTATTAAGTTCTTAGAAGCTGTGTAGCCTTAACTTAATACCCATGTTTTGGTTGTTTTACTTCGCCGATGATTCCGCTACACAATAATGGTAAAGGAGGGCTCTCTGATTTTACATATTACGATTAGTATCCGCTGAAGCCGGTATAAGTCAGGGACCAGGGTCTATGCCTTCATCAAAGTGGTGTGTTTGACCAACGGAGGTGTACATGTCAGAAATGTTTACGAAAATTTACAAAAATGGCATTGGGTGATTGTAGGCATTTCAAAAATTGCTATGCCTTGCATACTGTCCAAAAATTTGAATATAACAAAACTTGTGCTCAAAATGGCTGCCGTGTTTCCCAACATAAAAAAAAACAATGTCATGAAGATGTTTCAATGGAGTGTTTGGCAATGTTTCACCGCAATGAAGCTGAGTTTTTTCGTCAATTTGTAACTATGGGTGCGACATGGACTCGCCACTTCATACCTGAGACAAAGGAACAGTATAAACAGTGAACTGGTGTGAGAAATGCATGAACAAAGAAAATGAAGACAGTTCCATCTCAGGCATAGTCATGACCTCCTCATTTTTTGGGACGCACGTGAGATAATTTGCATTACAAATATTGCAGCTTTTATGTGTTCGAATCAAGGAAAAAAATACTGTATTTGGCTATGAAGAGACTGATGTTTCATCAAGACAATACACCGGTTAACACATCCAAGGCCAATGAATTAAAGTTCGAAATGCCAGGTGTAGCTCCCTCGGATTATTTTACATATCCAGACTTGAATAAATGGCATGGTGTTAAAAGATATTTCAATAATGACGAGTTGATTAAGGAGATCGTTTACGCTAACTTTTTACAAGCAATCAATCAGAATCGTGAAATTCCGTTTTTATACGCTCTCATTGTCCCCCAAAACCCACATTATGGAATGTTCAAAACCGAATCAATATTTTGTGAAAGTATAAAGTTTTTGATATACTCAGAGTATCAAAGCTGTTGAATAACGATGGGATAGGTGTATCGTGCTAAAATGAGATTATGCTGGTAAATGAAGAAAAATAATTCCCAATTTTTTTGTGTTTTTTTTTTGTTAATTCAGATAGTCCTAGAACCGCCCTCGTATATATGTACATATATACACATGCATACTTTATATGAATCATCTAATAAAGAAATCTTGTGATTTTAACTTCTTCACGATAAAATGAGTAGTATGTTGTGACCGAATATGGCCCATAGGCTAGGTATACATAATGAATAAATAAATGAAATGAAATGCAAAAAAAATAACTCGATAAAAAATTTAATAATTACTTGAAATGCTTAAGAAATTTTTAAGTCTATTTAAGAAAAACTGCTTACGAAAACAAATTTCAATTGCATTATTAAGATATTTTAAACTTAGACACATAAATGAAGGAAATAAATTAAATATGTACAAAAAAGAGACAACTGTGAATAAAAATTATAAACAACTAAAAAAAATAATAATTACATGTACATATGTTTGTATGTATGTATGTAAATCCTGTAAATAAAACATTGTATACAACGTCGGAAATAGTAGATAGGTAATTACCAGCAAATCTGGAAAAGTAAAATACAAAATTCAGAGAGGAAAGGAAAGAAAAGAGATGGTTATCGAAACAGTTAATAAACTTTTATTTCAACACCCAATAAATCTTTTGCCAACATAGTTTAGCTTGTTTACTTTTACCCATTCACACAATTACGCACACAAACACTACTCAAGCCATTCATACCCGGCGGTAAAACTCAGGTGGCCTTCTTACTTCAGGCATTATTACAGGCCTGCTCAGGAATTTTTTGATTCCATTACCATTCTTATCAAACTGCTAAAGAATGCCTTATAGAAGGCCTCGGCTTTTCCGCATTAATGATAAAGTCTACATTCCACATTTCCTTCTATAAGAAGGTAGAGTAGAAGGAGTAACATATATTGTTTTGTTATTTTGCCAAAATATGTTTTTGAGTCAGTTAATATTCTTTTGTTACTTTTGAAGAATGCCTTATAGAATACTTCACCTCTTTAGTATAAAGAGATGGGGTACACATTCCCTTCCATAAAAAGGCAGAACAAAAGGAGTAAAGTATTTTTTTGAGAAAGCCAAAGGAAAATTCCATGTACAAATACCAAATACAGATCGATTAAAGGTTCAATCAGACGTGCCATAACCATATAAAACTTATGGGCAACACTGCATTTAGTTATAGGTGACTCGCCATAATGTTATAGAAACCAATTGGATTTTAGTTTGTTATGACCAGGGAAACCAGAAATATGCTAAAAAAAGTGTTTTATGCGCATTCAATATGCACTAAAAACTTCGACATATGCACTAAAAACTCAAAAATATGCTCTTAAAAATAACATAAATTGGATTATAAGGAAATGAAAATCTAATTTTAATACAGCAATTCAATAAAATTTGCATATGAAAGAAGACAAAAATAAAATAAACATAAGAAGGAAACAATAAAAAATTAATTAACAACAAAAATTTAACTTTTACTTCAAAAGCGACCACGATATCAAACTTAAAACTTTGGAACTGTATTTTAAAGGATAACTGCCAGTTCATAGACGTAAAAATTCTTGGCTGTCTATTTATATTGGAAACAAAAACAAATTTTGAGTGCAATATAAATAGGCAGACGAGAATTTTTGCATGGTTTCTATGAACTTGCAGTAAGACAAGTTTTTTATTTATAATTGTTATTGCAATAAACAAAAACTATTCACTTAGCTTTTTAAATAAAAATCGCCGCATGTAACATCTAAATAAACTTTTATACATTGAAAATGTTCTTTTTAAACATCAACTGATGTAATCGGGGCAGAGTTCTTCACAATTACCAAACCAAGCTTTTATTGAAATTAACGTCCAGTGAGGATGTTAAAACACATGTTACACCTTTTTAAGTTGAAATTTTAAAAATACAAATCAATACTATTTGTTTTTGCATTAAAATTTATCAGAAAAAAGTTGGACATGGGCGATTTAAAATTTTTTTATTTTCTTGTTTCGTTTTTCTTTCACAAGATGTTAGAACACATACTAATAATAAATATATTCTAAATTTCAACTTAAACACGTGTAGCATGTGTTTAAACATTAGAACTCACAAGAAAACGTGTGAAATCGATTCGGAAGCCAGAACATACATAATGGCCTTTTTTAAAGTCTAACTTCATAATTGTAGCAAAATATTGCTTCCCAACACTACTGTTTCTTTCACTACAAAATGAAATTTTTAGGAAAAAAAAGTAAAAATTTTTTATCAAAAGCTTTTTTTAAATATTAAAATATAATTTTTTTAAAAAGTACCAAAATATGCCCTAAAAACACCAAATATGCTGTAAAAATTTGAAAAAATGCTCAAAATATGCTTGTTAGACTGAAGTATGCAAAAACATACTTAAAAGGGTAAAATATGCAAAAATATGCACTAACAAATCGATGCCAGAATTCATAAAAAGTTCTGAAACGGATAAATATGTTAATTCCGCATTGATATATCAGACAAGAAAAAACATGCAATTGCATATTTGTGGTTTCCCTGGTTATGACTATGGCGTTATGGTTATGTCACGTATAATTTAAGCTTAAGGAAAAGAAAACGTACATCATTTTAGTTGAGTTTTGTATCGATAAATATTGTGTATGTATCAGAGAACCGAATGAGACCATTGGCATTTGCTAACAATTCTTAAATTCGTTGCTTTTGCCATGCATTTATTCGACAACAATAACAAATATAATTGCTGTGATACAATTCTATGCTACTTGTTGATTGCTCATACGCACTCTATTATTATAATGCCGATATAATACAAGCAGAGAAATGAAATGATGCAGCATGAAATAATTGATTTCTTTCATACCATTCCCTCAGTATTCGCTGATCTTTTGTATATCACTTTTAAATAACAAGTTCATTTTAAGAGATTTTAATGGTTATAAGCAAAAAAATGTCGTGTAAGGGAGGAAATTAAAAAAATAAATACCGATATTTACGATGTTAAATAGATCTGAAATGTATTTCAAATAACTGTTTCATATAAAATTTGACATAAAATACATTTCAAATCTATACCTTGTTTTATGAATACTAATGTAAGAATTTTATACAAGTGCAAAGTACAAAGATAACGTGGTCCATCACAGTAAAAAGCATTCGCACCATTCACTGAGTATTCGTTGCTTTTGACAAGACCAGTGAAAATTTATATAAAACAAGCAATGCATGCACTAAATTCGCCGCACTCATCTCTTTCTATTGTGCAATGCGTTGTGTTTTTTTTAAATCTTGTGGATTAACAACAATATGCAGTTTTTTATGATTGCATTCAAAACAACAAAATAAAGCATTCAATCTGTTCTCTGGTATGTATATAAATACTGTGTGGGTTCTTATTTTCAGAAGTTTTCTTTCAATATGTTAAAATCTTACAAGTGCTGTAAGACAAGTTGGGAAAATATTTTATATACTTGTAAGTTTTGAAATACATGACCTAGCCTTGAAAACTTTTATTAAAACCCTTTTAATCATGAAATCCATGTAACGCCCTGTTACGGCGTGCGTATAGTTATAGTTGATTTTTTAAGGAAGGTTTTTCTTACGTCAGTACATTTAGGTTCTAACTATTCAATTTTGTACCCGTTTTTAAAATGTGTAAAGTGTTTATGACACGAGTTTTTATTTTCGTTGATATAAAGCGAAATGTTGCGTACGCGCGCGCTACAAAAATTATACTCTGAAACTATGATGGCAGTTTATATTTTAGATTTCTGCGAATCCACTTGAGATATAATTTTCTTATTTTCTTACAGCTATAAGAAACTATATTAGATTATATAAATAGCTATACGACTTTGACAAAATTATTTATATTATTGTTTTTAACTTCTCGCACATGTTAAATCTGTCACGCACAATTACACGGTACGTTTGTGATATGTACTCCTTCGTTTCGAACAAAATAACAAATAAAATGCAATCCAACTTGATTTTTTATCTTCATTTGTATCTTTTATTGGAAACGAAAAAAATTCAGTTCAATGAAAATAACACAATTTTTAAATATAAATTTTTAGCCATGCGATAGACTTTTTTGTAGATTTCATGCAATATGAACTTTATTTGAAGGCCTTTTAACAGCAATTCTCCCGAAGGCCTTTTAACAGCCATTATTTTGAAGGCCTTTTGCAAAAGAAATGAGAATGGAACAACTAACTCGCAATGACGTGTTTTAAAAAATGAAGATGATATGGAGCGAGCACGCCTTGTACATATAAAAGAAGGAGTACATAGGCCTCTTAGAAGGCATCCGTACTCCTTCTTTTTCCCACTGGGTATCTACATTGGAGTGCATAACAGTTTTAAATGTTGTGTCTTTACACTTGTGTATGATGAAAGGTGATTGATAAACAGAGATGGGGTTGCAGGAGTGTTTTTGTTAATTCATTTCCAGTGTATACTTAAAAATAATTTAAGATTTTGTTTTCCCCTACAGCATTAGAATTAATTTCAATCTGTCTTCAAATCCTGTGGCATAACTATCATAACTCAAAATAAATATTTTTAAAGTTTTTAATTTACACCAAAGAAAATTTTATTTTCTTTCAAGAGCTTAGTATACAAAATATTTGTAATTATGCAATTTGTGCACAATGCGTATGTAGAAATGTATATACAGCTTATTATTGAACTATTAACTCAAAAATTGCATTTTTGAATTGTTGAAGTACATTAGCTCAGAATTAACTAAAGGCGGGAAGATTTAATTTAGGAAGTAAATTGGCGTAAGGCTCAGTTAGCCAACTGTAATGTAATGTAACTGCAATTTAGGTAAAAGCTGATCCATGTATTCAACCACATCAAACATGTTCAGTGCTATTTACTGCAATACTAGAACGAGTACCAATTAAATTGGCTCAAGAAGATGGTAAATATGTAACCATTTACATAATATGTCTTTTTTAACCATACACTACACCGTACTTTTGGAAAAAAAATCCCCAAAATTTAAAAAAAATCGCCAAATTGAAAAAATACCAAATATTTTATACAGGCTAAGTTCGTTTTTAATTACATATCTCGTGTCCGTAAGGAACCCTTGTTGCGCGGGTCAAAGTCGCACTTCACTGAATTTATTTTAATATTTTATTCTGTTTGTATGTGCTTAGACCGCAACTTTGCCTGATATGAAATACTAAAACGGACATTTTTGTCACGGTGTTATTCAACATATTACAACAGCATGGCTCATTTATTTATTGGTACATATTATACAAAGTAAATTTGCAGGATATGGTGCACAAAAATTTACGGAGTGACTAGACCATATGTCAGTGATGTTAGTAACAGTATTCAAAAAAAAATATTTTTGTGACTGACTACGCCTTCACATAGAAGGTAGCAACCTGGTTGCCAAATAAATTCCACAAAAGAAGCAAAAGACTTATACGGTTATCCGTGTCTAATCAGTCAACCCGTGCGAGCGAGACGAAAAATTCTCGAATGCCAAACAACACATACAAGCCTGACCGCACTTAAAGGCTCAGTTAGCAGACTCTAATGAAATGTAACTGCAACGGTAGGAAACATGTGTAGTGCGATTCACTAACTTTTTTTAACGATAATTGCAACGTTAAAATAATTACAACTAAAATATATCGAATTTGCTATTCATTAACATTTTTAACGATATTCACTGTAGATGAGTGTCAGTTGTGTCGTTATTTAAGCGACAATAATTTCTGTGCTGTTAATTTTATTTACAAAAATCAGCAGAAAATATAAACTGAGTCCTATCGTTAAAAAGAAGTTTCAAAATCACATAATCGTTATTTTAAGCGACAAAATTGTAAAAACAAAAATTACGATTATCGGATCGTTAAAAATTACTGAATCGCACAACTGATCTATATTGTTATATGAAAAGTAATGGTTACGTTACATAACATCTCTATAAGCATTTTCATTAGTTTTCATATAAAAATATCGATCAGCTGTTTCCTACCGTTGCGTTACATTTCATTATAGTTTTCTGTCCTTAGCCCAGCTGAATTAATACTTTACAAAGTTAACTTTGCGTAGTACCTATCTAAAAGGTGTGTAAAAATCGATCAGCTGTTTTGTTAGGGGACGTGTACGTTCAGATGATTTGGCCACTTTTGCTGTTGCTTATTATTTTGAATTTTAACAAAAATGTTTTTAAGTTAGTACAAACAGCGCCATCTAGTCGAGGGAAGAAGTACTAAAATTGAACTTCAGCAAAAAATTTTAAGTTAACAGAAATAATACAAAAAAGGCGCCAAAGCCAAGTGAAACCTTAAGAAAATAAGCAAAACCCAACCAAGACTCATCATATTTGGCGATTGCACACAACCAGGACAACTAAAGCAATAACACAAAAAAAATTCACCTGCATTAAGAACAAGTTTTTTTCCACTATGTACTACAGGGGCGTATCTTAGATTGAAATATGGCCACACCCTCGTTAGTGGAAGAGGAGAACTTTTTGCAGTGAGTCTGCTCAGAGAGAAAATAAACGGGTTTTGCTGAAACAAACTAATAATGAAAAAACATTTACTTTCTAATAGGAAACATTAAAGTTTATTCGGTCTCAAAATTTGAAAAGAGGGCCAGTGGCTCAGATTTTTGTTTGTTTTCAACACACCCAATTCATTTCCAGTTTCATATTGTAGGTATGTGAATATTTCCAAACACTTAAGCAATGGAAGTTTTATAAAAGTAAAAATAACAACAACACTTACATACTGAATTCATTGCTGTGAAACAAAAACAAAAATGGCGGGTTTGTGCAGGGATGTGTTTTTGAATTGGTAAATTTGTGTTTATTGTGCGGTGAGAGTGAGAGAGTGCGGTAGTTTTAAGGAAAAAAACTGCATTTTATGAGCAGGAATTCTAATTGAGTAAAATTTTTTTTTTTACAGAATGACAAAAACTCAGAAAATTTTAAAGGGAAACAGGAAGTATGAAGGGTGTACAGGGAATTTTATTAAAAAACAGACCAGAAATAAAACAGCAGCAGGTAGAGTTCACAACAAGCGCATAACCTATTGTCATATGCCCATAGGTACATATGTATGTATGTATGTAAACTTTATAGAGGATATTTAGGTATTCCGTATACATGTTCAACCAAGTGACTAACGGCATGTGTACAAATATATGCATATAGGTACATATATACTTACATACATATGTATGTACATACATAAACACGAAGTTGTAACTAAAAATTTTGTGAATTTGTTGCACTAAGCTGAAGAATTAATTTAAAGAAGGAAGCATTCCGTCATTGAGTTCATCACATATGTATGTTTTACATTTTTAAAGGGATATCAATAAAAAATTTATGCTTTTAAAATTAAACCTATGGTTTCATATTAGAAGATATGTTTAAATAATAAAAATCATTATAGGTACCTACCAAAATGGAAAGGAATTATATACAATTGCTAAAATAAATATTCGTACAACAATACGAATAAAAAAATTAAATGTGCTGAGTGAAGAAAAACTTTAACATTTTCCATGAGGTATTTTTGTTTTCTAAAAGATGTACTTAGGTATTGACATATTAAATTTTCTTTTAAGTAAACTTTGGTATTACTGCATTATATGTGATTGTTATTATGCGAAACGTGCAGTATGTTAATATTATACTATTTACTTTTCATTGTATTTTGTATTTTTCATAAAACTGAAGAAAGGTTATAAAATATAACATCAAATACATTAAAGTAAGAAGTACGTAGGTATTTCAAATCAAAAGAGAATTGCCGAGCACATGAAACTGTGCACCCCTCCCCAATCTTCTCACCGCTCTCACCATTAAAAATAGCTATTCTAAAAATAGGTATATTTTTGGTCAAAGCAGCTCGAAACAAAAAAAAAAAACAATTTTTCATACAAAAATTTTGTCTGACGTTTTATTATTTTTTTGCTTTCAAAAATTATATCACTCAGTGCTGTTAGTAGATTTTTAGAAAACTGCCTACATATGTTAAAACTTTCGTTAAATTAATCATTTTAATTTAAAGTAGTTTGACAATTTTTACTTCTATGTAAAATATGTCAAAATACAAAAAAATAGTTGCATGGAATTTTTTTTGACTAAAATTTTAGGTGATAGAGCTGTGTCCGAATTGTTCATTTGTTAATTTTTGCCATAAACCTATATTGTATTTCCACACGTTTTGTATGTCTTATGGTATAAATTACCATAATACTTGTCGATGCAACGTTACATTGTCTTGTCAGGTTATAAGAAATGTCAAACACCATATAAAACTCAATATTTTAGAGTGATTGTTGACGATAATAAGAGCATAGTCTTATTCTTATACCATACACGCAAAGAAGAATGGTTCAGAAAACAATAACATAATATTGTTGTGAAACAAATGTGTGGTCGTTGAAAACTAGTTATTGTTATTTTAAACATTAATTTCGTTACGATAAACAAAGTAATGTTTGAAATTAATAATTACATTATTATACTCATAGAAACTGCGATATGGTTAGGGTTTAACAATATAGTTTTGTTAAAAATTTATGACTACAACATAATTTGTATTGTTATGTAAAAATAATATGATGTAAATGACAATATAATGTTATCAAAAACTATACTATATTAAGTTTATATATACAAATACGTATGCATAAATTTATATATATATACCTATATAAATAAATTTTATTTCAACAATATTAAGTTATTTTTATTTCGGATTTTACGCACAGCTGTTTTAAACAAAAGATCTACCAATAAATATATGATTGAAATACAAAATATTTTTATTATATTAAATAATACTGTTGTTATATTTTACAATATTATTATAATAAAAGATTATGGTATGGTGAGCCTCAATTATATTTTAGTCAGATCTAACAATAGTGTTGTCATATTAACAATAATAAGATTAGGTGTAACAAAGTTTATTTTTTTTGTATACAATATTATTATTAACTCAGATAATAATATTATTTAAAGGTTGCTTTTCTATTGACAATAATATCATTTGACTGCAACCATATAATTCAATCATAGTATGTTGCTGTTTGATTATGGTTGCCTCAACCATATTTTTTCTTTGCGTGTACTAACTAAATTCGATATTTCGTCTGTTGGTTATTGGTTTGCGACACAGTATATTTAAAATACATTATGGCTGCAGCAAACCAATAACAAACCTACGACTTAGCTTACTTAACCAACAAAAGTAACCTGGCTAGTGGGATCACCGTATATATGCGCCTTGGCTGTTATTGTGATTTTTTTTCTTCGCATTACATTGATGATAATATCGTATAGTTGAAAAACGGCAAAAAATTATAAAGCTCTTAAAAATATCGAAAGCCGATACTCGTAAATAAGAATCGATGTATCAATATATAGGTTTTTGAAGTATCGGCGATATATATCGATGTTTTTTTTCTCAAATATCGATATTTGGATATATCGATAATTTTTGCGCATTGCTAGTATGTTGTGGTTGTTGAGATTAAATTGGATCAGATTATATATTTAAACTTTCAAAAATAAAATTGATTTCAAAGTGTGGTGCAACTACATATATCTCTAAAAAGTCGTTTGATTCCAACGGGACCTTTGGTTGCTTTATAACAGCAAAAACCAACTATAATCACCACTTTGAGAACTTGCTCTAATCCCCATTGTGTATATTTCCAATAAATATGGAAGATAAATATAAGTTTTTTCCTTAATAATAGTATGTGTCTTTTAAGGGTTCCGTACACCAAAGGTGAAAAAAGGAACCCTATTCTTTTCGCTACGCTGTCCGCCTGTCCGTCTGTCCGTCACACGGTATTTTCTCAGGAACTATAAGAGCTACGGACCTGAAATTTGGACAGAGTATGTAGAACCTTGGCCACTATAACAACAAATAAATGAGAACTAAAAACTAAAGGGTGCTCCAAAACGAGTGACGAAAAATGTTAAAATCTCATGTTATATACATACAATTGTACATACATATGTATATTGACACTTGAAATTTGTAAAATTAGTGTATTTTTAATAGACTATAACAATTAACACTAAAATTTATAAAATCGCCAAACCAAAAAAACAACATAGCTAGCCAAAAATTTAAAAAAAAAATCGCCAAAAACTAAAAAAATCGCCAAAATTAAAAAAATTGCCAAAATTAAAAAAAAATTTCTAACACTAAAATAAATCGCGAAATTCGAAAATTTGCACAAAAGCAAAAAATCGCCAAAATGAAAAATGCCCCAAAACCCGAAAAAAAACGTCAAAACGCGAAAAAGGCGCCAAAACCAAAATATTAATTGTATGAAAAAAAATCTACAAAATGAAAAAAAATCGCCAAAAATTAAAAAAAAAAATAGCCAAAATAAAAAAAAATCGCCAAAACAAAAAAAAAATCGCCAAAATTAAAAAAACCTCAAAAACTAAAAAAAAAATGCTCAAAACGAGAAAAAAGTGCCAAAACTAAAAAATCGCCAAAAACCCAAAAAATCACCTAGATGAAAAAAAACACCAAAATTAAAAAAATCGCCAAAATAAAAAAATCGCAAAAAAAACGCCAAAATAATAAAAATTGCAAAAATTAAAATAACTTCAAAAACCAAAAAAAATCGCCAAAACGAGAAAAACGTGCCAAAATTCAGAAAGCGCCAATAAATTCAAAAAACCCCAAAACTAAAAAAAGCTTAAAACCGAAAAAAACCCAAAAACGAAAAAAAGCCCAAACTATCGTTTATATTGGCTAAAGTTCGTGTTCAATTACATATCTCTTGTCAGTACGGAACCCTTCGTGCGCGGGTCAAAGTCGCACTTCACTGAATTTATTTTTAGTGTGTGTGCTTATTTATATATGTACATATGTACTGCAAGTGCATGATTTTTGATTCATGGTCTTGATTTATGGGTTTCAGATTTATTGAGTTAGTAAATTATAAAACGTTTTGGAATTATTTCTGCTATTTCATAGATAAACTGGCTTGAACAGAGTAGTTGATGACATTTTTCTTTTAAAAAGTTTTTGACATATTTTACACCATGAAAAAAATTGTTATGTTTTCTTTTGACGTTAAGCGGGATAAAGAAAATTAAAGTTAATTAAAATTAAAATTAAAAATGAAATTATCACAAATGACAGCAATGTGGAAAAAGGGATTATCATGAATAGGGAAGCACAGAAGATGCTTTCGTAACTACCAAAAATTATTTATTTATATATATTTACATAAATAATTTAAGGTATACATATATAGTACTACAAATAAGTATATATTTATACATATTTATCTCCTGGCAACACTGGCATTCATATACTATAAATCATGAAATAAATACAAGATATTTTTGAAGTTACTTCCAAAGAAAAATAATAAAAAAAGTCATAATTAAAAAGCATGGAAATAATTAAACCTTGCTTTGTTTTTTATGCGGGAGAGTGAACGAGAGGAAAGAGCAAAAGAAAGGGACACATATTTATATACTTGAAAAGTACATACAAACATACTCGTGATAATTTTAAGTTAAAACCTATCAAAGTGTTAATTATTCTAATTTAGTTTTCCGTTTTGATATTTCAATAATTAACAATTATCGCTCAAAATAATTATTGATTTTTATTTATATCACTCTTAATTTACAGATAAGATAATCTCGAAAAGGTCGTTAGTTCGAAAATTTCGCTAATACATTGGAAGCAACAACAATACCACACACTGTATAAAAATTTATAATTGAACTAAAAATGACGGAGAAAAAAAGTAATAATTGAACTAATTTTGTTGACATTTTCCGACTGGACTAGATAGATCTGGCCGCCAATGTGGTATTCTTTAGTAAATAATTTGTGTTATTAATGCAAATATTGATTTTTTTCCATATGCTCAAACCTTAATTAACTGTTATTGATATAGGTATATACAAACATATATACATATGTACCCACTTGACCTGAGATTCGATAAAAAAAACAAATGCTGACTAAAGCGAATAAATTTCGAAACAAAATTCGTCGATATTTGTTCAAATATCTAAGAAAATTCCAATGTTCGGTAAAGCTTCGAGCATCGAACTTCACTTGGTAGTTTTTCGAATGTGTGACTGTGGCCGAGTGGTCTAGAGATAACAAGTTCAATCCATGACAGAACTGTTAGTATATAAATAAAATAAAATCGCATACCTACATACATATGTATGCATGTGCAATAATTGAACAAAAAAAATGTGTCTCGATAGCCTTGTGGATGTGTGCTAGTCTGTTAAAATTGAACTAAATATGGTAAAATTGAGGTTTCATTACAAAAATCTTTCAGCAAAATGAAATACAATGAATCAAAACAATTCACATATTCTATTTTCATAAAAGTTATTTAAATAAAACAGAAATCTACATCAACTGAGACTACACACAGTAGACCAAACACAAAAGAACACTGATGCTGAAGGTTTAGTGGCCTTCAAAAGCAGCTAGTTGTTCCGTTCAACTATGTGTTAGTCAGAATATTTACAACTAACTTTAGTGTTATTTGTTCAGTAATAATTATCACATGTAATTTGGCTTAAAAAGCGATACGAAATATAGAAACAAATAAAGTTCGAACAATAATAAGTAAAAAATTAACTATAAATGAAATGACTTGTTTACTTTTTCTGCTTCGAAATTAATTCGATATTCTAACACTTTTGATATTACTAGCGAACCTCCAAAATTGAGTGTTTTTGGGACAAAACTGAGTGTTTTAGTGTCACTCTCGATAGATGAATACGATAAATATTCGAGATATATTTGAAATCGATATCAATAACGAAAGTCTTGGTCAACTGGGTACGTATGGAAATATCTGTATGTAGCATATTCGTATTTTTATGAGACGTACATACATTATAAAACAAACAAAAGCTTAAATAAAAAATAAGTTATTATAATATGTGAAAATAATGACAGGAAGTTTTAAATAATAGTAAGAACTAGTTTTAGCTTTTGCTAGTGCTTATCATTTTTTTCCTCTGCTGAATTTCCAATATGCATTTTGAATCAATAATTATACAGTCTACTACAACAGATATTGAGTATTTTAATGGCTAAACTCAATTGGTTTTTATTAAGAAAAATTTATTTCATTTTGTTTATTTGTTTTTCTTTGTTTGGTAGACATTTGCAATCAATCAAACAGGTTGGGCAGTTTTCAACAGAATTTCAGGTTTTTATACTTATAACACTGTAAAACAAAATCAATATTTTTCTGAAATTGATTTCGCTGGAGAAATCCAAAAAACTTTACATATAAACATAACATAAATTTCATAAAAATATCCCCTGAGTACACCAAACTTTGAAATTGAACTCAAACCTGGATATAAGTTCAACATTTGAAATGCTTTTAATAGTTAATTTCGTAAATATTCACACGTATGAACTGAAAATGTTTGTCTGACAACGTTGCCTTAAAAAACATTGTAGGTTGATTGCTAGACTGCCAGCTGACAGAAAATTGTCTAACATCTGACAATCGTATGAAAACTTTTCGTTGCCATTGTCAAATTATTGTTTGGTATTGGTCAGAAATTTTATTATTGTCAGATGCACATGTGTGAAGTTTATGCATCTGACAATGGCATCATTGTAGGTGAATTCTTTCTATTGGCAACACTGCACCCACATGATTTTAAAGCAAAAATAATGTGGAAGAATATAATAAAGTATATGCAGCCAAAATTTTTTTCACTTTTTAGGGTTCCGTATACCAAAGGTGAAAAAAGGAACCCTTTGTTTTCTGTATTTCCGCAGGAACCGTAAGAGCTACGGACCTGAAATGGACAGAGTATGTAAAACCTTGGCCACTACAACAACAAATACATGAGAATTAAAAATTAAAGGGGGTTCCAAAACGAGCAATGAAATATGTTAAAAGCCCATGTAATATACATATAATTATATGTACTTACGTATATTGACACTTGAAATATGTAAAATTAGTGTATTTTTGTATAGACTACAACAATTAACACTAAAATTTAAAAAAATTAATTAAAGGGTGGTCCATCAGTTAATGCAATTTTGACTATGTAATTTTGACAACTTGCAATATCTTGGAAACCGCAAGAGGTAAACTCTTGAAATTTTCAAAAACGGTAAAAATAAAAATGAGACAATTATAAAATCGCCAAGCCAAAAAAAATCGCCAAAAACTCAAAAAAATCACCAAAACGAAAAAAATCGCCAAAATTAAATAAAAATTCTAACACTAAAATAAGTCGCAAAATTCAAAAAAATCGTCCAATGAAAAAAATCGCCAAAATGAAAAAAGCGTCAAAAACCGAAAAAAATCTCCAAACGTAAAAAAGGCTCCAGTAACAAAATAATTGTTAATATAAAAAAATCGCAGAAATTAAAAAAAAAATCGTCAAATTGAAAAATCGCCAATATTTAAAAAAAATCCCCAAAATGAAAAAAAGTGGCAAAACTATAAAAAAGCTCCTAAATGAATAAAGTCGCCAAAATGAAGAAACTCAAAAAATCGAAAATCGCCAAAATAAAAAAAATCGCCAAAATGAAAAAATCTCCAAAAAATAAAAAACGTAAAAAAATGGCCAAAATGGAAAAAAAAATCCAAGAACCAAAATTAAAAAAAACTCATAATCGAAAAAAAATTCCAAAACTATATTTTATATAGCCTACTAAAGTTCGTATCGAATTACATATCTCGTGTCCGTACGGAACCGTTCGTGCGCGGGTCAAAGTCGTATTTTACTGAATTTATTATATTTAACACAAGCACAAACGAGAGATAAATGAGAATTTCTGTAAAATACATTGAGACTGGCAACACATAACAACATATCTGACAGTTTTTGCATATGCCGAGAGTATGAACTTAAAAATTTTGAGTCACGGTAATAATTTTTTTATTTTTATTTTTTGGCAAATTTGATAAAACCGTATGAATGCACAATATATTTTTTGATTTATCAGTAAATTGTCAGATTTTAAAATAATCTGTAAATACCCAGAAAAAATTACACATTAACATCAGAAGTACTTGCATGGGTAACTTTACCCAGCAAAAAAAAATTCAAAAAAGGTAACCGAGTTTTGAATTAAGCATTTTTGGTGTAAGCTCTTCCCTACTGTATTACCAACTTAATGTTTTTAAAAAGGCGTGAGACTAAAATAATCGATTCTTGAGAAGTACTTATTATTTTTATTTGACAACTTGTTCACGTAATCTATTTAATTTAAAAAAACTATTTTAATCATTTAGCAACGTATACATCATTTTTTTTAAAGTCTAGGTAATGTGATTTATAAGCGAGTAATGAAATTTGGTAATCAGAAAAGTAAGTCATTTTATGGCAAGTAGTTCTGCTGGGAATGAGTGATTTTTTTCTGGGTAGTTACACACTATAATATCGGCTCTCTGTCAGTTAAAGTCCCATCAAATTCGGTTCGGCCGTTCCAGAGCTCATTGGGAAAAAAGAGATAGACAAAAAAAATTTTAAATTGTTGTTTTGCTATAAATATCATTTATATTTGAGCTAATCAAAGTAGCACCAGATTGGCGACCATCAATCGGCTTCTTATACAAATGAATACACATACGCAAATACATTTCTGTCGTGTTTCTGTCGGTGGCCAGCTCTGATTTGTGCTTTCATATTCAATCAACAAAAAACTATTATTTTGGGATTAAAAAGAGACGCTTAAATTTTATTTATTTGTGTAGATATACGTTATAAATTTTTAATGTCATATTCTAAATGCACTAAAGTTCAAAATTTCACTTAAGCCTATAAAATCCTGTTTGTGGTATTTTTGCTTAGCACCAATTGTGTATACATATGTAAGTAGGAAGTAACCTTACACAGAAAAAATGATTTCCAAAAAATTTACAAACAAACATGTGTTTTGAAGTAAAATTGAGTTTCAGTAAATATTTTTTACTGTTTTAGTAAATTATTTGTTCCAATTTTATTTTAAATATTTTTTACTGTTTTAGTAAATTATATGTTCCAATTTTATTTTATGTAAAAAAACTGTACAGAATGAAAATTATCTATATAAAGTAAATTTGTAACAAATTTTTTTAGATTTATTTATTTTTCATATTTAAATTTGTTATTTTTCAGTTAAATTTATTTTTATATACTGTAAAAAAATTTGTTTGATTTTTTAAATTTTTTCTACAAATTATTTTATAGATATAAAAAACATTTTATTTAGTAAATAAAAAAGATACAAACACATTTTTTTATAAAGATTTTTGTTTGCGGGTTTCAAACTTATTATGTTTATATATTGTAATTCTCAATATAGTTTCAAGAGTCTTACTATAAACATACGGAGTTTGTTATCTAAATTCAAAAATTTTTTGGGTTGAAGTGTACTGACGAGTTCCAAAAGCGAGAACGAAATGCTTAACCTTAAACACAAGCCAATTTTTGAAAGTTACATGGTAAATCTAAGTAAATCTAAGCCCTGTTTAATAATTTTTTTGTCGTTTAGAGTTTTTAAGAAAATTGGTTTTTTAAACAAACAAAAAATTTTTTAATGTAAAAAAATTAACAATTATTACGAAAAAAGTCCCCTAAAGAAGTCAAAACCAATTGATGCAGCGTTGAGAAAAAATGTAATAAAGTCGTTTTATTAACATTATAAATAACCTTATTAAACTTATATGATCTTATGCAAAGACGATTGTTAAAGTTAAAGCATGCTTTAAAACCTTACTAACTCACACAATTGGAACAAAAAAAAAATAAAAAATAAAAAATATTTGAACATTTGATTAAGCTATTTTTTTTCTGAAATACTTAAAGTAATTTTTGCAAACTTTTTTTGCAGTGTCAAATAAAACTTTTACTAATTTTTTTTAAGAAAATTGGTAAGAATTGTTATTGATTCAGTTATTTTATTTTCTGATAATTAAAAAAATTTTAGTGAATGTGCTTATAAATTATAAAAAAAATTGCTGAGAAAACAAAAAAAAAACTGTGAAAAAAAATGTTTCGCTGTTCCTATTAATATATTTGACTGAAGATATTTTGAGTTTCAGTTAACTTTTTTCTCTAATGTCATAACAACTTAACTAAAAATAGTTTTTTTAGTTAAATTTTTACAAAATTGTTATCAGAATCTATAAATTTCTTTGTAGGTCCGCATTCCCACAAAATATTTACTGATTCAATGGATTTGGTTACTGAAAAAAAATTTAGTTTTTTCTTTTTAAAAATTTCTCTGGGATATAATATATTAATTATTTAACCTAACCCTTCCATAACACGGTTTTACTTAATGCATTTCCCAACTTACACGATATGTCAACGACACGTCTATATATAGCTCGAAAATTAAATAATTATTATTGTTTAATGTAAAAAGCGTAGTTGCGAAATACATATATAAATGTATATTTCGCATTTAAAACATCATTGTTTTAATAAAATAAAGTCTCTACAATTAGCATAAATCATCATATTTAGCAAACGGTTTGTTTGTATGTATGTGCATAATTTAATTGGGAAATATCCCAAGGAACCAGAATGTGAAGACGAAAATTTTACTATTCAAAATTATTGCACCCTTTCCATTTGTAATTCAGAAAGCGACAATTGTAATTCAGAATGAAGACATACTTTATTAATTTTATATCTATTTTTATTTATCTATACACAAAGAAAAATATTGGTTGAGGTAACCATAATCAAACAGCAACATAATATGATTGAATTATATGTTTGTAGTTAAATTATATTATTGTCAATAGAAAAGCAAACTTTTAATAATATTATTATCTGAGTTAATAATAATATTATCAACAAAAACAATGAACTTTGTTACACCTAATCTTATTATTGTAAATATGACAACACTATTGTTAGATGTGACTAAAATGTAATTGAGACTCACCCTACCATGTTCTTATTTTATAGTAATATTGTTAAATACGAGAACAGTATTATTTAATATAACAGTAATATTTTGTTTTTCAATCATATATTTTTTTGGTAGATCTCTTGTTTAAAACAGCTGCGCATTAAATCCGAAATAAAATAAATTAACATTGTTGAAATAAAATGTATGTATAGAAATATATACTTACATATGTGTGTACTCGAGGTACAGACACGTCTGCATAAAGAGGTAAACATACATATATACGTACATATATGTTTTATTTTTCTACCCTTTTGTTGGTTTGTACTTTATTTATTAATTTAACACGATGCGTGCAATACCAATAGCTTACAAACGAAACACTGAACCGATAATATTATTTAAAATAATATTATTTTTAAATAACAACAAAAATTATGTTGCAGTCATAAATTTTTAACAAAACTAAATTGTTAAACTCTAACCATATCAGACTTTTTTATGAATATAATAATAAAGTTACTAAATTAACTATCAAACATTACTTTGCTTACCGTAACAAAATTAATGTTTAGAATAACAATAACTTGTTTTCAACGACAGCACATTTGTTTCAGAGAACATAATATTGTTGTCTCAACCATTCCACAACCATATCTTTTCTTTGTGTGTATAACGAAAAAAATCGAGAGTGACACATTTGTTGCTATAGCGGAAAGTTAAAAAATTAACCAGTTACTATTTTTATAATTTTTGGTCAGAAAACTTTAATTGATCTTTTTTTATAATATGTATTGTTTTATGAGTTAAAATTGGCGATTTCTGAATTACAATTGACACTTTCTGAATAAAAGCTGGAAAAGCTTCCCAAAAATTTAGGGTAATTATTTCTGTAAACTGGAGTTGCTAAATTGTTCATCAACATTATAAATAAGGGCACACTTGAGCCTTGATGAGTCATGGGAGTGTTGGGCCTTCCAAAAAAAACGTTGTTCTATTGGGTCACGTAGGTTGAAAATTTATTTGATATTGATTTTCCTTACTCCTTCAAATATTGATGTCGGAATATCAGGTTATCAGCTTTACGTCCCTTTTCACAATGTATGATTAAGAGTTAACGTGAACTTTAACTGTCAGTTTTTCACACAAAGCTTGCCGTTAAAGTCCCTGTTAGCTTTTAATTTTACATTGTGAGAACGGCCATTAGCCTAATAAATCCTATTTTTTATAAAGTGACACAAGTTATATCATATTAAAACAACGTAATATATTTTTAATATGAAATATTATGAAATAAAATTAAATATTTTAATAATGAAAAGGGCTTTATTGGAAACAAAATTTTATAAAATTATTGTTTAAATATGATTTCTGTCATGTGGAAAGCAAGCTGGAAAACCAATTTTCAACAATTTATGAGGCAATGACTCCTCCTCCTCCACAGTAATTTTCTGTGGATGTAAAGGTGTTTCGACAAAAGCTTGTGGATTATCCTCACTCTAAATAAGACATTTCTGCTTATTTACGTACCCGTTCAACCAGAAATGGGCTTCATCAGAAAATAAAATTTTAAATGGAAACGTAATGGAACATACATATCTACGGCGTTATAGGAGGCTTACCTGTCCACGTAACGCGAAACAATATTCTAAATACTTGTGCTTATTAAATGGATATTGCTTAACAGTCTTTGCTTGTAAGACAAAATAATAATTGTGGCATAGTTAAATATATCTTTAGTTCCTCCATATTGTTAACGATCTTCTAAAGTTTTCTAAATTTTGCATATTTACGAGTGCATATTATTCATTAGTAACTTACATACTATGTACGCATATTAATAAAGCATTAAGTCATGAATGATAAATAAAATATTTTAAATTAACACATCAAAGCAACCCCATACCATACCATGTCCGTCTTCCCATTTACATATTTGTAATCAACAACTTCATCGTAGCAAAGACGTTGAATTTTATACATTAACTGATAACTTACTTTTATGATTTAGTAAAAGTTTCATTCTCTTAATTCCATATTTGTGGGTTCTACAGAATTTTGCGTTCATTCTTATGACGGGAGTATGGCAGCCAATTAAATAAATGTTAGCTAGAGTGTTTCGTACACTTTTACACACTTGCTTTTTAATGGAGTTTTAATAACATTTTAAAAAGCAGCAACTCTCTTTCAAACTAGGAACGTAACTTCAGCAGAATACAAGTGTCAGCTTAAATTCTTGTTTTTTTATTTAGACAAGAATATTAAATAAGTAAAATAAGTTTTCGTTATGTGCCAATTAAAAGAAATTCAAGGCAGAATGAACATTTTGTAAATAATTTATTTAACTAAGCAAATGGTGTTTGTAAAATCTTGAAGAAAGATTTTTCTAACACCTCAAGAAAACTAAATAAAAACCAATAAAAATTGCCCCTCGTTGCATTGCTTTGAACTATTATTTAGAGCTATTCTCTCATTCAGCTAATAACTCTACTGGTTCACCTATATAAAATAATTACTCCCTTGGCTCCAGCTCAAAATAACATTTTGTGTAATTAATTCCTATATAAATTTCAGAAAATTATTTTTAAATAGTTTTAGCACATCTTTCCTTGAAACTTCAAGACAAAAAGTAAAAAACGTAATCGTTAACTACTCGAAATGCAAAAATCAGGTTGTGTATGGCGGTTGGTTTCTGTCGTCACATGTTCATTAAAATGTAATTTGATCAGAGCGAGAGAGAAAAAATAACAGAACAAAATTTACCCTTTTCTGTTTGTTGCTAATGTTTTATGTTTCATAGCGACAAGGACCTTTTATTTTTCGCTAAATTCATAAAAAATTAAATCGACCGATGACTGTGTGCGTAAAGCAAATTTAACTTACAGAGTTAAATGCCACAAAACGCATGCCAATATTATGTTGCAAGAAGGAAAAAACTTTAATTCAATCATTTTGTTACTTAATGCGTGTAAGAAGTACCCGGTAGTTCGTGTAAAAGTTAGATAAACTCTAACTTGGCTTAAGAATAGAACAGGGAGCTTGATTGATTTAATAACAACCCAACGAGAATTCTATTATACTTACATACATACATATAGTGAGGAAGTGCTATATACAACTTAAAAAAGTCATCACACAACTCTTTCATATATTAAGTGTAACACATGCTATGAAAACATGGACATCGATTACACAATGACACATTATGTATTCTATTACTGTATAAAACAGTTGTTAAAGAAAATTTAAGATATTGTTCTAATGCTTAGAACTTCTATTTTAATAAAAATTTAATTGCTTTAACTATTATTTCTGTTTATAAGACGACATCGAATTGATGTAACACCTTCATGATTATCTTGGGAAAACTGATATAATAAAATTTCCGAACCTTTCTCCTTTCTACTCGTCAACTGAAGACAGGATAGCGTACATAAACAACACACGACAAGTAGACATCAGCGATGCCAACTTGGCGCTTTTGGCACTATTTTTAGTGCTTTTTGAAGACTCAAAACGCCAAATTTTAAGCGTTACCAAACTAAGAAAAAGCACTAAGTAGTGCTTTTAAGAAATTTGTGTATTTTGTAAAATTACTTTAATAAAAACTTGTGCATTTATTTTTTAGTGTCGTCTGATATATTTCATTACAGATTATACTATTGCAGAAATAGAGAATAGCATAGAAAATATTAAACATTATTTAACTTCACTCTTTTGAATCATCAATTGTTTTTCACGTTAGTGCTTTTTACGCTTTTTAGATCTCAAAATTAAACTTTTAGAGTAAAAAAAGTTGGCATTACTGGTAGACATCGTATGTGACATCAACACAGCGATGCCAACTCTACCACTTTTGGGTATCTTACTCAACTCTACCACTTTCCGAGAAAAATCTACCTAAATTATAGTTACCCGAGTTTTTTATTTATTTGATCTAATCCAAACGCTTCACTATTTAAAGCCAACTACAAGCCCGAATACTTCTTTCACTGGGCCAGTTTGTGAGAAAATTGCATACATAGTTCGAATGTTTAAAGTTAATTTGTTTAAATGTATATGTAGAAACAATCTTTACTGATATTTAACAGGCTAAATTTCGTATAACCTTGTAAGTCAAATTACACATGATAATCATTAATGAGCAAACAACATCAAAGTTAGTTGTAAATATTCTGACAACAACATATAGTTGAACGGAACAGCTAAGACGTTTTCGAAGGCCACTAAACCTTCATCATCAGCGTTCTTCTGTGTTTGGACCACTGTGTGTGGTATCAGTTGTTGTAGATGTCTGCCTTATAAACGAAACTTTTTTGCAAACGGAATATGTGAATTGTTTTGATTCATCGTGTTTTCAATTTGCTGAAAGGTCTTTTGTAATGAAAGCTGAAATTTACCATCTCTAAATTTACAACAGTCTTACCATTGTCGTTTGTTCTTTACTAATTATGCAAAAGTTAGTTAATTTGCTTTTTTTTGTTCTACTTAAGACAAACTTTTTTGTTTTGTTACTATTAAGTTTATTTTATTTTTAATTTTTGCCAGAAGCTCATGACTATTAATTTTAGTTAATTTAATTATTATTCTTCGAACTTAATGATTTATCATATGTAATTTGGCTTATAAGGCGATACGAACTTTATCCTGTTAAATATAAAAACGATTTAAGTTCGAAGAATAATAATTAAAATTAGCTAATCTTTACTGATATTCTGCAAGGAAAGCTGTACGATTTATCAGCATTAGCGCTGGGTAATCTACAACTACAGAGGAGCACTAGAAATTATTTAATGAAAATATTAATTCCTTTAAATACGAGAATAATAAAAATTTTAATATTAATGACCTTATTTATAAAAATTATTAAGGCTTTATAAAGAGTTTTTAGAACAAATTTTCTTAAAAAAAGATTTCTTATTAAGCCTTTGTAAAGCCTTAATAATTTTTGTAAATAAGGCTGTAATTAAATAACGATGACATAATTGAATTCTTACATTTTTTAATTTTTATACTCAAATTTGGATATTAACCATCTGCAATTAAGATTGTCATAAAATCGCTCATAAAATATTTATTATCGAAACGAAAGATTAATTAAGGTGAAAAATTATTTTTCCAAAGTGTTTAAGATACCCTAAAATATAAGTGTCGTAGATCTACCTCTTTTTTAAGTTGGATTTAAAGTAAGCTACCTCTTTTCACATCGAATCTACCTTTAAGAACGATTTTGGCATCACTGCAACAAAAAAAAAAAAATATGAGAGCAAAAGATCGAAGTTAGAGAAATTGAATAATAGCAGAGAACAGGTTATTTGCTATTTTGTTTGCCAGCAATATTTTTCAATATATTAACATGCAATTCTCATTTACTTTTGATAAATATTGTGAAATCATTTAAAGTATTTCCGCATTTTAAAAATATAGTTATATGAGTTGGCATCAGCACCAGTTATAGAGACCAGCTTGACTTACAACAGAGTAATCATAAAAGTATTTATATGAAAGAAACATATCGCACACTAAATCATAAACAGTCACAACTCAAAATGATCAAAGTGATTTTGTTTTTTATATACGAATTAATTTAACAAATCTTTAACGACCGCAACAATTTCTTTTGCAATAAAGTCTTTTTGAAAAATATAAAATAACGTTATGCTTCTTTTTATATTTTATACTTGCGTAATTTGTACAGTATCAATAATTGTTTGCAAATACTCAACATATAAAATATTTTGAATTGTGACTGTTTAGGATTTAGTGTGCCATGTATTTTAGGTTTTATTTGTTATGTCATAATGTCAACTACAGTTGTAATGCTATTGATGCAAATATTTATTATATACATGAGAAGTTGTTACCACTTTGTCAGGGTCAGTCAATGCATTGACGATTTTTTGTCTTCAATGCAATCTTTTTTGATACGGATTGTTCATTTTTTAAATAGCGGTGACAACAACTTACTTATCATTGACACTAACGATTAATTAATGTTTATCGGATTCAAAAACAAAGAATTTTATTTTGGTATTATGCTTGTTTTAACAATGTTAGTAGCCGCAAATAATAAATGCGAAGCATAAAACTTTAATTCTTTTCATATCACCAACATTGTTTTGTTACATGTAACATCTTCCGAATTAGCGGGCATATAACATTTACAGAAACTATATGCCTCATCTCCTAAATACAAGTTTCATTTTATTGTTTTCACCTTGATTGAAAAATCATGCGAACTTCCTTAATTTGATGTCTTTTGTTAAATACAATTCATTGAAAACGATTTCATTTCAAAATTGTCTAAGGACAACTTAAGCTCTTTCACTTTCACACTAAGAATTAATTATCAATGACTTTAAGCATGAACAAAATTACTTGTTTTCTTCTCACAAAAATAGGAAGAAAACATTTTTAAATTTTGCACTTACATTTTTTGTTGTGTAGTCGCTTTATTTGTTATATGTACTTGTAAATTTTACTACTTTAAGACTTTTGGTTGCTATATTTGTTATTATTTTCCTTAATATGTTCCTCATTCAATTTCAGAGTTCTACAATACAACAAAACTAGTCTCATTTTTTATAATAATGAATATATTGTTGTTGTCTATATAATTTATCAATGTTGATTGATTTCATTTTTATGTTCTTTCATATATTTTTGTTCTTGTTTGAAATCATTTTTTAGTATAAATTAAATGGAGTGTGTGAAGTTTGTTGGTTTTTTACAGTGCATGAAATATATATATGTAACACTTTTGTCAAATTTAAAACTAAGAATACAATTTTCATTTCATTTGCAAGGCAGTTATTATAAGAAATCTCACACATAACTATTTGTAAATTAATTAAACGAAATGAAAAAATTATATAAAATAAATTAGAATAAAATAATATAAATGATAAAATAATAATAATATAAAAAAAATTAAAATATAACAAAAAATAAAATAAAATCATACAAAATAAAATAAAATATAAAAAAAAAATAAAAAAAATAAAACAGTTGCTTAATTTACAAAACCTCTTGTATCTCTGTATCGATTGTATTATCATGTTAAATACAAGAGTGTAACATGTGTTGTATGAATTTTTAATATATATAAAAATGAAAAACACTATTACACTTTTGCTTAATATGTTTTTTAAATTCTCTGAGAGATCTTGTATGTAGCTTGTTCTTCTTTTTTAATTAAAAATACAAAATACATTAATACACTTTACAGATTGTATTCACAATTAAAAAACATAAAGTGTGTTTGATACACAAATACACGATAAAGATTGTTGTGAATTAAGCAAAGGAAAAGAAAATAAAATAAAATAAAATAAAATAAAATAAAATAAAATAAAATAAAATAAATTCAAATAAAATTATATTAAATTAAATAAAATAAAACAAAATAAAATAAAATAAAATACAATAAAATAAATAAAATAATATAAAATAAAATAAAATAAAATAAAATAAAATAAAATAAAATAAAATAAAATAAAACAAAATAAAATAAAATAAAATACATTAAAATAAATAAAAATAAAATAAAATAAAAAATAAAAAATAAAATATAATAAAATAAAATAAAATAAAATAAAATAAAATAAAATAAAATAAAATAAAATAAAATAAAATAAAATTAAATTAAATTAAATAAAATAAAACAAAATAAAATAAAATAAAATAAAATAAAATAAAATAAAATAAAATAAAATAAAATAAAATAAAATACAATAAAATACAATAAAATAAATAAAATAAAATAAAATAAAATAAAATAAAATAAAATAAAATAAAATAAAATAAAATAAAACAAAATAAAATAAAATAAAATAAAATAAAATAAAATACATTAAAATAAATAAAATAAAATACAATAAAATAAAATAAAATAAAATAAAATAAAAAAATACATTAAAATAAATAAAAATAAATAAAATTAAATAAAATAAAATAAAATAAAATAAAACAAAATAAAATAAAATAAAATACATTAAAATAAAATAAAATAAAAAATAAAATAAAATAAAATAAAATATAATAAAATAAAATAAAATAAAATAAAATAAAATAAAATAAAATAAAATAAAATAAAATAAAATAAAATAAAATAAAATAAAATAAAATAAAATAAAATAAAATAAAATAAAATAAAATAAAATAAAATAAAATAAAATAAAATAAAATAAAATACATTAAAATAAATAAAAATAAAATAAAATACATTAAAATAAAATAAAATAAAAAATAAAATAAAATAAAATATAATAAAATAAAATAAAATAAAATAAAATAAAATAAAATAAAATAAAATAAAATACATTAAAATAAATAAAAATAAAATAAAATAAAAAATAAAATAAAATAAAATACATTAAAATAAAATAAAATAAAAAATAAAATAAAATAAAATATAATAAAATAAAATAAAATAAAATAAAATAAAATAAAATAAAATAAAATAAAATACATTAAAATAAATAAAAATAAAATAAAATAAAAAATAAAATAAAATAAAATAAAATAAAATAAAATAAAATAAAATAAAATAAAATATAATAAAAAATATAAAATAAAATAAAACAAAATAAAATAAAATAAAATAAAATAAAATAAAATAAAATTAAATACATTAAAATAAATAAAAATAAAATAAAAAAATAAAATAAAATAAAATAAAATAAAATAAAATAAAATAAAATAATACAAAATAAAATATAATAAAAAAATATAATAAAATAAAATAAATTAAAGTTAAATAAAATAAAAATAAATAAAATAAAAAATAAAATAAAAAAAATTAAAACCAAAAATAACTCGGTAAAATAAAATCGAATTAAATAAAATGAAATAAATAAAAATGATTAAAATAAAATAAAATAGTATTAAATTAAACAAAATAAAAGGAAACTAAATAAAGAAGTATAAAACTAAATAACAAAATTAAATTAAATAAAATAAAATAAATTAACATACATCAACTAAAATAAAATAAAATTAAATAAAATAAAAAACAAAAATTAGTCGCAAAATTAGTTTCATTTTATTGACAAACGTAAGCAACCTGCAAATGATAAAGAATGCTTTTTTTGCTATTTATTTTTTTGATTAGATGGAAAAACAGAACTCTAAAAGTTTTTACAATTGCACGAAGTAACTTTATTTAATGCAATAAAGAAAAAAAGGAACGAGCAGGCATTAAAAAAGTTTGGGAATTGAATCAATTGCGTACTCTGCCATTATTATTTCCCCTCTCTTCTACAATCACAAGACTATAAAAAGAAAAACTTCTGTCGCAATCTGCTGCAATTCAGTTTTTCCAATGACCTGTAAATGAGATTTCTTTTCCTTAGCCCACCGTATGGCTTCTTTTATCATATACTGTAGCGACTTTGATATGATGTGCCTCTTCTACCTTATTATGTAGCATGTTTGTGTACTTAAAATGTTGCCTGTGCATATACATATGTACATGCATAGATGTGTATGAGTGTTTGTAAGCATGTAAAGTACATAACTAACGACTCAGGGATGTAATTTGTGGCATGTTGTTATTTTCATGATTAATTGTAATATTCTCATTTCAAAATATTTTCAAAGCCAAAATTTATACAACCAACAGGAACGACACCGACAACAAAACTACATGTCGTCTGACATTTAATGTTCATTTCATTTAATTTTTACTTGTTTTTATTTATTTTTTGTGAAACACTGGGGTTGTTTCGCAGGACACAGGTCATGTGTTTTCATAAGGTTTGTTTAAGTTGCCTGTCGCAATCACAAGGGTAGTTTTCCGTATGAAAAGGTCATTTGGTTTGTTGTTGGTCTTTTTTTTCTCTGAGGGAATTGTGAAGGCGTTACAGTAATATAAAAATTTTCCTTTTAATGTGACTGAAAGCATTTGTTTTGTTTGTGTTTATTTTTTATACATATGCACATACATATGTATGTACGTATGCATGTTGGTATGTACATACATATGTTCAGAGGTGGAGAGGGTCAATGTGTTTGAATAAATTAATCTTATTTTTGTTGTAGTTTATTTAACTTAAACCAAAGAGTGCTAATGATGATGGAAAATAGAAAAGGGAAAAATTAGGCATTTTATTGTATATAAAATCGATTAAGCTACTGAACGAATAAGTGCTCGGTGTTGTAAATAAGTGCGCGTTAAAATTATTAAATCATAAAATATAAAACTCATGCATATCTATGTACATATGTATGCATGTTTGTATGTACATATGTATTTCTGAAATTTTATCCTGCTCTTAAAAGCAGAGAAAATAAATCAATTTTTCTTTTAAAGTGTTGTATTTATCTGCCATAAATCATTTCCTTAACAATTTAAACTATTTAATTAAATTTTAATGTTTAATCATTATTTTCAATAATAAAATTGTTCAACACTTTAGCTAAAGTTTCCTCTAGCTCGCTGCCACTTTCAACAATTTAGCCATCAAAAGTCTTATTTAAAATTAAATGACCACTTGCTGTAGCTGCGAAAGCACTTGGTGCTGCTGCTACTGCAGCTGCGGCTGTTGATGGCTCATGTCTATGTTGATGAGTTGAAAATAAAAGCAAAAATTTGTTGTTTAGCCGTTCGGAGTCTAAATTGCCAACGCATCAGCGGATGCTCAACCATATTACTATCATATTTGGACACATCCATTGTGAGCATGTGGCTTAGCAGAAACTATTATAAAAACACCAATGAATGGATTGTCATAAATCGTTGTCATAAACAATCTCAACACATAAATAACAACGGCAGCAGCAGCAACAACAGCGTATACATATATGCAACAGCTTTAAACAGCAAATTGATCAGGTTTGTTTAAGGAAAAGGAAGAAATAAATATTCAGCCCGGTTCTTAATATTCCACCAGAATTATCCGAAGCACACAGTGAGGGAAAGAGAAAGAATATCGTATTTTCGAAATCAGCTCTTTCGTTAGATCTGGTGGATAATTATGGCACTCGATATCCAGCGAAGTTTTAATATATTTAAATAGAGTTTATATAAAAATATTTTACAATTTCGATCGATATCGAATGCCATAATTTATTTAAAACAATTCCTGGGAATGAATGAGACATTTTTAGATTGGGAATTTTTATTTAGAATAGGGCAACTATATTCTTTGCTCAATGTTTAAATCAAATAAATTTGCTTTGACTATACGTATTTTTTTATACATAAGCTTTCAAATCATTTCTAAATGAGTTATTTTAGTCAGTTTGCTTAACAGATTTCAGGAAATCACAGAGTTGTCGTTAATTCTTAATATGTATACATACCGACATTAAAAAATTTCAATGCTAGAAGAAATGACATCAAATGAATATTTTTTGAACAGTAAGTTCTGCCAAAAGAAACAAGAAAGGCAAAATTTAAAAATAATGATTTAATTAGAGTATGACGCATTTAATGGAACAATCCAAATATTGATTGATGAATCAGATCGGCGCACGCAGTGGCATAAATAGAAAAGTAAATAAAAGAGAAGTAAAACTAAGTGAATTGTCAGATTTTGTGGAAATTTCACATGGCGCTAGAGGTATTTCATAATATTTGTGGCAATAGAGAAAAAGTGCTTAAGTCATATTTTCCCGTTTTGCACGAAAGCACTTTTAAACGTTCAAGTCAATTTTCAGAAATTAATTTCTTATATTGTTCTTTTACTTTAAAATCAGCTTATCTCCACTTAAGCACTTGTTTCGTTTTACCACACATATCGCACACTAAATAATAAAGAGTCACAACTCAAAAAATTTTAGATGCTGAATAGTAGCAAACAACTGCTGATACTGTACAAATGCCGCAAGTATTTAACATTAAAACAACCATAACGGAATTTTATTTTCTTCAAGAAGACTTTATTGCAAAAGAATTTGTTGCGGTCGTGAGAGATTTGTTCAATTAACTGGTTTATAAAAAGACAAAATCTCTTTAAACTTTTCGAGTTGTGACTCTTTATGATTTAGTGTGCGATATATATGTACATGTATTTACATTAAAGTGTCGGTTATGTTTTAAAGTGGACATATTTTTTGTATCACCCCTCAAGAAATTGAGGCTTGATACAAAACTTTACTCTCCAAAAGTTTCTCGCCACTGGACCAACGATTTCCTGTAGCGACTTACGGTTGAAATTTTATTCAATTAACCTCATGCGGCATGATGACCCACAAGTTAAAAAGAAAGTAAAACAAAATGAACTATTTTATTTTTAAAAGTTGTTCCTTGTGAAGTTCGCAATAACAGCCTTTGCCTTATGGACTTTTAACTACAGCGTACATTTAACAAAATAAACAGCAAAAAATCGAAAAACCCCCACAACAATGAAAATAATTTAAAGCGCCCATAAATTTAAAAATTTCGAAAAACTAGAACTTAAAGGTTCAATTAGACGTGTTATATCCATAACCATAGAAAACAGCTATTCAAACCAAACTTATGGATAATACTGTATGTATTTAAGTATAGGTTACTCACCATAACGCCATATCCATTACTATAGAAACCAATTGAATTTTGGTTTGGTTATGGCTTGCGCATTATGGCTATGCCACGTCTAATTTAAGCTTAAAGTTGTTTCTTAAGTTAATTGGATTGGTGCACACGAATCTGAACTTAAATTTTTTTATCAGGGTTAGTTTTCGGGCTATACATACCACTTGCACGATGTATATTAGTTTAAGCGGAGAGGAGCTTGCCTTATATATTAAGAAAGGAGAAGTAAAGCTTGACCACAAAATTATGTTTGAGCTGTGCAAGCATTGTTTATAAATCTGCCCATTAGTTTCAGAGATATCGGAAAAATTTCTTCAGTGTGGGTCTTTTTCACTGCTTGCGCAGCATAGAACAAAGGATTACACTTAAACGAGGATATCAGCGCCTAAAATTCTATTACACTAAAGACAACAAAGCTCCAAATTTAACTTAAGCACCAAAAATCAGCCAAACAGTTTGAGTGCGCTTAATACATCATAAGTCAAAAGACGTGCATACTTAGTACTTATTAACAATTTATGGTAAAAAACCGGATTTAATTGGTTTTTGTCTATTTATAGCAGAATTTTCTTACTTTTGCAAAAAGTTATAAGACGTTATATATATATATATATATATATATATATATATATATATATATATATATATATCTTTTTATTATACCTCTACAGTCCGGAGGGCAATAATGAATTTAGATGTAACGCTTCTAAATAAGGCTATTGTTGAACAACTAAACCAGTCTGTTAGATTTTGCAGTCATGAGATATTTCTTCTTTTAATCGATTTTCTATCTGCTAGCTTGAACGATTATTTTTCATCTCGCAAGGAGATATCCAAGAACTCAAGTTTTATCTTCCTCACAATGCTAGTTATCTCTAGTTGTTTTTGTAGACGATGCAGTACCTCAGTATTGCAACACGAATCAGTAACAGGGGCATCCTATATCATTGCCAAAATATGGGCCAAGATTATTTGAAAACTTTTCACAAAAATTTGTGAGTGCCCAGTCCCATTAAATTGTAACAAGAGGTCGAGCACATACAAATCAGACTTACAACTTGAGCAAACGAAAATAATGAACGCGTCACAAATTGTTTTCTATTTAAATCGATTCGTTTTCTAACCTTGGTTTTCATCACGTACTTTTAAAACTCAAGTAGTAAACTTATATTTAAATTTTTTTATATTTTATATTCAATATTCTCAGCTTTAGTAGACATCACATTTTGGCTAATTAGCTCTCAGCGCTCCTTTATAGTTAAAGTAAATTTAATTTTATTTTTAAATACAATCGCTTCATAATCATGTATCCCAGAACAATTTTTTAATTTTTGATTCTTTTTATGAATTTGACATCCTGTCGTATTATTTTCATGCTTCAAACACTTTCATGTGCTTGAGCTTTTGTTTTCTTCGTTGCTTTCGCAGTACAATAAAATAAAACTAAAAATAAAACAGCGCGCTTTATTAGTTTATTGCCCGCTTGTCTTGAAAACTCATTATTATTAGCAAATTTAGACAGACCTCCCGCAGCATATTGGCTCTTAATTTAAAATAAATCATTGTGCCTTTACGACGACTTCATTGAAATCGTTTGAAGGAGCATAAAGACTTGCGTTGTGGCACCGCTGATGTATGATGATGAGTGATAGTGTTGGCGGCGGCAATAGCTTTGAATAGCCAGGCGGTTTGTTTTGTATTTATTATTTCTTCTGCTTGCTTCGGCGCGAGTGTTGGCTGGTGCTTTAGCATTTTTACTGTATGGCGTTTGCAGTAATTGACCTATGATGCGCTGCCACTGCTACTGCTGCTATTTTCTTATGCGGACTTTAAGATACCAACTCTTTGCCAATTAATTAAAGAAGATAGAGCATTGCAAGTCAATCATAAATTTAAGGGTATAAAAAACAGGTTTATTATAATCATATTTGAGGAAACTAAAGCTTTTTCTCTTTCTTTTTAAGCCTTAAGCGCTCTTCTAATACTTTTTTTCTAATTCTATTATCAATCAAGCAATTTTTTGTTGATTATCAGGCATCAAGCCAGAGTTTGTGAAGCCAGAGTTTGTGAAGCCTATCTCCCTCTATTCTTTTGTACATTATTAAGCTTTTTCGGTATGTGGATTTTATGAAGCATTATATTGCATAAGAAATATAAAATTTGACGTTAGAGTGCGCAAAATCGTCCCAAATTAAAGAAAGGAAATATGATTACAGTATTTCATAAAATGTACAAGACACTGATTTCTTATAAGTGAAGCGTTACTTCAAGGGTCCACAGTTATCACTGCGGTACCACTAAATACTAATGAAAAAACTTTTGATTCAGATACATGTTTGTTAAGTTAAACAGTTTCAAACATAATACTGTAGTGTATCTCACTTACTGTAAGTCAGTTTATTATAGTTTAATTGAAATGCAACACAGTTTATTGTAATAATTAACAAAACGCTTATATTATAAAATTTAAGCGACACACTTTTATTTTTAATAATAACACTGGTTTACAGCCAAAAAATACCAAGAACGCCACATGCCTAGATCAGTTAATTGGGACCTCCTGAATAGGAAAAACGCTGTAATTTTTTTCTAAGTACCGTTTTTTACATAACGGTACTTTTGTGTCTTTCGGTATATAGTCTCACTCAAACTCTTGTGGAGCCCAACCCAAAAGTCCAAAGAAGAAATGGTTGAGTTAGGGCACCTCAAAGTTCAAAATTTGTCTATTTTTTACGTTTGTTTCAAAATTTTTAATGTTTATTTCGTTTTTTTTTTCTACGTTATAGTAAAGATCTGGAATGTTTTATTTTTTAACAAATAGTTCATTTAGTTACCAACATTTTAAGCGTAGTTTGAAAAAAAATTTATGAAAAATAAGGTTTTTGTTAAGGATTTTGTGGAACACTCTCCCACGATCGTTACAATCTGTAGTCCACTGAGAAGCGCTTTACCTCACCCATATGTCAAGATGATAAATCGTGTTAATTGGCTGAGATTCAAAAAATATCTTAGTATTCATTGCACGGAAAATATTACGCTAAGAACACCCAATGATATTGAATCGAACATTGCAAATCTTAACGAGAATATTAAACAAGCTTCTGAACATGCCACTACCTCCCATCCGCATACTGGGTTCAATAAAATTTATTCTACAGACGTTGAACATCTCGTACGTGAAAAAAGAAGAGCTAGAAGGGAATGTCAGCAGCACAGATCACCTCAACACAAAATCAGATTTAAAGAGTGCACTAAACGACTCCAAGAGTTGCTTGCATCTGAAAAAACTGCATCTTTCAAAAATTATCTGGAAGGCCTTGATGTCACACTAGCATCTAATTACTCTTTGTGGCGCGCTGCTAAAAAATTTAAAACACCACCTCTGCGCACATCTACCGGAGGTTGGGCAAGAAGCGATACTGAAAAAGGTAACATATTTGCTGAGCATTTAAAATCCGTATTTACACCAAATACATGTACCGGTGTTGCTGATTTGCCGAGTGTAGTTGCTCTACCCCCTCGACCCTTAAAATTTACGATGTGTGATGTACAAAAACTAATTGCCGAACTCAACCCGAAAAAAGCTCCCGGCATGGATGGAATTAGTAACCAGATGCTGATTAAGTTACCTCGTACTGCAATTAGAATCCTGCTATTAATTTTTAATGCCATTTTACGACTGGAATATTATCCAGATTGCTGGAAGCTTGCCAAGGTTAAAATGATTCCAAAGCCAGGTAAAGATCTTTCCAAGGCTGAGTCATGTAGGCCAATAAGTTTACTGTCAACAATGTCAAAGCTTTTTGAAAAGCTACTCATGACAAAATTGTCTTCAATTTTAACTGATAATGGGTGCATCCCGGACCATCAATTTGGTTTTAGAAGCCAGCATAGCACCATTGAGCAAACGCATAGATTGGTTCAATTTATCAGAAAAACATTTGAGGAAAAGAAGTATTTTTCTGCCGTGTTTATTGATGTTTCTCAGGCATTTGATAAAGTGTGGCATGCAGGCTTGATTTTGAAATTGAAAACATACTTACCAATAAACATTCTAAATCTTTTGGAAAGCTACATTGTTGCACGAAAATTTACAGTTGTGGAAGGACACTTTATGAGTATGCCTGAAACTATCTCATCCGGTGTGCCACAGGGGAGTATACTGGGGCCATTTTTATATTTGATTTATACTTGTGATATGCCTGTGAGCAGTAGTATCCACACTTCTACATTTGCCGACGATACCGTCTGCCTTAGTATGTACGAAAACCCTGATGAGGCATCTCGAAAACTCCAGGAACACATTAGCCAGATGGAACTATGGTTAAACTTATAGAGAATTAAGGTAAATGAACAAAAGTGTGTCCATATAACATTTACCTTACGAAGAGATACTTGTTCCCCCATTCGGATTAATAATCAAGTTGTTCCTCAACTTTCACATGTGAAATATCTTGGTATACACCTCGATCGACGGCTTACATGGAAACATCACATTGACTATAAGTTAACTCAAATGAAACTAAAATTAACTCAGGTACATTGGCTGATTGGCAGAAATTCAACACTCAGCCTAGACTGCAAACTTTTAATATACAAGTCGCTTTTAAAGCCAATATGGTGTTACGGTATCCAGTTATGGGGCACTGCTTCTGCTTCCAATGTAGAGAGAATTCAACGAAGACAAAACAAAATTTTAAGGTTAATAACATCTGCTCCATGGTACATTAAGAATTCAAATATACATCGTGATTTAAATATGCCACTAGTGACTGAAGAAATTGCAAGATACGCAGGCAAATATCTAACTAAACTCGTGTCACATCCTAATTCGCTTGCTCGTAACATTTTGAACTTTACTGGACACATCCGCTTAAAAAAGAGAGATACAAGGGCTCTAATACTAAACACTCCGAATGAAGTTGCTTGAAAAAAATTTTTTTTTTGCTTATCACCACTTATGTATTATTTACAACTATCACTTAGTTATGTCTGGCATTGGTCGGGCCTATTAATTATATGTTAGATTTAAGATTTGAATACTTATTGTTAGTTCATATATGAAGATACAATAAATAAATAAAAACATGCATTAAAAAAAAAAAAAAAAAGGATTTTGTGGAACGACAATATTATAATTTTCATTGCTCGCACACTATATTCGGTGTTAATTCAAAAAATTTTAATCAAAATGACGATCGACTTGAACTTTTACGTTTTTTTTCGGATGGATCTTCGCATATGAGGAGCCAACAATAGTCCGCCATCATTTGTTCATCCCATCAGGTTTTGTAACGTCCCTCGATTTTTTCCATTTCTTGAAAATAAATAATAAATTTTCAAATGATAATGGCCTTTTTGATATACATGCTTTCACTCAACGCTTACCAATGGCATTGAATTTTTGCAGTAATGTATCGATCTTCTCAGCGTAATCAGGACTTCTGTAGGCACTCAACTACCTTTCCAACGATATGCCATTTATCTCGATCAGACTTTTCGGTTGGGCTTCACAAGGGTTTGATTGGGACTATACAGCGAAAAACACAAAACTATCGTTATCTAAAAAACGGTACTTAGAAAAAAAATACAGCATTTTTCATATTCAGGAGGTCCCAATTAACTGATCTAGGCATGTGGCGTTCTTGGCTGTGTAATTTATGTTATTATAGCAAAATTACAGACATAAAGAAACAAAAAAATTAAAGAATGTAAAATATTATATAAGCAGAGCAAAGTGTTAAATAAAATCAGACTTTTCTAAACGCAATCTGACAATAACTTGCCTTGTTTTTTAATTAAATTCTCCAAATCTTTTGGCACCTCTTTTGAGCGCCTAGTGAAAAGCTGATCTCCTTGACAGCTGTAAAAACTAAACAAGGGACTATACAAGGGCCCCACAAAGACACTGCCAGTACTCATCCATTCTTTTTAACTTTTACAGTACAATATTATTGGCAACTGTTTAACTTAATAAACTCCAGTCTGAATCAAAAATTGTTTTATTACCATTTAAAAGTTACACTTTTTTGAGCAAATGTTACTGGCCGAAATAAATAATATGAGTTGCGTGTTTTCTTAATTAATTTAAGAAATATGGAAATAAAGTTTTTGCCTTAAGTCATGTGTTTTTAGGAATAAAAACACGTTTCTATCTTAAGTCTTCCCTAATGTTACTTAAGCCTTAAGCCTACAGTACTGTAGGCTTTATAGTACATGGCCTATAAAAGGCCACATACGCATTAGGCTATGACGTCACTAGAATTTTCTGCATGTTAGTTGGATTTTTTTTAAATAAGTAGTAATGGCTAGATGTCGCAAAATTTTTACAGTATTTTTGTCCCAAAATCGAAGTATGACACATGAAGACGAAGCGACCACGCTTCCATAGGAGAAATAGACTGCAAATTAAATACTTTAGCATCTTTAATACATGCTAAAGACTTCATGAAGTCTAACAATATATGTATCTATATAGTAATGCATATAAAATACTAAATAAAAAAAAAACATAAATTTCTTTATACCGATAGAAACTTTGTTGGATTTAAATAAATAGCCAACAATTATTCAAACAACATCATAACTCAAAAAAAATAGGTTGCCAGAAAACGACGCAGCAAAAAATTACTCATTACCATCAGAACTATTTGCCATATAATGACTTACTTTTCCAATTGCCAAATTTCATTACTCGCTTAAAAATCACATTGCCTAAAATCTAAAAATGATGTAGAAGTTGCTAAATGAGGAGAATGATTTTTTTACGTGAACAAGTTGCCAAATAAAGAAAGGAAGTACTTCTCAATAATCGATTATTTTAGTCTCACGCCTTGTTAAAATCATTAACATGGTAATGCAGTAGGGAAGAGCTTCCACGAAAAATGCTTAATTCCAAACCCGATTACCTTTTTCAATTTTTAAAATTTTTTACTGGGGAAAAGTTTTCAATTTACACAGAAATCAATGGAAAAAGAAAATTTTATTTTGCTTTCAAGCGTTGCACAGTGAGGGATTTTGAAAAAAAGTGGAAATAATTCTGCAGTTTCTAAACGAGCTGTCTGCTTGTAATGAAATTTAATAGAGCTCTTAAGGAGGTGTCACCGAGCTTAAGTCTGGAATTATGATAGTATAAAGATTCCAAAAAGGGGGCGGAGCCACAAATCCCTAAGGTGGGCAATCTCAGGTTAATAAAAAATTCGAACCGATGCCAAGCTCATGTTTTTGCTCTGATAAAAAAGATTTTGTGCAGATGGAGTTCTCTGTCTAAGAGCTAAAAAAAGTTTGCGACATTTATGCAGTTTCACTTACAGTTTAGGAAATATTGGAGAAAAAAATCTAAAATTTTTTTTACGCCATACAAAATCTTTTTTGCAGGTTTTTTCTAAGTTTTAGTAATTTATTTTTTTTTAGTGAAAAAATCAAAATGTTAATAAATAATTTAAAAATTTGCAATCAACATTGTTGATATAACAAATTCAAATTTTTCTAATCAATTAAATTACTCAGCAAAATTATTTGTTAAATTATGTTACAACACACAAAAAAGTAATATGAGAAATATTGTAAAATCAATTAATATTTCGTAATGTCAATTAAAAAATTAATTAAATTTTTACTATATACAATTTGATAATATTAATGAAGTTTTTCAATTTAAATTAATTAAAACAATTAAAAATTTAACTTAATCAATTAAATTCTTAAACTGAGACATTCATCCTCACAAAAACATAAATTTGAAAAAAGGTCAAGTTCCTGTCCGAAATTTCGGCCATTAAAAGTAGTGAGATATAAATTCTGACCAAGTTCTTGTTTGCCACAATACATAACACAGAAAAAATTAATGTATTATATAAATTTGAAATCGTAATCATATAATTTCTAGACAATCGACTACTGCAACTTCTGGTTTTCCAGATTTTTCTTAGGGATCTCTGATCTAAATTTAATTGTGTATCAAATTTAAGCTTGCTAGTGCGAATTGGAGTTTTAACGTCTTGGCCCCGTATACCGGGTTAAACTGTTTTGTTTTAAGATTTTTCCATTGGCTTATGCAGCTACACTTATTTGTGTATACAATTTCAGCTCTCCAGCAGTAATTATACCTTTAAATTTTATCAGCATTACCTCTCCCACTATTTCTAACTCAAAGTTTTGTTGTGAGCAGCGCTTATAATTCATGCTAATTTTCTTCTAAAATATGCTAGACCAAAGTAGATTAAACACAAGGCTAACATTTTATGGGAATGATCCCGCCCCACTTTTTAAGGTGATAGTTTAAAGTCTTGTGCACGTGCAACGCGTATGCAAGATTTCACTACATTGGCTTGAATTAAAAGCTGTATATTAAGTTTTTAGTTAAAAATAATATTAGCGTGGCCCCACCCATTCTGATAACATTTTTTGGGTTTTCAGATTTTTCTAGTAGGTTTCTCACCTAGACCTACTTGTGTATCAAATTTCAGCTCATAAGCGCAACTATTGATTTTTAATTTTTATGGGCGTAACCCTACCCTCTTTTCCAAAGTCAAAATTTTTTTCGGCCAGTGCCAACACCCACTTTTTTTAATAACAAATTTATAGCCTTGTATTACCGCAGTATATATGCCAAATTTCAATAAAATAGCTTCCATTAAGCGCCTTACATTAGATTTTTTAATTCTGTCTTTCATGGGCGTAGCCCCGCCCACTTAGGCACAATTTCCAAGTTTTCAGATTTTTTTATTTTATTTCTTACCTAGACCTAGCTATATTTCAGCTCAATAGCACAAACTTTAATTTTTATGGGCGTAGCCCCGCCTTCCTGGTTAAAATTTTCGGGTTTACAGATTTTTCTGGTTCATTGCTCACCTAGATCTTCTCGTGTACCAAATTTTAGCTCTCTACCAAAAGCGGAAGTGCTTCATCAATTTGATGAGTGTGTCAGTGGTTACTCACTGACCACTGACACACTCATCAAAATTAAAATATGCACTTTTTGCACCTCCATATCTCCAGAACCTTTCATAATAAAACTTTTAAACTTCGCATATGAGGTTATATGTATTTTCTAATTATGGTTTAAATATCATAATTTTCTAGAAAAAAGGGTAAATAGTTGCCTTTTTTAACAATTCGTTTCTTTTTATACGAATTTAAGCCCGAAACAGTGTTTTCATGTAAATTTAAGCAAATAACTTTTAAATTTTAGACTAAAAATAATTCATAAATTTCTTTCAAAAAATAAATTTTTTTTTAAATTCTGGTGAGTATTTTGTAACACTATGGAGGAGTTACAAGGTTTTGTGTGACTAAAATAAGCTTCTACATGGTTTTTTGCTCACTCTCGGCAAATTAAAAATATCGATTTTTTGGAATTAATGAAAATGTACTTCCGCTAGATTGACTTCCATTTTTTTTTACTGGGGTAGTATTAAATTTTAATGTGCGTTTTCTTCAAAAAGATTGTGTATATTTTTTTAAATATTATATTTTATATTTATATTTTATATTATTATATTTTATATTATTATATTTTATTTAGTTTCATAAAAAGTGGTTAATTAGAACCGCGTGAAATGCTATAATACATTTTAATGGGCGTGGCCTCGCCTATTTTTTCAACTTTTAAATTGTGCAACTACAAGATCCAAAGCTGTTTGCTAGGTTTCGCAGCACTCGTATGAGTAGAAGATCGTAAAATCGAGTTAGAAAAATTGTGGCCGTGTCCCGCCCACTTTTTTACAATGGGGCCAATAGGAAGCTAAACCCTTTTAGACTAAAAAACATTTTTACAATCGGTCAAAAAATGTACCGAGTTATGAAACTCCACACCTAAAAAAAAATAGAGACGAATTGTTTGTTAACCTCCTAATTTTTTTGAAGTCTGTTAAAACTTACCTACTTATCAAGAATTTTAGTCTCACGCCTTGTTAAAATCATTAAGCTGGTAATCCAGTAGGGAAGAGCTTCCACCTATTACCTTTTCTGAAAATTTGTGCTGGGTATGTATTAGGGTGATCGATTATTCAACTTTTTCCAGAAACCGTTTTTCAAATAGTTCGAATATTTGAAATTATGAAAAACCTGATTTCGGTTTTTACAATTAAGGAAAAACCGGTCAGCCGGTTTTTTTAAATAAAAAAATTATTTTAAAAAAGTTTTGATCTTAAATTGCTTTATTAGAAAAAAGAGTTAACAGTTCATGTAAATACAATAGAACATTACAAAAATTAAAGGTAAAGCATAAAAATTAACTTGTATACGCAAATGTATATTATAAATATGAATGTATGGATAAGGAGGATATCTACCTCTATCAGGGTGACCAGATTTTAAAATAATATTAAGCTAAATCACGTTTGAAAAAGAGCTAAAATAAATTAGAAAGTTAAATCTTAAGCCAAAAGATAAAGTTAAATTTTTTAACGTCTTTCACTTTTTCTTATTGCTAAAATAACGTTAACTATATACATGCACAAAAATTTTTTTTATAATTTGAAATAAAATGATAAGCTGGCGATTAAAAACAGAAGACACGTCCTCAGTAAATATTTTTTTTAAATTTTGTCGGGCTCTCCAAGTACTAATCTATGAAGTTGAGAAATTTTTTCATTCATAACCAGTTCGATCCTTAATTAAAAAAGTAACGAAAACTGATTTTTTCTTGCTATTCTCTGAATTAACTAGATGTTAATTCAGTAAGTTACCTGGACTAGTCTGATTTTGTTCGCGAACTCCTCAAATATATTTAATCATTTTTTAATTAAATTATTAATTCCTTATTACATTTTAGTTAAAAAAAAAACAAAACAAAAACTTCCTAAAATAAGCCTAACTAATTTCAAATATGTAACATTATTTATGCTAAACTACGAAACCTTTTTTTAGTGAATTAGTGCTATTTACAGTAAGTCTATTTCAAAGTTTTGTTTTAAGTAAATTCCTGGCACTTCCTTACTTCCTTCCAGACTCAAAGATAAATCTTTAAAAGTCTTATGGGCATTATTAATTCAACATTTGCCATTGTAACTCCAAAATTGCAATCAATGTCCTCTATTTTTAAATTTGCCATTTCTCTTATACATAAACAATTTACACTTTGTATTTTTCAATGGAAAACATTTATATTTTGAAATATTAACGGTCAAATTCATAAAAAATATTTAAGGTCCATTATAGGTTTACTTGCAAATTTCCCATAGAAATTTGTAAAATAAGCGCTTAATAAACCTGAAATTTTTTTTATGAATAAGGCAGTATAAAATTATCATTCTTATAAATTTTTTTATGAGCTTTTAAAAAAACCTAAAAAAATAAGCTTAGTGCTAAATAAAAATATTGAACCTATATCCAAAAAAAATTAGCCAAAATAAGCTTATATGGTCACGCTGACCTCTATATAAAATATGAAGCAAAATGTTAAAAAAAAACTAAAAAACAATTTTTGCAAATGGATTTTGACATCAATTGCACACCATAAGACCTCATAAAATAATTTCGCTTAAATTTCATGCTTCAGTAAGTGTTGCCATTCTCAAAAAACACTTACAACTTTTTCAGTTTAAAAAAATACTTGGGAAAATCAACAGAACAGAACGTTGGACTAAGTTTTAACATAGTACAAACTAATTTTATTGCAAAATATACAATTCATAAAGTATACGACTCAGGTGGTTTTTAAATTGTAAAAACCGGATTATTCGAAATTCGAAAAATCAACATTTTGAAGAAACCGACAACCGTATTGTAAAAAACCGGGTTCTAAAACCGGTTGAAAAACCGAGTCGATCACCCTTGATTTTTATATATGAAAATATGTTTTCCTCAATCGCCTATATCTGTGTGTAGTTTTGTTGAGAGAGTTCCATTGAATACATTAAAAAAAACACATATACTATTATTAACCCTTTTAACCCGGTCGGTACAATATATCCAACAAAAAAAATTAAAAACACCTCTTGGTAATATTTGATGAAGAATATGAATGAAAATGAAGTTTTTCCGTTTTTTATAAACTTCAATACATCGTTAGTGCAATATATAAATATTTGTTGAGCACTTTACAGCTGCAGTTGCTTGTTATGAGTGAATCAGTGAACACGTGTTGTGAATTTGTGCAAAAAACTTTGTCCATTTTTTTCACAATGGCATTTGTACACATGTTGTCGTTTTTGTGCTCTCGAAGCTTTTATAAGAGTCTCAGTTTTCTTGTTCTCTATAGCAATCATTTGCAAAATAAATAGACGTCGTTTGTTATAGTCTCTAAGGTTCCAATAGGTTTTAAATATATGCTTTTGGTCATCTAAAGTTATCTCTGAGTGAAAATTTTTCTTACAGTGATCTAATTGTAGGAACTTTTTGTTAACACTATTAGATATTTTTGATGTTGTTGGAAGTTTATCATCATCATTCGATTCACTGATATATTCTTCCATTTCCTGAGTACTATTTTGTATACTGTCATAAGTTTGATCCGATGGAATGTAATCCGAGTCATCAAACTCGGTTTCGTGAAAAATGTCTTCGTCACTTATTTGATTTGCTGTTGTTTAAATTGTGATGATTTATTATCATTCATTCCGACGTCATAATAAAAACTACAAACATCTGTAGCTCACTACTGAAATTGTTTAACTGGAAATGTGGCAGAATTTATACCACGCATGTACTTCAAAACATGCGTTTTTTAGTTTTTGTTTTCACAAAAGAACTTCTTTTCACACAAGTGGTTTAGTCAAAATTAATTTTTTATATAAACCATTTAAAAATGTATCTTGTCTCAAGCAAGATACATATTTTTTAAATTTGAAAACAAATTCTTTGAAGAGAAGTTGTTTTGTTAAAACAAAGTATATATATGAAAAAAAAAATATTAAATATAATTTAGATATTTTGTCAAAACGATATAACAGTTTTATTTCTTGCAATTTAGAAAATTTTTAAACTCTTTCAGATAAGATATGTTATCAAATATTTTTTCCAAATATAATGAAAGAAGTTTATTTACCAAGAACTGTAGATTTTTAACCAACTGGCGTATAAATACAAGGATTACACCAAAAGAAACGTCTTAAAAATTTATATTTAATATAAAAACCTTGCAAAAATTTCTTATTTCGAGAGAAGTTGTTTTGTCAAAAGTCCACAGATATGTATGTATGTATGTTTACATAAGTATATGCATATAAAATTAGTGGGTATTGAATAAAATTTCGATTTCTCGCTCTTCCAAAAACATACAAAATCTGTTTTAAGGCTATACTGAATATCTTTCAAAGCAAAAAAAAATTGGAAGAAATGGAAGATTATTCTATTTTCCTCTTTTTTTAAAATCAAGAAGATTAAAATGTAGTAATATCACGCATAAAGAAAAAAAGTGCTAGATTTGCTCGTTTTTTAGTTTGGGGCCAAACTTCGTTCACTTCGCATTGCGAGTGATTGAAAATGGGCTCGCCCGAAGAGGGCTTGCATCACTGCTGTTAATATAACAAGTATGATAATCAAAATTCTTATGAAAATTCAACAATTCACATTGCGAATATAACAACAACAACTATAATTGAAATCACTTTGAAATCTAACAAAAATAAAAGTTGTAAACAAAAATAATTATCAAATAACTATTTGCTGATATATTTAATTTGAAAATATTTTTCTTATTTTCCTTTTATTTAAAATTTCATAATTGTATTTACAAAAATCGTTGTAGGTTTAAAATAAAATAATTATTTTATTGACATAACAAAAAATTTATTGTATTTACAAATCTTTTTTCTGTGAATTAAAGCGCACACTGAATAACTCCAACAGTTTTGCGTTGACTTGGGTTATTGCACATTTTCATTTATAAGGCACTATTTACATTTACATTTATAATTTAATTTTTTTCTTTGCAATGTATTTTTTATAATATTTCTATACCGAACAAAATTGATGTATCTCTCGGATTTCGTCATATCAGGGCTCCACTGTATAAATCATATAAGGCAGTTTAGTCGATTTTGCATTTGAAGCGCTGAGGTTATAGCTATCCCACTGAAAAAAATGGAAGTCATTCTAGTGGAACTACATTTTCATTGCTTCCAAAAAATCGATATTTTTAATTTGGCGATATTGAGCATAAAACCATCTAGAAGCTTATTTTAGTCATTAAAAACCTTGCAACTCCTCCATAGTGTAAGAAAATACTCATCAGAATTTAAAAAAAAAAATTATTTATTTGAAGAAATTCATGAACTATTTTTAGTCTAAAAATTAAAAGTTATTTGCTTAAATTTACATGAAAACACTGTTTCAGGCATAAATTCATATAAAAAGAAACGAATTGTTAAAATAGGTAACTATTTACCATTTTTTCTACATAAAAAAATTATCATAGAACACAAAAAAGGGAATTTTTCTTAATATCGCTTCCAATTCAGTGACCAGGCTTCGAAAAAGAGAACTTCTTGCAATGACAACCCTATGTAAAAATCATTAGATCGGATCGAAATTTTCACTACTTCCAGATCGCAAACTCTACATTTTCATGACTTTTTTGGAGTCTCTTTTTTTTCTGGGTATAATTTTATCAGCTCTGTATTCCACCGATTGTAATATAGAGCAAAGGATATCTGTTGATTCTGTTTAGCGGAATAAAACGCTTTTCACATCTTAACACTATTGAATCAGCATAATTCATGCGTTAACTTTTTTCAGAGGATGTTTATTGGGCGATTTGAATACATTGAGGCATAATCTTTACTCAACAATATTTTACGTTATATTAAATAAGAAGCAACTAATATTGCCTTTGATTCTGGTATTGCTTAAAGCATTTTTAACATTCGGGCTTAGGCAATGTTTTATGTCTTTGGACCAGCCCCACGATGTCGACAATGTTCGTCTTGTCGCACACTTACATTCAAAACAAAAACAAATTTTAATATTTTTTTATTATTTCAAATTTAGGTGTGCGACAAGTCGAACGTTGTCGAGAGCGTGGCATTTGCCTATAATAAAATAAAAAAAAAATAATTTTATAAGCAATAATTTTCATCAATAATAAAATTTTGATTCAAAATTTCTTAATTAAATTATAAATTTTTAAGTTGTTAATTTTAATTCATAATTAATAAAGCAATAAGTCAGTTGTAAAAAACAAACGTAAACAGGGAGAATTTTTTTAGAAAATTCTAATTTCTTGCTAACATATGGCCAAACATTTATTACTTTCAGCTGAAGGGTTTCTCTTAACTACAAGTGCCAACAAATTGTGTTTGCAATTTATGAAGTCTTAAGTCTGCAAATAAATTACAATGCAAGTCTTGCATTTTCTTATAACTCAAGTTGGTAGAGTCATTAAGATTTAAGACCGCTTCGCATGCGCTTTTCAAAAATAAAAGAGAGGCTGGCAGGGGTATCAAGAAAAGTAATAAAATTGTACTAAGAGCTTGAAAAAGAAAATAAAAAAAAAAAGAAAACTCATAATTAAGTTGCAGGAATATATTCAATTGGGGAAAGAGTTAAAAGCCAAAGACGAAGGAAAACCTAAAACAAAGTAAAAAAAAAGAAATAGCCAGCAGCAACTTAATAGGCCTACTTTGTTACACATGTTGGCCAACGAGAAAATATTAGAAAGTGAACTGGAGTCAGTCAGCGGCATTAAGCCACAACCAACCAGGGTTCCTGTTCGAAGTTGTACGATTTTTTTTATAATGTGAATAACTATTTTTTTTTTATTGTGACTAAAGTTGTAATATTAAACCATAATTTTTTTAGTTTATGGTTCGTTCATGTTGTTGCACTATTGTTGTGCTAATAATTTTGTTTCTTGCGTTGCAAGTCCCCTTTAATTTGTGCTGTTTTGTTTTGAACATTAACTAAACACCATTTAGGCCACATTTAAAAACATTTAAGCCATTTGGCTACCGTTCACCTAAACTATTAAAACCATAAGCTTTAAGCTGATAACAGCAACTGTTAAGACAAAAAAGAAGAGAAAACGTAGCGATTAGCAATATTCATTTGGCTAAAGAAACCGTATGGAGGTAAAGAGGAGATTTAGGTGGAATATTTTTTAATAATCTTTATTTTAATAATTTAATTAAAAAAGTCTTGGCAGGCAAAATATCAAATGGGCTAGAATTTTGAAGCTCAAAAGGCATAAAAATATATTTATTTATTTTTATTATTCTCCTAACTCTCCCAATAATATGTATGTATTTTTGATATTTATAAAATTCATGCTCGTTTGAATTATTGAAGACTTGGTATGAATTGAAAGTTGCTGCATGATTTTCTGTTTCAACTGTTTTCTTTTTTCTTGCATTTTCTTAAATTAATCTAGTTTGTATGCAAATTTGTGCTGTGAACAGAGCGGGCAACGAGTTTATTTATTACAACTTTCATGCAATATATTTTTCTCGTTTCTTGTGGTCGTTTCTAAAGGTCCTTAACGTGTTTGACATGAATTTGTTTTGCTCACACCAAAATGTGTCTTAATGATGACAGTTGTATGAAATTATGAAATTAACTTAAAGCTTTCTTTCTTATACTTTATGTGTGTGTTTTGTGAAGAAATTACGATGTTTTTTTTAGGTGAAACTTTAAACTATAATGGCAAAATTCGCAAAAATAACCAAATGACTACATCGACTGAGTGGGTTTTATAAAAAAGAAATATTTGAAAAATTTTATTATGATGGTTGTAATTATAAAGATATACATACGTACATATTTCCAAAACAAAATGTATAGATGATTCCATTATGACGGGTGTAACCACGAGCTCACATTTTTTTTATAATTCAAATTAAATATAAAATCTATAATAAAATAATTATGAATGATGTTAATCTCATAAGCATTTACAGCCGCTTTTAAGGAGACATAAGCCTTTTCTTACTTACGTTTGGTGTATAAGCTATAACGTTTAAAATTTGATTTTCGTCACTATGTCAAATAAAATGTTTGAGGTAGCCACGATTACACACAAAAAGTAATATGAATGATTTTGTAATATTAGTTAAAATATTTGTAGTATCAATTAAAAAATTAATTAAATTTAAACCTATAAATAATTTGATAATATCAATTAAGTTTTTCCAGTCAAATTAATTAATACAATTAAAAATTTAATCAATACAATTAAATTGTTAATTGAAAATATTAATTGGTGAATACATTTTTCTGTGTACAAATGTTTGCTAACAAAAAACAATTCATAGATAAATATTTTACAAAAAAAAATATTCATAGAACAAATGTTTTCAAGCTATTGCATAGCTTTTATCGCAGGCTTTGAGGTTGTCGACCGAATCAAGAAATTCCGTAACGAAAATAAAAATCTAAGACTGTTTTTATTTTTTACATGTAAGAAAACACAATGTGGCGTACTTAAGAGCAATTGTGGTTGACAAAAAATGATAAATACAAACAAACAGACAATTCGTAGGTTTTTTATTTAAAAAAAATAAACTTGAATAAGGTGATAAAAAATGCTAAGAAATAGCTTTACCGCGGCAGTCCACGAGTACCACACTTATTTTTTTTTTGTTATGTTTTTGATAACAAAGACTTATTTACTGCTGAAAAAAATTAATAAATATTGATTTTGGGCGACGGATGCGATATTAAGATATAAACTCAAAAAACATCAGATATTACAACTCCGCTGTACTTCTTTGTGTTAATGAGTAAGGTATTTCATAATATAAAATTTGCAAATTACAAAAAAAAAAAAAACAAATTTTACTATTTTAAATAGTCGCAAAAATGCACACCAAAAATTTGTTTGGTCATAAATTTATAAAAATGAAAAATTATTTTAAATATATAAAGTTAGACTCAGAGATGAAACGATACCAGCAAGGTATCGATACTTTACTTGATACGGCATCGGATCAGAAGTATCAATACATACTCAGTATCGAATAAAAAGCATCGATACTCAAGCTTTTCACATGATTTAAAGTAGGGAAAACCTAATTAAATACCCACTAAAACCAAATGCTCCTAATTCGTAAAGAATTCTTAACGACTAGTCGACAAAATCTTCCAAGCGATTAATATAAGAAAAACCTAATTGTTTAAATTCCTTTCAGGTGAGTTTTGGTAGAATTTATTTATGAAAATACTCCTTCAACAAACTAATTTTCCTTAATTACAAACATTTTGAAGTTCAATTTTGTTAAAAAGATAGCCATAAAAATCGCCAATACATTTACTTATCTCCAGCAAAATCGACAAGTTGCCAAATCAAAAACTTAGACGACAAAAAAAGTGGAAAAATCTCTACGTTTGGGCTGCACTGGAGCATAAGATATAGTCGAGATGACATTTTGAATGTTTGTGCAAATTCGGTTTGTTCCCGCAATAACGCACCCTTTTAAAACAATTTTTGCAGCTCGCAATTTTATCCTTTTCTTATAAAGTATTTGATTTGGGTGCTCCCATTTTTACGAACTTACTTTCACACAAAAAAGTAATATGAATGATTTTGTAATATTAATTAAAATATTTGTAGTATCAATTAAAAAATTAATTAAATTTTCACCTATAAACAATTTGATAATATCAATTAGGTTTTTCCTGTAAAATTAATTAATACAATTAAAAATTTAATTAATATAATTAAATTCTTAATTTAATAAATTTATTATTCGACATATTGTCATAATTATATTTTAATTTGAAATTTATTTGCTGGTGGTAAAGGTGTAGAAAAATAAAATGGATTCATATCGAATATAAATTATTTGCTGGGTTTTGTATGAGTTACAAAGCCTACTAAGCTTATTTTGTCTTTGTGATTTTCAAAAATATTATTATTTTATGAATTCTCATATAGTTTTTGAAAGTCTGTGCATAAAGTAAGAGGTTTGTGACTGTTCAAAATGTGTGGTTGAAGTCTACTGATGATTTGTTACAGCAACAATGAAATGCGTATATAGACCAAGCTGAACCACCAGCAAATAAATTTCAAATTAAAATATAATTATGACAATATGTCGAATAATAAATTTCTTAAATGTTAAATTTTAGATTTTATTTTTCATTTTGCCTTGTAATTACTTTTATTGTTATCCAATGGATTTCTAATTGTATGAAGGTGTAGAAAAATAAAATAGATTCACATCGAATATAAATTATTTGCTGGGTTTTGTATGAGTTTCAAAGCCTACTAAGCTTATTTTGTCTTTGTGATTTTCAAAAATATTATTATTCTATGAATTCTCATATAGTTTTTGAAAGTCTGTGCATAAAGTAAGAGGTTTGTGACTGTTCAAAATGTGTGGTTGAAGTCTACTGATGATTTGTTACAGCAACAATGAAATGCGTATATAGACCAAGCTGAACCACCAGCAAATAAATTTCAAATTAAATTCTTAATTGAAAATATTAATTAGTGAACACTCTTTTCTGTGTCAATATACATATATTCTAGATATAAATTTACATTTAACACGAACAAATAAAAATGTGTTAAACTGGCGTCATATTCAACTTTTTTGTAGCCGATAAGAATTGAGTATATTTAACCGATACGAGTATTTTTTACCGATACCTACTTGGTATTGGGTAGTAGAGTATCGATACCAAAAGTACTTGGCTTCTAAGAAAAAGTATCGAGTAGTCAGTTGTATTTACTCGTAGCGTTTCATCCCTAGTTAGACTTTATTATGGAAAACAATGAAATTGTTGAAATTGTTTTGAGCAAAAATAAATTTTTTTTGGTTCGCCTTTTTCTGGAATTACCCATATATTTTATCACATTTTCATTTCCACTGAACAATTTGTTAGAAAATTCATTATATGGATTACCAAATTTTTTGGTTTGTTCGTTATATAAAGCACTCAAGAAAGAATAACTTTAAATCACGAACACTACTATAATTAATTATTTTTTTCGTATTTTGTATTAAATACTAGAAATTGTTTTCTGGTGTGTAAAACAAGAAATTATTAAAAACTTAATATTAATTTGTATAATATACTAATAAATAAAGTTTTTAAAATTTTTTTAAAATAAACGGAAAATTCTGAAATTGAAAATAATTTTTATAAAAAAAGCTCCTTGCAATATTGACACACATTAAAGCAAATTCTTTTTTCCTGCCACGTCATTTTCCGCCACAACATTATGACAAGCAAAAACTAAAAAAAAAATATATAAAACAATTTCAAAAGTACAACAAACATAATAAACCAGCAACAGTTAGTGGCAACATAATTAACAATAACAGCAATTTTTCAATTCTTTTTTTTTGTTTTCCTCAAGCTCAAATCAAAACAATAAGAACAACAACAAGTAATAATACACAATACTACAATAGGGGAAAATGAAGAAATGTATGATAAACCAAAACGAAAGAAAAAAGTGACAACCAATGACAATAATTAAATTGTACAAATATTTAACAAGCAGCAACAATAGACATACAGACAACATTTTTATACGTATATTGTAATATTATTTAAACAATAGCAAACAACAGGTGACTAATGGAAAATCATTTTTACTAAATACTTGTTTTTACATTTCGTAATTCAAATGTTTAGTGGGAAGCGAAATGTTGGTGAACTTCTAAGATGCCCTATAAGAGCCTACTGGAGTAAAAATTTAGAAGTTATTAAGCTTTGCAAAAAAAAGTGTGTACTCTGCATTCGTAACTTATTACAATTTGACTGAATAACACATTATTTTTATTTGAGTAGTTAAAAAAATACAGGGCACTCTTTATAAATCTATGCCGAGTTTATTATATGGACACATGTGCACAAAAAGCGTAACAACTAATTACTAATGAAAAACGTTCACCATTTCTGTCTGCGTTCAGTCATCATCTGCAATGCAATAATAAACAATATGTGAATACGATTAACTCCATGTCTAGTGAGAAATTTTGTTACGTCAGAAAACGTTCAAAAAGCTTACACCACAACAAAAAGTATATGGGTCATAATGACCCAACCACCGTGACGGGTTAAATGCCTATATACAACATATGAGTATTTACCAAGGTTGGAAACCGAAACTAATAACGGTGTCGGTATTGATACCGGCACAACTTTTTTTTAAATTTCGGTATCGGTAACGGTATCGGTATTTTTTTTATTATAATACCGGTATACCGATATTACTGCTAAATTTATTAGTTCAGACATTGGACATAGCAAAAAATCTTTTTTTTTTTTTTGTTAAATTACTTCGAAAAGTTAAATAGCTGATGTTAATAAGAATCTCTACCCAAGTAGATAGACTAGAGTGCTGATGAAGTGCGTGGCTGCACAGAAAATTATCGGTATTTCCCCCAGCTATAAAGTCTAGTTTCATTTTTCTTCTCTTCTTTAGAAACTCACAAGAATCGAAATTACTGAACTTAAGCCCGAATAAGAAATCATTTCTGATTAAAATTCACTACAGTTCAATTAAATCTAAAAATGTCTCATATTTCCAAAAATCTTATCTGCGTCCAGCGAAAAATAAGAAGAATACTGCAAAAATACTGATAAGTCCCAGTTTTAGGATTTTGTAATTTTTTTCTTTAAATTCCCGGGAACTCAAAATCAAATTGTATTTGTTATTACTTTCTGTGTATTGCATCATTTTCTACCTAAGAAATACTTTTCACCCGAAAATATTTATTGCCAAAAATTTGTTTATTTATAATAGCGAAATAATTAACTCACTTCTTTTAATGTTACAAATTTTGTCCCTCATTCATAATAAGTTTCATTTTCTAAATCTAACAACATTTGACTCCTCCATTAGCAGAACAGTGGACAAAGGTTGGTAAAAAATCCAATGTTTATATTTTTTCTCGAATATTTCCTAAACTGTAAGCGAAAACCCATTAATGTAGCATACTTTTTGTAGCTCTTGGATAGAAAAAAAATCTACTTGCGAAGATCTTTTTAATCTGATCAAAAACATGAGCTTGGCATCGATTTTAATTTTTTATTAACCCAAGTTTATCCATTTTGGTTCCCCTTTAAAGATATAGGGCCTTATAAATAATCGAAAATTGGCATGAAGTTAGCATAAGTGACAAAATTGAACATGGTCTTAACGTGCTTTGCCATATAATTTTACATTAAAAATTTTTCTAGGATGTAATCGTGTGTTAAAACTACATTATGTGGCGATTTTTAATGTAAAATTTTATAGAGGAATTCGTCAACACGTAATTAAATTTTGTCACTTATGCTAACTTCATGCCATTTTTTGATTATACATGCGGCCGATATAGTCTAAATTCCAGACTTAAACTCTGTGCTGTATTAAATTATTAACAATCGGACAGCTAGTTTAAAAACTGCAGAATTATTTCGAATCGTTTTAAAAAATCCCCACTGTGTATCGGCTACTTAGGCCCCACCAGAAGGCACCGTCGGATCAAGCTAAAAAATTATGAGCTCATTTATGGCAGCAAACCTCATATTTTATAAAGAGCACATGTGTAGTATACCAATTAAAGAAAAAAATCTTTGCGACCAGTCTAATGTGCATACATTACAAAAGCACTCTTCAAACCTTTAAATCTCATCATCATTATCTTGTGTATCTGGAACAGCCAATATACTAACTTTCGCGATTTCATATAAATAAATGTGGCTTACAAAGGCTTTGCTCTTTTCACCAAATTAAAACATTTATATGTCTAGAGATACGTTTTTCGTTCCTAAAGGCATTAAGCAGCTCTCCAAGATTGTTAGTATTTCGCACTAGTGATGATTATGATTGCACTTTCATAAGAATGTGTAAAGGCGAACAAAAACATGTTTATATAAGAAAGTTAATTGAAATATATTTTTGAAATTTTATTTTTAGTGGGAATCGGTATACCGGTACATACCGGTATAGACATAAACAATATCCTCGATACCGGTATTTTCTAACCGAAATGGATTTCGGTATCGGTACCGGTATTTAATTATAGCGGTATTTGAATCGGTATCGGTATTTTTACGATACCGTTTGCCAACCTTGATATTTACCTCTTACTAGACGTACACAAATGCTAAGACAAATTAACTCCACCGATTTTAATGGTGTAGCTTCATAACGAAAAATTATTAATTTTATTAGAAAAAAAAACCTTAAAACCAAGTAACCTGTAACAATTTAAAACAAAAAACTACAACTTTAGGCGGAAATGGTTTTTTAACTGTCGCACATTTGGATTTAATGAAAATGACAAAAACAAAAAAAGAGTAAATAATAATAATAAAAAGAAGAAAAAAATAATAACGACCCCAAAACCAAACAAATAAAAATAATCAAATGCTAAATTAAACACTGACATTAAAGGTTTTTTCTTTTAGTTACAATGTTAACTAAAACTTGACACACACACACACACACGTACACAATAATTACTCATGTGTGTATGCAAGTTTACATGATGTGTAAAATATTGTAAACAATATAATTTTAAATAAATTATAAACAAACTAACAGCCAAATTAAAGGAAAAGCGACTGAAAAGTGTCACCTAAAATGTATCTTCCCCGCAACGCTTCATAACTGAATATCGTGAAACTTAATCCCAATTTACATTATGCAAGTCTTATTGCTAAGCTGATTAGTTTGTTAGGAGAGTGAGACGAGGGGAAAAGAGACGGTTCTGTTCCACTCGTCTCTATTTCCAATAAATTAATCAGTTTAGCAATAAGACTTGCATAGTGTAAATTAGGACTAATTTTATTTCAAATATTTTAAGAGCTCGCAGCATTAGCAAAAAAATTTCTTATAGGATTTTTTAAAATTTGATGTTTGTGTTAAAAATAGGTTAAGAAAGAAATGTGAAGAACCTCTAATATGCTGGCGAAAAGAGCTTCAAATTAAAAAATTATTTCACTCACAATATTTTAGAAATAAAACCAACTCACAAAATTTAATGAAGTAACACGCCGATAATACAAATTTTTAAAAATTGCACTACGGCAACATTGATTTAATAAAACCGTAGGGTAACTTTAAATCTGTTCTGCTGTAGCATATCTGTATTTCTATTAAAAATAAATTTTACAGTTTGAAACTAGATACTGTACCAAATTTATTGATTTGAAATAACACTAATGGTTTTCATGAAGATTTATGGCGGTTTATTTTCTCGAAAAAGTGTAACATTTTTTAACATTTTATTAAAAAAATAGAATTTTGCGTTCATTTAAAAAAAAAATAAGCTCGCAAGGGATGATGCAATAATTTTTAATAAAATTTATATTTCAGAAGATCATTTTATTGCGAATTTTCATTTAAAAGTGTAAGATTTTTTCCAGAAAAGAAAATGCCAATAATATTTTGTAACATATCTGCAACAAGGGGAGATAAAGAAATCAAAAATTTAATTTAATACGAAATTAAAAAAAAAACTACAAGAAAACACTTGAAATGTTTTGCAGATTCGTTTAACTTCTACATATAAGAAAAATTACAATAGTTGCCAGTAATATTTTCTCAATGATTCAAACTAATAAATATCTAAATGAAAATCCATGGATTTTTGTTAATATTTTAATATTATTTCTATGGTATTAAGTCAAAGCAGTGTATGTCATTTTCTTAGATTCTGAGTTATTGAAGACAAGTAAGTGCCTTTTAAAAGTAGTTTACTGGCTGACTCTGACTGAATCACTCATTAACATTATGGGTATACTGTTAATTTTCAGACAAATCTGAAAGTGAGAGAACTTTAAACGATGGGTCAGGACCACACCTATTATATTGTAAATTAAAAAAAAAAAACGCGAAGCTTCTACAAACTCGATTCCTAAAAAATTTTTCACTTGATGATATAATCTCTCATTTCTCACATTAAATTTTAACTGTATACTTTGTGCATTTCTAACCAATCGGTTCTTACAAAAAGCTCTGCATGCCTCGGCATCCTCAAAGGACTACTGATGTCGTTGAAAATGGTCGGGGTCATATCCATTTAAATGTTAGACATAATCAGCGTTGCCGCTGAAATTTTCTTTAAGCCTTCATCGAAAAATTATAGTTAATTGACACTTTCAATGAAGCGTAGTTAAAATTCAAGCCTTTGTTACATACAAAGACTTACATCCGTATTCTGAGCTTTGTTATAATATATTCTCACAAAAACATAAATGTGAAAAAAGGCCAAGTTCCTTTCCAAAATTTCGGTCATTACAAGTAGTGAGATAAAAATTTTGACCAAGTTCTTCTTTGGCACCATACCTATCACTGTAATATGCTATGCATTATATAAATTTGTAACCGTAAGATTGTAATATAATTTATAGATAATCTGCTAACGTGACAATATTTTTCCCGAAATAAAGAAATAGACAAGTATGCATTATTCTCCTCTTTTTTAGAAAGGTAAAAATATTGCCAAGTTAGCAGATTATCTAGAAATTATGTGACACTCTTACGGTTAGAAATTTATATAATGCATAGCATATTACACTGATAGGTATTGTGCCAAAGAAGAACTTGGTAAACAATTTTATATCACTTCTTTTAATGACCAAAATTTTGGAAAGGAACTTGGCCTTTTATCACATTTATGCTTTTGTGAGGATCTGACTACTTTTTGAAAGGTTTTCTTAATAAAGCTTATTAAACTTTAAATTTGTAGTCTGTTATAGTTCTATTCATAATGACTGCGTCAGTTTAAAAGGACAGACCTACATACAATAATGGGTTAGAGTGTGATATATGCACTATTGTGTCATTACAAGGACTGTCTAAAGTCTGCTTAGATGAAGTACATTTGAAATGCAAAATTAAAGGCTAGCATGAGTAAAATGTGCATGTAAAGTTTCAATAGAGTGGTTTGTGTTTTAAATTTTTTCTGGTTGGTAACTTACCTAACTCAATTTTTTTTCCAAATTTCAGTTCTATGCCGTATAACATTGCGCTAAGTTTTTATAAAAATGGCCCCATTTACCTAATGTAACAACCAGTGCTTTCGGATTTTTCCTGTACGCAACTCACCTCTTAATTTAAGGGGTATTGAAATTTTGTTATGAGCAGCGCTAAATTATCTACGTCCTCTTTTAAGGATGATAGTTTTAAGTGAAAGTTTCAGTTTAAATATTTGGCTTTTTAGATTTTTCTAGTATAATTATTTTATTAATTTTAATTTTAATTTAATTATTTTATTCTTATGGGGTATTCCTGCCTACTTTTTGAAAAGAAAAAATTTTTTAGTCCGTGCCAATCATACAAGTTGTATGATTCAAGTTTCGATAGAAACGGATAATAATATCTACATAAGCAGTATAAATCTGCTGATCCGAAGTACATGAAAGAAGAGACTTAAATTTTATTGTCATGTTAACGCCCACTTTTTTAAAGGAAGATTTATAGCCTTTCATTATAAAAAATTTTCAATAAAACTGCTTACCACAACGATTTAAATTTCATGTTTTAGTTCTAAACTTAATGGGCGTATCCCCGCTCGTATGGCTGTATTTTCCTGGCTTTAAAATTTTTCTAGTTACATTCTAGTTTGGACCTACTTGTCTATCAAATTTAATCTCATTAAATTTAAACAATTTAACAATTTAAATTTTTTGTTCTTATTTGCGTGATCAAGCCAACTTTTCCAAACTCAAGATTTTCTTTGGCGTGTGTTTATCTCTCCTGTTGAGTTTCGCTGAAAGCGTATAATCATAAAAACATAAATAGTATTTTTAAATGTGCTGATCCGAAGTTTATATGTACATGAAATAGGAGGGCAAATTTGGTGGGGTTTTAACGCCTATTTTATTTAAAGAACATTTATAACCTTGTGTTATTGCAACATGTAACCCAAATTACAATAAAATCGTTTGAGTTAAGCACATTGGATTTTTTTTTAATTCTGAGCTTCGTGGACGTAGCCCAGCCCCCTGGCTATAATTTTCAGGTTTTCAGATTTTTTTTAGCTAGTTCCTAATCTAGACGTACTTTTTTTTTATCAAACTTCAGCTTAGTAGCGCAAATTTTAATTCTTTCTTCTAAAGGTCATGATAGCGCCCACTTTTTCAATCTCAAGATTTTCTTTGGCCAGTAGTTATCTTTCTTGTCGAGTTTCGTTGGAAACGGATAGTAATAAATTTATAAATATGTAGTATATTCAAATGTATATGAAAAGTAGGTTTAAAATGTATGGGCGTGTTAACGCCCACTTTTTTCAACGTAAACTTATAGAATTGCATTATTGCAACATATATGTAAAATTTCAATAAAATTGCTTCAGTTAATGGCTTTAAATTTTTATTTTAAATTCTGAGTCCTATGGGCGCAACCCCGCCCACCTTGGTAAAATGTTTGAGTTTTCAGATTTTTCAAGGATTTTTCTAATCTATAACTACTGGATTATCCAATTTCAGCTCACTAGCGCAAATTTTAATTTTTTTCTTATGGGCGTGTTTCCGCCTACTTTTTTTAATCCAAAATTTTTTTTTGGCTAGTGTTTATCTTTCCTGTTTAGTTTGGTAGAAAACTAATAATAGTAGTTACATAATTAGTATATTTAAATGTGCTGACCTTACCAGAAGTACATGAAATAGGAGGTTTAAATTGTATGGGCGTGTTAACGCTCACTTGTTTTTAACAAGAATTTATAGGCTTGTATTATTGTAACATGTGTACCAAATTTCAATAAAATCGCTTGAGTTAAACGCCTTAGATATGTCTTTTTAATTTTGAGCTTTATGGGCGTTGCCCCGGACCCTTGATCAAAATTTTCGGGTTTTTGGATCAGTCTAAGTAATTACTTAGATGTTTTTACTCGTGTAACAAATTTCATCTTTCTAGCTATAGCGGAAGTGCTTCATCAATTTGATGAGTGTGTCAGTGGTCAGTGAGTATGCCTTAAAATATGCACTTTTTGCACCTCCATATCCCCGGAATCTTTCATTGTAAAACTTTCAAACTTCGGATATGAATTTGTTGTAGTTATGATTTAAATTTTATAATTTTACGATTGCGGGGAACAAAGTTATGAGAGCGGTAAAAACAGCTCGAATGGCTTCCTGTTAATATACACACTGCGTGCATTGGCCGGAATTTGGGCTGGCTAGCGCCTAGATTTTTTTTAAATGTTTTCATGAAATATATATTTTTTTTCAATTTTCTTATGAAAATGCCAAAAATCAATTAAAAATTTTAACGACAACTCCAGATTTTAGGGTTGTCATTGAATTTCTAAAATAACAAAGTGATTAAGTCAAATAGACTTTGTTAGGTCTGTTTAAGAATAATTTTTTACTGTCACACTGTGTTAGCGATTTAAGCCGTTTATTGCAAAATAAGAATATTAACGCACTTTTAAGTTTGAATTTTTCTCTTACTTTATGCAGTGAACTTAATTTAAAAATTTCTCAGTAAAACTAATCAAACTATGTATTCTGTTATTAGAGGTTCTATTTTGTAGTCGTACTTAATAATGTAGGGTGCACTGTAATGTGCCCTCAAAAAAAAAAAAAAAAAAAAAAACAACAAAGTTAAGTGGGCATGTAATAAAACAACATTATTTAAAAAGTAATTTTCTAAATAAATAGAAAACCATAAATAAAAATTTAACGTGCTTTTTTTGGGCAGCTTAAATATATTTTAAGGTGATAATTGCTTTTTAATGTGACACAACTAAATTAACAAAAATAAAGTACAAAAAAAAACAACACAAAAAGAATCTCTTCAATTGGAACATTTTATTTCGAGTAATTTTAAATGAATGTTACAACATGAGTTGAACAATTTTTTTTTGGCTGACATTTTATACGCAAATAAGTTGTTTGTGTAAAACCTCTATGGAGCTTTTAATGACACCTACGGCGGCAATTTGTCTTTTTCTGTTTTAGGGTTCTTTTTTGGAGATGATAAAATTTTTCTAACAGAAAAGTCAGCAAAAAAAAAAGAATAACCGGATGTGCGTCTATGCGCATGTGCAGTCATGAGAAATAGTGTGACAAACCAATTATTTTCAAATTTTTATAATATAAAAATATTTTGCGTAGAAAATAAAAGTCATCTATTTGTTTTCTAATATAAAAATCACGAGTTTGAAACATTATAATTTTTCTCCTGCACAAATGGGAATTACACCATTGCCAGCATTGAAGAGTATAAAACAAATTTTGTTTTTTTTAAGGAAAATTTAAATAAAATTCACCTGTTGTATAATATATTCTATTCAAGTTTCAAAACATTCGAAAAAATAATTGCCTATTCCAGGATATCACTCACTTTCGTTCGCAAGCATTTTAAACGACAAACAGCTGTTTTGCGTTGCACTAAAAGCCTTTAGCACGACAAGTCGAAAGAAAATGAATGTGAACGATAACGTAAGCATTTCAATACAAATTTGCGCCCCAATAAAATTTTTTCCAGTCATTTGTACGAACTCAAATGTCAAAACCAGGCACTTGTATTTTTATTGTCGACTGAAACAAAATGAATTAACCTCCTGTTTCTACAACCTAGACGGACGACTTGAGTATAAAATTTATATGGAAAGCACTAATATTTTTGAGTGATTCTCATACAAATTTTCTAGACGAGTCGTCTGCCTCACTTGTAGAAACTACATATAAATTATTTTTAATATATGTATATAATATTTAAATAAAATATTTTGCTTTGCTAATGAGCAAATATAATACCGGCTTCGATGGAAATGGGTTTATTGCGTAACCTGTCGTTGGCGGTCTCCTCACCCTGAGCTTGAGCTTATAAGTAAGCGGTTTTGCGTCCTATGGCTGGTCTTTGTGATACTATTCTCTAGGTATGTATATGTTCGACAACAGCTCCGATGAATAAAGATTTTCTGTTTAGCACCACTTCCGCTAGTTATAATGAAAGTTGGTAAGAAACTATAGTTCATATGTATAAGAAAAAACGGTGAAGAAGTTAGCATAAATTACGCTGGGCTTTAGTAGTGGGTTAAAACATTATGCGCCGATTAATATCAAATTGTATGGAGGAACTCATTAGCACCTAGAGCAATGTCACTTACTTTGCACCAGTTTTTTCTTATACATCAGGCCAGGCCATATTTATTCATCTAAGCAGTTGTTCCACATACACAAAGGTGAAAATCCTTAAGCCATACGGCTATGCAGAAAACTCTTCTAAATAATGTATGTATGGACATATGTATATGTATTTACATACATATGCCCATACCTACCATACCTAGAGAAGAGAGTCCTTAGGATCGGACGAAGGCCAGCTATACAAAAAAATATAATTCTACTCTACGAAGTCGCCGTTGCGCATACACACATACATATAGACATATGTACATACATATGTATGTATGCACAAATGAAAATTATTGCACCTGTCCAAAGGCCGGCAAGATAGAAAAATTTTTCTGGGTCTGTTGGTATTTTTAGAAGACCTAAAGATAATGACAATCACCCAAATGACAATGACCTAAATAAATGGGCTCATTTTTCCATTTGGGTGATTGATTCTTTACAAAATTTTACATAGCTTGTTGTTTTTCTGTCCTTATTTTGCCTAAATAAAAACGCTTGAGTAATTCTGAAAACTTTTTATCATTAACAAAAATTGTTTTTTTTAAGTTTATTTTAATTTATTTTTGAGAGCCACTTGTTACAAGCTGAATTAGAACAGAATTTTATTTTTTAAAGCACAATTCACACATTTGAACGATTTTTTATTCCCATTTGACGATGAATGTGTGAAATTGTTGATGTGGCAATATGGATATTTGACAACGGATATACATACGGATTACGTTAGTAACGTAAAGCCAATCGAACGATATGTCGAAAGATAGTGGAACACTTTTATAGAAGAAAATGAGTGACATACTTTCGTTCCCTTAAGTTTTCTTTCGACATCGTGGGGCAGGCAGTAAATCTAAACTAAAATTTAAAGTTAAGCATGACAGTAGTATCTACTTATTTGTACAATTTAATATGATTTATCAGAGAGAAAACTTTCAACATTCATCGTTAGTGCTGAAGCAATTAGAGGTATTTAAATGTGCGAGTATAGTTACTTCTTGGATCTGAGTTAAAAGTGTTTGAAATAAAAATAAAAAGTTTCCTAGATTTTTTTTTTAATTCGATTGCGCTAAAACTATTTAGGTCTAAGGAATTTTTTTATGAATAACATACACTGATAAAGCATGAAAAAAACAATAGACCCATGTAGAATTTAGCTATGCGTAGAAAAAAAAAATACAAAATGATTTCAACGGTTGTGAAAAGTGTATAAAATAAACGTACGTATGTGAGTGGCTACGTACGCTGTAAATTCAATAACAATATCGTGGTCGATTTTAACACATTTTAACACATTTTAACAAATAAACTATCGAAATTAAAAGAAAATTTATTTTAATTGCGGACATTTTTAATTCCCTACTATTTTTTTTGTAGTTATGCTCGTATATTATCATGTACTGCGCTTATACGGTCGACTTATTCGCAAGTTAAAAAATTGCAAATAGAGAATTTTGCCGCATAAGCAGCTAAAAACAGCTAACTCACAAAACCAATTCCTGATTAACGCACTATTTGCAAATAAAATGCTTGAGGTTGCCTTGCTTACAAATATTTGATAACAAAAAAACAATAAATGGATAAATATTGCTCAAAAACATTGATAGAAGCAAATAATGACAATTAAAACAAATAATTATGTATTTGATATTTTGCACGTTAAAAAATTTTTTGTCAACATAATTAAGTTTTCTATAGAAGTGCTACCAAATTTGTGTATTTTTGATATGCCGTATAAACAGTGAGTTAATTTATTTGCAAATATTTTTATTTGCAAATACTGCGCGTATAAACGTAGTAATAGTTTAATGCTGAAGGTTCGAAATTGCTTGAATCAAACTATATTTGTACTATATACATATATTTTATGTTCTATTAATCGAATAACTTAATAATAATAATAATTTGCGTTAATGTCATAATTAAATTTATCTTTGAATCTTATTTTATTATTCGAACAAAATTTTTATATTCTATTTTATTCGAATAAAGGAATAAAAAATACATAAATTCATTTGAATTGATTATTAAGTTTGATAAATACCAATATTAAGGTCCTGTTGGTATTTTATTTTATTATTCGAATACAAATTTTTAATCATATTCCATTGTATTAAACGAATAAGAAAAATAGAACAAACAATTTTCCATCAGAATAGTATTAAATTCTTGCTCATTTTATGCTCGTTTATTACAAAAATTTTAATTTTCTGGAAATCAAAATTTAATCGATGAATATTTTTTATTTATAACAATTTTAAATTTTGAATAAGTTTTTTTTTTCTACTTTTAATAACTTAATAACTTCTATTTATAACAAAGTTATATATATATATGGACATTTTATTTTATTAATCGAATGAAAAATTTAAGTAGCGATTCAATAGAATAACCATAGAAAAATATAAATTGTTTAGCCAATGAAGTATAACATGTTTTCAATTTTCTAAAGTTCAAAATTTAATCAGTTTTAGTTGATTAATAATTATTTTTTATATCAATGGTTACGTTCGGTTAGAGTTTTATTTAATAATTCGAATAAAATTATTAATTTGTTTTTTTTGAATAATCAAATAAAAATACATTTGCTTAATCGAATATCTTTTCAGTTGTGGTTGATTTCTAATTTCTATTAATTACAATATCATATTCTATTTATACATTGTTTTTTTATTCGAACCAAATTTTTTAATTGTGTTTGATTTGGTTAAACAATTAAAAACAAAAGCATTATATTCTATCTAATTTTGGATTATCAGAAATGTCCATTTCAAGAGTTCAAGCTATAATAAGATTAATGCTGCCCATATACTACACAACTTCACTGCACAAGTCAGGCACTGTACAGTGCTTTTGTGTAGTGTATGGGTGTGGTTGTGCTATTTACGCAGTGAACTGAGTAAATTTGTAAAACTGTACAGTGAAGTTGTGTAGTGTATGTTGCAAACGCTGATTTGTGAGCGCAGAAAAATATTCTGAACAGAGTTCCTAGAATTAAAGAAAATGCACAGTTTACTTGTATAATGTGTGTCACAAGCTTAGTTTACGTAGTGTCAGACTTGAGCACTGAACTTGTGTAGTGTATGGCTGGCATTAAGCAAATAAAATCGTTTAATTAAATAATTTTTCTGTTTTATTATATCAATAACTTTTATTTGTAAAAATGTTAAATATGCATCTCTATTTTATTTTATAACTCGAATTAACTTATCCGTGTAAAACTTTTATTTAATATCAGAATTTTGAATTTGCTAGAGTTCAAAGCTGTTTGAATCAGATTTAAAAACTATATTCGTTTAATCGAATAACTTTTTAGTTTTAATCAATTGCTGATTTTTATTTATAACAACATTCAATTTAGATTGGAATGTTATTTTTTTATTCGAATAAAATTTGTTAATCATTTTTTATTCGTTTAATGGAATGAAACTAGAAGTTATTTAGCCACTCAAGTATTTGGCTTTAACTTGTTTTGTACTAACAGGGTAATTAAAGCATTCGAGTTAAATTTTTTTTGAAAGAAAGTGAAAAAAGCGACAACAGCATAAGCCGACTTAAGAAAAAATCGAGTTATATATACAAAAAAATTCTACAAACTAAACGAAGTCTTTAATGAAGTTTACTACAAAGATATAATCACCTTTATTCCAGATGTCGATATTGACGTCACTTTAACACAATACTAATATATTAAGGTTTCTTAACTCGCTCTCGAGAACAATTTTTGCTATTAACAAGCTGAGGTCTAGAAAATGGCATAAATATGCCAACAGCATAGTAGATAGTTGTTTTCGACAACGGATACAAAAGCCCCCATTTTTCGGTATTGTGTTAAAGTGATGCCGATGTCGACAACTGGAATAAGGTTAAATGTAAACCTTCGTTTTAAAAATATTTTAATACAATTTTTAAGAAGCGCTACATTTATATAAAATCTTGAAAGTATGTATTCGTGAAAACACTAATCTTTACTTTATGCCAAAATTACTTCATTTTGCCCATTTAAACTTTTTTCGAAAAAAACGTTCATACGTTTATATGGAAATTTCCATAAGAAATTCATTGCGATGGAACTACACGTACTAAGCTAAGAACAAGTAAGTTATATTCGGCTGTGCCGAATCTTATATACATTTTACGTACGTACATATGTGTAGTAACAGACACATGCACTCATTACAAGCTGTAAACGAAAGACCATCGATTTGAAATAAAACTGTGCTGAGAGCATAATAAGCAACATGGCACAAACTTTCGTTTATACTTACGTGAGATATCAATGTAAAAATTTAAGATAAGATAAAAAATTTTGAGTAAAAATCTTCTCAAAATATGAAAAATTTTTATACCAAAATTTGTTTTCAATTTCCAACCCTGGAACCATAATTTTGATCTTTGAGGTTTTTAATACTAATTTATTTCTTTATAAAATATAGAACATATTTAATTACCAAAAAAATATCTAGTTTTATATACACCAAAAAAGTTTAAGTTTTGCAGGTCTGAAACAATGATTATTATTTTTCTAATTTTTTATTCTAAACTATTTCTTTCTAATTTTGAAGCAAAAATATTAATTGACCTAGGTACTTTTATGTACAAAAATATTTAAATTGTCCAACCCTGGAATCGTCTTTTTATATTTTTCTGATTCTTTATACATATTTATTGCATAAAATATGTTTAGCGAACAAAGAAAAAAGGAAATAAAGAAAAAACTAGTTTTATTTAGTTATTTTAATATCCAGATAAGTTAAAATTTTCCAGCTCTGGAGCTGGGGTTTTTATTTTTCTACTTTTCTATACCAAACTTTTCTTTCCATAACATAAAATATATCTTATTTATAAGGAAAGAGATAAACTTAATTAACCCTTCTAATAGTATGTTCCCACCGGCATGATTTAGACAAATCATGATGATTTGTGCAAATCATGTTAATTTATACATGATTTACGATACATTTTTCATGTGTATAAATCACTTCAAAATAGTTGATTTATTTTAAATAATGTCGCAAATACTATTTTTCGAACTCAATTTGTGTATGCGACCCTGTGTTACTATTGAAATTTATTCATCCATCAATAGTGATTGACAATTTCGAAAAAAAGACATTAAGGAGTTTTTAATAAATTTTAAATGTTAACTACACGTGAATAAAATTCACATTACAGCTGCTGCGCCCACAAATTGAATACGAAAATTCGAACAACAAATCACTCAGAATTTCGGTGGAAACACTTTGAAGTGATTTACTTAAACCTACTTGATTTAAAGTCGGTGGAAACATACTATAACTTTTATTATCACAAAAAAAGTAAGTTTCCCAAATCTGGAATCATACTTTTATATTTTTCTGATTTCTTACACCAATAAATCTCTCTTAAGAATATAAGATATACTTAATTTATATTAAAAAAAAAACAAAATTAGTTTTAGTAGGTTACTTTTGTATAAAAAAAGTTAAGTTTTCCCTGGGGCCCGTTTCACTAAACTACAATTCTACAAGTCTACAAGTTACAATTACAAGTCTAATTCTTACAAGTGATAATAAATTGTGTTTCATCAAAATTTTCAAAACAATTGTAGCTTTTTGAACTTGTAAACCACAATTTCTACAATTACAATTTATACAATTGTAAAAAAATAAAGAATTTTTATAAATAAATAAATGTGTGAATATATGTATATTAGAGTACTCATGAAATATATGAAAATGTCAAAACTTTTCTTAAATAAATTTGCAACTATGGGTACTCTAATGTATAACGATTATTTGTTTTGATTGTTATGACACATATGTATGTAGTTAGTGTTTGGAGTTATTTGCCACTTGTATTTAAAAAGTTGAAAATTATTATTTTGTAATGGCAAATCAACATAATAAAATTAGTGTGGTGCGGGAGATTTTAGCTGCCAAAGACGTTCTCTTTGGTAAGTTTATCGCTAAACTTACCAAAGAGATGAAAATGGAAGAGTGGGAAAAAGTGCGTATGAGGAAAGTGGAATTAATTGCAGTTACTACGCTTTTTACTACTCTGCACACACTGGCTTTGCTTACACCATGCAAGTCACCTATTGCATGGTATGTGGTTCCTGTTCCTAGCCAGCGTAACGTTATCAGCAGCTGCTGTTGCACCGTGAGAGAATGGGTTCTATTTCTCTCTCTCCAGTATTGGAGACAACAAATGTATCAGCAAAAGAAATTTGTCCCGTTTTAGCCTGAAACGCTCATTGTACTCCAACGTGGATTCCAAAAATTCGTATTCAAGACGTGGTCTAAATATTCTTCTTTTTTTTAATGCGATTTCATTATCGCTTTCATCACTGGAATCATATAAAAGGTTCATTTTGCATTCAAAAAAGATATGAACAATTTAATATTTTATAGTATGTTTGACTTGCACGCGTGTTTATTTGTTTATAAAACATGATGATTATCGACAACCCATGTTGCCGCTTATCGATAATTTGTAATAAGCAAACAATGTGACATAGTTTGTTTTATTATAATCAATTAATAAGTGCTAATTAATATTGGTTTAATTTTGTGTTTATTTGAGCTAGTTTTTATTAAAAAATAGTTCAAAATTCAATTTCAGTTCAATTTATCATTCACTTGTAACTTGTAAAATTTTTTTTGAGAGTCTTCGTCGACCCTAAGCTTTTTTTCTACAATTCTACAAGTGTACAATTGTAAATTTATTTTGGTGAAACAAAACCACTTGTAGAAGTATGACTTGTAGAATTGTGAATTGTAAAAATCACTTGTAGCTACAAACTTGTAATTGTAGTTTGATGAAACACAATTATTCACAAGTTCACAATTTTACAGGCAAAAACACTTGTAATTGTAGACTTGTACTTTAGTGAAATAGGGCCCAGTTTTATTCGTACTGAAATATAAAATAAGTTCATTGAACAAAAAAATAAAAATTAGTTTTAGCTATTCAGCTCTGAAACCGTCAGCTCGATTTTGCTGATTTTCAATACTGATCTATTTCGGACCATTCCTGATAAAGCAGTCTTAAACCAAAGTCTCTTCGAGGAGCTTCCGAAAACCGATTTTACGTACATCAGACACACGGATGGATAGAGAGACAGGCAACGCTTATTTGTCTTCTCTATTCATAAGGACCCAGAATATATATACTTTATGGGTATCAATTATTTGTGCATTTTTGGTACAGGGTATAATAATAAGAAATTTGGGTTTTAAGTCTCAAGTAAGCGGAAAAGACAATCATTATTCGCAAAAGCACAGAAAAAAAGTGTTCGATTAGAAAAATTTCATAGTCAAAATAAGGGTTAACAAAAGATAAAAATAGGTTAAGGCGTAAAATAAAAATATGACAAAAGTCAGGGGTCTAAAAGAATTTTAAGTCAGCTACCACGATCAGTTTGTACTTATGGCATTCGCAATGTAAGCACATTATTGCTCCTGAATAAAATTATTAATTTGCCTGTTGATGCAAATTTAATTAATTCCTGAATTCATATTACATATAATTTTTAATTCAATTTAATTGTAGTTTTTCTTTCATTTCCTATTGGAAATGGTGTACACACTTGGGTATTTAATTCCCATTACATTGTAAAATGTTTTTGTCACTGCTGCAATAAAAACAAATTTGTCTCATTTCAAGTGTGAAATTAAAGTAAAAAAGGAGGTTATAATTTTAATTGCTATTTTTATTTGATGCGTTTCAAATGAATTGTGTTTCAAAACACAAAACAACAACTTGTTTTGACAAACAATGAATATTATTTATTTGAATAGAAAATTTTTCATTTTGTGAAGAAATTTTCTAACAAATTCAAAAGCAATTAAGTTGTAGGTATGTTTTTTTTGGACAAATTATTTTATGCAAATGATAAGTAAAGGAATGAGGATGTTAGATTACATTTTTATCGGTAAAAAAGTTCATAGAAAGAAGTTATGTTAAAAGCTATGTTTCGAAGTAAACGACAATTTTGGATGATCAGGGGTGAGCAAGCAAGTAGAAAAAGTTGAAAAAGCTAATGTCTGTCTGGCAAAGAGAAGTCTACCAAGGCAAATTAAGAACTAGGCTGGTGTTCACAGTCATAAAAAAATATCAAATAGTATAATTTTTTATTTTCAAATCCATTATTTAACTATTAACTAACATATATTTAGAAGTCAATACTAAAATCTACAATCGAAGCGATAATCATTAAATTTTTTTTTTGATTTTATCTTTGGCTCGTTTTCAAATGCACGCGAGCCTTAAGAAAACAAAAGACTTAAGACACATACGTCTTTGTGCATCTGGTTGTTGTTAAAAGTCGAAAAGATTTCATTAAAAACTTGTTTTGTTTAATATACCAGATTCATCAAGCAAAAACATTCATCATGTCAACTCGAGAATCATTCATTATTAAAAAATCATCAATATCAAAAATGCCTTAAAAAAAGACACACACATTAATAAGCAGCAATAAAAGTATTTGAAATAGTTAAGCTTAACTTTTCAAGCATAAATTAGATAATCAGCTATCGATAATTTTAGACTGGTAAACATAAAACGGGTTTTCTATGCATGTGCTGCAACGAGCCTTCTCTAACAACATTATTCTGTTACCTAAATTACTCAAATATCTTTAGTTGGGAATTTTTATTGGTATAATAATTATAATAATAACTTAATTTTGATATTCAAAACATTCTTAACAACCCAAAAAAATATGTACGCTTGCAGCAAAGATTTAACTGGATTTCTTTAATATTTTATAGCAGGTGTCTTTTCTATTCATTGATGAATTGTTTGGGTTGCCTACATAAAATGCGTTTTTCAAAACTAGATGAAGTTGGAAAAATAAAATGATAAAAACTTAGAGATCATTGAATTAAATCGGTTTCGTTACCAGTAGCAGACTGTAATTATATACAAACGGTGAATTTAATTTAATTTTCAATTCTGTCTCGTTTCAAGTGTCTGGGATGTTGGTCAATTAAATGCTTATTTTCTTTTTTTTGCTTAACTTTTTATTTCTTATAAATATTTTAAAATCTTGATATTTGTTTGTGTAATAATTTCTAATTTAATTGTACCTAACGCTTGTCAAAATTAAAGAAAATTTATAGTTTTTTGTTGTTGTTGATTAAGCGCGTCTAGATGCATTTAAGCAGCAACAAAATACATCTAGTTCATGTACTTCAAAAAAAAAAAATTTAATTATTTTCTTCATGAAATTTTATGAAAAATTTTCTCTGTTAAAAAAATTTTGGAATTTAGACAAAATTGCCGCTTCTAGACTTTTTGCAGCAGTCGATCCTTTTGGGCTAGTTTAATACTACTTTTTCGCACATATCGGACATATCTCGCCGATAACTTGACAAATGTTGATTTCGAAATGCTTCACCGGTAGATGCTTATTGCTTGATTTTCGATATTTGACGTAGCTACACAAAAAAATTCTAACTGGCATCAAATCGCATAATTTTGGTGGACAATTGATGTTGCCAAAAATACAAAATTATGCATTCTGTAAAGTTGTCATGAAATAAAGCCAAAATAAGTCATATTTTGGGGCTCAATGCATTGTCTTGTTGAAACTACATATGATCTAGTTGTATACGGTGGATTTGGGTCAAATTATTTAATTTTTGCTGATGATCAACCCCATTTAAATTACAAGGGTTTTATCATTTAAATTACATGGGTTTGATCAAAAGTTTGTGACAAAAATTAACTAATGAACGAGATTGAACCAAGTTTAGCATATGGCCATAGCGCTCTGAACTATTAGTAACGGTTCTTCTACATTTTCACTAACAGAAGCAATTTTTTCGGTTATGGGTATAATAAAATTATGATATGTGTAACGCTTCCCAGCAATAAATGTGGCTCATAAACATACAAAAAATTCCGGATGTTATATATCTTAGCGTCATGAAAAATATTTCTAGAGATTTAATTTAGGTAGAAGCTTCTCTATATCTCTCCTCTGATTTCTCTACACACAAAAAAGTAATATGAATGATTTTGTAATATTAATTAAAATATTTGTAGTATCAATTAAAAAATTAATTAAATTTTCACCTATAAACAATTTGATAATATCAATTAAGTTTTTCCAGTCAAATTAATTAATACAATTAAAAATTTAATTAATATAATTAAATTCTTAATTGAAAATATTAATTGGTGAACACTTTTTTCTGTGTACAATGATCATTACAATCTGTAGCCCTCAAGAAGTGATTTACATCATTCATATGTGAAGATGATCAAACGTTTTAATTGGCTGGGATGCAAAAAATATATTAGTAGTCAATGCGCGGAAAACATTAACCTAAGAACATCAGATGATATTGAATCTGCAAAAAAGAAGATATAGAAGGAAATGGAAGGAGCACAGATCACCACAACATAAGACTTAAGAAGTGCACTAAACAACTCCAAGAGGTACTGGCATCTAAAAAAAACTGCATGGCTTAAAAAATATGCGGAAAGTATCGATTTCACACAGACATCAAGCTTTTTCTTGTGGCGTGCTACATAAGTTGAGTTGAGTTTAAACCACCTCTGCGCACTTTGACCGGAGAGAGGGCAAAAAGCGACACATGTACTGGTGTTGCTGAACTCAATCCAAATAAAGCTGCAGGTATTGGTGGAATTAGTAACAAAATGCTCATGAAGTTGACTCGTATTGCAAATGAAATCTTGTTATTACTTTTTAATGACATATTACGATTGGAGTATTATCCACACCACTGGAAGATTACCAAGGTGAAAATGATTCTAAGGCCGGGCAAAGATCTCATCAAGGCTGAGTAATATAGGCCAATAAGAGTACTGTCAACAATGTCAAAGCTAATTTTAATTAATATTATTCTAGCTTCATTTGTTTCTATATTTGTGCCCTTAATTATGAAAGTGGTATAAGTCATATATTTCTCTGGTCAAGATACTTAGTAGATTACATTTGAACAAATCAAAAAGTATGTTTATATTATGCAGCATTTTAATTTAGAGATGTTTCAATGTTTATTGAAGTTTTTCAAAGATTTATTTGATATTCTGAAACAAAAATGCACATGGCTTGGACCACTTTCATTATTAAGGACACATGTATGATTTAAACGGGCTAAAAATCATATTTCCTTGTAAGCCAAATTACATATAATAATTATTAATTAACAAATAACATTAAAGATAGTTTTAAATATTCTGACAAGACATAGTTGAACGGAACAGCCAGCTGTTTTCGAAGGCCACTAAACCTTCATTATCAGCGTTCTTCTGTGTTCACACTGTTCCACTGTGTTTGGTGTCAGTTGATGTACATATATTTCTGCTTCATACACTTAATTTTTATGCAAATGGAATATGTGAATTGTTTTGATTCATCGTATATATTTGAAAAGTTACTCTTGATAAAACTGTCCCCTATTTTAACTGATAATTTGCTTTCAATCAATCAAATCAATTTGCTTTTAGAAGTCAGCCTATCACTATTCAATAAACGCATAGATTATTTCAAGTTATAAGAAAAACACTTGAATAAAAGAAATATTGATTTGCTCTCCTTATTAATGTTTCTCAGGCATTTCATGAGGCCTCATTTGAAAACTGAGGACATATCTACCAATAAACATTCTAAAGCTTTTGGAAAGTTATATTAATCACAACATCACTGTTGTGGAAGAAGACTTCATAAGTATTCCCGAAACTATTTCATCCGGTGTGCCCTTTGAAATCTCTATGGTGCTACGGAATTCAGCTATGGAGCACTGCTTCAGCTTACAACCCAACGAATGCACACACAATTTTAAGGTTAATAACGTCGGCCGAATTTTACATCAAAAATTCAATTTTACATCGTCATTTAAATATGCCACTAGTGACTGAAGAAATTGCAAAATACGCAGGCAAATATTTAACAAAACTCAAGTCCCATGCTAATACCCTTGCTCATAACATCTTGAACTTTACTGGACACAATCGTTTAAAAAATAAGGACACTGAGGCTCTCATAGGCAACGCTCCAGATGAAACTTCTTGAAAATATTTTTGTGCTTTATGTCCGACACTGGTTGAGCCTAAGAATTTTTGTTAGTTAATTTTTGAAGATACAATAAACATGTATGTAAATATTATTGTGCAAAAAAAAACATATGGCAAAAAATTTTTCACAATTTATCACGGAAAGAATTGTGAATGAAAAACAGTCATAACCTTAACATTGTGACTAAATTTGTTTAAGAAATTTCCGATTCTCAAAACAAAATTCTATCAAAATAATTTTTTTAAATGAAGACTAGGAATATAGATAATCATACTAATTGTGACAGGCATTTTAAACCTAAATAAAAAATTTTAAATAGAAACTAATTTGGAAATGGTACACTCAAAATATTTCATAGGTAAAATAAACGAAAAATGTGGTTCGTTTTACGAAAATATTCGTTGTTTTTACGGTAGGAAATTCTACGTAAATAGTACAAATGATATTTGTTTATTTTACGAAATACTTTTTGTCTGCAAATAACAAAATTTTGTATTCTTTTGTAAATTTACGAAACACATTTGCTTAATTCACAAAACCTCTTGTATCTCTGTATCGATTGTATTATCATATTTAATACAAGAGTGTAACATTTGTTGTATGAAATTTTCATATAAAAATGAAATACAATATTACACTTTTATTTCATATGTGTTTAAAATGTTGTATTCAGAGAGAGGCTCTCTGAGAGAATTTGTATGTAGCTTGTTCTTCTTTTTTCATTAAAAATACAAAATACATTAATACACTACACAGACAGTGTTGCCAGAATTTCTAAGGCCAAAATCTGCAAAATTTAAAAAACTTTCACTAAAAAATCTTCAAAATCTGCATTTTATTTTTAAAATCTTCAAAAAATCTTCAAAGCAATTTTAAAAACAACTTTTCTTATATTTTATTCAAAAAATTTACATAGATAGAGATGTCCATGTGTAACATGAATGCTTTTTCATTAACCCATATTTATAAGATTTAAACTCGTCTTAAAATGTATTTTATTTACATTTTTTAGAAAAAATTTTCTTAAAATAACGTTCAATCACATTTTATTTTTTATGAATATAAACCTTTAATGCTCGAAGAAAGTGAATTTCGTTTCTGCTTAAGAAACTCATCAGCAGCCTTCAACCAGAATTTTTTTAAATATGGTAAAAAATTTCATGTTTATAGAACGACTATCAATATGTTATTAAGAATTACGTACACAAACATAATGGGTAATATTTATAAAATTTATTTTGGGTTACAAAATGGTTAACAAACAAATTTCCATACAAAATTTGTTTAATAAAACTTTTGTAAAAGAATCAAGCAAAAATCTTTACAGGCTAACATCTTTGATTTTGAATCCACTATTATTTTCTCCTAACTTTTTTTACAATGAGATGCCAAATTAGTTGAAGTCTGCTGATGAGTATAGTGGCTTTTCCATACGCAAAGTTTTCTTTGCAAAGTCTTGAGTTTGTTGAAGAAAAAAGAATATAGAATAAGATATATTTTTTTTCTCTCCTACAAACTCAAGCCTTTGCAAAGTAGCCTTTGGGTGTAGAAACCCCGTCTTTCTTTAGGACAAACGAAATGCATATAACCAAGAAACAAATATAAATTATTTATAGTTATGTGCAAAAAATATAAAATTAATGAGAAAAGAAATCGGATAAAAAAAATTATACAAAAAATTCATTTAATTTGTTGCATAAATATCAAAAAGGAGTTCCAAGTTTTGTTTTATTCAAGTTTACTTGATTGAAAATCCTTTCCACATTCGCAAATGAATGTGGTAAAGACATTACATTTTGACCAAACTTAGAGCTGCAAAATCTTAATCTAATTATTGTTTTATATCAGATATTCTATTCCAGAAGCTTGCCAAAGTTACTTCTTCTTTTTCTTTAATGATGTCTTCTAAGTTAAAAAATTGTAACTCTTTAAGCTTTAAGTCGTTCACACATAAAAGAAACAAAAAGTAGTAGCAGTAATAGGAACAATTTAAAAAAATGCACTATAATTGGAGTTGAAAAATCTGCGTTTTTAGGCCAAAAATTTTCAAATCTGGATTTCATCTTTTTGGCAGGTAAAAATCTGCAAAATCCAGATACACAGAAGGTGTTCACAATTAAAAAACAAAACGTGTATTTAATACACAAATACACGATAAAGATTGTTGTGAATTAAGCAATTGTTTATATTACAAAATAAATTCGTGAAAGATGGAACTTAATTTTGTGTTATATAAGAAATTTTTTGTAAAATTCAAATCTTTAAAATATTAAAATCTGCAAAAAAAATAACATATTGCAATCTTGTAACAATAGGAAGAAAAATATAATGTAAGGGAAATTGTTACAGCCTCTGTATTCCTCATACATCACATACACATACATACATATTTTGCATTGAAACGCACGAATCAAACTGGGAGGAACACTGAATTTTTCATTGCGAACTTCCAATAAACACATTTGTTCATATCAAAAGTAACATAACACCGCTCTAGAACAAAATTCTGTGAGCGTAATGAATGCTGCGATGAATTTATTTCTACATCTTACGCCGATGAATGACGAATATACAATTTTCTCTCTTTTTGCACAAACAATAATTACAATAAAATAAATTATGCAATTATCAATTATAAGATCTTTTACGTACATATTATTCGTTGGTGTGCCGTGGAGGAGATTCGTCGTTCGTTCAAGTTCTTTTCCCAGCATAAACCAGAAACAAATTTTTTATTAGAATAATTTTTTTTATTAAAATTTATTTAAGAAATTTTTATGCAACATATACAATGACAGGAAAATAAATTGGAAAATATTACATAATAAAACAAAACGACAGTTTTTATTCTGATATTTCAAAGAAATTTTCGTAAAATTCACGAAACTTGTGTAGATTTAAGTATTGAACACATTCACCAAAGCAAGCTACCGGCCAAGGCACATTCACCAGGTAGTAGCGGAAATGCAGCTGAGCTATTTTTTTTAAATTAAAGTTCATCCGAAACTTCAAAAATTGTTTACGAAAAAGAAATTAAAAAATATGTTAAAAAAATATTTTATTAAAAAAATTCTTTGAAAATAAATTTAAAAATACGAAAAAAAACTATTAAAAAATTGTGGAAAGTGCTAAACATTGCAAATTTTGTTATTGTTTTGCTATTTTCGCGGCAAATTTGTGCCGTGAAGAAATTTGTTCAACTTTTTGTGAATAATATTTATTATTATTGTGTTACAACAAATTCTATTTTTGATATTTTGGATTAACTAAATAAAAGCCATGTTGTTTTTTTTCATTGTTGTATTTTTTCATTGTTCTTGTAATCCTGATACCTGGAAATAAATCTGCCTCGTTATCCATGCTACCTTTTTCGTTGTAGTCAAATTAAACTAATTTATATTTTTTATGGCTACAATCATGATACAATAATATAAAGGTAAAACCATTCTCTCTTTTCGTCGCCATATTAACCTTCTGACGTTTGTTAAAATTATTTTTTACTCTCAGAATTAGTGCTACCTTATTCATTTATGAAATCCGAGTTTTTGATTAATTTTTTGACTTTTGTTTATTTAATTTAAAAATATTGAATATTTCATAAAATAAATTAAAAAATTAAATATTTCATAAAAAAAAGAAAAAATACAGCAGCACCAGCAAGGGCAGCACCAAAGATACAACAGCAATCACAAAGTATACAGCGGTTACATATTTTGTGGAGCAATTTCAAGGAAATTTCAATCTGAACAGCCCCTGCGCTACTTCCCAATCAAAATCGGAAATTTGTCTTCGTGCTACGTCTAAGTCATATGTACAATGTGGAAATGAGAACGCAACAGCCAACCCAGAACAAATTTAAGAGTTTTTAAAACTTTTTCAACTCAAATCCAAATGTCAGAGTATGTGCATTTGGTGCTTTGCATTATTATCAGATTTGTACTGGTTGTAGCATCCCTCCAAATATTATTATTATGGTCCTTTTTAAAGAGAAATTGAATAATTGTAACATGGCCCTATGCTTGCAAATACGAATATTCGTCGTAGGAAATAAACACATTTACGTATATAAAAATACACACCATCAGTACATTGCACGAAAATTTATTTTCTTTTTAACAGTTCGTCAGCCCAATATTGGTTTGTAGCATATGCGATTTTTAATAGATTTTTAGGCTTGATTCCGATTTTACAAATTCTCGTGAATTTGCAATGTTCGCCATGCCATGTAAGCAAGTTCTTTTCAAGTATTCTGCTTAACAATTTTTGGTAATTTTAACCAAACATATTATGTTATGATGCTTTTAGCAAGTTTTAGCCAATATTCGGGATTCTTTTGCCGAATTTTTGATATTTTTTAAGAATGATGTTGCATCCCTAGCCGAGAAGCTTTTTTTATTTTCAGGTGAATTAAATAAAAAATCAAACATTTGCTTACTTTTGTAGGTCATATTACACGCAAATTTAGTTATCCTCATGTCCAATTGATACAACAATTAAAAAAAAATATGTATTAAACTATAATTTCTAAACTCAAATTACACATTTCAAAAAACATTCCTAAATAAAAGTTACCATTATATGTATGTGGCAACGTTTTCCTCTCTGTTTACACAAAAACAGTATTCAAATAATTTGGGTAAAAGTCATAATTAATTTTAAATGTCAAATGTGGTTTTACCTTTATATTATTGTATCATGGCTACAATCTAAAAACAGTGTTGACAGTATAGCAAAATATGTTAAATAGATTATTGCCAAGAAATATTTTTTATAAAGAAATAAAAAAGTTTACAAAATTTTAATGTTAATTGCAAAGGTATTTGTATTTTTGCAAAGCGTAAAAGCGACAGTTCGCAAAAATTTTAAAAGTTAAAAAAAACTCCAAATTCAAAAAATTCGCGAAAATTTATATATTTCACAAAAAACTTCTAACAGTGGGATGATGACAAGGTTTAATAATATTTTGAAATCCTCAAAATTGTTAGGAAGCAAAGTTTGCAGAAAAAAATCGCAAGAAGTTGCAAAATTTTAAACAAGCCATACTATTGATGGAAAAATCACCAAAACTGCAATTAAAGCAAAAAGTCGCATTTAATGCAAGCTTTGCAAAAACAATCGCTAAAATTTGCAAAATCGGAAGCAAGCGCTAAAATTGATTCGAAATCGCGAAAGCCAATAAAAATATAAAAAGTTTGGAAAGAAACGTGAAAAACGCGAAAAAAAATCGCAAATTAGCGAAAAATTGCTAAGCATCCCAGTGAAAAAAATGGAAGTCATTCTAGTGGAAGTACATTTTCATTGTTTCCAAAAAATCGATATTTTTAATTTGCCGAGAGTGAGCAAAAAACCATGTAGAAGCTTATTTTAGTCACACAAAACATTGTAACTCCTCCATAATGTTAGAAAATACTCACCGGAATTTTAAAATTAAATTAAATTAAATTAAAATTAATTTTTTTAAAGAAATTTATGAATTATTTTTAGTCTAAAATTTAAAAGTTATTTGCTTAAATTTACATGAAAATACTGTTTCGGGCTTAAATTCGTATAAAAAGAAACGAATTGTTAAAAAAGGCAACTATTTACCCTTTTTCCTGGATGAAAATATTATCATAGAACACAAAAAAGGGAATTTTTCTTAATATCGCTTCCAATTCAGTGACCAGGCATCGAAAAAGAGAACTTCTTGCAATGACAACCCTATGTAAAAATCATTACATCGGATCGAAATTTGCACTACTTCCGCATTGTAAACTCTACATTTTCATGACTTTTTTGGAGTCTCTTTTTTTACTTGGAAATTACTAAACATATAAATAGTAAAATTCGCAAAATATATAATGAAATAAACTGATTTGTTTTTATATTTTTGAATAAATTATTTTATTTTTATAATTGTGAAATATATATGTATTTAAAAGAGGCACCACTGAAACATATATTTATGGTGCGGCTGCGGTCTTCAAAATGATTCAGTAGCTGGCTACCAGGCAACATTTGTTGCCTGCGGCACTTGTAGTCCTGTAGCCTTGTAGCCTGCTGTGGTCTATGTGTTTAATGCATTAAGAATAATTTTGTACTGCAAGGAAAATGAAAACAAAACAAAATTTGTTTATTATTATTTATGTTTATTTATTATTTAAAATTTCTAATTTTATAAAATATTTTTTATTATCTCCTAAGTTCTATAAAATAAACGAAATACATGCTACTATATACGAAAATAATTGTATGAAATAATTTTTGTAACTTAAAGAAATTCGTAAATTTACGAAATCTGTTTTCCTGTACGTGCAATGTACGTAAAATGTACAAAAATTTCTTTTATTGCACAAAAATTAAATTACGAAAAAGTTTTTCGTATTTTTAAGCATGGAATATTTTGAGTATAGAAGGAAAGTTTGTATGTATGTGGTATATATAAACTTCGCTAAAGAGTAGAGCCGAAATCAATTCATTGTAAGTAAATGGGGCATAAGCTGTTGCGTGATAAAAGCAATCCGTTTGCTTTAAAACACTTCACATTTAACAACCCACTAAAAAATTTCAAAAAAGGTAATCGGGTTTGGAATTAAGCATTTTTGGTGGAAGCACTTCCCTACTGGATTAACAACTTAATAATTTTAACAAGGCATGAGACTAAAGTAGTCGATTCTTGAGAAGCACTTACTTTTTTATTTGGCAACTTGTTCACGTAATCTATTTGATTTAAAAAAAATCATTCTCTTCATTTAGCAATTTGTACATATAATAATTTTTTTAATTTTAGGTGATGTGATTTGTAAGCGAGTAATGAAATTTGGTAATCAGAAAAGTAAGTCATTATATGGCAAGTAGTTGTGATGGTAATGTGTATTTTTTGCTGGGAAGTTTCGTCGACTGCCAAACGCAATCTGCAGACAAATAATTAAAATGTTAAGAATCTTTGATGGCCAAAGAATGCAAATGATTTTATAAGTAAGATTCGTATTTACATTGTTTTTATGCCCATTGAGCATACAAAAATCCCCAGCTATTTGAAGTAGCTATTTGATGCCAATGATTCAGTCTTCATTTTCAAGTACTGTCCGATATGAGACATTTTTGCTAGTAGCTCATTCGTGATGTTAAATTTCCTGTTTTTAGTCAGAATAAGATTTTTGCACTACCTACCAGATTTTATCCTTCAATATTATATTTTTCGATTTTTTTTTGTTAAGAAATTTGTTCTTGTTTTCATGGTTAGGGATTGTCTTTATGTACTTATTTCGATCCCGGTTATGGAACTCATCAGTAGACTTCAAACCAAACAATTTTGAATTTATCAACTCTTTTATTTTTTATTTAACTTCATTCAATATGCAAAAAAATACTTTAAGATTTGAATTTTTGTGACTATGTTAGGAATACAAAATTAAGACCGAGACATGGAACTCAGTCATAACAAAAATTGTGACTGACTTAAGACTTTTTCTGTGAATAAGCATGAAAAGTAAGTAAAGTGGTTGACAATGAATTTTAATTAAGTTTAACAAATATTAATTGATATTACATCTTGTTTAATCTATATAATTCCCTTCTTGTTGATTGTAACATGATTTTCTAAAAAATGGCTTAAATATCCGATCAGATAATTTTGGCAAGTCTAATTCACAGGTTTTGCAGGCTCTTAGACACTGTTGGCGAACACCGGATAATGTAGAGGTCTCAAAAAATGCTACATTCATATTTTTATAATGATATTTTGTACGTCCACAGTTTGAAATATGCAACTCATTTTTGCTTTCTTTAATACAACAATACATTTACAATGCATTTCATTGCTTTTCAAGATAATCAAATACACTGTGCAACAGGGAAATTATTAAGCGGCTCTCATGTATAAATTTTGTTTTCTTGGAGAGAGAACGAAAATACCTTTGGTTTTTTTAGATCACTTCGGAAAGTGTTTTTATAACGGTAAACATAAAGAAACCCTGTTTTTTTTAGAATTTCAAATTGAGAAAGTTGTACCTACTTTGTTTCCCAATGGATTTCAATTAATTATTATTTTTTTAAAGAAGCTGATATTATCTTTCAAACAAGACATATCTTTTGTAAGTCGGTCTATGACTAAGGCTATGGCTAAGTTATAGTGGCTGAAGTGTGAAAAAACACATAAAAAAAATTCCTCAGGCTCTAAGTTGGTTATGAGAAAAATTTTTTATTTAATTTTTCACACTTCAATCACTATAACTTAACCATTTATTGACCTATTTACAAAAAGTATGGAAACAAAGAAGGTATGACTTTCTCAATTTGAAATTCTAAAAACCCCGGTGCTCACAACATTTACCGTTATGAACTCACTTTACGAAGTGACCTAAAAAAATAAAAAAATTTTCATTCTCTATGGACTTCAACAAAACAGAATTAGTACATCAGAGCCCCTGAATAATTTTTTTTTCAACTATTGTATCACAATTTTTTTATTTGTTTGAGTTTGTAAAAAAACTTCTGATATAATTTTTCATTAAAATATTCAAACAAACAGATGGGAAATATTAAATTAATACGGTAGCACGATTTTACCGGAAACTTCATAATACATACACATATTATCAGATGGTTAATGTCAAGAAAAATTATATATTTATATCATGAGTAAACCTGCGATAATTTTATTTTTAAAAGTATCTACCGTTCGCAAAGTATCTTTCGAAAGCCACTTTTTTAAATGCACGAGACAGTGTTGCCAAAATTTTGCAGGCATTTCTCACCATATAACCCCTGAAACCCCGCTAAAAACCGCTATCTGAATAAAAATAAACGCTAATATAACCGCTGATTTTTTTATAACCAACATATGTATTTTTTATGGTAAAAAAAAAAGAATAATATAAATTTTATAAAATATGTTTACATATGGATAGATTTATGTATGTTGGAATCTCATAATTCCCCAATATTTGTAAGCAAGACTCAGCCTACTCTTTGAGTAGGTATTTTATTTCCTGCAGAGTTTCCATACATTAACATCGAACCAGTTCCTGTGTTCTGTAACTTGCGAGAAGTTTTCGCGTTGAGAAAAATCAAACAATTACATTCGTTGTCCTGTTTTTCACAGGCTGATTTATATACAACCTGAAATAAGCTTAAAAGAAACATGAGCAACTAAATTTTTCGTTAGTCATCCTGTGTTTCACAGAATGACAATAAACTTTTCGTTTGGAAAAGTTCTCACCAAAGTTACAGAGCATAGGCACAGGAAAAAGTAGAATCCAAGGGCATATTCCATCTTATAATATTAATGTTGAAGTTGACTCAGTATATTTTCAATATTTTAGACTCTAATTGGTCTACACGTGTGGGATAATATCTTGCCGTTTCGCTTGAAGTTTTGTAATATAATTTTAATCTCGAATTAAATTTTATTCACTAATTATGAGACTTGTTCACTTTTATACTCGTATGTATATACATATGTTATTATTTTTAACCTCTTAAATTTTCACATTATACTACACGACCACAATATGTAAATTTTTTATTTGCAAAAAAGTAACGTTAGTTTCTTTTCGCTGTACGTGTTTATATAGAAAAAAACTCGACATAAATACCAAGGTACGTGTCGCATTGCTGCGTTAAATATACTTTATTTTGATTCAATACCTTTCTTTATAAGTTTCAGAAAAACGCTGAAAATCCGTCAACTAAGAAATTCTTCCGCTAAAATTCCCGCTGGTGGTTTTTTAAATAGACTTGCCGCTAATGACAGCAAAATACAGTCATATATAGCGGGAAAACCACCGTTTTGGCAACACTGGCACGAGAATTGCCTAAAATATTATTTTTTGTAAAAGTCATTTTTATAATTTTTGTCATTACTTTTGTAATTAAAAAAAAAATTATTTAGTTATGTGATGACAATCATTTTAGATACAAAAGCGATATGAAACAATAAAAGTTGTGTTAAACTTGCTACTCGTATAATCGTAAATTTCAAATTTGCTATTGATATTGTTATTTTTTTTCATTAATTGTTGATGAATTTCAATTCATACCTCTTTTATATTGTTAAGATATTATATTCTATATGCTTTTTAAAACTCAATAGTTTGCACTTGGCTAAAAAATGATTCTCAATACGCATCGGAATTCCACACACATTTGAAAACGATAATTCTGAAAACTATTGTTTTCATTAACACATCTCACTATTTTTTTGTTCCAAATTAGTTTTGAAAAGTCAATTTTTTTAAAACGATTTTTTAAGAAAAATGTAACAAATGTCCTGTTTTGTAGTGACTGCTTTAAAAAAATACTACGTTGACTTGGTGAAAATACTTCTTAAGAATATTCGCGCCTTAAAAAACCATTTCTCGCACTAAATACATACATATGTTTTGGTAGTAAGATGATAGATGCGTTCGTTGCCTTCAGACACATAAACTAAGCTATTATTTCAAATTGATTTATCAGGTGAAATGGAATAATTGTTTGCACTATCGAATTACTACGCATGTCTTGTGCAACTAATTTTGCAATTAAAATAATATAAAAGTCATTTTTATTAACTAGAAAATTAATTTGCACTTAACATTAAAGTTAAAGGAAACTGAAGCGCCAACACCTTGTGCTCCCTACAACTCAGTGTGTGTTTGTAAGTATGTGTATGAATGTATGTGTGTGATTGTATGTGTATCTTATTGTTTTGTATCATTCATAATGAATGATATGATTTATGCTGTCTTCAGTATTTGGCGCCAATGTCGGTTTCTTTTAAGTCTCTTCGAGGATGCATCTTTTGATTTTAATTTTTTTTTTGGATTTTAAATAAGACAAAAAGAAATTTGGTGTTTGGTTTTTTCTGTAGTATGTTTTCATAATGATTTGATGAGGACTACAAAAAGAATGATAAGATTGAGCCGACTTCAAAATAAAATTTTAACCAAAAAAAAAAAATAAGAAACAAAAAACAACAAAGAGGAAGAAATCTAAGAATAAAAACACACTACTTGATGTTTGTGTTAAATTTATTGATAATTATAAAATCTCAAACGAAAGAAACTCCTTTAAAAAAATGTATATTCGTGGTTTGCCTCCTAAAAACTTCAAGGAAAAGTTGAAAGTTAACACCTACAATCGTCAAGAGTTTTTGATGGAAACGTGATTTTGAAACTTATTTCTGAATAAAAACTAAAATTGAGTATAATGAAAAGAAAGCGCCAAGTATGATTTATAGTTTAAGTCAAGGATATGCTTTAATGTAATATTTACAAATGATTTTCAACACTATCAACAATGTTACATTTTGCTAAAGCGAAAAACAGCGAGCGGAACAAATTTATGTATTTGCAAAAATAGTTCGCCAAAATTTCGCTGAAAGCAGGTCATTTCCATAAACTAAAATTGACATGTTTATTTTCCACTAAATGTCATTTCCATACACTTTAAAAACCTTTTACTTTTTTATTATTATTATTTTTCTTTCGCCTTTGATTAGCATGAAGTGTTAATGGTATTTAGGGCACTCTCACCCTTTTTGAAGTGGCATGGCTGCACTTCCCGTACAAACAGGCCAACAAGTAGTTGAGCCACCGTTTCCTCTTTGATTGCTACCTGCTGTTTCCTATGGCTCAACCATGTTAATCCCCCATTGAGTTTTACTTTTTTTTTATATTATTTTGATGTCGGTTAATGCCCAAGTTTGCTTTAATATAATTTTAAAAATGTTTTAAGGTTTCTTGCTTTTGTCTTACTGTTTGATTTCACAGATAAAATAAAATATGCATGCAAATCCTCTGCAAAGATTTGAATTTGAATCCCTTCTTAAATCTAGGTCACCTTTTGAAAGTTAGCTGCAGGGATTAAAACTCATTTGTTTTGAATTTGTTCTATTAGAAGGATGTTTGTTGATAGATTTAGATCTAAGATATTATAATGAGTTTCTAATATTAATGATTTGCGAGTAGTAGAAGCGCCAGATTGAAGCAATTGCTTGTACTACGCGTTGGAAAAAATATTATACATATGCATAAATTTTGCAGCATGTTTGGTAATTAAGATAGCGACTAATAGACAACATGAAAAAACATCTTGATTTTCAAATGGAAAGCATCTAAAGTGCCTTTAAAATATAATAAATAAAATATGTATAGAAAATTTTTTCAAATTTACAAATTTCTGTGCTTCTGTTTCGAGACAGTATTTCAAGATATTTTAGAAATCTACTACAATATTAAAGTATTTCTTTTCCTTTTCCTTCTAGCATTTGCCAAGAGACTGACTACACCTAGCAAATCAGCTCAAGTTATAAATGAATCTTATATATTAATAAAACATGATTGTGCCACATAATAATTTGGCTTATAAATAAATTGGATAAACCTAGCTCTGGTATGTATTATTGCTGTATTTGAAATTACAGCTCAAATTAATTTTTTAACTTCAAGCTATTAACAATAATAAGTGACTGATTTTAACCTGGTTTATGTAAGTCTAGCTTTGTTTAGGTAATGCTAGTCTATACCGACTATTTTTACAATGATGTCCGTATGGGTGTATGTATGCTGGTGTTCGTGTGTCTAACGTCAACCGTATCCACATACTTTTAAAGAAGTTTGCTATTTTATCTAAAAATAGAGGTTTAAAATAAATATATCTCTAAAAAATTACAAAAAGGATTTCATTCCATAGAACTACCTTTTTAAAAATAGTGGTTTACAAAAAAAAATATTATAAAACAGGTACCTTAAAAAAAGTACCTAAAAAGTATTATTTGAGGTTATGTACCTTAACATTAAATTTAATTATAAATAAATTTATTTTAAAAAAATTCGAAATCGAATTTTGGATTGATTATGGTTCATTTTATCAAAATACACATACATTCACGCAAGAATTTAGACTTCTGCGTTCAAAAATGACGACTTTATTAAATAAATTCAAACGGACGTAATTACGAATGCATCTATTTTTTATTGCCAAGAACGTAAATAACAGAAAAACTTAAATATATGTATATAAAAAGGAAATAAATGCTTAAAAACATACAAGTACAGATACTTTAAGTAAATTTCGAAGAACATGTTTAGGAACACTTTATTATTATCGATTAAAAAATGTTCTTTGTTTCTCCTGTAAAAAATATAAAAGTGTAGTTACGTCCGTTTGCATTTAAGGTGAAGATATGTAATACTATATATGGAGTTTTTTTTTTTGCTTTTTAGCGATTTTTTCGTTAAAACATTGTTTCAGCATTTTTTTTATTTTGGAATTTTTTTGTTTTATAATTTTTCGCATACCTTAAAATACCTTAAAAAATTACACTAATAAAAAAAGTTTTTTTTTCAGAATTAATCTTTCTAAAAAACCATTAAAAATATTACGTGTTAGAAAAATTATCTTTAAAAAAGAAACCTTTATAAGAAGTTACTTAAAAAATATTTAGATAGACCTTCTTTGAAAACATATACAAAAATACCCTTTTTAACAAAGTATCCATCTTTATAAGGCAATTTTTCAAAAGAAATCATATATTAGGAAAAATTAAATTTTTTAAATGAACTACTTTATTGAGAAATATAGGTTTAAAAATCACAGTTTTAGGAAAAATATGATATGTTTATAAGAATGCATTTAATTAAAAATAATGAGTGATTTTTTAATAAAGTACAGGTTGGAAAAATTACTTTTTTGCAAGGATTATTTTTTTTAAGAACGTATCGTTTTATAAAAGTACGTTTTATACTAAATACATAAAAATATACTAATTTGTAAAAGTAGATTTTCAGAAAAGTAAAAATGATTTCACAAAAGCGTAAAAAGTATCCTTTTAGGAAAATTACCTTTTTTGGAAAGGATTACCTTTTAGAAGAAGATACTTTAAAAAAAAGTTTATTTGTATAAAAAAGTACTATTATTAAAAATAAGTATGTACCTCTATGTAAAAGTATTTAGTTGAAAAAGAGCCTTCTTGAAAAGGTAGTTAAAAATGTTTTTCTATATAAACCTGTTTTGTTTTTCAAAAAGTACTTCTTTGAAAAAGAGCCATGCTGAAAATAACCAGTTTTGAATACAAATGACTTAAAAAAATAAAGTTATCTCTTTTACAATTAACAATTTTTAATAAAAAAACCCGACTGTGATTAACTTTGAACCGTTAAATATCCAAAATGGTCATTTGAAATACAAAAACATAAGAGAAACCTAGAGTTGATTTTAAAGTATGTGTTGAATGATGCCTCCTATTTGGTATAAAATACTGTCATATATTTAGTGACACTGCCAGGATGAAGACATATCGATTCATGTAAGAATCACTAAAATCGGTCTATACGTTCGGTTTATAGAGTGAGACAAAGGATCATATATCTATACATAAATACATACACTTTAGCTGTCCACAATAGCGCCAGATGCCGAACATCAATAGGCTTGTTATACATATGAATACACATACGCTTATACATTTCTCTGGATTTTTTCTCTGTGGGCAGCTATGACATACACATGCCCTTCTTTACGTCGCGCAGTCGTGTAAAATAAGGATACGCTTCATAACAAGAGATGAATATCACTTAAAATCTACTTAATTATATTTCCAATTTGTTTTTGAGTTTGTAATATTTAATAAATAGATATGTAACCTAGAACTGAGCACAAGCCATGAAAAAGCACACAGTATTGTATTTTTTTTTTCAAAAGCGAATATAATTTGCAGTGGTAATTGTAATTGAGTGTAAAGCAAATATAGAGATAGATATAGCCAAAACCAAACAAAAAATTTCCTATATAAAATAAATCGCCAAAATTTAAAAAGCACCAAATTAAAAATAATGCCAAAAACCTAAAAACTCGCCAAAACGAGAAAAAAAGCACCAAAACTAAAAAAACGTCCAATTAAAAAAAATGTCAAAAACCAAAAAAAAATCTGTAATCGAAAAAAGCACCAAATCAAAAAACGTCAAAAACGCAAAAAACGGCAGAACTAAAGAAAACCCTATTGAAAACGCTTAAAACCGAAAAAAACCCCAAAAACGAAAGAAATTCCAAAATTATATTTTATATAGGCTAAAGTTCATATAGTATTACTACGGAACCCTTCGTTCGCAAGTCAGAGTCGCACTTTACTGAATTTATTTTTAGTAAATGGAGACAGAAATAAAATGTATCGTTAAATTACAGTCCTAACTATAAAGTTAAATACAGAACATGTTCAGTTTCATTTCCCTGAAACCGTTCCTTTGAGCTCAAGAAATTCCAAAAAAATTTTTACAAAAATCTATACTACATAAACGCACTTTGGTAATGGGTATATAAGATTCGGCACAGCCGAATATAGCACTCTTACTTGTTTTTTAGAGTCTTTAATTAATAAATTATTGAACTTAGAAGAGTATCGCATTCGAACTAACACGCTCAAAGAATCTACGTTGTTTGTTTTTTCTTTTACACATACACATATTTTTACACTTGTGTGCTCATTTTATATTTCTCAATCGGTATGCAGTAGTGAAATATTCTTCGACACTACAATAACTAATGCCCTAGGTTGGCAGATGAAAAAATGCTGTTGCATGCTTTTGGTAAAACGGAATAACAGTTTTATTGTTCTCATAAAGTCAAGAGCACTAAAAAGAGAGCCCAATTCATTAATGTATGTACATATATGAAAAAGTTGAAGCAAGCGAATGACTTGTGCTCAGGTCTAATATGTACATAAACTTTTTCTTAAAAAAAAGTCTAACGCTTTCTAAATTTTCCTAAACATATACATATTTCCTAACATAGACGTTAAAAATAGCAGCTTAACCTTTTTTTTTAATTTATATAAGAAACCGTTACGCAGTTGCATGCACTGCGAAAAGAAAACTCCCCTCAAATTGACATGAAAAATTATGATGATGAAAAGTTCTTCATGTTAATGGTTTCGCATGTCAGTACATTTCTGTTTTTTGCTTTTGTAGGTGAACAGTTTATTTACACGAACTCGGTTATGTAAAATTAAGCCGAGTTTGTTAGAGCAACCCAGAAAGCACAACTAACTCGTTTACATTCCAAATAGTTTTGAAAGCAGCATAAGGAAAATGATAAAAATAACTGGGAAAAGAAAAGATTTCATTCAACATGTATGCAAATTTTGTATGCAGGCGCTTAGTGCAGCAACTTATCAAGAAAATAACTGTTGAATATGATATTAAAAATGTCTTGTACGATTTGTATGCTGTTGTTATTCTTTCAGCTAAATGAAGCAAGAAGATTGAAGTAAAAAAAATATATGTATGTATATTTAATTTGAGAAATTTCCTTGTCGTTGCATTTACATACATACATATGTACATACTGTACATAATACGTATGTATGTATGAATATATATGTACATATGCAAGTATGTGCTGCACAATAATAAAAAAGGTAATTGTGTGAAAGAAAGTTTGCGAATGGATTTTTGAAGTTTTAGCGGGTGAGATAAAAAGTTGCCATCGGTAGTTGCCATTGCTGATTATATTCCTAATTTTCAAAAGTACAGATTTCGTAGCGGTTCCATAGAGGCGTTAACAGAAATTAAGACTTTCCTGCGTCCTTCACATATGAACTAGAGACCTGCGTAAACAGTCTTGAAATGTAAATACGTCATGTTTTTTAAATTTATTCTCGTGGCATGTATCCCTGCAAGAAACGACTGATGGTAACTAACACAAGCAAAATTTTTTCACTAACACATTTGCAATAATTTTCCATTGAATTCAATAGTGACAGTCAATTGACTAGTAATTTTATTTATTAATTATAGTTACTTCACTATGGCATATATGTTAGAGTGGGACATCTAATGTACACAGAAAAAAGTAAAAACAAGATTCAATTAAAAAAAACAAAGATTCAGTTAAAAAATTAATTAGTTTTCAACCAATCACGAAAATTGTAGTATTAACTCATCCATTTTAATTGAAATTTTTTTTGGTTTTTTCAATTAAAAATATATTACATTAACTAAAAATTTAATTAATGGTTTTCTAAAGATTCAAATAAAATTTAATTGAAATATTTTTGAAGATTCAATTAAAAAATTAATTGAAATATTTTTTAGGATTCAATTAAATAACTAATTACAATTTTTTATAGATTCAGTTAAAATATTAATTGAAATATAAAAAATCTAAGAGAATAAAAATATAAAAATTGTAAAAATATAAAAAATTGTATGTACATATGTATGTATCTTCATATAAAAAATTTAAGAAAATGGAAACATTTGTGTATTGTACCAAAAACCTAACTGATGCATCGCATGTCTTTTGAAGTTTCAATGGAGGAAACTCGTACAATGGCCGCATCCGGTCTTTAATAGTCTTGCGTAAGTGTAAATGCAGAATATCGTCGTAGCCTTTCTTTGAATTGTGTGTATTTTATAATTGGATTTTAAAGAAAGGCTTCGATGTTTTCCATATGTACTTATGCAAGACGCTTTGCATCGAACCCCTAATACCGCCAATGTACTAACTTTACCATCCACATTTGGTCTATAAGCTTGCATTTTTTATCATTATTGTCTTGTTATTTCTCAACAAAAGGGAACAAAATGAATTTCTGTTTTTTATTTTCATATTTAATTTTTATTCAACTTATTTCAAAATTACTACGAGTAGTTGCTGAGTAGTTTTTTCTCCCATATAAAATATCAAAACCAATTAAAAGATTAATTGAGTATTTTAATTGAAAATATTTTTTCAAAACAATGTGGCATACTACAAACAAACGTTACATTATTTACATACAATTAATATTTAAAAATTGTTACCCATTTCAGAGAATACTGAGTTAAGCTCTGTTGATAGCACTTTTTTGTTAGAGCAGCAAAGTCAATTAAAATAAACATATATTCAATTAAAATTTTAATCAAAAGTATTATTTTTTCTAAGCAATCACTTAATTAAAAAAAATTCAACAATAATTTTTTTTGTGTACGTATCAGTTTTATTAAAAAAAAATAAAACTCATTCTGTCAGTAAAAATTTCAATATATAAGTGTTAATAACAAAAATTAAAAATTTTAAAAAGCCCCGATATATCGAAAAAATGTTATATCTTCTAAAAGGCTGGACCGTTTTTCTTTAAACATAGCTAAAAGAACGCTCTCGATCAAGTCTCTTATTTCAAACAGAAAAAACACTACATCAAAATCCGTCTAGCCGTTTGGTCTGTAAGTGGATACGGACAGATAGACCCTTTTTTTGGTCGGGATTTAAAAAAGAAAAGTAAAAACAGTAGTGAATAAAAGGAATTTACAAAATTTAATTTATGCAAAATTCTTTTCAAAATTTTAGATAAGTATTTGTAAAAAAGTAAGATGCGATGATGGTGAAAAGGTGTGAAGAAGGCTACATGCCGTCTAGGTTATTCCGTTTTCTCTAATTGAGTTAAAATTTTTATTAATATTGAATTATATTATATTAATTTTTTAGTTAATTTTAATTATTATTTTTCGAACTTAATCTGTATCTATATTTATGATTTGAACGGGCTAAGGTGCGTAACGCTTTTTAAGCCAAATTACATGTGATAATTAATTATTAATTAGCAAATAATAACAAAGTTAGTTGTAAATATTTTGACAACAGACAGTTGAAGGGAATTTTTATTTATTTTTGATTGTTAAAGTATTACAGCCTATTTTTAGAAAACATAAGCCCTTTCGTTTTAATGTATCGTTTATAAACAATAACGTTTAAAATTTGCTTTTTATAAAACATTTTCAAAAGCTTTCCTTCGGTTTGTCATAAAAAGAGCTTTTTAGGTATAACCAAAAAATCACACTCACAAAATTATAGCAGTGACGGAATAAAAAATGTAAAATCTATTCAAAAAAAATTTCAATTAAAAATTTGAAATGAAATTCATTTCAATTTCATTTTAAATTTTATAAACAAGGGGTAAGCAATTTAATTTTTAATTGATTCAAGCATTCATTTAGAAAATTATACACAGACTAATACAGATTTTTATTGTATTTCGTATTTTCCGTTGTTATTAGAACTATGTTTATTTTTTCCTATAACTTATACTTTTTTTTGACTCAATGATAAAAAATTTTCTGATTTGTTTGACAGTTAAATTATGCAAAATAATGCAAATATTATTTTGTTATACTGAATTTGGTAACAGCAATTACTGAAAGTTAAGTTAATCCGATTATAGAAAAACCCCCATGTGTAAAAAAAACTAACGTGTGCTTCAAGTGTACGTTAAACCCGGTTTTTGTGTGGACATTTTACACTTTAACTTACACTTCAAGCTCACATTTCTCATTTTCTCGTTTATTTAACTATTTTTGTAAGTTAAAGTAAAATTTAAAAGAACAGATAATTGTTTCTTAGAGTTTTAACTCAGTTAACATTTCAACATTAAAAATTAAATATAAATTATTATTATTAAAATGTATATTTAATTTTTAATGTTGAAATGTTAACTGAGTTAAAAATCTAAGAAACAATTATCTGTTCTTTTATGTTTTACTTTAACTTACAAAAATAATTAAATAAACGAGAAAATGTGAAATGTGAGCTTGAAGTGTAAGTTAAATCAAAATGTCCATACAAAAACCGGGTTTAACGTAGATCAAATTTTAATTAGTTTTACATAAAAAATTTCATGAGTGTAGAAAACTGAAAGCTCTTTTGTTGTCAATCACATGAAAATAAATAATTTTTTTGAAAACGAAAACATATTTTTGATCGTTATTTTAAAGAAAGTATACACTTATTCATTTTCGAAAAACAGGTTGTTAATTTTTAAATAAATTTGAAAAATGTTTATTTAAATTGTAATTTTTTTTAAATGTGATTTATACATCAGTACTGATTAGTCAGCTCTGACTATGTTTACTTCAGTTCTGATAAATAATATACTGTGGACTGAGCAGTCCAGATATATGTTTTACTAGTTCATGAAAGAGAAATAAAATCACACGTACACGAATGTTTACATCAGTTTTTTCATATTGCCCTTAACAAAATGATAGAAACTTCTGATCAGAAACGGGCTCTAAATAAAATAATTGTAGCAATTCTTTTAAAATTTTATTCAAAATATCCAGAAGTGCGGAAACTTCTGTTGCTCTAAACCAACAACAGAGATAAAAAAGTTTTCATATAATCGTAAGAGTGAAGCCAGCCACTACTGGCCTCATATACAACTGATATTTATGTTGCATAAACGCCCTACAAGCAGTAGCAACGAGTTAATGTTGCTTGCAGCTAGCCAAGCAACAGTAACTGAACCGAAATGTTGTTGTCAGTCTTTAAGTCATGATTAAAAATGAATAGAGCAGCAGCTTAGAGATCTTCCTTTTTGTTCCCTCTATTCGTTGTTTAAAGCGAAGGCGTTGGTGTTCACTTCAAAATAATCTCGCAAAAAATATAAACTAAACTATAGCCATATGACTATGCAGCAGCATAAACAACCTCTGAAAACCATCATCAATAGTATCGTGATCTTTTGGCATCATACTGCAGGATCTCTAGGTATTGCTAGTGGATAGTTTGTGTTGAAGCCAAGTTGTTCCAGTTTTATATGTGATTTTTTCCACAATATCTTATTCTTATTTTGGGAAACTTTCAATGTTGTTGCTTTTGCTGTTGTTGGTCACTAAATACATGCAGCTACCAGTTAAATGCATGTTAGGTGCGTGCTAGGCGTTTACAAGCATAAACAACAAAGCGAAAGCCACATACACACACACACACACATACACTTACATATATACATATGTAGACATACTGCATATGTGCATATAGACAGACATGATCTCACATGCACTGCGAAGGAAACTAAACCAAATGTTGCACGAGGCAAAATATGTACGTATTCCTGACTTCGCAATTTGTATGAAGACAAAAATGAATATGCATATGATGAGCAACTACAACACATCTATGTATGTACATGTTGCAAGCTTAACAAAAAAGAAGACAATGAGGAGGTAGAAGAAGAAGAAGAAGAAGAAGAAGACAACTAAAACAGGAAAAAGGAGCAGCAAACAACATGTCGTTTTTTGTTGCTAAATGCCGCTGGGTAGGACCTTTTTTGTTGTTGCAATCACAACTTGAACAGGAAAACTCAAAATTCACGAAACAAATGAGCTTTCGCTGTATCGCAGTTAATTCTAAGACTGCTGCTGATGATGAAGCTTCGTTCTCATATAAGCAGTAATAACAACAAAAACTTTATATACACCTGATTCAATTGCTACAGTTGTTGCCCATATTCGTAGAAAACAACTTTTTGGACTTATTTTCGTTTGATATTTTTTCCTTTTGTACCAGCAACTCGCTTACATGCGGCTACTGTATAAATTTCATTGTTTCCTTTTCGCTTTGTGGCCTTTCTCACTGTTGCAGTTTTAATTTTTTGTTCATAATTCTCAAAATAATATTGTTTTCATATTTATTTAATATTATTGCTGTAGTTGTTTGTCTTCTTGTTGCAACAATACACATATACTTATGTACATATAAGTGGCAATTCATGTACATATGTATGTATGTATATAAATGCATATACATATATGCGTGAAATACATACACATGGATGTATATAAAAGTCAGCCTAAGTATTTGTATGGTATAATTATTGCATCCATGTCTTAACATTTTGCTACTTCATAAATTAGCATGCTATGCGCTCATTTGTTGTTGTCTTTGGCATTATTTGGTGCCGATGTTGCTGCCGCTTTTGTTGTTACTGTTGCTGCTGTCGCCTGTCGCCGTTTTACGTTAGTTAGTCTAGTGAACTGTGTTGCTTCTACACATTTTAAATTCATTTATCATTTTAGAATGTGTGTTCAGTCTACACTTGCAAAATCTGCCACAATTGTAACAAGAGCTTAGAAGGATTTTCTTTATTTGTAAAAACTGCGATCTTAATGAAAATGCCCATTAAAATTAACTATCTCTGGAAATTTAGCACAATCTCAAGAAAATTTTTAAAAATTATTAAAATCTAATTAAATTTGTGAATACTGCCCAAAACTGTAAATAATTGATACTAAAATTTTGAAAAATTTAAGATTACAAACAAAAAGTAATGTTAAAAAAAATTATTGGAGTCACTGTGCATGGCTTTAACTGTCAATACAGCCTCGATTCCAGTAGAGATATCATTCTACTGGAATCGAAACGTAGAAACTATAAATCACTTATACATAAAAAAATACCAAAATTTTTATAAAAAATTCTCTTAAACTGTTAAGAATTTTTATTTGTTTTGTTGGTTGAGCACGGTCTATATGCGTTTCGTTTCTGCTCAAGAAAATTTTCAGTAGACTTCAACACAAAGTTTCTTAAAGTAGCTAAAAAAAACTCAGATATTTATAGAAATACTGTTAATATGTTATTAAGAATCACTTGTAGAAACAACTAGATACAAATTCTTAATACTTTAAGGACTGAATGACAAATAAATATACATACTTCAGTATTCTTATATGAAAGTCTCTTGAATTGTAAGTGAATATTTCTTAAAAAATTTGTTTTCTGCAAAAAAAATTAATGCTAAGCTTAGATTGAAAAAAATTAGATCTTTTTGAAAAATTTCTAAATCTAAAGAAAGACTTATGATTTTGGGAAATTAATGTAACAAAAATATACAAAACCTAAGTGAACGTGTGTGTCTCCTCTCAAATAGAGACAATTTTGGCTTCGATAATTCTTGGAAAATAATTCAGTGAGAATTTTGAAACTCTTCAGGACTATTTATTTTAACACTGAAAATTGTATTCTACAAAATAGTGAACAATCTTCAAGACTGCAAGATTGGCACTTCTTATATAAAAAAAATCATTTTCATCACATAACGTATATGGGGCATAGCGCACACAAAGAATTTTAGATAGTAGTTCTTACAGTCCAAAATATTTCAATCAAACTCATAGTTTAATCTAACTTTATTTTAATTCTACAAAAAAAAATTTTTTGTAACTTATGCACTTCAAATCTATAACGTTATATCCGGAATTTTAGTAGATTCAGAATTTAATTTTTATGTTTTTAGAGTTCAGAGCCGTCATTATACTCTTAATTAACTAACTCACTATACATACATATTATTACTTGAGAAGAGACAAGTATTGAACCAGCAACCTTCTGACTCATAGACAAGCACTCTACCCAATATGCTACCAAGCAGCCTGAATCCGCATCGAAATTATTGTACAAACATGTTTATACAAGAACGAAAAGGATCATGAAAAAATTGTATATATGTTTATTTATAGATATGAAATAACAAGAAACCTAATAAAATCAAAAAGATTTCCTTATTAAAAAAATTAATAAGATGCTTTACACATAATCATATAGAAACTAAATGAAAATTATAATAAATACCTTATTGAAAAAATCAATAAGGCAACCTTTTAAACTCAATAAGAAATCCCTATAGTTTACAATTTATAAGAAAACCCAATAGAATCAAGAAGATTTTCTCAACACCGCTTACACGGTGCGACAGTCCAAAAAACCTGGGATCAGACATTATTTTTCTTGTAGGGCTTGTCGAGTTCAAGAAGAATCCAATAAAGAAATATGCCGGACTCCTTCAAATTGCGGATTTACGGTTGAAACCCGGTTTTTTTACCTTTGCGCACTTATAAACCTGTAAATTTGTGGATTGATTTTCAATTTCTTACTAGATTTGGAAAGAAGAAACTTTCTTTTGAATAATATATAATTTATTTAAGAAAACTTGAGAAATTTGGGTGTTGATGTCCAGCAAACACAAATTTTGTAAATTTTTCAAACATTTTTCATTTTTGGTGACGTTTTTATACATTATTTTACTAAGAAACTATAATACTATTGAATCTATTCAAAAAGTTCGTTTATTTACGTTTACAATGTATATTTGGGGTTAAAAATAGATAACTAATTGACTGAGTTATTTAACTTTTCATGAAAACAAAATGTTTACCAAAATGCCTGCACAATGTTTTTGGTGTTGTTTTTATGCACCTTCTATTAAGTTACAACTCAATGTTATCCCTAACACAACAAAAAATTTGTAAAGAGAGTTTTAGTCATTCAAAAATATTGTTTTTTTTTCGTGTTCTTTTTATGCACTTTCCTTAAAATTAGCGAAAACACAACAAAAATTATTGGTTTTTCTTTTAGTATAACATTTTGTTAATGTCTTCTTTTTCACTTTGAATCTGTCTATTTAAAAAAACGTTTGCAATTTAATAAAAATCGTGTGCAATTTAAATTAAAATTAAATAAAAAATGTGTGAAGGGTGCCCCTGTGGCTGAGTGGTAGCGATTCTAGCTTCTCAGCTCAGAGGTTGTGGGTTCAATTCCCACTATAGACCCTGGGTGTTTTCCGCAGACAAGCTAATCGCTTTGCGGGTTGTGTTTGTTCTTTAAAAAAAAACAATAAAGTATTTAATCGTTCTTTTGATACTAGTCGCTGGTACGAACCAGAATTTGTTTGGCAGTATTGCTGTAATACATTAAAAAAAAGAAAATTCAACCTTCGTTTGTTCTGCCCTTTTCTACGCCTATGATTTGGCATCATCAGCCATATCACAAACCAAATGACTGCTACTTTTGTCAAACCGAAGTTTTAGGTCACTGTTTTAAAACGCGCAAAAACATTAAGTGCGCAAATGTTGCGACTGTTATAAAACCGATACCTGTAAGTAATGATCTACCGACAACGAGCAAATCTGTCGATGTAACAGAAAAAGATTTTGAACAAAAAGAGTTCCTTCCATTCAGATCTACAACAATGGTGCGGCATTTTTTATCAAAAGCTGATTTCGACGATCTTGTTCGCGATTTACACTTGTCAAAGGGGCAATCTGAAGTCCTCGGGTCGCGATTAAAGCAGTGGAATTTGGTGGAAAAAGATTTCGTTATAAGACTAGTTCCAATGACAGTGATGCCGTGTATTGCGTTGATGTACCAAAACTATTTTCACAATAATATTGCAGATGAATGGTCACTTTTCATTGATGGTTCATGTAAAAGTAAGTTTTCTTATAAAAAAGTATGACTTTATTTTTATTAATTTAAGATTTTTAATATAACATCTAGGCTTTAAAGCTGTTTTATTGCATAACCAAAATCAATTACCTTCAGTTCCAATCGTATATGCGACTAATACAAAAGAAACTTAAGAAGTGACAAAAATTGTACTAATGTTTGTTAGCTACACCACCCATAAATGGAAAGTCGTCGCTAACTTAGAGGTTTTGACAATTTAATTTGGTATGCAAGGTGTCTACACAAAGTATCCGTGCTATCTTTGTGAATGGGATAGTAGTGCACCGAATCGTTATGATCGCAAAGTATGGCCATCTCGCGAGTCACATAGAATAGGCAGGAAAAAAATTTTAAATGACCAATTAGTTAAAGCTGACGGGGTTATTCTGCCACCACTACATCTTAAACTTGGATAAATGAAACAATTTGTAAAAACAATTTTTTATGTTTAGGATAACATTGATTTGTAAGTTGCATAAAAACAACACACAAAAAAAACATTGTGCAGGCATTTTGGTAAAAATGTTGTTTACATGAAAAGTTAAATAACTCAGTCAATTGCTCATCTATTTTTAACCCCAAATATGTATTATAATTGTAAATAAACGTACTTTTTGAATAAATTCAAAAGTATTATAGTTTCTTAATAAAATAATGTATAAAAACTTCACCAAAGTTGAAATTTTTTTGAAAAATCTACTAAACTTGTGTTTGCTGGACAATAACACCCAACAATATATAATTTATTTATTATATATTATTTGAAAGATCTTAGTTTCTTCTTTCCAAATCTAGTAAGATATTGAAAATCAGATCATTATTAACAAAGTTATAGGCTTATAAGTGCGCAAAGGTAAAAAACCGGGTTTTTAAACGTAAATCCGGATTTTGGAGGTGTCCGGCATATTTCACTATTGGATTCTTCTTTAACTCGACAAGCCCCACAAGAAAAATAATATCCGGTCCCAGGTTTTTCTATTTCATTCAATTTTATATCACTGTGTTATTTTTTGGTGCCAAAAATAACGGAAATTTAGTAAAAAAAATTGTTAATAATAAGATTTCTTCTTGATTTCTTCTTTATTAAAAAATCTTCGCTTCTTTCTAGTGGGATACCGCTCAGCCTAAAAACGTTTAATAGAGAAAGTTTTCATGATTCTATTAGGCAGTTTTTTGTCGGTGTTGAGGTAAATGTTACTTCTTTAAAGGAAGTACCGCATTAAAAAATCAATAGATCCATAAACTATAAACGTTCTCTATATATATATATAGAACAGGCAAAGCAAGCATGGTACATTGTAAAAATATCACTTTGAAGGGTTAATTATCAAAATTTGGAGAAATGTTATTTCGAAAAAAGTTGTTGAAGATAGTTTAATACGAAATATTTTTCCGAGTGGTACAAATTCAAGTTCTGTGACAATAAAGTAAATCAGTTGAAAGCCAAAGGAATCATTAAATACAAAAAATTACTTTAAAAAAACTCAGAAAAACTAAAAGATGTTAATAGGAAAAATTACAATTTGTCAAAAATCTGCAGGACTGGCTAAAATGTACTGCAATTAGAAAGTGAAGAATCCTTTCCTCCGAGCATAATCTCAAATCAGACACAAATCAAAAAACTTTAGGTAACACTTAGAAAATTAAAAAAAATTCAAACTGCAAATTAACATCAATAATTATTAGCTTGCAAATTGAAAACATCATTTAACAAGCTTTTATTGAATTAATTCAGTTTTGTAAATGTCATTGGCAAAAACCAAAAGCTCTAATTTAAAATTGGTAAAACTAAACATAAAGAATACAGGAAAAGAAAATTTTCAAAATCGGAAAATGCATTCAAAGTGTTACACGCCCTCCTCAGCTTTGAAAAGGCAAGACATTTTCTGCTTAAATTATATTCTTCTTTGCTTAGAAATTAATTATAATATCTAGTTCATACATATCAACTTGTTTTGTTTGCAAAAAATAAAGAAAGAAATATATCGCTTGTATACCTTTCTCTTCCTCTCACAATATAAAATCAAGGTTTGAGCAAGAAATATGTCCTAGTTTGTAAAGTATGACTACTTATAAGAAAACTTCAGGCCTCTTTTAAAGCTGGATAACTTTTTATAAATCTCTCAAGAGCATTTTTTTCTTGCAGTGTAATTTTGAACTGAGCACATTATTATGGCAGCTTTGTTAGAATTTGACAGTGCCAATGGCGTTCAAATAATTTTTTTCCTTGCTGTTGTTTTGTTCTTGATGATGTTTTTTTTTACATGCTGCCTGGTAAACTTTCAGGCACATTTAAAAAAACAACAGAAACTACCGATCTGCCAGTTTCAACTCACTCATTTGTTTTATTTTTGCATCAAATTCGTGCACTGTAATTCTAGGAAAAAACCAACATAATTTAAATAAACCAAACAATTCTTTAGATTGCAATTGCAATCGTAATTGTAATAAAAATATCTAACGTTTATTTCTGTTACAGATAAATACACGTTCGTTTGGCCGTTTTTTTAGGAGTCTCTTTGCAAGCGGTAACAGTTTGAAATTGTTTGTGCTATATCCTATTTTTTTATTACACAGCTCATTTATTGCTTCATAGTGGCAAAAGCTGGTTGATCTTTAAAAAAAAACGTTTGAAATTTATTTTATTTTATTTTTTATATGTATGTACATACTTATATATGTATAACGCCTCCAGGGCTGGATGTTAGTGCTTCTTCTGTCTGAATGTCTGCATGTTTAAGAAATTGTGAATGAAAGAAAAAAAGAAATTTTTAATTTTTTGATTTGATTACGAAATCAAACAAGAACGACAACATATTTTTAGAAAGAAAAAGACTAAAAGAAAAAAGAACAACATTAATGATTTGCGTGTCTCAAGGTTCTTTGTTTTTTTTTGTTAATTTTTGTTTGAAACAAATCTTTAAGCAATTCAAGGTGGCAAAAATATCATTATTTCTTTTAAATTTATTTATCTAATACATACATACAATCAAATTAAGTTATAGAAGCAGGTTTATTCTTAAGCTTTTCATTTCAAACGAATGAAGGCAACTTTTGATTTCGTTTTCAGTTAAGAAAATATTTTTCATTAAAAACTCAAATCAATGAATTTTTTTTATTTATTTTATGTTAAATAACCTTGAATATGGTTTGGTAATTTCAATAAATGTGAGTTTTTCTTTTTGCCCAAAAGCATCAGCTCATCAATGAGGTATGGAGAAGGAAGCCTTCAAAGTAATAATGAATTTAAACTGAATGATTAAGTTACTAAACTTAGTTTATGTTAGGTTAGGAAATGTAGTGCTTCAGCACTTCCACTCAGATACCTATAGGTCCCATTGAGAGTCCCTTCATATTTTCGCTCATTCCCAGACTCGATAAAAATCAATGTAAAATTTACCTGTCATTGAGCCACTTCAGATATATGATGAACGCGCTCCAGGATCTTATGCTATGTGATTTGTTTTAGGTCTTCATGGAAAGTACTACTCAGCCACTTAAGTGTGCTGCGCTGTAGGTTCGAGCAATGACACATAAGGTAGTTGACAAGGAGAGATCACAACACGTTGACGTGTGTAGCATTTATATTTAAAACCTTCAAAGCATTAAGCACATTCATCGCTCCAACATGCCGACTTTATTATTCATTTTGACGACAGCAAAGCAGCACAAAGGTAATTTGGTGTCCATTCTAATTTTGCAGTTGTAGAACGAATGCTAGCTTAAAATAATTGCATAGAATTTAAAAGAAAAAGAACATCCCAAAATTGATGCGAAAAAATTAATTGATTAATTTTTATACTTTTACGTCATATATGTAAGAACATTTTGAAAGAGTAGTTTGATTTTTATGAATGAAAAATATTTGAAGGTGTTACCGATGAAATATGTATTTTCAATTATATATCAGCTGGTTATGATGTTGCTGCCATCTCTAAAATAATTAAGTAGCTGGCTATAACCTACAAATGCAACTAGTGGCATTTGAAGTCATGTATTCGTGTAGCTTGTTTTAAAAAATGTGTTTAATTCATAATTTTAGTTATGGCCTCTTTCCCACCTGCGAAAGAAAACGTTCGACTTACAATTTATATTGAAAACAAAAACAAATTTTCATATTTTATTGTTGTTTTCAATATAAATTGTAAGTCGAACGTTTTCTTTCGCAGGTGAGAAATAGGCCATTAATATTACATTTTCCAATCTTGCTGCAGTTGCAAGAGATGCGAAAATTTAACACTTCTAAAGTAATATTAATGAGAAAGCTACACTCTAAAACATTGGCTCAAATTTAGGATCATTTATTGTCTAATTTGTTGTTGAAATATTCTTAATGTCTAAATTTATATCGATTTTGATTTTATTTGTATAAAATAAACAATATTTGTCCTCTTTTACACAAAAGTTGGAATCTACTGCTAAAAAGGTTTATTTTTAAGCAAATTGTACTTAAAATACAGCCAGATATGTCTACATAACGTCAAAATGTTTAACAAAAAAAGTAGAAGTACAAAAGCGTACAAGTTGCAAGAGAAGCACGCCATATTTTTTATTAAGTTAATTAAAATTAAATTTAAATCAGTCTATATGTCAATAACAATACTTGTAGTATATTTTTTTTATGTAAATAGTCAATAGTAAATATTGTGAAACTGGACAAAAAATTTATGTGCAAAATTAAAAGAATCTCTCATTTACATACATGTGAATGATTATGCATTTATGGGTATTTAAAATGCAAAGTGTTTACCAATTTTAATAATGATTTAGTGCATTTCACGGAGTATTTCTAATAAAAACAGTGTTTTTAAAAATAATTTGTGTTCCGATATTCTGATTAGGTGTTTGGTGAATGTTTGCAGTTTTATTGAAAAGGATGTACATGAAATTCATTTATTTATTTATTTTCATGGGTGAGAGCATGATTAAACATATTTTATTCAAAATTAAACATATTGTGCTTAAAAATCAACAAAAGGTTTAAAAATATAGTTGTGTAATTTTAGGTCGAAAGTAGTCTGTAAAGTGTTGCCTACTACTATCGACCTAATTTTTAACAAAAGTGTTTTAGAGTGTAGTTAAGCTTTTATATCTCTTCGAACTTACATTGTTCTTAGGCTTATACTCTCTGGCATAAAGTGTGCACTTCAGTAATCACTAAAAGTTTATCAATGATTCTCATATATCACTCAATGGCATACTTCCCTACTTAACCTTAACCTAAACACCGACATTTCAACATCATTAACCGCAATACAAAATGTTGTAAGAAGAGCCATCATCCACTACTACCAACCATCACCAAGATGAACAACACCACCAACAGCATCCACTTCTACCACTGGCACCGCAAATCGGGCAACTTGAAATGAGATGCGGCCAATATTGGCGGTTGTACTTAGCGCAAAGAGGTTTCGTGGCATAAATACTTCTATAAGTTACTACCACTACCAAAAAATAAAACTAAAATAATAATAAATAAAAAATACAAATAAATCAAAGCAGCAATATAAAATGCTGTTTTGTGTTTGGCATAAGATGGCTGGTATTCCAACAGGCGAGGAGGTTTTAGCCCCATCATATATTTGTTCGCATTCTAACCTTAAGGCATTATACTACTCTACTACTCTTCTTCGAACGGTTAACACCCAGTTTGTTGATGTTGCACAATACTGTGCCACAATACGAATGAATAAATTGTTTGGTAAATTTTTAGATCTGTTTGGTAGCCATTGAGAGGAAACGAATTTTTTTATTTAAAAACTAAAAGTTTTATACAACAAACAACTACAACTAAAACAGCAGCAACAGCAACCGCAACAGTCACATCAACATGAACTGAATTTTTAAGTATAAATAAAAAATATGAAAACGCTTTAAGGCAGCAGCTCGTAAGCGTTTTTGAAGACCTCCAGTACAGCACGCGATTTATTTCAACTGAAATGCCATCTACGACTCGAATTTGAAAACTATATAAAAGCAATAACAACAACGGATACATTTTAGTAAGCAAATTTTTCAAAACATTTATACGTTATTTTATAAATTCAGCAACTTAAATTCATTCTTCATCATATTCTTTTTGTGAACACCCTACATTCGGCGAATTAAAGCCACCAGATCCACTTGAAAGTCTTATAAAATTTAATAAGAGACACCTTTGAAATTATCGAATTTCATTGGATAATGTTTGGGAACAATTTTCATTGAAGCAATTGGAATTGTGCATTATATTTTTAGGAACTATCTCATAGAGGACTAGCAGACCATACATGAATTGAATGGTGTATTCATCTAGCATTATGAAAATTCTTACAACTGGAACTACTAAACTTAAGCTTCGTTTTTGTGTCATCACATTTTACGAATTTGATACTTCTCAGTCAGCATTTGGAAGATTGTTTCACTAAACTGAGTCTTTTTCGACTACTTCAGACAATCAAAAACTAAAAAAAAATTAATAAATTTCAAAGTGTATTGAATGTGTGAAAAAAAGTCTAAATGTCTCGAAAACGAGTCGAAGTTGATAAGAAACGCGAGTCATAAAAGACTCTTTTAGAAGAGTCGCGGCTAGGGTACCATTTTCTCCCGAATGAACAGTATTTTTTGACTCGAAAACGAGCGCATAAATGCTTATTTCAATCGTGCCGAGGAGTCGAAAGTGACTCGAATGTGATCATTAATTTCATAAAATGCTGACTGGGTTTATACACATTCTTCACTTGTAGGAACACCGCTTATGGCACTTACAAAGGTAGAAATTGAGTCAATGTTTTAAATTCCAGCATCAGGACCATATCCACAAATAGTGCTGCAATATTGACAGCATATAATTGGTAGAGGTCAAGAGCGTACGGACACGCAAAAGTCTTAATTCGGCAACCTCCAGAACTAAGAAAAGTCTTTGATTACTACATTATACTCAAACTGGACTTTGGTTGGTTTTTCAAAGTTCTTCTAACATCTTAAAGGTCAATACTGGATACTAGGAGAAATAGCAAATCCTCACAAAAACATAAATGTGAAAAAAGGCCAAGTTCCTTTCCAAAATTTCGGTCATCAAAAGTAGTGAGATAAAAATTTTTATCAAGTTCGTATTTGGTACAACACTTGGTGTCATATAATTTCTAATTATTCTAATCATGGTTTAAATTTTATAATTTTATGATTCCGGGGAACAAAGTTATGAGGGGGGTAAAAACAGCTCGAATGGCTTCCTGTAAATATACACACTGCTTGTATTGGCCGGAACTTGGCCTGGCGCAATGCTGTGCGCCTAGATTATTCTGTGCGAAAGAAATACTTGGGGAAAAATTGGCTTTTTTATTGACAGACAGGTGATTTGAAACCTCCGCAATTTTAGTTAATCAATGCAAGTATGTGTTATCTATATATCGCCATCAGCCCTTTAATATTTTAAATAATTTGTAATGAGTGGGCGTACGAACCAGCTAGGGGTGGATCTACTACGCAGATCTCTCTAACTCACACTCACCAGTATTGTCGTTTGCATCATTAAATAAAAATATTCTTGACACTATTATGTCAAGACATCTTTTTATATAATGTTGTGTGCTTTCCCCAGAAATGCTTAGAACTTATAATAAGCAAATGAAGCAAGAAAATCTCCTGGTAAGTCGTGGTATCTATGGGCCACTGGTCGATTGGAAGAAATTTTATTAAACTGGATCTTCTCTCTAGTTCACTCTGTTGCAGCTGTTAAGAGTAGGATAAGGAGGAGGCATTTTCTCTCCTGATGTGTGAGTTCCTTACAATGCACAACACGCGATATAAATTTCTAGGCAAACACATACAACCTATCGGAGGTATCACATTAGTATATTGGACTTCATACGATGGTTTAATTTAAAAGTATGATATTCAAGCCTTTTTCTAGGTTATGAATCGGATAAAAAGAGCAACATTTATCTAAACGAAATGTCATAATAACGAGCATCCAAGTCGGCTAACCAATTGACCACCCGAGCGTCAAGCCATTCTATACTTTGTGCCTTATATATTGCAACATACAAAGACACTGGCCCAACTTTTTTGACAGAAACCCTGAATATAACAAAGTATGGAATGCGAGGTATATACCTTTAAGTTTTTGCAAATATCAAACAATTGTTGTTATTTATACAGTAGCAGTAGTTTGCATTCATAAAACGGCACCGATATTAATATTTGATTTTTACATATTTTAATTCTTTAAAATAACATATGTTTGTACTAACATTGACTTTAATTTGGAACCAGTAAAAAGGAAGAAGTCTTATGATCTGTTTACAATCTAGAAGAACTAGACGTTTTTGTAATCCAGTTCGAGTAAACAAATTAAAATTTTAATCTTTACTATTTAACAACAAAAACCAAATCAACTTTTTCGGAATCGTCTAGCGCTTTAAAAAATTTATCAAGTTAACTGTGGTAAACGAATAAAAAACTATAGAATCGCTAGAGTTTTTACTCTAACCTCTAACATGGAAGAGTTTTTAAAATTTGCCGAAGTGTCACCCAGTATCCTCAGATGATTTTTACTTCTATAAAAGAAAAATATATTTTGGAGGACTTGGAAGATCTAGCAGATTGTATTTTAAGTAGGCTCTTAATTTTCATAGAAAGTAACAAATTGCTTTACGAAGATAATAAGTATTAGGCAAATATATTATACTACTCACTGCTAAGGTAGCATTTTGGTCTTTCCAGCAACAATCCTAAACCTAACCTAGCCCTTCCTAATATGACTTTTTTTAACATTACTTAATATAAGGTAGATTTACCTTGCTTAATTTTTTCTTATCCAACCTTATGTAACGTAAGATTACTTACTCCAACCTGAACCAAACCTTACTTAATACAGGGGAAGATAACTTATCTTAACTTAACCGTGCCTGACCTAACCAATCCTACCTTCACACAACGTAATCAATATTAACCCAACCAAACCCACACTAGTCTAAAAAACAGTGTAGCTTTATTTAATCTAACAGAATTTTAGCGGGCCTAACCTTACCTAAACTAGTCTTATTTAACTTTATCCAACTTAATTTAATCTAAGATTTTTTAATCTAGCATAATAAGTTAGGTTAAGTTAGCAGGCTGCTAGTAAGGAAGGGTAAAATTTAGAGTCCAGATCAGTTGGGTACCTTTGTGCTAAATGTTAGTTGAAGAAAAGCCAGTGAGAGAGTGTGATAGGGAAGGGATAGTGATAGAAAAGGCAGGTTTTTGAAGGAAAAGATAGAGGAAAGCTTCATTATTTTACAACTATAATCTTTACACGTTTTATTTTTTGATAATGCAGTGTTGCAGCGCCCTTTGGTGTTAAATGAGGTGTATTAAATTTTAAAGCAGTGCTTTGTAGCCTTTTATTTATTATTTTACTTTGCCGATGATTCTGCTACACATCGAAGGAGGGCGCTCTGATGGTGCATAAGGATTAGTATTTGATGAAGTTGGTAAAGTTTTTAGTGACCAGAGCCTTATGCCAGCATCACTAGAACTTTTTCCACATCAAAGGACACTAATGTTCACCAGAAAAATGCGTGTTGTTGTTATTTTTAATGACTGTCGGAGACTGGGATCGAAACCAGGACCTTCAGTTTTGTAGTCACCGTGCCAACTACTTCAGCCAGCGCCACCCGCTAGCATAAGATTACTATTACTTAATTAATCCGCCCAAATTTAAACCAACTCAAACAATCAAGCAATCAAGCCTTGCCTAGCCTAACAAATTACAGCTCAACCAAATCCAACTTAATCAATCCTAACTTAATCTAATGTTCCTTAATCTGACCGAACTTAAAACAAACTATCGCAATATAGCAGAACATAACCTAACCTTACTTAATCTAATTGAAACTTATTTAATCTAAACTGGTTCAGTAATATTATATAAGGATAATTACTTAATCCCACTGAACCTTACCAATCGTAATATTATTTTGCCTGACCTTATTAGTCCTCACCCAACTTAATCTAACCTTGCATTAATTATTCTTACCGAACTCAACTTAACCAATCTTAATCTAGTCTTGTCTAACCTAAACAATTATAGCTCAACCAAACCTAACTTAATCGATTCTAACCTCATCGCACATTCCCTAATCTTACGAAACGTAACCTAAGCTACCGTATTCTAGCAGAACCTAATCTAACAATCTTAGTCTTATCACCTAACCTAGTTCAATAATATAATATAAGATTACTTACTTAATCCCGCTAAAGGTAACCAATCGTCATATTATTTTGTCTAATCTAATAAATTCTAAACCAACTTAACCTAACCTAACATTACTTAGTCTCACCTAACCCAACTTAATCAATCTGCGTCTAACACCTAACATATGCCAAACTTGCTTACATAAAGCTAACTCTTCACTTAATCTCATTGAACCTGGCCTAACATAAATTAACCTTTACAAATCTAAGACTCTGTTCGCTATATTAAACCGGTTTATTGTCAAGCCATTGCTATGGAATTAAATCACTACTACGTCTTATCTAAACTTGCGTTTGGAACCATAAGTTGAGTAGTTATAAAAACATATTAAATTGTATGAGAAGTATATCTGCTTCCTTCTACTTATAAATTATATTTCCTTTCATTTTGAGCATTATTAGGTAGCGTTGCACTACTAAGTAGGGACGCGGCAACCGGGTGTCTTTAGCGGGTTTTTAGTGCATAATGCCTTTCAGCAATTAAAAACAAAAAGGTTTATGGTCATCTGGCAAGTGCGATAAAAGGATATACATATGTGCTTCATTAGGATATGAAAAATTACTGAAGACCAACAACTTTTTCAAGCTAAAATAATCCGGCACTACTTCTGGTCTTCTGCTTCTAAGTACAGAGCTTCAATGCAATTATTTTTTTTTTAAAGAATCGGGTTTCTTTCACTTGAAAAATAAATCTTTCCGAGTACTGCTAACCTCTCAAAGGTAATCAGCCAATGTGTTTTGGAGTAGCAAAGTCTTCAGAGCCAGAGAGTAAATCGTAACTTAGGAGTTTGTCTTCAATACTCTTTTTGCTGTGTATTTTACACTCTACTATAGTGTAACAGTCTAATTTAACATGGCCCGCTGTCAGATATACATTTCGTTAAATCATAAAACTAAAACAAGACAAAGAATAAGGACTTCAAATACATCATTGCGTGGACAAATAAAAAATAGTATCTGTATTCCAGGCTTTAGTGTTGTGCCTTCCTCTACATGCAACCAAAAATGTTTACGAACCTGTAGCAATACATATTGACATAAATGTACACACATACCCAGTCAGCATTTGGAAGGTTGTTCGTCTTTTTCGACTCGGTTTGGTCAAACAAAATCAAGAAATGATTAATCAGTTATGCGCTTAAAATAAGACTCAAAAATGATTCCCAGAACTACTTCGAATGTGATTTGTTTAAAAAACAAACGGCAAGCTCAAGCATTAAAATAAATAAAATACAAAGTATATTAAATGTGTGAACAAAAAAAATTAATGTCTCGAAAATGAGTCGAGTTGATCAAAAACGCGAGTCATAAAAGAACCTTTTAGAAGAGTCCCGGCTAGGGTACCATTTTCTCCCGAATGAACAGTCATTTTCGACTTGAAAACAAGCGCATTAATGCTTATTTTAATCGTGCGGACGAGTCGAAAGTGACTCGAATATGATCAATAATTTTATAAAATGCTGACCAACCCAGAAATTTTTGAAATTTTCAATCAAATTCTAGTCTTTTTTGACTAGTTTGCGTGATTAAAAAGCAAGAATATGCGCTCATTTTCTGATCATAAAAGATACTTTTGTCGGTAGAAAAACGTGACTACCCGCGACTTCTCTTGATAAGACATTTATGAGTATTTTTCTATATTAGTTTAGAGTCATTTTCAACCCTTTTCTACTAGTATTTGAAGTCTTTTTCGAATAATTTATTAGTCATATTTCACTTCATTTGAGACTCATTTTCGAATTGTCTTTCGGTCAGTTTTCTAATCGCTTACGAGTCTTTTTTGAGTCATTTATCAGTCGCTTTTCTAATCGTATTTGATTCTTCTTCGAGTGGTTTTTAGTCAGCTTTCAGAGTCCTACGTTTAATGGTCAAACAGAATTACGGCATAAACACATTTTTCATACAAATTGGCACAAAAAGAAAGTCACAGAAAGCAGTCGAGAGATCGAATCTATTTTATTTTCACTGTTTTTTCTTATGCTCTCACATATAATTACTCATTCTGTCAATAAGGCTACCACACTTTCAATAAATTTCATAAATTTTGTAAACAAAACTACGAAGAAAATTAAGCACAAAAGAAATTTGTTTTCAGAGAGCATTTGATGTTACTGCCGTAGATTTTATTACGGGATTTGGTAATTTAACATAGATTTTTCCTGAAGTTGCAGACTTATTCTATTTCATCATTTAATTTCACATAAAGTTTTTGACATTTATTCAAGAATAAAGATTGCCCCCTTATACTTAAAAATTACATATAAAGACGTTTTGAATCATCTATGTGCGTAAAATATGATAATAAAGTAATAATTATTATCACTTTTTAAACACCTGCATGATCTGTTGTTGATTAAGCATTTCTCAATATTCTAGATGAGCAAAATATAATAATAACTAACGGAAATAATAGTCAGATTTTAAACGTCTGTATGATCAATTTGCGATTTCTATACAATTTGTTATTGTATTTTAAATCGAACTTTTTTTACCCATTAGCGCGAATAATTTTCGAGTTATTTTTTGATCGTGTAAGTGATTAATCAGTTTTTGATCACCAATAGTGATCTAAAAAGACTCAGCAAGGTGATTTTTCAAAACACAATCTTCCAAATGCTAGATGGGTATCCATACATACATAAATGCAAATATGGATATATCTGCACATGCCTGTGTGTGCTTGGCTTTGTAGCATATGTACGTATAAAATTCTTTGCCGTTTGATTTTTTGATTTGTGTTTTTGCATGTGCCACATACTGACTGTTTGACTGACCACTTCTCTGCTTAAGGGCACAAAGTTTTAACCTCTCATTTTTATATGTATACTCTCCCTCCTTTTCACCGAATCCTTTTTTTTTAAAAGCGTTTGTTTGAAAGTTTTGCTAATGATTTCACTCGAATTTGTCGGTATCTTCTTGTATTATTTTATTTTCGTTGTTTTATTCCAAGTTTTATTATATTTTTAATCTCATTTATGGCTGCTACTTAATTGACTATGGTTTTGTCTCAAATAAAATTTATAAAGCGTAGTTTTATACCTGAATAATAGTTATTCTTATTTTAATTGAAATGAAATAATTGATGTTATCTTACATTATATTTTGCAACAAATAATGTTACAGATTTCACGAGTTTATGATATAAAGATTTACTTAATTTGCCATAATGTGAGATTGATTTCCAAAAAGTGGGTTGATAACCCTACTGCTGCTATCTCTGTGGCCTGTCCATGGAATGAAAAAAGAAAATTTTATTTTGTTCTCAGGAGCTGACTATTCAAGATATTTCTATGAAATGTTTACACAATATGAATAACAATATGAGAATTAATTATGCAGCATTTATTAAAAAAATTTAATTTTTTTAGTCATGACTTTGTTTTATTAAATGAGCGATATAAGAATGTGTTTATGTTTGTATATATAGATACATATTCAGTGGTAGTGCCAAAGCTCCTTTTTTTTGGCGTTTTCATCCAAAAACATTCTTAAAAATATTCTGTTTTTTGTTTGAACTACTACTCAGATTATGGCCCGTACTCATGATATGCATTGTTCTAGAACCATGAAATTAGGTTATTTGTGAGAGAACATAAAAAAAGTGTTTGTGCGTATCCGATCTGAATATTTCGACAGGAAAAATCTCTGCAGGTACACTGAAAGAAAAACCTTCGTAAATGCAATGATTTTTCACATTATATTTATGATTTTGTCATTGTTTTTCAACCAATGCAACGCTTCATTCGCATTACGAAAATTGTGTCATTAATTGGAAAAATGTCATATATACAACGAAATATTTTCATTCATAAGCAACGTACATTTTCATATTTTAAATGAAAAATGTAATCATTGCGATGAAACTTATTAGTTTATACAATGAAGTGACATTAGTTTAATTTTTTTTACGAACTATTTCAATGAATAAACAACATTTGTCATGTAAATCATGACAATATTTCATTACTGAGACGTAACATATCATTTTTTGATGATATCATATCATAGTGTTAACAACATAAGTCATTATTGTAATGACTGATTCATTTATTTAATTATAATTGTGTCTTAATAAATATTGAACTTACGTGTATATATTGGCACAGGCATCAGAAAAACAGCCACAACAATCTCAAATATTATTTAGATACACACTAAATACATACATGCCATCATTAATGAAATTTTAATTCAAAGTTATGTAATTGATCTAATTAATTCAACATTATTTAATTTATTTGAAAAGTTATAACTTATAAATATATATATATATATATATATATATATATATATATATATATATATATATATATATATATATATTTTAAAAAAAAATTTGACTTATCTCCAGGATTCGAACCTGGGATTACAAGAGTGGCACACTGCCTACTAGCCAGCAGCAGGATGTTTTCTTCATTATAGTTACGAAAATATATCATTAAAGTTGCAACATAACTATAGATTAATTACATATTTTTTTGATACTTTGATACAATTTGATACTTTGAAATTATTTTATGTAACCTAATAAATTTAAAATATTTTTTTGTATAAATTCTTCACAAAAACATGTATTTAAGTTTTTCGTTACCCGAATGAAAATTATTTCGTAACATAAATGATACTAGAAAATGTAAAATATTAAGCACTCGATTGGTTTCATTCCATTAATGCAATTTACATCAATATAATGTAATATTTCATTTTATTAATAAAATTTGTCGTTGTATTAATGAAAGGGGTTCAACGTAACGGTTTTATTCCCGTGACGAAGTGTTTTTCTTTCAGTGTAGTTTAATCCACATACGAGCCATACGACTGAAAAGTAATTATGGCCAATTGACCACAATTAAATGTGCTCTTAATCAAGAAGTTGTTTTGTGTGAAATTATCCGGATTTCAATAGAATGACTCTAGAAGTGGTAGAACAGCAAAATAAAACCTGCATTTCCTCGATGCTGCAATGAACCAATAGAGTCGAATACAATGAACCAATAGAGTCGGATACACCATCCATAGTCACGAATGTAATAGCATTAATGGCCGCACATCTGTCTATACACTAAAAGAAAAAACACACTAAAGTCAAGACTTTACGATCGAAACCAAATCAATTCAACCTTAAAAGTTTGTTAAATGTGAAAATTCTTGATTCTTTATTTTTTTAAGATTGCAATTAAAATTGCAATCTTGAATAGAATCAAATTTTAAGATCGAATTCAAGACTTTTTCCTTAATAAAAATCTCAAATTAAGATCATTCTCTTAAAAATTTAAGAATATAATCTTCCAATTACGTTCTCGATTTTAAGAATTCGTTCTTAAAGTTTAAGGCAATGTTCTTGCTTTTAAGAATTTATTATAAAAATTAGGAATTTATGCTTAAATTTGAAAATGTCAATTTTACTGTAGAAATTTCAAGAATTTTGTTCTTAAATTTATATCCTTGTTTTTGTTCCTTAGTGTAGGTATGTTGAATACATTGGAGTATCTCTTGCACTGTTAAAAAAAACCAGAGCACCTGAAAGCTTCTTTTGCGATTGGAAAAATATGTTCTGTCCATACCAAGAACATTAAAAGCTTCCGCTTCTACCTAATATTTATTCCATGCATAATCGTTGATAGGACAGTATTAACGGTCGTGCGTCTATGTAATCATACAACATTGAGTCTGATTTCTTGTATCCAAAGTTATCTTAAATTAGTTAAGAAACCCAGTGAACAAACTTGTAAGTCATTCAATGGGGAACTTCATTTTCATTGCTTCCAAAAAATTTATATTTTTAATGTGCATGCTCGTATAACTAAAATTTGTAATTCCTTTATAGTTTTACAAGGTACTTATCATACTTAAGAAATAATGATTTTTTTAAGAAACTTATAAATTAATAATGGTATAAAAATTAATAATTACGTACTAAAATAGATAATAAAATGCGTATAAAAAGAAACAAATAGCAAAATTGGGTATCTAACTTTTAATATTATTGCTAGCTGAGCGCCGCAAACGTGATCTTACGCCACCACTTGAATGCATACGCAAACATTCACTCAAGTCGATTCAGCCGTTTAATTGTAGGTAAGATAAATAACCTAGATACCGACTTCAGTGCCATCTACCGGGCTGATTTGTGAATCTAAACCACACTTTCAGTAGAATTATATATATAAGATAGAACGTCAAAAAACGTTTCTTAAAATTGCTCTCAACACAATTTCCTGCAATAATAAGCCATTGTAAAAATCATAAGAAATTATCCAAATTTGCATTACTACCGGATCGCAAATGTTATATCTTCATAATTTCTTTGGAGTGTCTGTTTTACTGGGGAGGGATGTGTTTTGCTAAACGTTCTTATTTTCAACCAAATTAAAATCTCAGACGGTTTTCAGGTCAGCGTTGTGTAAAAATTTACTGCAAATTTATCATGCATTAATCAGCGCATAAAGGGACCAATGTCGACCATTTCTCCGATTAATTAAAAAAAAGTTCAAGTACCATGAAAAATAAAAAACTTTCTTAAAGTACAAGATAAGATAAGATTATACCAGACAAAAAATAAATGTCATCTATATAACGGTGCTCTTGTACTGACGCGTTAAAAATGAAAATTGTGAGAAAAGATCGGAAAAAAAATCAGTTTAAGTGGACATAACGTTATTTATTGGGGTCAATTAAGCAGAGTGTTTGGTTTTATTTCAAAGGCTGAACAACTAAGCTTTATATTATAAAAATTGTATAAAAATGTGTGCGAATTAGTAAAAACCTGTAGTGTTGAGCTTACCAACACGCAAATACTTCTGCTAACACCTTTATTAATGTTGCTTTTGTCACGATTTTACGTGCTTTTGTTCGAGATGCAATCACGAGTGGGTCACACATGAGTCACGCGTAATGGTGGTATGTGTAGTAATTATTATACAAAATAACGTATCTAACTTTAGCTAATTTACTTTAGCTTTTTAAAAAGTCTTCTTTGGATAATTCGTATCCGTAGTCATTCAATGGCATTCGGATTTTCAAACTAAAAAATGTAATTCAGTAAAATATTTTTTATTAAAAATAAATTTAAATTAATTTTTTACTTAGCTGAATCCTATTCGCATTTCACTGTTGTTAATGCAGATCATCAGGGAACCTTTGTCCAAAAATTTCTTAAAACAACTAGAGTTATTAAGTTATAGTTTCATTTAAACCAATGAGAAGTTAAAGAAATATCAAAGTTGAAAAAAGAAATCAATAATCAAAATGTTTTTTATTTTTTACTTAACTATTGTTACATTGGCTTAATTTTTTTTTGCTATATTTTACTGAATAAGTAAAATAATAATTTGGAATTATTAGGACGTTAAAAATTTTGAACTTAAATTTTAAAAATTCCTAAAAAAATAGATAATTAAAAAGGTGATGTTTATTAAGTAATTAATGATTACTTTGTATCAAGTATACCCGTTTCCGACCTTCTCTACCTTCGAAGTTTTTTCAAAACGTGCGCTTTGTTCTAAGAAAAATATACCTAAAGTTTAGTGTGTCTCACTATTGTAGGTCTGAAGATAGAGAAAATACCGTAGTTACTTTCTATAGTGAGTACCCGTCTCACCTCAACATGCAGTTCGCTCTAAGATCTACCCACATAAAATTATGTGACCCTCACTATTGTAGTTTTGGTCATATGAATTGATCCACCAAAAAGGGACTTTGGCCCCACTCCAGTGCGCCAGGACTGCACTTGAAAATTTTAGAAATTGAATTTGTTGTAATTATTTCTTACTTTTTGTTAATTTCGCTTACTGACGTTGCAATATTTACAAGTGCAAAAACAATGTAAATCCTGTTAAACTCAACCTGTAGTTTAAAAAATCGGCGTCAAGTATTGAAAAAACTTTGCATGAAATCATTCCCACGAATTTCTTTAGCAAATTGAAGCAGTAACATCTTGTTTTTATTCCATAAATAAATAAAAAACTACTTAAGTAATAAAAAATAAATCAAAAGGATAATAACAAGTTACCGAAAAGCCACAAAAATATTTGTTCATCTAAAGTATATCAAAGTAGCAGTGATCTCATTATTTGTTTAAGTATATTATTTTATTTTTTAATACTTTTGGTGGGTCACGTCTTAATCTGTATGTTTATTAAAAGATTATTTAAAATAAAATGTGAACAAGTCAAAAAATATATAAAAATGCTGACTCAATTTGCGCAGACTCCATGAATGAATGGGAAAAGAATATTCGTGCAATTAATTTGTATGACTCGTTGAGAACTATTGAAATGCTTCAAATGTTTCAAATGCTTACACACCATCATCATTATCAGCACATCATAATTTTTAACGTCATCATTGTTGAGGATGAAGTTTAAAGATCATCACCAACACTTGACTTGAGTTACACCTTCAATGAAGCTAAAGAAATTTCATGTTTTAATTTTTTTTTTTATTCATTCCGTAGAGCAATGAAATAAATGTTAAAAAAAGAAGCGACAATCTTGATCAGATATTTGTAAATCTTGATTTGGTGCCGCTGCTGCACGGGATAATTTAAGTCGACTTTGAATAGCTGCTATACAAATACATATAGTGCTTTCCATGATTGGCCGCACTGAGCTTATATTTCAAATTCCAACTTAATAAATTTTTTAATTTAAAATAAGAAATGTAAATGGAAAACATTTTAAATTTCGCATATATTGTAAAAAAATGTTAGAAAATATTTTTGCAATTATGTTATGTTTATGTTTAATTATGAATACAACTATATATAATTAAATATTTTTCATTACATTCTCTTATAATATTTTTATCCCACTTTTTTCGAAAATGAATATTTAACCAAGGTCCCGTATTTTACTTGTAGATTTTTAATTTGTAACTTTGAGAAGCGGCTCCTAATTTAGTAAAATATTAATTGCTTTTTAAAAATTCATTGAAATTGATAAATTTTTTTTATAACGGACAGTCAATGTCTACTACTATTACTAGATGATATCTTCTTTGGAAAAGGTATTACTGCCAGGTAGTGGAGGAAGAGACAGAAGGGAGGAATGCTTCGCTTCATTCTTTTACAACTCTGCTTTTTCCTCTCTTTTAATAATACAGTGTCCCAGCACCTCTGGTGTCAGTTAGGCGTATTAAATTTTTGAAGCTGTGTTTAAGTAGCCATTTTATTTGTTATTTTACTTCAACGATGATTTTGCTATCCAGTACAGACGAAGGAGGGCGCTCTGATGTTACATTAGGACTAAGTATCCACTGAAGCCAGTGTGGTTCAGTAACCAGTGTCTATGCCCATATCACTTGAACTTTCCTACAACATCTGACACAATGGCAAAATAATGCCCATCAGAAAAATTTTGGTGTTCTTATTTAATAACTTTCAGAGATCTGACCTTCGATTTTGTAGTCAACGTGTCAGCTACTTCAGCTTAATTAGATCATATGCTTGTTTCACTGTTGCTGAGGTAGATCATCAGGGAATTTTAAATTTCTTAAAAGATCTAAAGATATTATGTAAACTTTCATTTAAACAAATGAGAAGCTCAATTTATTTCATACTTTTCATTTTGCCTTGTAAATACTGGTATTAGGGATGAGCAATATTTTCAAACCTGTTACTTTTTTAAAGTGATTTAAAAATTTCTAATCACAACTGCGACTCAAATATCAAGTAATCGGTTTTATACATATAGTTATTTCATACAAACTGTGAACTGTGTTCTTGTGTACTTATTTTACAGTAAATAAAGCTACCACATACATTTTTTGATATCTTCAGCTTTTGTTGAGAAAAAATAGTCAAATCGTGTTAAATCGATTTTTCTACAACTATGTATAGCTCTCACATTTTTTGTTGTCTCCCTGCCTCTTTTAAGTTAATATTCAATATTTGGAAGGGTATGCTTGCTAATTGCTTGTTGTTGTTGCTCTTCTTGCTAGTATTTATCAAAATACTAACGCTAATAAATACTTTTAAACCAGAAGAGATGAAATGTTTTAAACCGTGGTCACAGTCACTGTTTAATTTAATTGCTACCCTTCTTATTAGATTTTGTCAAAATAAAAGAATTACAAACAAAATACTGCTAGTTTGTGTTCACTAGGAGCAATATTATTAAAAAATCACCGGATCGCTCATCTCTAACTAGTCTTGTTGCCCAATGTGGCAACCAATTATAACAAGGTTGCGTTAATTTAAGAACCGCATGAAGTTATTTATTGGGAAAATTTTTTGCTTGTGGCTTTTCAAATTATTATATATATGATCGTAATTCTCAACATCATTTTAAAAGTTTTTCTATAAACAAACGGAAATGTTTAGCTTTTCCCAAGAACTTTTTTGTTCAACTCTACTGGTGGCTTTCTTAAGCATAAACGAATTGTATGTAAAGGTTGCTTAACCAACAACATACTATAAATTATGTGTCTTTTTATTATTTTATTTATCTTAATTAAAAATGAAATCAGAATCAATAAATTTAATAGTTGAATGTATAGACTTTGTAATAGAAATACAAGTTAGAATTAAACAAAAATTGTGCTAAATGAATCAATCCATCAAAATATTAACAAAAAATATATTTTTAAATCAATTGAAATTATAATTAATTTAACTAAGCAAATTAACTAATTAATTGCCGAAACTAAAACAGATTGTGTGCACAGCAAAAATAAAATCTTTTTTGATATCAATAACTTGAACTACTGAATGAAAGAATTACTGAAAACTCAATTTTGCCATTTCTAATCCGAAACAGTCTTGCCATTGTTCTTGGTTCTTTATTTATTATGCACCCCACTATTAATTTGCTTTTTTAGGGTTCCGTACACCAAAGGTGAAAATAAACCCTATTGTTTTTGTTACGCTGTCCATCTGTCCGTCACAGGCTATTTTCTCAGGGACTGTAAGAGCTACGGACCTGAAATTTGGGGAGAGTATGTAGAGCCAAGTATATGAGAGTTAAAAATAAAGGGATAAAGGTTTTTAAAATCCCATTTAATATACATACAATTGTATGTACATATCGCGCTGAATCAACAAGAGGGCATTAACTTAAAATGTTAAAATTTCACTTTTTGCAAGAAATCATTTTTGTTCATACTATTTGCTTTACTTTATGATTTTAATACGAAATGTGATTTTTTTATGATAAAATTGATGAGTTTTGACTTCAGTTCTGATTCTTTTCAAAATATAGATATTTGTCCCCAATAATTCCAAGATTTTAGAATAAAAATAATGGAAATATATTTTCAAATGGAATTATGTATTCTGATTTTCAAATTCTCTTAAAATTTAACCAGAAACAGTTTTTTGTTTCTACTGAAAATTTTAAAATTAATTTGAGTTAATTAAGTGCGATATGTATATTGACACTTGAAATTTGTGAAAATTGTGTGTTTTTATACAGACTACAATAATTAACACTACAAATGGAAATAGTTTTAATTAAAGGGTTTTTTATTATAACCCAGTTTATTTTTCAGCTGGGGTATGACTCAGTTTGTCCAGGGTCTGTCTAGTCAAAGGTCTGGTTCCTTTGGATATTATGTAAATGTTGTTGTACTAACACAATCAGTTTTATATACGAACTCATGACTTCAAATGCCTACACTATTAAAAAAGTTAAGTAAGTTCGAGTGGTTGTATTTGCTTAATTCACAACAATTTGAATCGTGTATTTGTGTATCAAATACACTTTTTGTTTTTTAATTGTGAACACCATCTGTGTAGTGTATTAAAGTATTTTGTATTTTTAATGAAAAAAGAAAAACAAGATACATACAAATTCTCTCAGAGAGCCTCTTTCTGAATACAACATTTTAAAAACATATGAAATAAAATTGTAATAGTGTATTTTATTTTTATATGAAAATTTCATACAACAAATGTAACACTATTGTATTTAATATGATAATACAATCGATACAGAGATACAAGAGGTTTTGTGAATTAAGCAAATATTTCTGGTTAATTCACGAAGAACAATTAGTACGAGTATAAAGTTAAGTCGGGAGACTTTATATTCGGCTACCGTGCAGCTAACTCTAATGAGCACGAAGTAAATTTGGAAGACTTAGTGTTAGACTATTTTACGATATATTATTACTATGAAATATAAAGTAAATTCGGGAGACTCAATATTCGGAAGACTTCTTATTCGGCTAGTTTACGAAATATTACTACTACGAAATATAAAGTAAATGCGGAAGACTTTGTATTCTCTAAACTATAGTTTATCTACTGGCTAACTACTCAGTAGAGTTTCCGGACAAGACTTTCAAGTGGCCTACTTATAATTGTTGTTCGGCACTTTTCCTTCATTGTGTACAAACGTTGATTACTTATGCCAACTAAAATATGAAATGAGCGAAAATCATGCCTTGGTGTTTGGCTGTGTGTGTCGTGCTTTGTTCCGGTATACCCTAAAAGGTACGTGCATTTGCACTTTTTAAGTAAAAGTGCATAAGTACTTGTAACGTCACGTTACACTATCAATTAATTTAATTTTTACAACTTTCTGTAACTTGGAAACCGTAAGAGACAAACTCTTGAAATTTAAAGGAGTAATTTCTCCATTATTTCTTTAAGTTTCAAGTGGTGTTGAATAGAAAAGAAGTTAACCAGCCCTTTGAAATGCATATTAAAAATTTAAAATTTTTCAAGCTATCACATATGATTTACGAAAAATATTAAATTTTTTTTTTAATATTTTGGCACATTTCTTAACATCACTCAATTTATTTGAAAAATATTTTAAACAAGATTTATTTGATCATAAAATTTCCAAAAGCTCCACCTAAAGAAGAAACTCCTTCCAAATTCCAATTATGGCATATCAACGTCAAGCAAACATTTTCTTTTAAATTTGGCAGTCGCTCTGCAATTGTCGCTGATGAAGCTTGTGTGCTACTTTGTTGTAACACACCAATTATGCGTTGCACATGAAAACGCATGTTTTTACAACAGATGAGATAACAAAAGAAGCAACAAATGATTTTTCAACTTCTTTTTTGATGAAATGAAAAAAAAGAACACAATAAAGAATCAATTCATTCATAAAAAGTTTTTCGATGAAGAAAGAAGTAAGTTAGGAATTCATGTGGCCCCTTGTTTTCTGCTTAATAGTGGGACACAACAACGGCAACACTATACAACAAAATATAACAAAATTTTAGGCTTTGAATATTATTTTTATTAATTAATCACAAATGTCGACGAAATACTGCAAAAGCTCGAGACTATTTGGGAAATTCAAAATTATAATAGATTTTTTAAGTCCGTGTTTCCAGAAATTTATTTCTTTTATAATTAATACTCACTGTAGTATAGTATTATTCTTAACTTGTTTAACTAATTTAAATTAAAACTAAATTAATTAATTAATAATTAAACTAATTTTGAAAAAAAAAATTTCTCAATTCGCTTGATACTGATTTGAATTTTTTAAAATTCAACTTAAACAGGTGTAGCATATGTTTTAACATTCGAATTCAGGAGACAATTTGTGAAAACAATTTGGAATCCAGAACATAGACGAATGAGTACAAGATTTATTAAAAAAGGCGAATTGATTACAGGTGAAATGTGACCTTTTTTTCGCAATTTAAACTAAATCGGGCCAAAGTGGACCAACAGCGCCGAACTTCAATCGGCTTCTGATTCAATGAATATACGAATACATTTCTCTCGTTGGCCAGCATTGACTTAAACTTGCTCCAAAACTCCAAAAATTGGTTGCGAAAAAGAAATTAAAGAAAGCATATTAAGGGTGGTGTTGGATGAAGTAGTTGGCACATTGACTACAAAACCGAAGGTACTAGGTTCAATCCCTGTATCTAACAGCCATTAAATAACAGCACCACGCATTTTTTGATATTCATTAGTGTCTTTTTGTGTCAGTTGTTTTAGGAAAGTTCAAGTGATGAAGTCATAGTCACTTGTCACTGAACTATACTATATATAATGTATGATCAGAGTGCTCTCCTTTGTTGTGTAGCAGAATCATCGGCAAAGTAAAATAATCGATAATATAGCTACTAGCCACAGCTTAAAAAAATTTAATATGCCTCATTTAACACCAGAGGCGCTGCAACACTGCATTATTAAACACGTGCAAAGAACAGAGTTGTAAAAGAATGAAGCTTTCCTCTATCTTTCCTTCATCACCTGTCTTTTCTATCGCTATCTCTTTTCTAAAAGAAGGTAGCACCTAATACTAGTAGTAGGCATTCGTTGCCTGAGTGTTACTTCTCTTGAAAAAAATAAAATGAAAAATATCAAGAAAATTTCAATACAAAAAATATTTTATTAAAAGAAACAATTGTAAGCAAATTGCAAATATAAATAAAATAAAAAACCTTATAAAAATGCAAAAAAAATTAAAGGTTTGCAAAATTTGGTCGTAAGAGCGAGTCGCCATGGAAAAATTTAATAAACTTTTTCATTACATAAACAGCTTACAACAAATTGCAGTATGATGAATCCAAACAACTCACATATTGCATTTTCTTCAAAAAAATATGTATGTACATGTAATAATAATCATAATACATTTGCTTAATTCACAACAATTTGAATCGTGTATTTGTGTATCAAATACAATTTTCCTTTTTTAATTGTGAACACCCTCTCTGTGTAGTGTATTAATGTATTTTGTATTTTTAATGAATAAAGGGATAAAGGGTTTTAAAATCCCATTTAATATACATACAATTGTATGTACATATCGCGCTGAATCAACAAGAGGGCATTAACTTAAAATGTTAAAATTTCATTTTTTGCAAGAAATCATTTTTGTTCATACTATTTGCTTTACTTTATGATTTTAATACGAAATGTGATTTTTTTATGATAAAATTGCTGAGTTTTGACTTCAGTTCTGATTCTTTTCAAAATATAGATATTTTTCCCCAATAATTCCAAGATTTTAGAATAAAAATAATGGAAATATATTTTCAAATGGAATTATGTATTCTGATTTTCAAATTCTCTTAAAATTTAACCAGAAACAGTTTTTTGTTTCTACTGAAAATTTTAAAATTAATTTGAGTTCATTAAGTGCGATATGTACATTGACACTTGAAATTTGTGAAAATTGTTTATTTTTATGCAGACTACAATAATTAACACTAAAAATTGAAATAGTTTTAATTAAAGGATGTTCTGTTATAACCCAGTTTATATTTCAGCTGAGATATGACTCAGTTTGCCCAGGGTCTGTCTAGTCAAAGGTCTGCTTCCTTTCGATATTATGTAGATGTTGTTGTACTAACACAATCAGTTTTATATACGAACTCATGACTTCAAATGCCTACACTATTAAAAAAGTTAAGTAAGTTCGAGTGGTTGTATTTGCTTAATTCACAACAATTTGAATCGTGTATTTGTGTATCAAATACACTTTTTGTTTTTTAATTGTGAACACCATCTGTGTAGTGTATTAAAGTATTTTGTATTTTTAATGAAAAAAGAAAAACAAGCTACATACAATTTCTCTCAGAGAGCCTCTTTCTGAATACAACATTTTAAAAACATATGAAATAAAATTGTAATAGTGTATTTTATTTTTATATGAAAATTTCATACAAGAAATGTTACACTATTGTATTTAATATGATAATACAATCGATACAGAGATACAAGAGGTTTTGTGAACTAAGCCATTGTATATTGTAAATATAATATTATTTCGTACAACATTTGAACAGGCGTCAAATTTATAAAGGGGCGGAGCCACAAAGCCCCAAATTGGACAACCTAGGGTTAATGAAAAATTAAATCCGATGTCGAGCTAACGTTTTTAATCTGATAAAAAAATTTGCAAGTAGATATAGATCTAGATTTGGTTTTTTTACCAACCTTAGTCCACTGTTATGAATTAAAGAAAAAAATTGCGCTTAGTCTTATATACACTAGTTTCTTAATTCCTGGTGTAAGATAAGGATATAACGATTTAAAATGTTTCACAAATATATTTGCCATACAGTTCTATTATAAGTCTTTGAGTGCAATACAGTGTAGCAAAAAAATTTTATATGAATATAGCGTCAATAACTCTTTTTGTTTACCAGTGTAGAATAAAAGTATAAAAAGTCAGAAAAGTGCTTGTTTTCCACTGTTCATGATTTTGGTTTATGTCTGACTCCTGTTATTTTGGAACTGAATAAATAGTTTCGATGACTTGCCAATAAAATTGCTGAAAAAAGAGATTTTCAAGTCATTTATAATTTCATTGGTTTAAAACCAAACGCAGATTTTTGTGCTAAAGATTGTAATGTTAAAGTCAACCTATCAATTTATTCGTTTTCAATTGAGATTTAGATATTTTCTTTAGATGAATAACGAAAAAAAAACTATACAATAAAAACAACATAAAAAACCTGAAACGGTTTTGGTGCTAGCGGACTTCCGTTTTGATTGTTGCCCCATGATAAACTTCATTGATTCAACCTCAATTTATTTTGTAATTCAACAGATAAAACGTTGATATCTATTTTTAAAAATGTACATATGCGTGCATTAGATACATATACATATGCACTTACTTACATATGTACATGTGTGTGTATATAGTCTGTGCTATTTAGTAAGGTGCTTTATTATTTTTAATTATGAATATTTGCATTTATCTAAAACTCTAATAATACACATACATATTTATCAATTCGTTTGTAGAAATTCAAAAAAGTTTTAAGAGTTTAGAAAAGTTGAAAGTTAGTATTATACTCTAAAGTTTATCATTTTTCTTTCTACGTATGCAAAGTACAGGGGATTCAATGACAAGGTACACTGCTACGATTATTTCAAATAAATACTTTTTCATTTTTCTGTTACACCGAAAAATCACAGTTGAAGAGCCACGTAAGCGTTCAGGTCCTGTACAGTGCCATAATTGCCAAGAATATGGCCATACAAAAACTTACTGCAATTTACCTACAGTTTGTGTTATCTGCGGTGAATTGCATGGTACTGCTAGCTGCACTAAGCCAAAAGAACAAACAGAAAAAAAATGTAGTAATTGTGGAGGTAATCACACCGCTAACTATAGAGGATGCCCTGTATATTCTTTTGTTAAACAGACTATGAGTCAAAAACCTAAGTTAGCCCCAGCCCAACCATTAAACACGTACTCCGCCTCTTTTGCTCAAGTAAGTCAACCAGTTACTTCACGTGTATCGTATGCCGATGCTGCTAAGGCTAGTTCTAGTCCCTCACAAAATGTTTCACCGCAAAACAATTCAGCGAATGCAAGCTCAGGCTTTAACTTTAGTCGCCTTGAAGCTACTATTGAGAATCTGGTGCTAACTATAAACAACTTCACAACAAATATGACGAGCATGATGCAAGAAATGCTGCGAATGCAGAATACACTGCTTCAAGCATTAGTAAATAAACCATGAACATGTTAAAAATATGTTTCTGGAACGCAAACGGCATTCGCCAGCATAAAAATGAACTTGAGCACTTCCTCATGGAAAAAAATATTGATATAATGTTGGTCTCTGAGACTCATTTGACTTCAAGGAGCTTATTTAAAATAAATGGTTACACTCTATATGATTCAAAGGACCCGAGGGGGAGAGCATGCGGTGGGTCAGCAATTCTAATTAAGTCAAGACTCAAACACTATGTCCTTGATAACATTTGTGAAGAACATCTACAAGCAACAAATATTTGTGTCGAAAATTTTGTTACAAATTTCGTGATATCATCAATTTACTCCCCTCCCAGATTCGCAATTACTGAGGATCAATTCGAGGAATTCTACAAATCTCTTGGCCCTTGTTTTGTAGCAGCTGGGGACTACAATGCAAAACATACGTTCTGGGGTTCGCGTCTTATTACACCTAGAGGTCGGGCATTGTTCAACACAATTTCAAAAATGGGCTTGGACGTCATTTCAAGTGGGGAGCCCACTTACTGGCCTACGGACATACAAAAAATTCCGGATGTTATAGATTTTGGAGTAATGAAAAATATCGGTAGGGAATTAATTCATGTTGAAGCTTCTGTAGATCTCTCCTCCGATCACTCTCCAACGATTGTTACAATTTGTAGCCCACTAAGAAGTGACTTCCCTGTCCCATACGTAAAGATGATCAACCGTGTTAATTGGCTGGGGTTCAAAAAATACCTCAGTAGCCATTGTACGGAAAATATTAACCTAAGAACACCAGGTGATATTGAATCTAACATTGAAAATCTTAACGAAAATATTAAACAGGCTGCTGAACATGCTACTACTTCCCATCCGCAGACTGGGTTTAATAGGATTTATTCTACAGACATTGAACGTCTTTTACGTGAAAAAAGGACAGCTAGAAGGGAATGGCAACAGCACAGATCACCCCAAAATAAAATTAGATTTAAAGAGTGCACTAGACGACTCCAAGAGCTGCTGGCATATGAAAAAACTGTATGTCTTAAAAATTATCTGGAAAATCTTGATGCCACACCTGCATCTAATTACTCCTTGTGGCGAGCTGCTAGAAAGCTTAAAACACCCGTTGAATATAGACCACCTCTGCGCACTTCTACCGGAGGTTGGGCCAGAAGCGATACTGAAAAAGGTAACATATTTGTTGAGCATTTAAAATCCGTATTTACCCCAAATACATGTACTGGTGTTGTTGATTTACCGAGTGTGGTTGCGCTACCCCCTCGACCCATAAAATTTAAGACGCGTGATGTTCAGAAACTAATTGCTGAACTCAACCCGAAGAAAGCTCCAGGTATTGATGGAATAAGTAACAATATGCTGAAAAACTTGCCCCATATTGCAATTAGAATCCTGTTATTTATTTTTAACGCCATTTTACGACTGGAGTATTATCCACAAAGCTGGAAGCTTGCGAAGGTCAAAATGATTCCAAAGCCGGGCAAAGACCTTACCAAGGCTGAGTCATACAGGCCAATAAGTCTGCTATCAACAATGTCAAAACTCTTCGAAAAGCTGCTCATGACAAAATTGTCCCCAATTTTAACTGATAGTGGGTGCATCCCAGACCATCAATTTGGTTTTAGAAGTCAGCATAGCACCATTGAACAAACTCATAGATTGGTGCAATTTATAAGAAGAACTTTTGAAGAAAAAATGTATTGTTCTGCCCTGTTTATTGACGTTTCTCAGGCCTTTGATAAAGTGTGGCATGAAGGCCTTATTTTAAAATTAAAATCATATTTACCAATAAATTTTCTGAATTTATTAGAAAGCTACATAACTACCCGAAAGTTTACGATTGTGGAAGGAGAATTCATGAGTCTGCCCCAATCTATATCATCCGGTGTGCCACAGGGGAGCATACTGGGGCCAGTTTTGTATTTGATTTATACTTGTGATATGCCTGTGAGCAGCAATATCCATACATCTACGTTTGCCGATGATACAGCCTGCCTTAGTATGCACAAAAACCCGCACGAGGCGTCCCGATATCTTCAAGAACATATTACACAGTTAGAAATCTGGTTGAACTTATGGAGAATTAAAGTCAATGAACAAAAGTGTGTCCATACAACGTTTACCCTAAGAAGAGATACTTGTTCCCCCATTCGAATCAACAATCAAAATATTCCTCAGCATTTCCAAGCGAAATACCTTGGTATACACCTTGATCGAAGACTTACATGGAAACATCATATTGACTTTAAGCTAACTCAGATGAAACTTAAGTTATCTCAAATTCATTGGTTGATTGGCAGAAATTCAACACTTAGTCTGGACTGCAAACTTTTAATATACAAGTCGCTTTTGAAGCCAATATGGTGTTACGGTATCCAGTTATGGGGCACTGCTTCAGCTTCCAATGTAGAGAGAATTCAACGAAGACAAAACAAAATTTTAAGGTTAATAACATCTGCTCCATGGTACATTAAGAATTCAAATTTGCATCGTGATTTAAAAATGCCACTAGTGACTGAAGAAATTGCAAGATACGCAGGCAAATACTTAACAAAACTCGAGTCACATCCTAATCCGCTTGCTCGTAATATTTTGAATTTTAATGGTCACATCCGCCTAAAAAAGAGGGACACAAGGGCTCTTATACTCAACACTCTAGATGGGAATGCTTGAAAATACATTTAATTTTCCTTTTTGATTAGCACTACTTTGTATTATTTAAATTATCACTAAGTTTTGGCCGACACTGGTCGGGCTAAATAATTATATTTTAGCTTTAAGCTTTGATCACTTATTGTTAGTTCATTTTTGAAGATACAATAAATAAATATATGTATTAAAAAAAAAAAAAAAAAAAAAAAAAAATTTTTCAGATGCTCACAACTTTGAGTTGGCAGCATTATTTATTTTGACAACTAACTTGACAGCTGACACTTGTTTTGTTATTAATTTATTCTGTAATTTTATTGAATAGTTAAAAATTTAATTTCAATGAAATTTGTAGACTTAAGTCTCTTTTGCACAACCAAAAAAAACAAAGACAGAGCTTTTTAGAAAAAAATTTGCCACTTTACATCCTTAATTTTGAAATTCAAGAAAGTAATTGTCAAGAGTCCCGATATCAAAAATATGAAGTTACTTATTTCACCCCGATTTTATAATTTTCATCAAACATCGACACTTTGAGGTCACGGAAATAAATCGAAAAAGCGCTTTCATTTTGAGCTCTAAAAATATTTTCTTAATCGATTTTCTGGATTCATTTACATTTTTTCTAAATTTCAAATTTCACGAAAATCGCTTAAATCGAGGAAATTCGAAAAAGAAATTAAATAAGATTTCTTGGTGTAACCATTTTTTTTAATTTGAAACAATTTTTATTTAAATTAGTTAAATTATTTAAGAAATTTCGTTGTTAAAAATAACGATTGAATTCGAAACCGATTTTTTGTTTAAAAATTTTTTTCTAATAAAAAATTTTAGAATTATACTTTTCATATTTGTCCCCGAATAAGAGACAAAGTACTAACTTCTCGATCGTGATTTAATGACATATATTTTAACATTTATCTGGCTCTGTATGAGAGTATATGGTTTTTATATTTTAAAGATATAAGTTAATTTTAAAGAAATTTATTATTTTACATATTGTGAGAAGTGCATATACGTACAATAATTGAAATTTATGTACTTGCTGGTGGTCAATCATATCTACGAGTATATACGTAATTCATTGGTGCTTCAGCCAAATCATCAGTAGACTTTTTTGAACAGTCACAAAAGTTGTGGTTGAAGTCTACTTTTGAGTTGGTTGAAGCGCTAATGAAATACGTATACAGTCATGCTTGACCCCTAGCAAATAAATTTCAAGTATGATATGTTATAATTTAAAATAAAAATTATTTTGTGTTGTTAAATCCTGTCTAGTTATCTATATTTCGTTGCTGCTCAAGCCACTTATTACTATATAGTAACCACAATTAAAAAAATGCTTACAGCATCCTAATGTTTTTAGAAAAACTCAATAGGTTATTGAGAATTAGTTCCTCTCCACACTTGCAATTTTTATTGTAGCAATTCTTCAGATTAATGGTGAGAGAAGTGAGAAGATTTGGGAGCGGTACATAGATTCATGTTCTCGGCAGTTCTCTTTTGTTTTGAAATTCTTAAATGTATTAGACGTTTTATTTTATTTTCTTTCTTCAGTTGTATGAAAAACACCAAATTATAGCAAAAATTAAATAGAATTGTTAATTTTTCAGGGAAATTGTGGTGTAAGCGAATTTTTTAATGCATAATAGCAAAACCAGAATTTCCTAATGTGCACGCTGATGTAATTTCAATGCAGAATTTTAAAAAATTGCTGCAACAAAAATTGCAAGTCTGGAAAAAGACTTACAAAACTATAATCACAGTAGGTTAAGAAACTTATTCCAAAACAATAAAAAATATTGTTCAGCATGTATTTTCTATTTTGGTTTTCGCTTACTTTTTACATCAACACGCAAATGTTGTCAAAATGAATTTTGTCAATAAAAACATAATAAGGATTTTTATGACAACTTTTTAAATTACCATTTGCGCAATTGGGAAAACTTGCGAGACTTGTTTGATGAAGCCCCTTTTTAATTTTTGCGCAAACAGTTTACGTAAATTTCAAACTAACGTCAAGAAGATCATTTAATGAAAATAAAATAAGAAAATGTTAAGCAAATTTTAAAATAAAAACATATTTATATACACATATATGTATATATATATATATATATATATATATGTATATATATATATATATATATATATATATATATATATATATATATATATACAAGCAAGAAGTCGTTGTTTACAAAATACTAGGGTATTCAATTAATCGGAGTTTTGCTTTAAACGGTTAATCTCTCGCTTAATTAATCGATGTTTTTGCATAATTGGTCAATAAGCGGTTTATTTCAGTACTAACCGGTTAACCAATTAATAAAGTTTTTCCATAAATCAAGTGTTTTTAACAAATAAAAGTGCATGAAATATTTATTAATTTCATTTTATTAGTAATATACGAATAATACGAATACGAAAAAACATAATTTGTAAATTTCTTAGCTTTCGTTGTTTTACTGTCTCTCATTAAATCTAATACTTAATTAAATTGTTGGCAACAGTACTATTGGCATACATTAAATTAGGTTAAAAAAAAAACTTAATAATTCCCTCTAGTTAGAGTACCAGAGTCTCTAGTAAACTCTTTTGTAGCCATGTCCAAAGACTTTGAAGTTTTACTTAATTTAGGATCACTGAACATACTTCGTTGTTTGTATGAATAATAATTTCTAAACACTCACCTTCTCTAAACGAGATGAAAAAAATAATTATTCACATAAAAAACAAGTTGTAGTAATACAAAATATGAAAAAATTTGTTACATCGGTTAATTGACTGAATTTAACCGATTTAACCGTTGATCGAAAAAATTCAATATTAAATTAACCCATCAGTTAATCGGGTAGTAATTAACCGGTTACCGATTAACGGTTAACCGATTGAATACCCTACAAAATACACAATTGCACAGCTCAAGCTTACGAGTTAAAATTATTGCGCACACTTAACCAGTTTGTGTAAATAAGTTTCTATACAATGCACGATAGCACAGCTTGCGAGACTTTTGAACATTCTCATGAAAACCCTTAATATTATAAATACAAAATTAAAATCAAAGTGTATTCATATACAGGAATATATTATTAAGTATTTAAATTTTCTTGTGTTTATGTTCTTAGGAGTATATTCGTGTTATCTCTGGTTATAATATTGTTTTTCTGATTATTATAGATTTTTATTTTCAGAGCACCTTAAGAAAGAAATGACAAATTGCTGCAAGAAAACTTTCATCATCTAAATTTAGGCTTATAATGAGTTTAACGAAAATTCAAAATAATCTCTGCTATCAAAACAAAAAAACGCAACAAAAAATAATATGATGTTTTATTATCTTAAAATAAATTTAGAAAAGATAGTTTGAAAAAATTAAATAAATAAATATTGCAATTATTTATTTTTGTTCTAAAATAAAATACGAATAACTTATAAGCAAAAAAGAAAGAAAACACAAAAAATTTTAACATATATATATATTTTGCTGTTCATGCAATAATTTATACTATCTAAGGCCGGGTTTACATCTGTGTGAAAAATGCTACACAAGCGCGAAGAAAGCGTAACCAACTAATTACTAATGAAAAACTGTTTGATTCACACATGTATTTATTAAGTTAAACAGTTTAATAAATAATTAATAAACAATTTTATAGAATCCAAAATGATTGCAAACTATTTAAATCAATAAATACATGTCTGAATCAAACAGTTTTTCATTAGTAATTAGTAGGTTACGTTTTTCTGGGCAAATGACACACACAAAATGTCAGATGTAAAATCAGCCTAAGCAAGAACAATCAATACTCATAATAACTCGTACGTTTTTTAATGCTTGCAAAACAAGAAAAAAAACATTTTTAAATTTTCTTGTAATATTTTAAACTAAAATGTTGCATGATCACTGTTAAAAAAATGCTTACTGCTTTACATTTTATTTCCAAATAACTACGAAGGGCTTAAAACAGCAAGCGAGGGAGATACATATACATATTGAGAGAGCGAGCAAGCAAGTTGGGATTTAAGCAAAACTGGATTAAGTACTTTAACGCCCTAATCTGACGACCTCACACAATAAATACTGGCGCCAGTCTTTGTCTATGTTAATGGGATCAGTCTGCTGATCGACCCACATACACTTGCACACACAGAAATGACCTGTTGTACACTTATTGCACTCAACCCTTAAAACAAACCCCGATACGAAACTGTGCAAAAATAGTTGTTGCTTGCTTGTCTGCAATTTTAAGCAAAACAAAACAAAAAGTTAAATTCTTTATTTATGTGGATTTTTATTTTTGGCCCAAAAGGGTTTTAGTTACGCTTCATAATGATTTTTGTGCACTAGAGATTAAAGTGTTTCTTTAAATTTGTTTAATTTTATTTGTATATTTTTTGCATCTTTTTATGTAAAAATGTTGCAGTTGTTTTTCTTTGCAATGTTTTTCCTAAAAGATTTTCCACTTTAACATAAATTGGTTAGCCCATGGAAATGGTGTGTTTTTAGGTGTGTGTGTGTGTGTGTTTCTTTGTTAATGATAAAAATAACAAAAGAAGTCGAGGGACATTGAATGGATTTTAATTTCAAAATTAGACTTAAAATTTTTGGACTGTCACAGCTAGTGAGATCACTTGTCTGCGTTAAAATCAACAGCACTTTAAATATTGTTTTATTTGTTTTAAACTTCTCGGTTGTTTCTTTTTTCCTTAGCCAAGTTCCATCAGGTCTGACAATCAGTGTTAATTACAATAATAAATGCGTGTTTAGCTAAATATGCTGATTCAGAATGGACTTAATTCACTTTCAAGTAAAATTGATTAGAGACAACATTTAATAGAAAAATAAAATATGGAATTCCCTTTCACGTGCAGGTCATTCGTGAAACTTCCTGCGGCATCCTTAAAAATTAGTGAATATCTAAAGTTTATTTGAAGCATTTATGAGCATTTTACTTTCTACCGAGTTAAAGCTATTTCCTATCATTCGATATCTAAGTGAGCTCAATATCGAATGCGGCAAATTTGACTACGATCCGTTCTTAAGTTAGTTACGAGATGTTAGCACATAAACACACACACACACATGCACTTACACTTGTACATCCATACGGTCAGAAGCTACCCCTAGGAACTCAAAACGTCGAAATATGATAAAAATTCGATTTTCGAAAAATGGGTTAAAATCAGTAACTTCCTAAGCAGAGAGTTAAAAAATTTAATTTTAGGCACAGACAAAATTATTGTTAATTTTTTTTTTTGCAATTTAGTCATTGAGACCTTAGAAAAAATATTATTTTTGATATACGTATACTTTAAATAATCTAAGTTTTTTTAAATTGAATTTCATGATTGAAAAATTATAGTATAGTTTTTGAACAGGAAGTGGTAAATAATTACACAGGTCAACAAAATTAAATTTATTGTGTTAGGACAAAGGTTTCGTAGTAAATTTGTATACATTAAGTATTGTGTATCAAATCCTCTAAATCAGGTTTTTTGAATTAACTCTGTATCTAGAGATTTTCCGTTATTAAGAAAAAAGAGGATGCTGCATCACATAGGTTAGGTAGGGGTGGCAGTCAGAAAACCGGACTCACTTAGACCGTTTTGGTCCATTGTGATACCACGGAGACTCTGCTTATGCGGAGTCCCCACCGTCGAACCATCCAGAGCTCAGTATAAAGCTGCTAATACGTTTGAAGTTCCCTGAATTCAAGAGCGCCCATTGTGGCCATTCTCTTTCCTGCAAGTCCAGGACAGTGACAAAGAAAATGTTCTATGCTTTCCTCTTCATCAATATCTTGGCAGCTACGGCAAAAGTCGTTGTGTTCAACCCTTAGCCTTTGTGCATGCCTACCTATGAGACAGTGTCCGGTTAGCACGGACACTAGAATTGAGATTTGTTTCCTATTCTTTAAAATTAGGTAATCCGTACCTTCTCTATTTAGGTGAGTCCATATCTGCCTTGTGATCACGCAATCATTTCTTGTGACCCACCTTCTATTTGTTTCGTCCTCTGTCTTGCGCCTAAGTCTGAATTTGCAAGAGAGTAGGGGTAGACTTACACACCTGTAAGGTTGTCCCAATTCTAGCAAGCTCGTTCCCCTAGAGTTCACCTGTAAGCCTCTATACCCCAGGATCCAGATGATTCTAATATCAAACTGCTCTGCCATCTCATTTAGAGATGATCGGAAGTCGAGGGCTGTTGCTGCATCACATAATTTGCATTTACTTGAGAACCAGTCCTTTGATTAAATAAAAAAAATACATAGACGGCTAGGAAACGAATTGGCCTTAAATTATGTTCTCATTAGCTTATCAACAATCTTATAGTTTCGGAGATATTCAGAAAGTTTTATACAAAATAAATAAATTTTTCAAAAAAAATCAAGAAAATAATTTTTTAAAAGACTCATTAAAATTTTAAACAGAAAAAATTTTTATATTTTATAATTAATTGCGATACATTTATATGTTATAAATAAAATGAGCTAAATTCATTAAAAGTCATTCCATGAATTCTGAATTTATTCACAATTAAGTGGTATATACTCCTATTACAGCTTTTTTTAATTATTATTTATTTTAAATTGAAAAAAAAAAATTAAAAAAAGCTCTAAGCTCTAGCTCTGTTAAACCGGTTTTTTAAGGAAATTTCGTGTTAACGTACACTTCAAGGATACTTAAATTTTTTTTTATGGGGGCTAAAATTTGTTTAAAGATAAATGGCCGTAACTCAGTGAATTTTTAGTCGATCATCGTGTTGATAAATATGGTGTGATAAAAGAAAGACATATCTTTTCAGCAGTGTAAAATTTGCGTAATTTAGATAAAAAGTTCTCAAGATTTTTGGAAATATCTTTGTAAATTGCAAAATAAACTCGTTTTTCGCGAATATCTCGAAAGGCTTCTCAATAAAAATTAATGAGGCCCATATTCGTTGTCAACAGCCTCAATTAAGTTAAAAAACATTTAATTTTAGAGGTTTATTTTTTGTGGCATCCAGCAGTAGTCAGTCGCCCATCATGGATATTTTCACTAAATATGTCGTTACCTTTTAATTTTTCTCTGATGATAAAAATTTAACGCGTAATAAGTTGGCTACAAGATTTTATTTAAAATACAAATTTAAGATAAATTTTTAAACTTTTTTTTGCTTAAGGGTACAACTTAAAATATTAAACTAAAAAATAAAAAACTTAAGAACTTAAATTTTTTTTTAAATCTAAGGGGCCGCAACAAAGTGAATTTTTATCCGATCAACACATTAAAAATATGGGCTGTTACAAGAAAAACATATCTTTGCAATGTTGCTAAACTTGCTTAATTTTAATGAACAGTTTTCAAAATTTTTTTTTTAATATCTTTGTAACCTGCAAAAAAAATCACGTTTTTCGCGAATATCTCGGAAACGCTTCTTAAGAAGAATTAATAAATGCCATATTCGAGTTCAGCGATCCTAAATTAGCTAAAAAATCATCATCAATTTTAGAGTTTAATTTTTTTTGTTGCATAGTGTTATTGTTCGAACTGCATTTGTTTCTATATTTTATAATTTGATCAGGCTAAAGCTCGTATCGTTTTTTTATTTTTAAATTCTTAGATTTTTTTGAAATGTATTACTTAATATTTGAATCGAATCTTTTTAATATTTTTAACATGTTGTTTCAATTCAATTCGGTGGAAATATTTCAATTGAAACCTTAAGAACATTTCAATTAAATTTTAATTGAATCTTTAAAAAATATTAATTAAATTACAAGTTAATTTAACATTTGTTTAATTAAAAGAATAAAAATAATTAAATTAAAATGCTTCAGATAATTAATTTTTTTAACTGAATATTCGTTGTTGTTTCGTTTCTTTTTTTGCTTTTATCTTTGAGAACAAAAATAGGATACCTTGCAACTTTCCTCCCATTTCAAGCTCAAAATTCCCAAATTCTTGGAGTAACTAATAGAAAAATTCAAAACCTTCGGCAACAATATCTGTTGAACCATTATGACCATAAAGATCAAATTTGCGGTATTTGAAGCAGTTTTTCAAGTTTAACAAAGTAAATGAATCTTGAAAATTAACTTGACTAGAACTTTTGAATAATTAAAGCACGGGAACCTATTTTAAATTTTTCTCAACGATATTTCTCGAACGAATCAATTGATTTAAATCAAATTTGTAATTTTTTGAGCTTAAGATCTGGGGTATAATCATCGCTGTTGATAACGAGCTGATTCGATCACGTTTTTGAGTTTGAGATTATGGCATTCGTTATGGAAAAATGTAATAAACGCAACTTTTAATGCAATCTTGTTGCATTTAATAAATGCTATCGATTAGTAAATATGGCAATACCAGAATAAGCACTCAGAAATATGTTCTCCATTATTAGGAATTGATTCATTATTTGCTATGATCAAATTTGCTTAGCTCTTATTCTCTCAACTTATTTAGAAAATGCATGCTTACTATTGTGAAACAAAGCTAAAAGAAATTAAAAAATCAACAGTTCAAACAATCAAGATCTGTATATCGAATGCCATAATCTCAAACTGAAAAAACGTGATCGAACCAGCTCATTATCGAAAGCTACCATAGGAGCCCTGTTTAGATTATGCTCTCGATCGATTTAGTATTTTAAAATTTATATATTTCGCTAAAACAATATTTTCGAAAAATTTTCAAAATCTATAGAAATCACGAAATCTAAGTGAGGTTAATGTGTTTATAATGCCGTCAGTTTGATTTTGATAGGTAACGACATTCTTAGGTTATGAAAGGTTAACCTATACATATACACTTTCACACACATGCAAACACTCATAGATATACATACATACATTCACATCATCATAAAAACCCTATAGGAACTCAAACTCATTTGTAAGTACATACCTTCAAACTGGTTTTTTAATAACCACAACTGGTTGATTAAGTGACTTTTTTCCTTGTCGCCGACTCACTATTTTAACATAGGCATGTCATAGGCAGTAGTCAATTGGCCATCTCTGCATGACTTTTAAATTGACTACTAACTACTTATTTTTCAACCACTCTGAAGTCACTTAATATCTATTATAGTTAAATAAATATTTATGTAAATCTTCATATCATATACATACATACATATGTATATACTATATATAATGAATATATGTATATTGATATATAGATATAAATAATATAGATATATATAATACATACATACATTCATACGAAAGTTTGTCCTGCTCATAGAAAATATTATACATATTAAGTATTGAAATTATTTTTTTTTTCAACACAAACATTTGGCATTTGATTTCATGGCATGCTTCTTTTGATTTTTTTTTTATTTTTTTTTTCATTTACTTATTTTGCTTTTATTTATTTCTTACGTGTGCTTCTATTCAATATGTTTGGTTGATATCTGCATGAGATTTAAACCAATTTGTAGTCACTTGCAAAATAATTAATTTATAGCTAGTGTTTTTCGTCAATCGACTATTTTATTTACTACAGGGAATAGTCAGAATATGTATAATATATGTACGTTGTATATTTCCTTGACTTTAACATATACTTTTTTGAAAGTACCTTTAACCGTTAAAAGTTAGTTAATTTTTTATTTTTTGGAATTAGTGAACTTATACGACTTTTATATCCAACAGCTCATACAAAAAATACTACTAAATCAATTAATAGAATTATTAAGATCCAACCAAGTTTATCGGTTTCTTCCACAAAACTTTCTTTAAAACAAAAATTAATTTGGAATTTTAAAACCCCTGAAGCTAGTTTGCCTCTTCCAGTGTTAATTTTATATGGTTTCATTTTCAACTTTTATTTTATTCGCTTTTACTTGTTGCACCGCTCAAAACTGCCCTGGGGTCAAAAAACTTAACTGCTTCTACCGCTATATTTTAATTTCTAGGTAAAATATAAGTTTTACATATAAAAAAAATTATTTTTGCGCTAAAAAAAGAAGCGCTGCCGACGCGTGAGTCGTGCTGCGACTGTTTTTATCATGAATTTGTCTTAAATATATCAAACATTCAGACAGTTTTATTTAACACTAATGAGTAATTTTCAAGCTAAAAAATATAATTACGCTACTTTTCTGTCAGACATATTCATATTACCATTTATTTAATGATCTATTAAAGGGAATTGCGACAGGAAAAAACTGGCAAGCAAAACGTTTTAATTTTTTCTCTCTCTCTCAATTTTCCTTCTGTGCAAAAACAATACGAATAAGACTGCATTATCAATTAATTAATTAAAATTTTTTAATATGCATACATTTGCGCGCTACTTAAGCAAAAGTGTAATAAACAAGTAAGAGTGCTATATTCGGCTGTGCCGAATCTTATATACCCTTTACCAAAGTGCGTTTATGTAGCATAGAGATACATACATAAGCACAGAGATATGTAGGTACATATTCATTTTGTGAAAAAATTCATACTTTTTTTCTAGTGCAATTTTTAGGTTTTTGGCATTATGTTTAATTTGGTGCTTTTTAAATTTTGGCGATTTTTTTTTCATATAGGCAATTTTTTTTTGGTTTTGGCGATTTTTTTCGGTTTTTGGCGTTTTTTTAATTTTGGCGATTTTTTCGTTCCGGCGATTTTTTTTATTTTGACGATTTTTTTTATTTAGGCGATTTTTATATATATATTTTTTTAGTTTTTTCGGTTTTTGGTGTTTTTTTTATTTTGGCGATTTTTTTTCTTTCTAGCAATTTTTTGGATTTTGAAAATTTTTTTATTCAGGCGATTTTTTTTATTTTTTGGCGATTTTTTTTTCATATAGGCAATTTGTTTCTTGTTTTGGTGATTTTTTCGTTTTTTTGCGTTTTTTATTTCTTTTTGGCAATTTTTTTAGTTTTGACAGTTTTTTCTCGTTTTTGCGATTTTTTCGGTTTTTGGCGCTTTTTAATTTTGGCGATTTTTTTTGTTCTGGCGATTTTTTTTAATTTTGACGTTTTTTTCATTTAAGCGATTTTTTTATTTTTTGCCGATTTTTTTCATATAGGCAATTTTTTTTTGTTTCGGCGATTTTTTTCGCTTTTTGGCGTTTTTTTATTTTTGGCGATTTATTTTCGATTTGGAGTTTTTTTTGATTTTTTTTTTTGCATCTAGGCGATTTTTTTTAATTTTTGACGATTTTTGTTCATATAAGCATTTATTTTGTTTTGGCGATTTTTGCGGATTTTTGTCATTGTGGGGATTTTGTTTTTTTGTTTTGACACTTTTTTCTCGTTTTGGCGATTTTTTCGGTTTTTGGCGCTTTTTGAATTTTTGCGATTTTTTTCGTTTTTGGCGATTTTTTTGATTTTGCCGATTTTTTTTTTTCATATAAGCGATTTTTTTTAATTTTTGCCGATTTTTTCATATATGCAATTTTTTTTTGATTTGGCGATTTTTTTCGGTTTTTGGCGTTTTTTTAATTTTAGCGATTTATTTTCGTTTTTGGCGATTTTTGTTAATATAAGCATTTTTTTTTGTTTTGGCGATTTTTTTCGGTTTTTGGCGTTGTTTTTTTAATTTTAGCGTTTTTTTTAATTTTGGCGATTTTATTTTCGTTTTGGCGATTTTTGAAAATTTTCGGCGATTTTATAATTTTTGGATTTTTTAGTTTGACCGTTTTTAAAAATTTCAAGAGTTTAACTCTTACGGTTTCCAAGATATAGCAATTTGTCAAAATTACATAGTCAAAATTTCATTAACTGATGGACCACCCTTTAATTTAAATTTTTTTAATTTTAGTGTTAATTGTTGTAGCATATATAAAAATACACTAATTTTACAAATTTCAAGTGTCAATATACATATGTACACACATACATACAATTGTATGTATATTACATAGGATTTTAAAAGTTTTCGTGACTCATTTTGGAACACCGTTTAATTTTTATCTTTTATATATTTGTTGTTGTAGCGACCAAAGTTCTACATATACTGTCCAAATTTCAGACCCGTAGCTTTTACCGTTCGTGAGAAAATAGCCTTCTTCCTAAAACATCAAATATGTTTAATTATTAGGAAAAAAATAAAGTTTTCCAACCCTGGAAACGTTTTTTAAGTTGTTAAATTTTTAAAATTTTTTTTTAATTATAAACACCAATTTTATTCATACCGAAGTATAAAATAAGTTAATTTAATAAAAAAGTAATAAAAACTTGTTTTCGGTAGTTATTTTCTATGGGAAAATAGAGTTTGAGTTTTCCAGCTCTGAAACCGTCTGCCCGATTTTGCTGATTTTCAATAGCAAAATTTTTCGGGAAATTTCTGACACACCAGTCCAAAAACGAAGTCTCTAGCTGTTGGGAGCTTGGGAAAACCGATTTCACGTACAGACAGACGGACAGACGGACAGACGGACATCGCTTGTACGTCTTCCCTATGCATAAGGATCCAGAATATATATACTTTATGTGTCGCTTATTAATATTGTAGAAATTACAAACGGAATGACAAACCTATATATACCCTTTTACCATTTTTTGGTAAAGGGTATAAAAACAAAAGCATGATTGACTGTCATTAAAGATGATGGCAAAAATACCATCAAATCCAATTGAATCTTTCTGCGTCAGTTGTTGTAGTTCTCAAAATATAAAAACTACAATTTTATGAGGAAAACTGGACAATACTTCGTTTGAAATTATTTATAAAAGCGACCTGTTTTCGTTGGAATTGTTTAAATTGGTTTGCAGTTTTTACACACACACACACACACACACACACTCAAAGAAGAAATGCAAAATGCAAATAAGCAGAACAATGTTGCCGAATGTGTAGAAAATCTCTTACATAATATGAACGCAAATTTCCCTGCATTCTTGTACAGAATCTTACAGAAAAGAATCTATTAGAGTGTCCTTTATTTTCAATCACTTTTAAAAATTGTACACTCAGGGAAAAGATGCAACTTAAAAATAAGAACGCGTCACATTAATTCAATTATATTCAATATAATAGAAAATTTATATTGAGATACTCAAAAATAAATAAAATTAATAATGTAAACTAATTTTTTTCCATATTGAAATAAGCAATTTCAACATGACTAGACTTCCGTTAATGTTTCTTATTAATTCAATATGGTTTTTATTTATTTTAAGCTGTTTTTTCTCTGGATGTAATTATTACAATTTACAATAAATAAAATAATACACCACTAATCCCGGTTTTTGTGTGTGAAATTGCATTTTTTGTTGTTGTTGAAATTGGTCCTCAATTTTTGATTGTGTTCACAATTTAGTGAGAGAATTTTTAAAATTTTTACAGTCTTTTTTATAAAAATTATTAAGGCTTTAACAACCTTAATAAGAAACATTTTGCATGAAAATTTGTTTCAAAAAACCTTTAAAACGCTTTAATAATTTTTTTTTAATAACGCCGTACCTAAAAGGCAAATTTAGTAACAATGCTGGCCTTGCTTATATATAATTTTGTTAACGAATTTTTAATTTTTTACCGAATAGGGTAAACCGTTCTGCAGTTATGCTAATATAACGGTATATCTCGGAAATTAAAACTGATAAAAAGAAATTGGATTGATGATATCCTTTTCGCTTCCCAAGAAGCTAAAAAGCTATAGGGAATGAAATAGAGTATCGAAATTTGTAAATTTATGGGATTTTTCGATATTTATCTTTTTTTTATTTTATTAAAGACACGATTTACTTAACTCTGTAAGGCAAAGGCTGTTGGAAACTGCACAGACAACAACTTTTTACACGAAAAGCTTTAATTATATTTTAATTTTTTTCGAGTTGTGGGCCATCATTATGAGTACGAGTGTAATTAAATAGAATTTCGGCGTAGCTCTGCGGCAAAAAATTTTTGGAGAATAATTTTTGCATCAAGCTCTAACTTTTTTAGGAGTGAAACAAAAAATATTTCCATAAAAAATTGCCCATAAAGATAATGAACACCCTAAGGCACATGCTTTAAATTTTTGTTTATAAAAAAGTTGCAGTAGCAAATTTATTATTTTGTGGTGTAAGTGTCTCAAAATGTGGTTCTTATATGGAAAGCAATGCCGAACAACGAAAATTATCAGAAATTACAAACCTTGCCACTATTACACACTATGGCGATGTCACAAGATGCCTTAGTATGTAGTCGGCATTATAAAAAAAAAGAATAGTGTTTTTAATACAGACATACTTTTCTAAGGAAGAAACAATTATAATAAGTCCCTGATTCCTCGAAATTTCGGCCACTTAAATATAAAGGTAACACTGCTTCTGCCAACAGCCATCAGTTGACTCCTGTCTAATTTTGAATAAGCTGCGTCATTAAATTTTATTTTGACATTGCTGGAAGAAAAATTACTTTCGTGAGCATTATCTGTTGAATTAAAAACCATCAAGTTTAACGCATGGTTTTTAGCTTAACATCTAAGTACGTTATTAGCTAATTTTTATTTTAATTTTAATTTTTTTTATTAAAGTTCTTATTAAATTACGTTGAAAGTAAGTCAGCACTAAAAACTTTACCAATGTTATGGAAAGCTTTCCAAACAACAGCTATTTAACTTATATAAAAAAGTTATTTTATCGAAATGTAGTAAATTAAAATAGCATAAAAACACATTTTACGAAAGCAAACAAGCATCAGAATGTATTTTTCAATTTATTTATTCCCACATATGAAACTTTGTATTACATATTTTAAGCTGAGTACACATCTGAGATTTCTTATGATGTTATTTTGTGGTATCATTTCCGAAATGTGTAAAACGCCATTCACTTTAAATCTTTATATGGAAAGCAATGGCACACAATATCGAAAATGGTAAACGTTGCGTTGTCACACACACTATCCACTTTTCCCGACTATTTTGGTGACATTGTCAACAGAGTGTCTATTACTATTGTTCTTAATGCGTAGAAAACATTTTATCATATAAACACAACTATGCTTCTTCTTGTTTTATTGGTTTGTTGAAAACAAAAGTGACGTAGAGCAAAATTTAAGTGTTTATAAAAATTAGTTTAAGAAATCAAATTAGAAGGTGAATTTAAATGTATTGAACAATAATTTTAAAAAATACATGAAAAAATTTGCAAAAACGATACAAAATAACAATCCATATTGTAAAAAATATAAAATGTTAAAACCAGCTAAAAAAATTATATATGGTCCATATATTTTTAATATATGAATGTATACAACTATATATGAATTCATGTATGGAAATATATGGGATTATACATGGCAAAACTATTATATATGAACTAATATATGAAATTTATTATAACATATGAGCTCATATATGAAAATTTAATTATGAAGCTCTTCTATGTGGATCCATATATAAATATAAGATTTTATATATGGAGCCATATAAGAATGTATGCATGCATGATATCTCACATAAGATCGTTTTTGCAATCAAAAAAGCTTAGAATTCTATCACTGCTGAATTGGAAATCCATTGGAAAATACATACGGTATGCAAAGTTTATATGCGTACCCTCAACGTTTCAAAAAGAAGAATTCTTGTATAATTTTATACATTGTAGCCCCATTTAATATATCAAATAATCAAAAGGATAGTTCAGTTATTAATTTTATAGAAAATAACAAAATTCTCTAGATAAGAAACAAAGTTCATATTACTGTATTGAAAACTATTGTAAGACGGATTATTTTTTCTTTTATAATTAATTGCATTAGTTTTTAATCTGATTTCTTAAGCTAAATGTTATGTACGACTATGATTTATGTGTTTTTTAAATAATGATTCACCTTTTGATGAATGAAATGACTTTTAGTTCGTTTTGAATTATTTGTCCAAACAAATGTTTCATTAAATACAACCTCTCTCTCTCAAGTCTAAAAAAATTTAATTTTCGTAATTTAATTTATTGAACAGCAGTGCGCTTTTGTGAATCAAGAGTGTATGAATATGAACTTTGCATACTGTGGAGTGAATTTACACATACATGCATGAAAATGTGTGAATATATATAATCATATATGCCCATATACCCTCATTTTTCGGATCCGAACCATATATGGTATATCATATATGCTCCATACATATTTTTTCAGCTGGGAAATTAAATTAAAATTTTAAGCGAAAGTGCCAATTATGGAAATTGTTTTTCCCTGTGGAAGATTTTGTGCCATCAGTTAAAGATTTGTTATACTTGCAGTTTCATTCGTAAGTGTTTACTAATTCAGCGAAATATAAAATTTTTGATTAACATATGTGTATTTATTTAATAGAGATGGCAACCAAAATCCCTAGTTGCTGGTAATATGCTGAACGAATAGTGGCTCAGTACTGATCCACTAGTGACATTTCCTGCAGGGATATTTATGAAAACTTAACATTATGTTAACGTTTTCAATAAAACTTAAATATAATTTAAATACACTAGGTTGGATTATCACTACTTATGTATTATTTATAACTATCACTAAGTTTATGTCGACATAAGTCAATTCAACAGAAAGATAAATGAAAATAAAATAAAAAATTTATTTCTAAATTTGTTCGAAATTTAAATTTAAACAAAAATAAACACTTTTTTAAAGTTTAATACTGTAAACTTATTGGCAAGGTACACGTTTTTTTAAACCCTGCTCGTATAATTAAGTCATTTAAATAAAAATTAAAAAAAGAGGTTGTCATAGTTTTTTATACAGTGTAGGCTTTTATATGACTAATATTTTGTTGGAAATTCTTTTTGAAGAATAACTTGGCGGCATCTTTTTTCCATGGAACTAACCAGTATCTCACATTGATCAGGGGTTATTTTGTACCATTTATCTTTTATTATTTCCCATAATGCTGCCTTGTTAGCTGGTTTTGTTGCTGAAACGGCTCGTTTCAAGCATTTTTATATGATTTTCGTTTATCCAATTCTTAACGACCCTAAAACAGTGCTTCGGGTCGTTGTCCTGTTGGAATATCCAAGCTAATGTCAAATTATCATAGTCACCATCCTAGTTGTTCTCCAGGATTTCTTTGTACATAACGCCTGTCATTTTCCCTTCAATTCTTACAATTGTATATATGTAAGTATACATATGTAAGTATATACGTACATAAATACTTGCAAATTGTAAAATTAGTTTTTTTTTATACAGACTACAACAATAAACAGAAAATTTAAAAAAAAATTAAAATAAAGGATGTTCTATCAGTTAATATAATTTTGACGATGTAATTTTGACAACTTGCTATATCTTGGAAACCGTAAGAGGCAGTCTTGAAATTTTCTAAAACAGTAAAACAAAATCGCCAAACCGAAAGAATTGTCAAAACCGGAAAAAATGCCAAAAAGAAAAAAAGCACCAAATTGGAAAAAATCTAGCACTAAAATAAATCGACAAAATTAAAAAATCGCCAAAAATTAAAAAAAATCGCCAAAAAAAAAAGCCAAAAACTTAAATAATCGCTAAAACGAGAAAAAAGAGCACCAAAACCAAGAAAAAACGCAAATTTAAAAAAAAATACCACAAGCCTAAAAAATCGCTAAAACGAGAAAAAAGCACCAAAACTAAAATAGCCTCAAATGCAGAACATCGCAAGAACCTAAAAAAAACTCGCCCAAACAAAAAAAAAACACCATTTTGGAAAAAATGTAGCGCCAAATTAAATCGACAAAATGAAAAAAATTACTTAAATAAAAAATATCACCAAAATGAAAAGAAATCGCCAAAATAAAAAAACGCCAAAACTTAAAAAATTGCTAAAACGATAAAAAAGCACCAAAACTAAAAAAAAATCCAAATAAAAACAATTACAAAAACCTAACAAAATCCCTAAAACGAGAGAAAAAACACCAAAACTAAAAGAAAGCACCAATTTAAAAAAGACCAAAGACGTAAAAAAATGCCAAAATTGAGAAACCTTATTAAAAAACGCTTAAAACTGAAAAAACGCAAAAAAAGATGCCAAAACTATATTTTATATAGTATTACATATCTATTGTCCATGCGGAACCCTTTCTGAGCGAGTCAGAGTCGTAAGTTACTGAATTTATTTTTAGCAGGGACCGTAACGGTTATAATTTTTATTTTAAAAATTACTTTTTAATCGTTATTTCTTGATTTTTATTTATTCCTCACTAGTGATGAGCTATAACGTGATTTTTTAATAATGTTGCTCCTTGTGAAAGTAATTCCTAAATCGCTGCTTTTTTGAACTGTGACTGTGATCACAGTTTAGCAGTATTTTATTTGTAGCAGTTCTGTTATTTTGAGAAAATCTAATAAGAGCAGCAGTGAAATTAAACTGTGACTGTGATCGCGGTTTAACTCATTTCAGCTGTTCTGCTTAAAAAGTCTTTATTAGTATTGGTATTTTGATAAATACTGATAAGAAGAGCGACAAGAACAAACAACTAGCAAATCAACCCCTTCTAATTATTACGATTTTCGTATAAGAGATAGAGAGACAAAAATTTGCAAATATGAGCATGTGAGATGTACATAGACTATTTGACACTATTTGACGCTTTTTTTAATGGTTTTTTATCTAATGTTAAGTAAGCATATAAGAACAATCACAGTTTGAGTTTGTATAAAAGAACTATATTTCCAAAACCTGTTACTTGATAAATTCAGTCACAGTTGTTATTAGTGATTTTTCAATCGCTGTAAAAAAGCAACAGGTTTCAAAATATCGCTCAACTCTATTCCTGACAAAATAACGGCTATTTTTTTGCTTAATTTTTAAAATTTAGAAAATGTAATTTTTGCGTTAAAATTAAAATTACCCGTTTTAAAATTGAATTTATCGCCAGAGTCTGTAAAAAAGATTATTATATGTTAAATTAAATTTACTTTTTTAGCAAAAAAAAAAAATAAAAATCAGAAAGTAACTGTTTTTTTGTGAGGAATAAATAAAAGTCACAAAATAACTCTTATTTTGTGAGGAATAAATAAAAATCAAAGAAATAAAAATCATTGCATCTATAGGTAGTCCATGTAATATGGAGTAACTTGGTATATTCCTTTTGCACGTAGGACTTCTCTATTAGTGTGATTTTTTCAGTTTAAGTAATGTAATGGACAGAAATAATGTTTAAATGAAAATAAAATCTAAGTTGCATAGTAAAAGTACAACAAAACCGGGTACAAATAACTTCTTGTTTTTCTTAGGCTGATGACAGAGTGCCCGCTAGAAGCGAAGCGAAGATTGAAGGTGCCAGAGTAAACGCTACATTGAACAAAGCGATTTATATTGTTGGTATCAATTTTTTAGTGTTTTATGAGCGCTTTTGTATGAAAAATGGGTTCATTAATACATACTTACAATATATTTGTGTGTATTTAGCCGATGGCCTTGGCAGCCAGTGCTATCAATGTATACATTAATGTTATATTTTATATAATTTTAATATGAAGTAAATAAATTAATTAATTAATTAATTTTTAAATTAATTTTTAATTATTAAAGGTATTCATTTCAGTTTTTTTCCTCGTTGGAAAAATGTAAAAATGTAATTTTTGACAACAAACACAGGGAAAAAAATTCAATATTTTTTTTAAATTTTTTTTCCTGTGTTTGTTGTAAAAAATTAAATTTTTTCCATTTTTTCAACAAGGAAAAAAACTGAAATGAATACCTTTATTATTTTTCGAACTTAATTTTTTTCTATATTTATGATTTATTTAAACGGGCTAAAGTTCGTAAATACTCTGACAACACATAGCTTTGGCTTAAAAAAGCGATACGAACCTTAGCCCGTTTAAATAAATCATAAATATAGAAACAAATTAAGTTGAAAAATAATAATTAAATATTAACTTAAATTAATAGCCAGGGGGCAGTGGCAAAAATTAAATAGTAACAAACCAAAAAAGTTTGTCCTAAGTAGAACAAAAAATAAGCAAATTAACTAACATGTGCATAATTAGTAAAGAATAAACGACAATGGTAAGTCTGTTGTAAATTAGAGATGGTAAATTTGGGCTTTCATTACAAAACACGTTTTCAGCAAATTGAAATACGATGAATCAAAACAATTCACGTATTCCATTTGCAAGAAAGTTTCGTATATAAGGCAGAAATCTACATCAACTGACACCACACACAGTGGACCAACACAAAAGAACGCTGATGATGAAGGTTTAGTGGCCTTCGAAAACGGCTGGCTGTTCCGTTCAACTATGTGTTATCAGAATACTTACAACTAACTTTGATATTATTTGTTCATTAATATTTATCACATGTAATTTGGCTTAAAAAGCTATACAAACTTTAGCCTGTTTAAATAAATCATAAACAATTTTTTGTTTAAAAAAAAGGAATAATAAACTAATATCAAAAGTTTTATAGAAAAACCTCATAAAAAAGTAAAAATGCAATGACAAAAGAAGCAAAAGCTTTGTAGCACGCATTCGCATCTAGCTTCGCTGGCATTCTGGCATCTTTTGAGCGATCACATAAGCAACCACAGGCAGTGGTTTGTGGCACATTGTAGCGCCATCTTATATTATATTTTGTAGCGGTCACTCTGTCATCAGCCTTAGAGTATATACATACGCGCAGAGGGAGCCACTGAGTTTCTATACTCCTGCCTTAACCTACAGTTTGATATGTCTCGGGTATGACATGATACTCAAAGGTACGTCAAGCCCACCTTATACTCTTCATTGTAGTATTTTGCTCGAACAATAACAATTTTATACTTGTTCCGAAAACATAAAAATAAAACTTTCTAAAACTTGAACTTATTTACAAATTAATCAATAATTCAAATTTTAATAACATCCTCAAAAGCATTAAAAAGAAATATTTCCAGCCGCCCGTCTTAAGCAATGAAACAATTAAACAGTAGCCTTATTCAACAGATATTAATTTTTTACTCTTCTTACTTTTTTTTAAACATTTACTCAAACGGAAGAAGACAGTAACAATCAATTTTTATGATTAAAAAAATCAACAACTTTAACATCAATTCATCATCATCACCTTCGTTAAGTTAAGAGGAGCAAAAGCAACAATAACAACAACAAAAGAAAACCGATCATAAATTTCAATCAAAAGTTATTTGGCTCTTAACTGATTTCTATAGCGGTTTTGCAAAAAATTTTAAATAATCTTACTTAAAAATTAAATACACTTCGTGGTTAACTGGCGAAAAAGTTCTCATGGCTTTTGAAGTGTAAGAACTTCAAAAAAAAATCAATTTAATTTTCGTCAAGTCATCACGGTTAAAACTGATTTTCCTTTAACAATTTAATTGATTTCAATGCCAAACGATTGTCAATGTGTTGGTATGTGTATGACGGTGTGAATTTAAATTATATATCGTTTTTTTTTTGCTGATTTTTCATCATGAATTTGAGGTTTTGACATTATTGCACCTTAGCTGCATATACATATAAGCAGTTTCTAATCAGCACAGCTTGATCTTAGAAGTATACGGCGCTATTGTTCTTTTGGCGGCGTCTGCCAAATTTTTTTCTCATTTGCAATTCATCTCAGAAAGTAAAAATAATAAAATTGTATTATTTAAAGGATAGTTTGTTCATTTTTGCATGCTTAAGAAGACTTCCATTCGTGTGAAAATCAGCGGGATGGAGCAAGATGCAAACAAACCCTTTTAATGTACAAGGCTGGGGGTTCACAAAAAAGCTACTGAATATTTAGTGCAGTCCCTCGGCCGGTATTATCCATAATTGGTCTGTACTCTATACTCTTAAATAATCGAAGTAGACAGATAACTTCAGAGTTCTTTTTTTAAACGTAAGCGCTTAGAAAAGCAATTGCTCTTTGAGATCTAATTTTCACAGCATAAAAAAGAAACTAAATTTTGTGTTCGGTAGTGTCGTAATCGAATAAAAAGTCAAGGGCATTTCACTAAGAATTCATTACTTAAATTATGTTACTCAGTCTGCAGTTGTGTCTGATATTAATATAAGAACCCACGTTCTAAGCAACGAGAAACTACCATGTAATTTCAAGAGTACACTCTCCAGCAAAAATATATTATTTTATTGGATGACCAAATATGAAACACTACTAAGGATGCTCAAATAGAAGGAATAGTTTTCTAAATTTGTTTTCAATTGCGCCGAACGAGAAGATCTACTAAGTAATTTGAAACGCATGCTAGGCAGTCATTAGCAGCTCTCAATTCAACTTAGGATACATGAGTAAAAATATTTAAGCTAAATTAAAATTAGGCTGTCTAACTTACGACAAAAGTGAACTCAGTAGAGAAAGATAGAAAGGGCGTTCACCTGCAAATTTTAAAGCATTTTTCTTCATAGTGAGTTTCAAAGTAGACTCCGTCGTCAGTTATTTACACAGAGAAAACAGATTCGTTGAGACAACCGAATTTGTTGCGAATCGAATTTTGGCGATTGCACCAACTACATAGAATTCTGGTATAAGGACTGAAATTTTCTTGTGGTATCACCATATTTTAATCATAACCCTCAACCAAATAGTTGCAGGAACAGACAAGATTGGTTAACAGTTTTTAATTTGAAATAAAAGTTATTCGTGCTACCAAAAATATGGTTAGTATAACTACAACAATATATTAATTTGTACATGTGAAAGAAAAATTGGCCTTCCTTACTGAAATAAAAATAAACAATAGACGCAAATAAAAATACACAACTTAAGAAATTTATTATTAAACATATTGCCATAAGTGTATTTTAATTGAAATTGATTTCCTGGTGGTGAAGTATGTCTATATGCATTTCTTCAACTACACATGTTAAACAGCCCCAAACATGTTATCTTGTGCACATACTTTCAAAAACCATTTGAGAATTCACAAATCATAATATCTTTGAAAGTAAAAAAAGTTAATTTTTAATTTTCTGCTATAAACTATGATAGTAAGCTCAACCTCGTAGTCAGTTGCAGCAACTGATAGAAAGTGTTTATTTTAACCTTATTATAGAATGACAATTTGTTTGTTGCCAATACCTAAAGTTGTTCGTAAAATCCAATTCATAATATTTTATTCGGTTGTGTTAACCAATAAGTTAATTAGTCATGAGAAAAGCATACGCTCGGTTGATGCAATCAATTTAAGAATTGTCAAAATCATATATTTTTTACAATTATGCCCTTATGGCAATGAAAATGGACTGTTTTTTGGATTAATAGAAAATTGATGGCGTGAATTGAAATATAATTTACGCAAATGATATTTTATTGGCCTAAACATTTTTCACCCAACTTTTTTTCTGGATCTAGGTAAGGTTAGGTCAGGTTGCCATCTTAAATGTGAAAACTAGCTTACTTGTATCCTGGAAGAGGTGCTCTACATTCTCTTCCTCCTCATCGGTATGATAGCTTTTGCTGAAATTATTTGTGGAAGATTTAATATTCTAACAAGCGCACGTATGAACAGTGGCACGTGATAACCGCAACCAGTGTGCGCATTTAACAACGAGGCATCTACTCCGAAATTGCACATAAATTACAATGGTAGTGGGGTTATTTGTTCTTGTTTGGTCATCTGGTTTGAGCGATCTTAAATATATTTTTCGTAATTTGAATGTAGCAGAATTTTATCTTCAAGTCTGGCTAGTTCATTCCCAACTGTACTGTCGGGTAGATTGTTATGTCCTGGAAAACAGAGAAGCTCAAGATTTGAGCATTCATACACCGAATTTGTTGTTGTATAGACACTAAAGTCCTGCACCACTTATAAGAACTTTTAAGACAAGAGACATGATTTTTCAAATACTTTACTACAGATTATTTATTTTTTATTTATTTCTTCTGATATAAATGCTAAACAACACTGTTGGCAAGATATTTGTTAGTTATGGCAGGTATAGGAGTAAAGAAGAAATTAATTCCTGATGGAAGAATTGTGATGCTTGCTTCTTCATGCGCATAGGTGCGTATACAAACGTAATGCATGTATATACATACATAAATAAGTTCTGTGTATGCACTGAACACACTCATGCACTGACATTAGTTGTGTGAGCTTGCTTTTAAAAATCTCCCTTAAAAATATAATAGCTTACCATCTACATCTGACATTCACAGTCAAACCTACAATATGAAAAATAACAAGCATACACGCATCAACACTACTTCTTTTGATTGTTTGTTATAAACAAGAAGTCTTCGCGACATCGCTTGTTAAGACTCATATACACGAACACCAATGCATCCATCGTTCTTATAATACGACAGCCACAAGAATACATAAAAAAAACAGGCGTATTTATATTTCAAGATTGTTTACTCGGGCCTCTAATAGACACCCGATAGAAATTTGATAGCACCTTTGATGTCAGTACACATTTGAATATATTTATTGTATACTCTTAATCCTCACAAAAAGGTAAATGTGAAAAGAGGCAAAGTTCCTTTCCAAAATTTTGGCCATCAAAAGCAGTGAGATTAAAATGTTAACCAAGTTCGTATTTGGTACAATACCTATCACTGCAATATGGTATGCATTATATAAATTTGTAATCGTAAGGGTGTTATATAATTTCTAGATAATGTGCTAACTGTATTGTTTGTTACTCGCTGTAATCTGAAGTCTTGACAATTTCTTAAGTTATAAGGTTGAACCTCTCCTATGTATATCAGTTGTTCACATAAGTTTTGCGGTGCAAATCCCATTTTCATCTTCTGGATAAATTCTAATTGAAGTCTTTGTTTAATTTTAAGCCATTTGAGACAATTTAACATGTGATCTATTGGTGTATAACGGTTGCATCTTAATATACATCTCATTGCTTTGTTTTGAAGTTTTTGAAGTCTGATTATTTGTATAATTTATAGTTGATCCAAATTCAAAATGTGGTTTAATCGTAGTATTGTATATATTAATTGCAGTAATTACTGATATGTTGTTTCTCATTATTTCAAAAAAAACCTATTTTTTGCCTATCTTTTTACAATATGTTCTTTAAATTTTAAGTCTTGGTCTATTATAAAACCGAGGTACTTAATACTTTTTACTTTTTCTATTTGTTCGTTATTTATTACAATTTGTATATTACTGTTCATATTTATTTCCATAGCTTTTGTTTTATTCTCATTTAATTTTAATTTATAAATTTTTAGTAAATTGTTCACTTTACTTAAATCATTTTCTAGGCTTTGGTGACATAATTGATCTGTTTATGCTTATGTACATATTAACGTATCGTCTGCATATAGCACTATTTCACATTTTTTTAGTATTTCTGGTAGCTCGTTTATATATATAATAAATAGCAGTGCACCTAAAATCGATCCCTGTAGAACACCGTATCCATTATTAAGATTTGTTGATTTTATATTGTTGACCTTAGTTTTTTGGATCCACGTGTTAAGATACGATTCGAACCACTTTATTTGGTTGCCATTTATACCATATTTTTGCAGTTTAGTTATTAAGATTTTTCTGTCTATAGTCTTAAATGCTCTTTTAAAATCTAGGAAGATTGCTAATATTTTCTTGTTTTTATCTAACTTTTTCCATCAGTTTATCACATAATTTACCGCAGTTTGATTGATATTTAGAGAATAGATTGTTTTTTTCCATATATTCTTCCAATTGCTCTTTAACAGCTCTTTCAATTATTTTTTCACAAGTTTTTAATGTGTTTGTTGGTATAAATTCTTCGCATTTATTTGTTTTATTTATTTTTTCTATAGGAATCACCATACTTTCTTCCCAGTTTTCAGGAAATATGCCCGTTTTGAACGTTTTGTTAATAATATATAAAATTGCTTTGCCTATAATGTCTTAATTTTTAAGTATAATATTAATGGATACTTTATTAAAGTCAGTTTTATTGTTTAAATGTTTACAAATATTTTTTAGTTCTTGTATGTTTATTGTACGAAATTTAAATGTTTTGTTTACCCTAGGAATTAAATTTACATATTGCACATGTTCTATATTATTTATTATGTCTTTAATGCTGTCTAATCTAATAAATATTTTTATTAAATTAATTTGCTATTTGGTAATCATCACTTTATTCAATTTGGTTAAATATTACTGATTTTAGCACAGATTGTTCTTTCTTTAGGACTAATTCTTTAATCTGTTTCCACATTTGTTTTTGGTCCTTACCACTACTAATTTTTTTATTTATACATTTATCTTTTTCTTCAACTATCTTATTCCTTTACATATTCCTAACTATTTTGTACTCATTCCATGCAGTGCTTGAGTTATATATTTTGGCTACTCTATATATATTTTTGAATCTTTTCGTTTTTCAATCTTCGGAACGCATTATTAAACCATTTCTTTGAACAATTTTGATTTATATTATTTTTAATTAAACATTTCTTTATTGCTCCTTCCATGCATTTATCTATAATATTCACATTGACATTCAAATCATTACTTTCATTTATATTATTCATTGGCATCAATTCATTTCTAAATATTCTTTTATTATATTTAAAATATTTAATTCTTTTATATTTGTTTTTTCTTTCATACCTGCATTTAATTGTGATATTAATTGTTTCGTGGTACAATATTTTACTTGTGTTGTTATTTTTTACACATACATTATCCATATTTGTTATGACGTAATCAATTATTGTTATTGATCTTTGTGTAATTCTCGTATAATCTTTAACTATTTGTTTAAGGTAATTAATTATCATTTAGTATATTATCTTATCTATTTTTGTACACTCCTTCTTTCGACCAGTCTATATTAAAGTCTCGCGCAATTATGACGTTACAATTACTGTCGTTAATTTCTTCAATTGTTTCTTCAAACATTTCACAGAAATCTCCTTCACTACTTCTTGGTGATCTATATACCACTATTATTATGAGCTGTATATTTTTACTACATGTGTTAGAATAATGAGAACTTTGTTATATACTATGAACTTTTAAAACTGGATCAAACGATAAGAGACCTGCACAGAGCATTTTTAAGGGGGAAAAACGCCTAAACACGAGACTATTATTTTCTTCGTGATAACAGTCGATTTCACATAAAAGGGAAGAACATTTCGACGGTCTCATTCTAAAACATGCTAAGTCTACATAACATGTTATGCTGGGAAAAGCATTTCTCATAACATTCCCTAGATATCATCAATAAACTTTGAAAGCGTTTATCTCAAAACTGGGGGGTTACTCTCTATTGCGATGCGAAAGCAATTACGATGCGAAAGCTAAATGCGATGAGATGCCAATTTGGTACTCTCTATTACTTTCGCAAGTCCTTTCGCAAAATTCTTTGATAAAGTGGCAACATTGACTTTGCAAAAGAAAATATGGCAAAGATTGACAGTAATGAAGTGTCAAAATATGTAAAAAAACGTATTTTCAAAAAAGGAAAGTTATGAAAAAGTGAAGATTTTTTAATTGAAAGTAAAATAGTGAGTAATCTGTTGCGTTCCGTTTGAAAAAGGAAGCATTTCTTTATGTTCTAAAAGCTATTCAACACTAGCTAAGAGATCCACAGCAATTACAACTACTATAAAACTAGCCGCCGCATTAAAATTACTTTGCCAAGGCATGTACCAACATCAAAGTGGCCAGGACGATATCTTAGGACTATCGCAGCAATCAATGTCACATTGCATACAAGAGATATGCGTGGCATTGAGAGAATATTATGTTCCAAGCATATCAAATTAGATTTAGTTGCAGAAAGGACACAATAAGTCAAAAAAGCTTTTACAACATGGTAGTCACATACAAATGGTTAGATAAGCCTAAAACAAGCACTTGTTGAAAATTGCAGCACAGTATGAACGCTATGGTTTGGTTCATTATATTTCACCCTTATTTTACATTTTTAGGTACATATGTATGTATGTGATTACAAAATTTAATGTAATTTTTATTTGCTTTTACTCAAAAAATAATTTTAATATCCAATATAAATATTTTTTCAACGTACTCACATGTTTTTCTCCCTTTGCGTTTGCTATTTAGCTATCGCAAGATATTTGCGATTATCGAACGATTTTGGCAGCCGCTTTCGCATTACAGAGTGCGGTGATACCAGGCTTGCGAACGAAAAAAAAACAAATGCGAAAAGCAAATGCGCAAACGCATTAGAGAGTACCAATCGTTCGATTTCGTAGCATTTTTCTTTCGCATCGCAATAGAGAGTAACCCCCCTGCTTTTTTTGACTAAGCATGTTTTAGAATGGAGCTGTCAATTTTATAAGGCACTGCAAGCATCATGAATTACTCCTCCCAACGTTTTTTCTTTAACAAAGTATTTAAAATTAGTTAGATTAATTTCTAAACTCTTAAATAATCTCCAAATTGCCACAGACAATTGGACTCTAGTGTAAACAAAATACTTTCATTTTGAAATAAACATTACTTTTACTTATAAAAGTGAAGTAAATAAATATATGCTAAGCTTCCGATGTTAAAAAATATCATATTCTTTTTTTTTTATAACACAAATAGATATTAAAAAATTTTAGATGGAGAGAAAAAGAAATAAAAATTATGTGTCTCGTAAGCCATTCAAATTAAATATAATTTAAAAATAAAAACTTTGTGTGTCTATTTGTTTATTTTTTTCTAAAATTACTATGGCGTGTTAACTCCAAGGAAATACGCTTTTTTTTCTTCTTCACTGTCACGAAACTCATTATCAAACCGAAAGAATCTATTTGATTTGTAAGATTGTTAGATTCACATATTTTTTTTTTGTTGTTTAATTTTTTATGATCTCATCAAGTGGAAGCAGCTTCATTTTACTGTACGTGCGACGTGGTCAGAACTACAGCAGTAGTTCATTTATATGAATAATTTCATTTTAAACAGGTTGGACACATGATAAAGACAACATTGAACTAAAAAAAAACTATTATATATTTTAGAGTATGCGTGCAGTTTTGATATTTTCTATTATATGTATACTTGGTAGGGAAACCTTTTAACTTTTGAATCGTTTAGCTTCATAAAAACAGCTACGTTTTTATGAAATCTACTACTGTGCAGTATATCCTTTGCAAGTTTTTAAAATTGACTTATAATATAATATTTTGGAATTAGCAAACAAAGAACTTTGCACTGTTCAACACTGAAAGGAAATTTATTCATTCAGAGAATGAAACGGTTTCATTAAATGTTCTGCATTATATTAATGAAACTTTTCATTAATATAATGAACAATTACATTGTATACATGAAATCTTTCAATCTCGGCTCTCCATGTGTTCTTCATAGTTCATTGTATTAATGAAAATCGTTACATTGCTTAAACGAATTTTATTTTTAGCAAAATTTGGGACAAATATAAGCAATTTACCCAAATTTTATCTACTTACTGTCTACAGTTTGCAAACATAAATACCTTAAAAGTTATTTTGTTAAAAAATATTTTCTATTTCATACTTTTCTAATCCCTTTTAATTTCAAAGCAGTATGGTCGTCATAAATGCAATGAAATTATTTCATTTATACAATGTAATATTCTTCATTGTATGGCAGATGTCTCTCTCTCTCTCTCTTTCTCTTTTTTATCCATTCACGTGCCTCACAACTATACAAATACAAGAAGTTTTTGCCAAACATCCAATAAAGATGCCTGTTTTGTTAAGATTTTTGTTTTGTTCTTTTAAACTTATGTTTGTGTATTGTAATACTCAACAACATATTAAGAGTTTTACTATAAACATTATTTGGGTTGAACTCTAATGATGAGTTCCTTAAATTTTAAATGTTTTACTTTAATAAATACAAACATATATACATATATTAAGTACATATATACTTGTATATATTAAATTAAATAAAAAAAACTATATATAGTTGTTATTAAGTAGGTGGTTTGAAAGGGATATGATTTCATGTTTTTTATAGAAAATTTTCATTATTTACTGCTTATATTTCATTAAATTTATGAAAATCTCATCATAACTTTAATGAAATTTTCTTTATATTAATGAATAAACTTCATTGATAGTATGTAAAAACTTCATTAAATCAATGAAACAACTACATTATATTTATGAAAAAGTTTCGTTGAAGTATTGAAATAGTTTCATTCTATTTATGACATATCCGCCAAAATTAACTTCACAAATACAATGAAACATTCTTCATTGTTGCAATGAAGGGTTTCATTAGCTGACTTTTAATGAAAATTTTCATTAATACAATAAAGAATTTCATTGTATGAATGAAGAGTTTCCTTTCAGTGAACCCACCTTACAGCAGTCGTCTACAAAACACCCTACGTGGGGTAGCATGGGGTTTCACGGTTCTCATTTTAACGTGTAATTTATAATTAAAAATATTAAGAGCAATTGCCGTGTGCAGGATTGATCACTGCAGTGAATAAATTAAAAATGTCAATCAAGTTTTCAAACTTGATTTAATCGAAAACTAAATAATTAATAGGATTAATTAAATTTTTTCACTGAAAATATTATTTAATTATTATTATAATAAAATTAATTATTTAATTCAATTACTTTTTCAACTGTTTCAACTAACTTAAATATGAAAACTTGATTGATTGATATTAAGCTTTACTAAATGAATTGAGAAAAAAATTTCAAAATACTTTGCAAGCAGGTTGCCCACCTCAGCTAAAAAAATAAGCTTACCTTCTTAACAAATCTTTTGTAATGGGAAATAAAATTTAAAAATATATTCAACTATGTGTGTACATAGACAAACATATATGTATGTATATATATTTGCGTTCAGTCTTCAATAGAGCCTTTTAAATTTCAGTTGTCGCGTTGTTAGTTGCTACAACATCTTCAAGCCATAAAATTCTTCATCTTTCAATTTCGATCTCAAAGAAATAGAAAAAACACGAAAAAACTACATATAAAATTGTAACTTGAAAAAAATTATATGAATGTAAAACACATCCAGCCATAGTTTTGTTAAAAATAAAAAAAAACACCAGTAACAACATTTTAAAGAAAAATGCCAACAATAATGGCGTCTCATGCACATCCGTTTCTTAAAGGAAAAGAAGAAGCAAAATGAAATGAGGAAAAAAAACACTCACATTCATGTTTTAAAAACACAAAAAGGCTTGTCAATGTTCGTTAGAGTTTGAGGTTTTTTTCTACTAGAATGTAGGTTTTTGTTTTAGTTTAGAAGTAAATGAACAAGTTGTTTGAGAGCTATGATTATTATTATTATGTGAGTGTTGTTGGGGATGAAAAAGACTTTTCGAGGCATTACTTTCAAAGATCAATAATTTATACAAAATCTATTATTTTTGTATTAATATTTCTTAAAATAAAGTTCTAGAAATTCATTCGTTGAGATCCCAGTGCGCAGTGGTGTATGTTTAATGCTAATTGTTTGATACTTTAAAACAAAATTAAACTAATTAAACTAAAAGCTTCCATTTTGCGAATGAGAGGTGTAGTGTTTAGCTCTTTTATATCTAGGCGCACAGTAGTGCGCCAGGCTAAGTTCCGGCCAATGCACGTAGTGTGTGTATTTACAGGAAGCCTTTCGAGCTGTTTTTACCCCCTTATAACTTTGTTCTCCGCAATTGTAAAATGATAAACTTTAAACCATATTTATATTAAATTCATTTTACTTCATATGCGAAGTTTGAAAGTTTTACAATGAAAGGTTCCAGAGATATGGAGGTGCAAAAAGTACCTATTTTAAGACATACTCACTGACTCACTGACCTACTGCCTCACTCATCAATATTATGAAGCACTTCCGCTATAGCTAGGGATCTGAAATCTAGGTGAGGGATGAAATAGAAAAATCTGAAAACCCAAAAATTTTAAAGAGGGGGCGGGGCTACGCCGATAAAAATTCAAATTTACGCTAATGAGCTGAAATTTGGTACACAAGTAGAACTAAGTGATTACTCACCTAAAAAATCTGAAAACCCGAATATTTAAACCAAGGATGCGGGGCGACGCCCATTAATCTCAGAATTAAAAAACATTTCTAAAGCGTTTAACTCAAGCGATCTTATTGAAATTTGGCACACATGTTGCAATAATACAAGGCTCCAACATTTTTATTGAAAAAAGGGGGCGTTAACACGCCCATTCAATTTTAGCCTCCTATGTCATGTGTTTCGGGTCATCACATTTAAATGTACTACATGTTTATATATTTATTACTATCCGTTGTCAACGAAACTCGACAGGAAAGTTAATTAATGGCTACAGCAGGTATTTGGATTAAAAAAGTGGGCGGTATCATGCCCATTAGAAGAAAATAAATAAAATGTACGCTAGTAAGCTAAAATTTGATAAGCAAGTTGGTCTAGATTAGCAACTAACTAGAAATATCTGAAAACCCGGAGATTTTGACCGGGGGCGGGGCTATTCTAATAAGGCACACAATTAGAAGAGCAAATTTAAAATGTTCATCTCAAGCGATAATATTGAAATTTGGCACAAATGTTGGAATAACGCAAAGTTATCAAATTTCGTTGAAAAATATACATACAATTTAAACCTCCTATTTCATATACTTCGGATCAGCAGATTTAAATATACTATATATTTAAATATTAATATCCATTTCCAACGAAACTTGACACGTATGATTGGCACTGGCAAAAAAATTTATTTAAAAAAAGTGGGTGGGAATACGCCCATAAAATTTAAATAATTTAATTTGAGCTGGAGAGCTGAAATTTTATACGCAAGTAGGTCAAGATGAGAAACCAAATAGAAAAATCTAAAAACTCAAATATTTTAACCAGCAGTGGCAGGGGTCACGATACTTTTGTACTGAAGCTTTGACTAAAAGCTATCAACTTAAAATGGGTATGATGATAATTGAGCGCTGCTCATAACAAAATGTTGAGTTTAAAAAAGTGGCGGAGAGTGGGGGTAACGGCCATAAAATTTCAAGCTAGAATTTGCACTAGAGAGCTTAAATTCAATACACAAAAAAAATCTAAATTACAGATCACCAAGAAAGATTTAAAATCCTGGAAGTTTCAATTGGGGGATATCGACACGCATTTTAAGCTCAAAATTAAGAATTTAAGTTAAAAGATTTACGAACAGGGAAAATCTGAAAGCACCGATTGTTAAATAAGGAAAGTAGGGCGACGTTTATAAAATTTTTATCGAAATATTATACGTTAGAAACCTGAAATTTTGCAAAAAAAAAAATAGGCTTAGGTAAGTTACCAACTAGATAAATTTAAAACACAAGCTACTGCATTGAACCCTTGTATGTACATTTCACTCATGCTAGCATTTAATTTTTCATTTTCAAAAGTACTTCGTCCGAGCAGACTTTAGAAAAATAGGCGTGTTCACTTCCACTAAAATGTGCACTATATTTTACATATTTCTACTCTGATGATTCTTAAGAAATTAAGTACATCAGTCGGTCCTTGTAATGTCACAATGGTGCACATATCACACTCTAACCCATTATTTTATGTAGGTCTGCCCTTTTAAACTGACGCAGTCATTATGAATAGAACTATAACAGACTAGAAATTTAAAATTTAATAAGGTTTATTAAGAAAACCTTCCAAAAAGTAGTCAGATCCTCACAAAAGCATAAATGTGATAAAAGGCCAAGTTCCTTTCCAAAATTTCGGTCATTGAAAGAAGTGATATAAAATTGTTGAACAAGTTCGTGTTTGGTACAATACCTATCACTACAATATGGTATGCATTATTTAAATTTGTAATCGTAAGAGTGTTATATAATTTCTAGATAATGTGCTAGATCAAGGGTCTAATAGTCGCTTTCGATAACGAGCTGATTCGATCACGTTTTTCAGTTTGAAATAATGGCATTCGCTACTAAGCAATGTAATAATTTGATTCGATATCGAATGCCATAATCATAAACTGAAAAACGTGATAGAATCAGCTCCTTATCGAAATCGACGATTAGACCCTAGATTTCAATTTTTTTAAAGTCAAGCGATTGTATAGGGTAGTGGCACTCTTTTGGTGTATACATATTTATTTTGTCGACAGAAGCTTCATTTATATATAATTAGGTTTTTTGTTTGCCCTCCAGCTCAGCTTTACCCAACAGAATAGGCTTTTACTCGCGTCTAATATCAAGCTTTCTTACTGAAAAAAACAACAAGAAGAAACAATACATTTTAGCTACTTTTATTGTTGCTGTTCCAAACCAACTTCGTGCTGTTCGTTCATCTTCTTGCTACCAACATCCCCACTACCATTACATTAGCTAGAAATATAAAATGTCTGTGTCTGTGCATGTTTGTGTTTTCATTATACGCATTTAATGGGACAGGCAGTGTACAGTGGAGTAGAGCGGGTGTCGGCAAAAGTGGCCTCTATTATTATAGCTGTCGTCTTAACTGAAATTGGTCAGCACCAATGCGCTTGCATGTTTCATATAATATTTGTGTTTTAGTCTTTCTATTTTTTTACAAAATCAAACAATCACTAAAAAAACTGCTTTTTGATACAAAAATTTTGATTTACGACTTCCGGTTGGAATTGAAATTTTGTTTTTGGATTCTTGATATTTTTACTAATTTTTTTATTTTATTTAATTTTTATTTCATAGTTTTAAAGATTGTCAGCTACTTACAAAACAAAATATTTTGCGGTTTTTATTTTGGGTATTTTTCTTTGAGCATTTCATGTCATTCATGAATTTAAGTGGCCGCATGAATACAGAACAAAAATTTTTCTATTATAAAATGATTTTTTTATTATGATGCATCTATCCATTTAAAATGCTTATTAAGCAATATTTTCATTTTATGAAAATAACAGCTTAAGAAAGCAAGTACTTATTTTCAGAAATAAAATTAAGACATTTGTTTAGTTACAAAAGAAAATTAACAAATAGGAAAGGACTGCACAAGCTTTAATAAGAAACCAAAATTTAATTTTTATTGAAGATCTATAGATAAAAAAATTTGTATATACTTAAGTACGTAACAAATAAACAACCTGCTATTGTCATTCGTTGCTAAGATTGTTATTATACTGTTTACCAAAAATGGAAAAGGGTATATATAGGTTTGTCAATCCGTGTGTAGTTTCGACAATATCAATATGCCACCCATAAAGTATATATATTCTGGGTCCTTATGAATATGGAAGACGAATAAGCGATGTTCGTCAGCCCGTCCGTCTCCGAGCAAAGCTAGAGACCTCGGTATTGGACTGTTGTATCAGATGTGTTCCAACTTAGATTGGCATTGAAAATCAGCAAAATCGAGCAATTGGAGCTGGAAAACTTAAACTTTATTTTGCCATATAAAAGTAACTAGCTAAAAATAATTTTTATATATTTGTTCAATAAACTTTTTATACCATTTACCAAAAAATGGTAAAAGGGTATATATAGGTTCGTCGTTCCGTTTGTAATTTCTACAATATTAATAAGCGACACATAAAGTATATATATTCTGGATCCTTATGCATAGGGAAGACGAACAAGCGATGTCCGTCTGTCTGTACGTGAAATCGATTTTCCCAAGCTCCCAGAATAGCTAGAGACTTCGTTCTTGGACTGGTGTGTCAGAAATTTTCCGAAAAATTTTGCTTTTGAAAATCAGCAAAATCGGGCAGACGGTTTCAGAGCTGGAAAACTCAAACTCTATTTTCCCATAGAAAATAACTACCGAAAACAAGTTTTTATTACTTTTTTATTAAATTAATTTATTTCATACTTCGGTATGAATAAAATTGGTATTTATAATTAAAAAAAAAATTTAAATTTAAGAAAATAAGAAAACGTTTCCAGGGTTGGAAAACCTTAACTTTTTTCCTAATAATTAAGCATATTTCATGTTTTAGGAAGAAGGAACTGTAAAAGCTACGGGTCTGAAATTTGGACAGAGTATGTATGTATGTGGTCGCTACAACATCAAATATATAAAAGCTAAGAATTAAAGGGTGTTCCAAAATGAGTGACGAAAACTTCTAAAATCCCATGTAATATACATACAATTGTATTATGTATGTAAATATGCATATTGACACTTGAAATTTTTAAAATTAGTGTATTTTTATATAGGCTACAACAATTAACACTAAAATTAAAAAAATTTAAATTAAAGGGTGGTCCATCAGTTAATGAAATTTTGACTATTTAATTTTGACAAACTGCTATATCTTGGAAACTGTAAAAGTTAAACTCTTGAAATTTTCAAGAACGGTCAAACTAAAAAATCCAAAAATTATAAAATCGCCAAAAATTTAAAAAAATCGCCAAAACGAAAAAATCGTCAAAATTAAAAAAAACGCTAAAATTCAATAAAAACGCCAAAAACCGAAAAAAATCGCCAAAACGAGAAAAACGTGTCAAAACTAAAAATAAATTTCCACAATGACAAAAAACGCCAAAAACCGCAAAAATCGCCAAAACAAAAAAAAATGCTTATATGTATGAACATAAATCGCCAAAAATTAAAAAGAATCGTTTAAATGAAAAAAAATTGCCAAAATTAAATAAAAACGCCAAACACTGAAAAAAATCGCCAAAAACAAAAAAAAATTGCCTATATGAAAAAAATCGCCAAAATTAAAAAAAATCGCCAAAAATTAGAAAAATCGCTTATATGAAAAACAATGGGCAAAAAAAACTCCCTCAATGACAAAAATCCGCAAAAATCGCCAAAACAAAAAAAAAATGTTTATATGAACAAAAATCGCCAAAAATTAAAAAAAATCGCCAAAATCAAAGAAATCACCGTAACGAAAATAAATCGCCAAAATCAAAAAAATCGCCGTAACGAAAATAAATCGCCAAAATTAAAAAAAAAACGCCAAAAACCGAAAAAAATCGCCAATACAAAAATTATTGCCTATATGAAAAAAAAATCGCCAAAAAAAGCACCAAATTAAACATAATGCCTAAAACCTAAAAATTGCACAGAAAGTATGAATTTTTTCACAAAATTAATATGTACCTACATATCTCTCTGCTTATATATGCATCTCTATACTACATAAACGCACTTTGGTAAAGGGTATATAAGATTCGGCACAGCCGAATATAGCACTCTTACTTGTTAATATTTCAGTACGAATAAAACTGGTATTGAAAATTAAAAAATTTTAATAATTATAAAAACGTTTCCAGGGTTGGAAAACTTTAATATTTTTTATTATATAAAAGTAACCTAGTAAAACTATTTTTTCTTTTTCTGTACAAATTAAACATATCTTATAAAATTAAACATATCTTAAAAGAAATATATTGGTGTAAGAAATCAGAAAAACAAAAAACAAAAAAAAAAGTTTACACTTTTTATGATAATAAAAGTTAGAGGAGCTAATTAATTGTTTTATTTATAAATTAGATATATTTTATGTTATGGAAAGAAAAGTTTGATATAGAAAAGTAGAAAAGTAAGAACCACACCTGCAGAGCTGAACAATTTTACCTTTTTTTATATTATATTAAAATATTATTTATTATATTAAAATAACTTAATAAAACTAATTTTTTTCCTTATTTGCTTTTTTCTGTGTTCCTAAACATATTTTATGCACATTATAAAGAACTACAAATTAACTGCACTTTATGTCTTAGAAAGAAATAGTTTGAAATAAAAAATTAGAAAAATAAAAATCATTGCTCCAGACCTGGAAAACTTAAACTTTTTCTGGTATATAAAACTAATTAAATCAAACTCGATATTTATTTGGTAATTAACTGTATGCTATATTTTAGAAAGAAAGAAATTATTATTAAAAACCTGAAAAATCAAAATTATGGTTCTAGGGTTGGTAATTCAAAAAAAAATGTTGGTAAAATAAGTCAAAAATAATTATTGTCAGTTGAACATATTTCATGTTACATAAAAATCTTTACTCAAGATTTTGTATACGTGTTCACTTTTTATAAAGATATCTCAGTTAAGTATAAACGAAGGTTTGTGCCATGTTGCTTGTTATGCTCTCAGCACATTTTCGTTTCAAATCGATGTACTTTAGTTTACAGTAGTAATTTTTACTTAGTAATTTTTAGTAGATGGAAATATTAATAAAATTTATCGCTAAAGAACAGTCATAACTATAAAATAAATTAAAGAAAATGTTTGTTTTCATTTCCCTGAAAACGTTCCTTCCTGCTGAACAAAATCGAAAATATTCTTTAGGAGTATGGATGGAATGGGATGTTTCAATTGAAACACTAAACAGTTTTGCAACATCAAACATTACTAAATATTGGAAAATATAAAACATGTTAGTTTACTTGGTATTAAGGTACAATACTAAGACTATATTAGAATTATTAAGTAGTAGCACGGTTTTAGAACATCTCGAGAGCGAGTAAACAAGCCTAAATTTTTTTGGTATTGTATTGACGTGATGTCCATGTTGACAAGTGGAATAAAAATGAATGTAAATGTGAATGTATTATAATAAAATATTTGGATCGAATTCTTCAGTCGAAAAATAGCGAGAGGTCACTTGCTAAAAATTGCACTATGACAAAAAATTATAAATTTTTTTACAAAACAAATATGTATGTATGTATGTACTTATGTATGTACCTGTATGTACATGAACATACGTACTTCGGTAAAGGGTATTTAAGATTCGGCACAGCCGAATATAAATCTCTTACTTCTTTTTAAACATGCAGGGATAATATTCTATATGCAGATGTATCATAATTGATCAAAAAGTTCTTTGGAAATTTCCTTTTCCAAATTAATGAATTTTGCTGTTTATAAGATGATATACGCATTTTTGTTTTGGAGAAAAACCACTTTTAAGTAAGTATGAAAATATATTAGAAAAAGTCAATTAAAAAGATAGTTTATAATTGTTTGCTTTAGTTTTGCGAACTGTGGCAGAGAAATTTTCAACAATTTTGATAATGCTTTCTTGTAGTGTCGTATAATGTTCTACTGGTTATTAAGCTCTCGCTCACCAGCCTGGATTTTTTCCGCGAGCATTATCTTATGAAATTCGTTACTCAGCGATCCTGCAAATTTTCTCCTCAAACTATAGATATTTTTTTAATGCCACACTCAGGTAACTGTGATGATGACCCTAATTGTAAAGCAAAATAAAATATTTTTTTGTGTCACTGCCCTTGTTAATATCGTATTTTAATTCAACGTAAGGCCTGCAAAATTTTCAAAAGCATAAGCATTTATTTTTAATAAAATCTAGCGAAAAATTGTTGGCAATTTAATTTTTCCACATTTGATTCAATACAACAACCGCTCATAACATACTTGATTCATTTGTGGTGTCTATTGTCAAACACTCAGAAATTTGAAAACTTGAATACGAAATTAAATAACATGAGGAATAAACAAAATTAAATTGCTTTCAGTCAATTTATTTGCTCAAGTAGGCATGCAATTTATTATTGTTGTTTTTATTTTCCAATGTTGTTGCTAATTTTTAATGGCATTTTTTTGTTGCAACTGGTAACTAATTGGTTAAATGCTTTTATTTAAAATGCAAATGAGGTTAAAGTAATAATATTTGTTAAGGGATTTTTAGAAGGCAAAAATGTTCCATTTCAATTGTGGCAATGGTTGTCATTAGAGAAAAATGAGTCTTGCTGGCCCTTGCTTTTCCTTTTTAGTAGACATATACATCTAAAGATGTAATCAAAATGGATCACACTATCGGCACAATGTACCGATTTTCGTCAGCATAAGTAATTTAAATTAAGTTATTTCTCAACTAATTGAAACATAAGGACATAATTACACCACACTGAGTTGGTAATGATTGTATATACATCACTTAGCATGGGATATGGATTCGTTAAGGCCTTAATAACTAACAATCTCTCGCCTGTCGATCCTATCCTACCTCTCTCCCACTTGTAAGTTCACGGTGGTGCGGCTGTGCCAAGGATCTGATAACAGCCCCCTCGGGTGCCATAAGATGGACCGGTTGTAAATTTTAGTCTAGTCTACGTACGCTGTCACTGCGTGGATGATCCAGCCCCTTACATACTGATGGAAACAATGTATGGAAATTAAATTAAAAGAAGGGAAGAAGTCTCTTCGGGGAATGACTTTATTGCCTTCAGGAAAGAGACAGTAGTTGGCCTCTAGGATACTGATGGTACAAGATATAGTACCTAACTATCTGCACAACAGCCCTTTAAACCATCAACAAACAAACCACCTACCACTGCAATTTAGTCCGAGAGCCAGTTGCAGAGCAAACGTAAGAAAAAAAGAAGTTAGAAAGACATTCTCAAATCCCAATACTCCAAAGCCGTCGTCAATCTAGAAAAGATTTCTAAAAATATTGCAAATTTAGTTGCACATGAGTATGATGCTGCAAATAAGCTGAAGTATCAGGCTGTGGTAGACGAATACTTAAAGGTTATGGATTCGGTACTCAGCAAATCCAAAGCCACTAATAATAAACGGAACCGTTCTCAGGCAGAGGGTGAAAAGTCGTGGAAGAGGAGAAAGGTCTCAGCAAAGAGAGGAGTCAAATCACTAGCACCATCATCCACCAGAAGACCCCTAATGTGGTAGTTAAGGACTAACTGCTAATCGCTCTGGTGAACAAAAAAGAAGACAAAATTGCACCTGTAATAACGGAACCGGGTGCCACCGAATTCAAATTAGATGAGCTGGGTTATGTAATCGACAATAAAGACAAAACCAGCACCTCGTTTCGCCTGCCACGTGACCCACCGGCGATACAGGATAATCAAATACTTTGACGTATTTTCAAAGGAACTCCTCAATAATAGCATCGCTAGGGAAATAACATTGAGACCACGGTCAAGGTTTTGGTAACCAAACCTAGGCAAGAATGGTGGAAAAATTCTGGAGCGACTGAAGCTTCAGAGCCCTAGTATTCTGACGGTCATACAAATAGAAAACCATGGCAGCAATGGTACTTGCCTAATACTCTCTATCATGGAAAATGGTGCAAGGGCTATTGAGAAAGAAGCCTTCAAGCTATTTTTTGGTGTAAGAAAAGGCAAGGTTAAGGTGTTCCGCCCAATCAGTTTTGTATGAGTCACCAAAGACATCCTCGTGGCTGCCAGTAACCTTCTGGTTGGCATGCAGTTGGCATAGCCAGTAATGAAATGAGCACCCAAATTGCGATACACATCATTCAAATAAATCTGAATCACTTTAAGTGTGCGACAGATAACTTTAAAGTTTCCCTAGCTGAGGAGGACCTTGACATATCCGTGGTGCAAGAGCCCTGGGTGGTAAACTCCGAAGTGAAGGGGTTTCCATTGTCCAAGTACAATGGGCTTTCTGCTAAAGAATATGGTAAGCCGATATCATGCCTAATAGCCAAAAAACATATCAAAATTTTTCTCTGAACACAGTTTAGCTCAGCGGACTTTACAGGGGCTTTATTTTAACCTCATGCTACATTGCTCATGACAAGCCAGCACCGCCACATAAACTGAAAGTGGTTATTTTATCCTTAAGTGACAATGAAGACATAATTCTATGCTGTGATGTAGCAGTGAAATAAATGACAGAGGTCAGTACGTCTTAGATTTCATTAACTATAACAATTTAACTATTTGTAATTCTAGCAACTTACTAACCATTATTTTTTCAAGTTTGGACAGATTTATCGAGTAGGAAGAGGTTTTGGACATTACTGTCACGAACGATAAATTTAGATTTCTGGGATTTTAATAAGGGATCCTTTTTGGATCATAATTGGATAATTTTTGACAGACCACAGAACAAACAGAAATATTCCTTTTGAATCTTCAACAAGGCTATTCTTACGTCAAATCTCCTGTCCCATTACAAAAGCTAAAAAAATTTATCTTTCTTGGTGGAATGCGGAGCTCTCCATTCTACGCAAAGAAGCACGGAGGGCATTCAACACCAGCTACGAGAATAAAATATAGCAACCATATCGCGAAAAGTTAAAAGCTTTAAAAATCGCCAAACTCAACTCCTGTAGAAATTTATATGGGTCCATAGATAATACCAGAGATTCAGCGAGGCTTGCTTGGACCCTGGCTGTAAATATTTCCTATAAAATTTTTTTAAAAATAGCGAACGGCTCCTTGTCCAAAAATCGTAACTAACAAAAACTAATGAAAAAAGTTTTGATCCAGACACTGGTTTATCAAATTAAACAGTTTCAAACACAACTAATAGACAACGTCATAGAATCCAACATTATTGACTACACTTTAACTTCACAAACTTTTGTCTGAATTGCAATATTTTTCATTAGCATTAAGTGGTTACGCTTTTTTGGGCAAATGTTTGTCAAGTGTGACCGTATCTTTAGACATATTACTCAGCACCCACTTCCCTGGTTGTAAGGATACGCCTAGTGCAAACAGCTTTATCAGTTAACAACAACACGCTGTTGATAATAAAATACTATGTATAGATTGTATCTCCATAGATAGATAATCGCTATGGCAATTGATAATTACTCACTGTTACCAGGTTGTATCTATTCCGAAGATTGGAAAAGGAAGTCACAAAGACGTAAAGGACTTCCGACCAATCAGCCTTTCATCTTTTCCGATCAAGACTTTGGAAAGGCTAATAGACAGTCTGAATAATATGTGTTATTATTACTAAATCTCTTCTATAGATGTGACTCTGGTGAGGGGAATGTAGAGTAAAGGGTCAATCTATAGTTGAGATAATAATCATAATCGCTCGTAAAGGCAATTATGATTATTGGGGTTAAATGGATGAAAAGAACCCAATTAATTTCTTGGACTGAGTTGTGGGAGTAATTGAGGTAATAAATGCTCACCTTTCCTTTCAGGGTAACCAGTTTAAAAAAGGAGCGATGAAAGTTCTTTTCTTCTTCAAGGTTTATTTAGAATTCATTTGTGATTTAATTAGGTAAGTAAATAGATTTTAAGTACAATTGGGTAGGCAAACCTCTTGACGGGTGATAAGTAAGTAAGTTTAACAAATATGTAACTTAGAACCTTTCGGTTGTTTTCGAGCAAACCGATTCAAAGTAAAGCTACATTTCTTTCGTTTTTTTTGTTCTAAATTTTAGTGTTACCATATTGTAGACATTTTATTCTATGTTTCAATTTAAGCTTTTAGAACCCTGGTTTTGATAATTTTAGATAAGTTAATTCAAAAAAAAGTATGTGTTAATTCGTTTAATATTTCGTGTCCAATGTTGTTTGGACACAGTCATATTAGGCAATGGCTGTTAGGATCGTCAAGACTCTAAAAACAGACAGCATGCCTACCTGAAGGGATGCTCTAAGGAATGATCCGTGGAGCACATTCAATACACTCAATCCTATATAATGTATCGGTGACAGCCATCCAAAGTTCTCTCCAGAACAGAAATGTCACTGCTAAATTAGCCAACAGTAAGAAGTCAGAATGAATATAAAGAGGGACATCGCAGGCTGGGGTGATCTCACATTTGCTCTGGCTTCTTGTGGTTAACACAATACTTTGCAGATTAAATGACTTGCGGTTTCAAGTTGTAGCGTACGTGGACGATATGGTAATAATGGTCTCAGGGATGTTCACGGACGTGCTGATGTTGACTAGGAGGGAACCGAAACAAAATGAAACTGGCACTATTTACCACAAAGACAAAGGTACAGACTTCCTCGATTTAATAATCATGAATTGTTGCCCAAAATATCTAGGAGTTATACTGAACCAAAAACTTTCGTGGAAACTGAATATTCAACACAGGGTTAGAAAGGCAACCGTAGCATAATACTCCTGTCGTAGGATATTTGCGTCTAAATGGGTCCTAAAGCGCAAAATGCTTAAATGGATGTATACAGCAATTGTGCGTCCACAAGTAAAAAATACGTGGTAGATCAACTTTATAGAATACAGAGATCCGCTTGCATAGGGATAACATCATGTTTGCGTACTAGTCCTTCGGAGACTCTGAATGCTATAATAAACATCATTCCAATCGACATTCGTGTATGGGTATCCTCGATCCAGAACTCTCGATCAACCTCGCCCTACACTGAGGAAATCTACTGATTTCATGGTGCCTCATCTGGACTTTCACAAGATATTTAATGTTATAATTCCATACATACGGGATTGTAAGGGAATATGATGTCAGAATATATACTGGTGGATCAAGAATGGTCTGCGGTGTCAGCTCTGGAGTCTTTTCAGACGATCTGGGTATAGAATGTTTCTTTCATCTCACTAAAAAAGCCACTGTATTTCTGGCTGATATTTTAGTGGTAAGGGAAGTGGCTAGAGTGCTGATTCATAGGAAGGCGCAGGGCAAAGTTGGTATCTTTATCGACAGCCAAGCAGCAATTTTATCCCTAAGATCATATATCACTTCGGATATTCTAGTCGGGCAATGTAAGTAAGAGTTTGCTATCAAGGCTAAATGGTCAGGCTAACCTCACCCTCATCTTTGTTCTAGCACATAGCAACTTTTTAGGTAATGAACGGCCGGACCAGCTGGCCAGAGCTGGCTCTGCTATGAATGCTTCCAATGCTGAATCTGTATTTATTCTATTTGGTACTATTAGAAACGGTATATTCAAGCACTGTCTCTATAAGGCTGAATGCAGATGATGCAATATACTTGCTACAATGATAGGTGATCAATACAATTATTAAATAGGAAACATATGCTTCGATGACATGTTAGTAGAATAGGTCTGTCCTATAATGAGTTCTGCCAAAGTTTTTAATAAGAAAGCGAAGAAGAAACAATCATTTACATTTAAGCTTTACATCTTTCGATACAAAAGTTTTTAAGCAGAAATGTACTAGATTACCTTTCAGATTTATCTGAGATTGGGTTTAGTGACCTTATCAGATATCTCAACGTGATGGGTTGCATCTAGTATCTATCTAGTGTCCATATACTTATATATCGTTCTACATAGGGTGACACTCATGAGTGGAGTGGTCTTTCAAAAAGTATTCATCTTGATTCCACTTGATAGCCTACGTGAAGAAAGCATCCACGTAACCCAATAAACCATTTGACCTGCTATTATTCGTATGGCTCTTTTTTATGGATATTCCATCTCAGTGTGTTAAAATCGCTGGATAAACAATGAAATATTAATTTACATATCTCTCCACGATATCAAAATTAAGTTCATTATTGGCTTTCAGTAACTGCAAACATTATCACCTACACAGAAAAAAATATCATCAAAATGCAACCAACAAAACCAATTGTTAATAGTTAATTTAAATTGAAAAATATATTTAGTTAATATAAAAAATGAAGTTGTTGATATGACAAACACATAAATTTTTTTCAATAAACTGAACTAACCAAATTGTATGTTATACATGGCGCAAAAACTCAAAAAATACATTGTTTATTTAAAAAATTGAAATTTTTCTAGTCAATTAAATTACTCAACCAAATTATTTGTTAAATTATATCATAACGGAATATGTGCGTATTAGAAGAAACAGAAGAACTCGCATTTTGTGTGTATTCATTATTTTCTTGTCTAATATCGATTTGCTCTTTAACTGAGTGGTAAGTACATTAGTCTATTAATCAAGAGATTGTCGGTTCAACTCATCCAAACATCTTAAAAATTTAACAAAAAACAAAATTCTAAAAAAAATATAAAAAAATACAAACAAAGAAACAACACATTAGAATTTGAAAAACAAATTCATTAAAAAAATTTTTTTCTGTTAACAACTCAATTGTTAATAACACAATAATTTTAATTGGAAATAATTGAGTTGATTTTGTTACAAATCTGTGTTTGTATTTACAAAAATCGTTTTAGGTGCCTTTTTAAATAATATTTTAATCTTATTCACAAATAAATTATTTGTATTTACAAATCTTTTTTTCTGTGTATGAAACGAACCATAAGCGGACCAGCTTCTATTTCAGAGATTGGCCTGTAACACATATATAAGTTTTATATATTTTTTTTTACACTTGCGACATTCCTAATTTAAAACACTCAAATTAAACAAAAAAAAACTTGAGAAAATTATATTAAAATTGAATATTAAAAGGATTAAAAAATATGTAGAGTTAAAAAAAACAGAACACAGATTTATCAAACCTTATTAGTCTACACATTTACATGCCCGATACAAGTTCAATGCTACAAAAACTATGATCACAGTCATATCTAATGCGGCTTAGATCCGAAGAGATGAACCTTAGATATTCTACTGTCTCAATTACTACGGGTTCCTTACATTTCCTGCATGTACCGTCAAGTATTTGTCCTCTTTTGACGGTATACGAAGCCATCCAGCAGTGTCCAGTTAATACACCCACTATAAGTCTACAGTTGCTTCTGGTTAGTGATAAAAGGAATTTAGTCGATTTAGGATCTAGGAGCTTCACATGATTTTATAAGTTTTGCAAGTTTTCGTCGAACGCCAAATGTCTTCCGCTTCTTCATTCAGATGGTTTGTATGACATCTATCCTGTTGTCCTGATTCAGATTACGGACTTGCATGCCGCGTTCAGGGCGGTTAGTCTTAATAGTTTATGGTCCAACATAATATCCAAAGCGGCATTAGGTGTACTTTTTAGAGCTCTAGTGATGTAGAGTTCTTCTAGTCTCTGGATATTTTCTAACTTTTTTATGTATGCTTTTGTCTCAGTGGCCCTCCACCACACAAGTTTTCGGTAGAGTGGAATTGGTCTAGCTACTGCTGTGTAGGTCCAATATGTAAGATTAGGCGAAAGGCCTCATGTCTTGCCCAGCATCTTTTTACACGCGTACAGAGCAGTGGTTGCCTTTTTGACTCTATCCTCTTTATTGGGTTTCCACGTCAGTTTACTATCCAAAATAAATCCCAGGTGCTGTGTATGTGTTTTGGGCGAGAGCGATATACCATCTAATTTTGGTGTTCCCCATTCCCTGATTTTCCTTCTAGTAAATAGTACAAGGTCTGTTTTTTAACCTTTCAATTTCAGAACTACCCTGGCTGCCCATCTATGAATATCCTTTAAATAGGACTCCATAATGGAGATAATTATGTCCTGGAATATACCAGTTATAATAATGTCTACATTGTCTGCATATGCCTATTTTTGCATGTCACTATTCAAATACCAATTTTGGTGATATTTCAGTTTTGTTTGCTTAAACAAACTCCTGGATGATGTCCTGCAGATTTTAACTATTTCAAAGCGAAGAAAAGTGAAACATTGAATTAAACCCATAAAGTAAATATACTTTGTGCAAAATAATACAAAGAATTGACAAGTATAAAATCTTATTAAAAATTATTATTATCTTAGAACAAAGAGACATACACGCAGAGACAACAAAAGGCAAAGGTGTTAAGGCAAGTTAAAGCAGCCAAGCAGGGAATCCTTAGGGATGATTTCAAACATTTGGTGCATTAAAATACACTTAAAAGGAAAAATATTGAAGAGCTAATACTCAAGGCACACTTAATATTTTAGTAGAAAACTAAATTTTAAACAAAACGTTTTATTGTCTATTCTAGATAAGCAAAACCAAACAGAAAATAATGCAACCTTTAGCCGCAACATTACGACAAGTTAACACACCATGGCAGACTGACAGTCAGTTGGAAAGAAAGGACAATAAATGCATACACACACATACATACATTCATACATGCTCACACACTGACTACTTAAAATACAAATTATTTTTGTCCTCTTTTCTTTCTTTGGTTTGAGGTGGGAAAAAAACAAATCGTTAAAATGTTTTATGACTTTGCGGTGGGTCTTAAAGAGAATTTTTATTGCTTTTTGAATGCATAAAAATTATTTCATAATAGAAATTTCATAATTTCTTCTTCATTGACCTTTTGAAATATGTATGAGGCGTTTGTAGCAGCAGCCTTTTTAAAAAATTTCCATAATTTTTCCTTTTTTCTTTCTTTTGTTGCACATCAATAGAATTTATGGCTTTTCAATTAACACCTTCTATTGTTTTATGTTTACTAGTGGTTAGCCGCATTTCTTTATCTCTATTGTTACTTTATTGAGATGGGTTTTTTCCTTACAAAAAATGTATGAAACTGTTGAAGTTTTTATGATCTGTTGCTATTGATTTAATTTCTTGTTTGCTCTAATAACTTAAATTTATTATTTCAAACACATGATACATAATAAAAACGAAAACTAACCAGACGAACGGTTTTTTAATGCGGAAATATTTTCAATAATTGATTTTTAAAGCATAAAGTGGAAGAAACTTAGTTTTTGATTTTAAGTAACACATGGGACACGAATTAGATTAGAATATATTATACATTAGGTTACAAACTTATTTCATATAAAACCAAACAAAAATTCAAGATTTTGGGACCGACCCCTTCCAAATCGAATCAAACTCGATATGGTAGCTAAGTTTTGCACAACTAAAATGTTTACCAAATAACATCAATAATATTGCCAGTGGTTCCGAAATTATGATGCATGCAAAGTACGAAAAAATAAAAAAATTTCCTAAAACTGCCTTCATATAAATTGTTATAACTTTTTTAATATCTAGGGTAGCCGAATGATTTATACCTTGTTTCAAAGGTATTATAATAGTGTTTTAACGTATAAAAAAGCTAAAAAAGTAATCATAATTATAGATGTCGTTTTCTTGCAAACCACTATTCATGATGCTGTAACTAAAAAATTTTACTTTTAAAATTTTAAAAAGTATATATATTATTGTTGACCCCCTTCACTATGTCATCTCCAAATCTCAATATGGTACTATGAGAGATTTCTGAGATATTAATAAAAGTTTCAGCAAAGTAGGAAAAATAATAATAATAATAATAATAATAAAACACTGAAAATATTTATTGATTTTTTTTAAACAAAATGCTTAATAAAGAAACAAATTAACACGAAGATTTGATAACACAATATTATAAAATCTTAGTAATATATATTATCAACTTCAAATGTTTCATCTTCCGACTAAAGTTATAACCTCATTTGACGTTTCCCTTTGGGAAAAAAGCAATGATATTTTTGCGTTCCACGTATTATTTTTTTTCCATTAAAGCGATTATAGAGAAACTGGTCTTCGTTTTTATGGTCCTCGTCTGATAGTAGCAGCTTACTAAATTTTGACAGCACCAGTCATATAGTTGTCATATGAGCAGCTGTGCCGTCAGAAAAATATATAATATTTTGTGGGGCGTTTTGAAATTTGTTTTTCAAAAACAAAATCCGCTAAATAATTTTTTTTAACAAAATATATACATATTTTCAATATACACAAAATTTAAATATTTTTCCTACTTTGCTGAAAGTTTTATTTATATCTCAGAAAACTGTAAGAGTACCATATAGAGATTTGGCGATGACATAGCGAAGGGAGTAAACAATAATAATATTTTTTTTTAATTTTAAAAGCACATTTTTTTTTAGTTACAGCATCATGAGTCGTGGATTACAAAAAAAACCTCATCTATAATTGTGATGACCTTTTTGATTGTTATAGTCGTTGAAGCACTATTATAATACCTTTCAAACAAGGTATAAAGTATTCGACTACAATGGGTTTTAAAAAGTTATATGAATTGATATGAAGACAATTTTAAGAAAATTTAGAACCCCTGGAAATATTATTAAAAAATTTTTGTAAAAATTTTAATTGTAAAAAACCTAACTACTATGTCGAGTTTGGTTCGATTTGGAAGGGGTTGGGCCCAATCACTCGTTGGTTTTATATGAAATTAGTCTACATACTTATATTATGAAAAATAAAACTCTTCATACCATAATAAGAAACTGGAATAATTTTTTCGCTATAACTTTTCTTGCCAATAACTGAAGTATATAAAGGAAATGAAAATTATTTTTTTTTTGTGGTTCGGGAAAATATTTTTGAAAATTTCGATATTTTTTAGCTTTGTTATAGCATATTGTTGTTATTTCTTTATAATACGCTTACATCTGGTACAAAATATTAGTTTCCTGAATTCTATTGTCACCGTCCAAGCACGGAAGATGCCAAAATTTATGAGATATTGTGACAGTAATAGGTTCAGTTATTTAAATTTTTTATGATCCATACCAGGAACCAAACAGCAGTAAAACTAGTTTATTTCTCAGGACTAAGCGACACAAATAAAAGTCTTGTTTATTTTATTGTAAGACAATCAATGTAGAATGGTATGCCAATTTAGTGGGTCGATTATACGATTTTATGAGAGTTTGAAAAAGTACTACCGCATTTCACCATGATTTAAATTATTTTTTTACCAGTACAACGCAAGGGTGCGCACCTGCGAAGTTTTTATGAAAAAAAACCATTAATTGGGCTACGAACTATTCCCTTATCCAACCTATCTTGCAAACCGGTTCGCTATAAAATCTTCTCTCTACCTGTTTTGATGACCTCATCGAAGCTTTTTTTAAGGGACAAAAGGTGTGTGTAGAGGTAAAAAGAGATTTCGTTAATAAAAAATTAAATAACTATTTGCTCAGAATTCTGTGACATCTTAACAGACTTTTAACAAACTAATCTATTGCCCATAGTGAGGCGACTTTAAGCCATGAGTTAGTTTGCGTGTGTGAATGTTTTTCAAAGCGAGACTGCTTTTATTTAAGCGCAATATTTCAGCCACCATTATTAACATCTCCATAATGATTGCAAACATAACACACAACTTTAAATTTTTTTTTAACAAAAACAAAATGTTGAATTTCCTTAAATTTCAAAAAACATATAATTTTTTTAACAAAAACTTTGCTAAATGGACAAAGTAATAAATCTCCCAAATCATGCTTAATTTTTTATACTATTTAAACAATTGAATGCATTAATTCCAAGAATTTTTAGTTTATTTTAATTCCATAATGCAGATTCATTTTTTATTTTAAGCCATTTTCCGAAAATCATAAGAATCGCTTAACTTAAATGAATTCTTTAATTTTATATTAAAATTAATTACTTGCAAGCACGTAATTGAAATCAAAGAAAATAGTTTTCATTATTTATTTAATCAAAAGAAAATACTAAATATAAATAGTTAAAACATTTTTATTGCAATTTATATTATATTTAATTTCCATTTTTGTAAAAATCATAAATAAAACAATTGCCAGTATTGTTATCTTAAAAAAAATCATTATAAAGCTGCCTGTCGTCTATTCTTTTATGAATCAAATGCCGGAGAGAAACAAGAATTTCAAGTGTTTTTACGATTAGCACTTGATTATGGGTTTTAAATTTCTGTTACATGTCTTAAACATGTCTGTCTACCTTTTTCATGCACAACTATGATAATTTTTCTCTTCCTTTTAACAATTCATCGTTTTGATTTTTTTTACCCGTTTATATATTTTTCTCTTTTTCTTTTTCGTTTTTTGCATTTCTTGCAACTATGTTTGTAAATTCAAGAATTACTTACGTGGTTGTCGTATTTAATTTGTTGATAATTTCTTGCTACACTTTTTAGGTACTCGCATGTATGTACATATATATAAACCTATTGTTGTGTCAGCTGGTTTTATTGTTATTAAATTAATTGAATATTAATTCATTTATAAACAAACGAGTACAACAATATTAAGAATTTTTATTAATTAAAATCAAGAACATGCTAAATCATGTTATTAAATTCATTATCAAAACATTGGCAGGAGCAGTAAGCCAGTAAGTAGAGGCCCAAAGCAATAAATTACAAGCATATCGTCTTTCTATTTAAAGCTTAAGAGATTTTAATTTATGCGTGTTTTTCGGTGCTCTAATGAAATTAATTAATTAGTTTATGTAGCAACTTAAATTGCTGCTTCTTCTGATAATATTTTTATTAACAAAATGTTTTTCTTTAAGCAAAATATTTTGTTAGAGTAAATTGTTTAAATATTATTTTAATTATTTAATTTGTGTGATAAAATGAAAGAAAAAAATCATTTATTATGTTGCTTTGAACAGTGAATGCTGTAATAAAACTGCGTAATTTCCTTGATGGAAATGTGTTTGAAAACACAAGACTTAAGACACAAACTCATTATGTGACTTATCGCTAACAAGTTTGTGGCTTAAGTCTTTTGTTTTAATTTCATAGGAAATCTAATGTCATTTCATTTGAAAATTAATGTATTGAACAGGAAGGGAATATTTATGCACACTAAAAAACAAAACAAAAGATACGAGTATTTGTGCTTTTCAGCAATAACCGCTTAACACAATTTTTATCGATTTTGATTTATTGATGCTAAATGTTTACTTTTCGTACGCTGGATGAATTTAAAGCGGTTTTAATATTTTGTGATATAAAATTAAAGTAACAAAGTAATGTTGAAAAATTTGCAGTCGGATTCGGATTATTATTCACATCCATTAATATTTTTTTTATTTTATTTTTTTCATTATTTTTCAATTGCTTTGCCCGATCATATTTTTGCTGTTTTCTAAAGAAAAATAGCGAAAATTGCACGTAGTGCTCCAAGAAAACCCAAGTCAATCGTAAGAGAAGTTTGAACTATACAACGCTTAGTTTCAGTACAATTAAGTCCATGGGAAGGATTCACAAGCAAAACAGATCTTTGTCTTATTATGTTATATCGAGAAAGCTTGAGAGGAGACTTTATTCGTATGACTTGTTGTTTTAGAGAGAAGAGGAGAAAATTGTATTTTGTATCATAATAAAAATATGGAATATTCTAGGATAGTCCCAAGGAAAAAAAATTCTAAAGAGATTCTTTTTAGGTGAGTTTCGAGTATATTGTACTAAGGTCGGTAATTTCTACATAAAGAAAATTTACCTAAGATTAATATCTACGAGTTTACTTTCTAAAATTTAACTTACATTAAAAGATATCTATGGACAAAAATAACGGGCATTAAAATCTTTAATAACCCCCAGTAGTATCGTTTTAGATTAGTTTGGCTTTATTCAAAGTATAATTTCATCATTTCGATAATTTTTTGTTGTCAATTGTGGTATTAAATAAGCTACTCCCAGAGGGTAATTGATTGATCTATTACTCGAAATAATTCCTTCGCGGAAAAATTCTTCCATTAATTACATTATGATATGCGCTACGCTGAAGGAAAAAATTGCTAATATCAATAATAAAATCATTTTATTCTCAATAGTCTGTTAATATAAAAATTTCTAATTTTAATTTTTCTTATGATCACATTTAAGACTGTAATCTTGAATAAAAACTCATTTTAAGATCAAATTCATGATTTTGTTCTTAATAAAAATCCTAAGTTAAAATCATATTCTTAAGGCCCAACTATAATATGAATAAGCGAACTTAAGCAACTGTGCGGTTACATTTAAAACGTATGTGGCAAACTATAATGTATTTATGGAACTTTTCTTCAAATTTCGTCAAATATCATTTGATTAAGTTAAGTGCCAAACTGAACGCACATTCCGTACGGAAAATACTGTTTGTACATTCTTTAAACTCAAGCCAAACAGCATCAGAAAATATTCATTGATTTTAAATATTTTTTTTTTGTTTCTTATTTGAAACTCAGAAAAGAAAGTAAGACTTTTATTTTCATTCTTTGTTTTACAATACACGTATACACACATACACATGAGTTTATTTATGTTCATTGTTGTACTTTTTAGTAGGCAAAACAAATAAAACAAGTAATGAAGTGGTGGATATAATTATACGTGATTTTTTAATGGATTAGGACATTCCAACAAGTTAATTTGATTGAATCGCATTCATGTAGTAGTTATAAGAAGAAACAAAATTGCTAAAAAAAATTGTGAACAATACCTCTATGTGCAGCTGTAGCTAAAGAATACTTAAGTGCATGTAAGTATATTGTGGCCACCTAAAAGTCACATCTGAAGTGCTTAAGTATTTAACCGACTTATCGTTCAATTCGGATATTAGCTTAAGCCAGCTTATTCATATTACAGTTGGGCCTTTAAAAATTTAAGAATGTAATCTTAAAATTAAAATTATGTTTTTGATTTTAAGAATGCGTTTAGGAATTCATTCTATAAATTAAGAATTTATGCATAGATTTGAGAACGTCAATTTTACTGACTGAATTTCCAGATTGAAATGTACAAAATTGGTTTGAAAAGCATTCCAAAGTTTGTTTCTAGTTTCACTCCAAGAATGTCAGAAAAATTATTTGTATGAATAATGAAAAACACTTTTTTGTCAAAGACTTAGAGCGGAATCGTTTTTAAAAACGAAAAATTTTCAAAAACGCAGCCAACTTTTTTATTTTATTTTTTATTAATTATTTTTTAACTTTCTATCACATAGACTCCTCTTTATTTATTTTTAACTGCTTTAATAAACTGCATTTGTTCCAAACAGTGTTGTCAGATTTATTTTCGGCCTCCTCGCCAAATGACTTGTCGAATATCGCTACAAAACGTCTATCGTAAAACATAAAAATTATATTATACAAGAAAAGTTAAGAAAAGTGTTTACATTATCATATAAATACTGGCGTAAAAAAATACTTAAAAATTACGTATTCCAAAAGATCAATCTAAATAGGATAAACTGAGCTTTTGAGCAGCAAGATAAAATTTAGTATTTATATTATTATTAAACATATCATATCCTTGACGTAGTAAGTACCAGTAGCATCGTCGTATTCGTATACTCTTGGTGCTTCATTGTGAAAATGTTGGTTCTAACTTATGAATGAATGTTGCATAGGCAGCAAATGAGATTTTATTATCCATATTTTTTTAAACTTCTTGAGTTTCAGAAAATTTTGTTTGAAATAAAGAGTCACAACATTTAGAATTTTTCGCCCGAAAAATTTTGTTTGAAATAAAGAGTCACAACATTTAGAATTTTTCGCCCGAAAAATTTTGTGTTGCCGAAAAAATTTCTTTAAAAAAATGCATATTCTTAACATTATTCTATTTTATTGAAATCGTAAAAATATAGTCAAGAAGTACAAATATCGCATCGTGCCTTGCCAATCGCCATTTGAAAAATTTAATCGCCAAAAACAAATTCGTCGCCACGTTTGGCGAGATATTGTCATATCTGACAACACTGGTTCCAAATATTTATTTTTTTTCGATGGACTTCAGAAATGAATAAGACAACTTTTCTCACACATACAACTATGGTGTTTTTTTCGCCACCACTGCTATATATCATGATATAAATATAGAAAGTACTTCCATTCTCTCATTTTTTCATGATATTCACCTTCTGACAACTATAAGTATTCTGAAGTTTGCGGTAAAACCGTGCTAAAACCGTGTTTCCTGTTTGTTTCAAAGTTTAATTCAAAAATTATATCAGAATTTGTTTTTATAAAATACAGAATGTATAATTTACACAATTAGTGCCCAACTTCAGTTCGACGATTGCATCGTCTTGTCTATGGACGAAGAAAGCCGCAGTTGTGGTTCTTTAAAACCTTATTTATTGTCTATGCTAGAAAGTTCGTGTATTTGCTCTATATTTTTGTTCTAAACATTCAAGGCTGTCATGAATAAAATTCAGCGTGAAATTTCTCCCTTTTCCAATTAGAATTCTTGTTTTCCCTATTACTTGTTATAAGTTAGAATTGTTCCCCGGGAAAAATTTCACGCGGAATTTTATTCATGATTTTCCTGATTATATTCATATATATATAATTATGTTTTATATATTTTTTTATATATTTTTCAAACTATTGTATAACACATTAATTTAATTTTTATGTTTTAAAAACATGGTAATAATATTTTTATTTTTCATTATCAAAAGCAGCAACCATTTTTAAATAAAATAACTTAGAGAATTCAAAAAGAAGAACTCAAAAGTATTTTCAAACAAAAACGTCCTAAATCTTCTTACTGAATTAGGGCTTAAGTAAAAATATGCGTGCAGCATTTTTTAATTCCCTTCATTTCCTGGTTTTCGTCAAAAGTGGCTAAAACCTTGTAAGATGTGTGAAATAGACTTGCCAAAAGATCTTCTTTAATATTTTGGAAAGGGATGTTACAATCAACAAGAAACCAATTATGTAGATTAAACAAAATGCAATATCAATAAATTTTTGTTAAACTTAATGACAATTTATTGTCAAATAATCAAAAATATCAATAAATTTGGTTTCTCAACGCCAAATTCAGATGAAAATATAGCAAAAAGATGTGCATGAAGCAGAAAACATAAAAATATGAGATAAGTTATTACATAACCACTTTTATTTTATATTGTATATTATTATATTTGTATATCACTCTAATTATTCGCAAATTTTTGTTAAGAGAGTTACACATTTTTGTAAAAAGATTTCTAGGGGAAGACTTAAATTTTTTACTATATTATATATTATATATTTTTTTTTTTATATATTATATATTTTATATATTATATATTACAAAAAACAAATTTCAGAAATAATTATTTTTAAAAACAAAGAGAAAAGGAGTCTGAACACAATGTAACGATTATTTATTGCGGTGCGGTTGTCCATACGATTTAGAAGTGAAAGTCCGCAGTGCGGAACGGAATAAAATTAAAATCTTATTTATTTTCATTGCGTACGTTCTTATTCTCTCAATTTTTGATACTCTTTCTCTTGCTGACGTTGCCGCAGTTTTTGAATAATTAGCTGTGTTCACAACATTATTGTAAAAAAAACATGATTTTGAAGTTCAAACATTTTTGTCATAGATTATAAAAGTTTAAAAAATATATCAAATATATCTGAGAATGTATAAAAAGTTAATAGTTTTTTGTTTTTAGTTATAAAAATGTATGCACAAAAAAGTTAATAAAAATTTAAACAATCAATGACAAGTCGTCGCCGTCTTCCGTTGTATTATGTTTATTTTTCTCTCCTGCAACGAGAAATCGCACCGCACCGCAAACATTGTGTTTAGACTCAAAGGAAATACCTTCTATATTTATATCATGCTATATATATATATATATATATATATATATATATTTATACATATACATATACACTCTAAAACATTAATGTATTATATTGTTTAAATTGTTGCTGAAATATTCTTACTATTAAAATTTATTTATTTTTTGATATTTGTATCAAAAAAACAATATTTGTGTTCTTTAAAACATTAGAAATATGTTTAGCAAAAAAAGTAGAAGTACAAATGTTTACAAGTTGGAACATATAGATGTACGCCAAATTTTTATTTAATTAATTTAAATTTAATTTTACAGCTGTATTTATAGAAAATATTAAGGAACTATAAAGGTTTTTAAAACAGTTTTTCATAAAAAATTATTCTCATTAAGCTTTTAATTTATAATTTTTTAAGGGTGCTAGTGCTTAAAGTAGTTTATATGTAAATAACAAAACTCGTAGTATATTTTTTATGTAAGTAGTAAATAAGTAAATACATATTGCAATAATGTAAAACCGTCTATCTCCAAAATAAAAATAATCTATCATCTTTTAAAATTGCCGGAAAGTATTTAAAAATTATAATAATTATGTAGTGCATTTTACATAGTCACTCTAATAAAAACCGTGTTCTTACAAATTATTTGCGTTCTGATATTCCGATAAGTTGTTTAGTGAATGTTTGCAACTTTATTGAAAAAGTCATAAATGAAATATACTCTCACCCATGATTAAACATATTTTATTAAAAATTAAACATATTGTGCTCAAAAATCAACAAAACTTTTAAATAATATAATTGTGTAAGTTTAGGTCGAAAGTAGTCTGTAAAGTGTTGCCTACTTAAATTGATCTTATTTTTAACAAAAATGTTTTAGAGTGCACATATTTGAATTTCATTACACATTCTTCGATAAAGTAGTTTCTTAGGCCTAAATAAGTCAATCTTAATTATTATTTTCTTAAAAATATTTATTTACTCGTACTTTCGTTTATCTTGCCAGTAATAAATTTTAGGAACTAACCATTTTCTTAAATGTAGTTTTCACACCTGATGCAAAAACCATGATGCAAAACAAAAAATTAAGCCCCTAAAGTATCGCCCACACGAACACTATTTATTTTACATCTTTTTAAAGCTGTATTGACATGCAATTTTTACTCTCAAGTGTTTTTCTGCAGACTACAGCTGTCCATCACTTGTCTGTCTTATTTGCCTTTAGCATGTGCATTAGAAAAATAAATAAAAATAAAAAATTAACGAATATACACACATACGAAAGGTAAAACTATTTACAGAAGCCACATGTAAAATAAAAGGGAAAATATGCCTCAAATTGTGCTTAATTATTTCATTTAAGTAAAAACAGAACAAAAATATATGACGATAAGATATTGAAACGTGATGGCAAAATATTGCTAAGACGCAGCAATTAATTTTATTTATTTGTATAAAAATTTACAATTACAATTTTAACATATATTTCAAATTTTAAATTATGAACTGTTTCGTTAAGTGCTCTGTACCGCCACCTAGCAGATGTTATAGAAAACTGAATCATCTATTGAGTTGTGCGCATAGTGCCATCTGTTATTCTGTAGTCTCACTGCAAAGAACATTTAGTCGGTAGCACAGTGCATATGCAACGTAATAAAAATAACTACTATCAGCATGAACCCAAACCATGGTTTGAAGTATTTTTTTGGTAAATAATTTTGTAACGTTAACGGCTATCGTTGCCGTGTAGTCAGGCACTTAATTATATTGACAAAGCCAGCAACATTATAAGCTCATGATATTGAAATACTCGTATAAATGCATACATACATATTTTAGTGGTGCCTACTATATAGCATTGCACACATGCATCTGTTTGCATCAGTTGTGCGTGTTTTTGGATCTGGTTTGTATTTGTTTTTTTAAAACAAATAAGATAAATAAAATTGCTTATACCATGATACAATTATACTAGGTACATGCATAACTACAATAAAAATACAACACCAAAAAACACATTTATTTTGTTGGTATAAACAAATGTAAAATTTTCAGAAACAACTGTCTTTTGTTTATAAAAATAACAATTACAGGGTAACTAAAGTACAGTTGCAGACGCGGCATTCCTGCATGATTATAGTTATTCAGTGTTACCAATCTGGTTGTAGTTAGACAGTGTGTAATTTCTACTCACGTTTGCAGGCCATGTAATTAAATTCTTGTATAATCTGTGTGTAATTCTACTTTGGGTTCTATATTTATTTATTTTTGTTTTAATTTTAACCTAATCAAAAGATGTGTAGTGTAATTTTCTTCAATGTGTAATTGGAGACACAGCGATGTGTAAATTCATTTGCAACACTGTAATCATTTTATTCACACACATACATTAACATATTTGCAGCTTGTAAACAAAGTTTGACAATTATGTGCAATGTATACAGTAACAGGCTGAGCTTGCGCATGTACCTAGTATAATTGTATCATGGCTTATACCAATGATGCGCACACAATGCCCCCGGGGGCCGAACAATTTTCGCGATTTACACATACACAACAGGAATGTTGACGAAGCGCACTTCAAAGAGTACAAAAGTTATAATTTTATTCAGTTGTATGCCAACTTTTAAGAAAGAAGGTTGATGTCGCTTGATTTGTTATGATACAACAACAAAATACACAGTTGAGATTACAAGTTAGAGAAAAAGAGAAGAACAACTGAGTATTTTTATGATTTTTTTTCCAGCATTTTAATACACTTGGAATAATTTTATGTTTACATATTAACCATTTTTTTATTATTTTAACTAATGGCTACATACATTATTTAAAATTGAAATTTTTCGACAAAGCAAATGCTTTACATTACGTAAAACAATCAATCGTAATTGAACTTATTTTTTATTTCCAGTTAATCTTTTTCATGATATAATATTTGATTCTTTTAATGTTTCATTCATACTTCAGTTCATGTTATTAATTAAACATAAAAATGTTGTATACAAAAACATTATTCAATACATTTACCAGCAAATTTCTCCCAGTGCACTCACCACTACACACACATTTTGAATCTGTTTCTCTTTGTGGACAACGCTGGTGTATGGATACTTGATGTGTATTATCAAGGCATATGGTATGTATGTGTGTGTGTTTAAGTAGCAAACGCGATGAAGTAAACAAACTACAAAGTATCTGTCTGTCTATTGGAGCAAATAAATCAGTCAATGATTAAATGTATTTTATTTTTAAATCTGATTTAAACACAAAATTTTGTTTTTCATTACAAAATTAAATGTATCTTAAATAGCCAACATTGTGTATTTAAGCGTTGTTTAAGTTGTACAAACATACCATATGTTTTGTGCATGTGTGTGTTTTTTGAAAGCACCCTGCAGGAAATGTCACTAGTGAATCAGTACTGATTCACTATTGACTTTGTCACCACTACTACTGACTAATTATACCCCACTCAATGCTTTTTGCTATAGACATTTAACATGTGCGTGTCATTGAAAAGCAACTACTGACATTGGAACTACTGATTAGGTAGTTCTTTAGGGACCATATGAAGACATTGGAAACAGATAGTCACTAGCACATTTTAGTTATTCTAGTATACTCCTTTGATAATGAAATTGCATATTTTGTTCACATTTTGGTATTTTATTAAACAAATATATACAAAATGGAACTTATAATTAAAAAACATAAAATAATCGGGATTAATTCATTTATTCGTTCAGCATATCACCAGCAACTAGGGATTTTGTTTGCCATCTCTATTAAATAAATACACATATGTTAATCAAAAATTTTATGTTTCGCTGAATTAGTAAAATCAAACACTTACGAATGAATCTGCAAGTATGATAAATCTTTAACTGATGGCACAAAATCTTCCACAGGGTAAAACAATTTCCATAATTGGCACTTTCGCTTAAAATTTTTTAATTTTAGCATTTTATATTTTTTACAATATGGATTGTTATTTGATATCTTTTTTGCAAATTCTTTTTGTGTATTTTTTTAAATTATTGTTCAATACATTTAAATTTATCTTTTGCTTTACGTCACTTTTGTTTTCAGCAAACCAATAAAACAAGAAGAAGCATAGTTGTGCGTATATGAAAAAATGTTTTCTACGCATTAAGAACAATACTAATAGACGCTCTGTTGACAACGTCACCAAAATAGTCGACAAAAGTGGAGACTTGGGGACACCTAACCCCACGTTTCCTTCAGGGCATGCACATGAACATCATGTGGTCGTATTAAAATGAATTTCGTTTAATTTTCGAAAATAAACAACAAATGTAACACATATATTCATATCATGAAATATATAAATAGAAAAATGCATTCTGATGCTCTTGTTTTATCATAAAATGTGTTTTTTGCTATTTCACTTTTCTACAAATTGATAAATCAACTTTCATATTTATATTGAACAACTGTTCTATGGAAAGCTTTCCATAATATTTGGAAATATTGTTATATTTGGAAATATTGCAGTGCTACCACCATACTTTCAACGTAATTTGATATTAACTTTAATTACAAACTGAACAAATTAAAGTATATTTAGATCAATATTAATTCTTTGTGAAAATTAACTTAAACTATGTTTAAACATTCAGTGATATAGGTATTAGCTATTATTATTAATGTCCAATATGTAAAAGCTTTGGGCAAGAGCAAAAGAAAATTAAAAAAATTTCCGGCAAGAAATGTCTCAAATGTAAATTGGAATTTAGTGCAATAACTCCATAAGCCACATGCAATCAAAAATTTATTATTATTATAAAACCTACATTTTCCAAATTACATATTTTTATTATGTTTTCCTCAATAACTCTGTCAGCCACACTAACTGTAGTTTTTCTTATTTTAATCAATGCAATTTTATGAAACTGAAAGCTTTTTTTTCAAATTCTTCTGACATTTCTGTTAAATCAATAGATATTAAAGGACTCTTGCCAAGAGACATGAAATTTATATCAGAAACTACCGCGGTATGATTTTTTTAAGTTTTGGAGCATACAGAGTTATTGCACAAATAATATTATTATTACACAAAAAATATAATTAGTTTTAAGTATTCTTGGGGAAGGCACAATACAACAAATCGACGAGCAGTTTACTCAAAGAATACAGTAGAGAAGTAGAAAGCACAGAATATGAACCAGAATTCCCAGTTCTGAGTTAAGGAAAATAGTGATAACAGCTGGTTGGTGTTGAATTCGCAGCGTTATCTGAATTATTTAAGGGAGAGAAAAAATTGCTTTCTACATGTATAAAAAGCAATAGCTATATACTGCAATTGCAAACATATGTTCATAAAAAACTGGAAAATAAAATTCACAAAAATTGTTGAAAAGTGAAAAATTTTGAATAAAAATTAAATATTTGTAAAAAATAGATGTTTTTTTAACTTATTAAAGTGTGTAATCGAAGGCCAGTGGTATTCCTCAACTACTGACTGTTAATTGTGGCCCAAATAATGTGAGATGTTTATGTATTTACAAAGTGTTTGCAAAAAAATCTTTAAGGGCATTGTGATACCTTCCCGGCATTTGGAACATTTGGACATATGTAGGTACAAAGTTACTACCTATGATGAAGACTCGTCTAAAGAAAGCGTTTTTGTACATTTCGGAAGGTGAAACAATTGTTCAAGTTGTGCATGTTGATGAATATTGTTGGAACAACACTAGAAAGTCGGCACCAGCTCAGCGAAAATAATTTCGTAAAGCTCATCGGGACTCACAATATGTTCATCACGTGGGCGTTATACGATATATGCAACAATTTGGCCAAGTATTACAACATAATGCTGGTGGAGGCTTCTTCGTGCCTAAAATAGGGGCCCGACAACTTTTTTTTGATCTGCAAGTGCCTACACAAGTGAGTATAACACCACGATGGGCTGCTTGTGATATAACTGGCCAGCAAAATATCCCAGCACATTATATTTCTTTGGCCGGGCCGCCTGTTGCTTTTGAGCGTACTATCAACTAAAAATGTACGCGTGCTATCATGCCTAAATTGGGAACCGGCCAAAATTGTTTTATATCCGTAAGTACATGCAAAAAAGATAAATACTCTACGCTGGGCAGCAAACTATTCCAGCACCTTATATTAATTTGGCCGGGCCACCTTTGACAGGTGGTGCTGCTAATATTTCAGTATTTGAAATATTAATTGTTCTCACCGTTTATTTATTCCAGAAAATCGTTACGCCTGATTGTTTGTAAATGCAACGAGATCAGAAACAAAAGATCAGACATATGCATCCATTTTTGCCATTTTTGATTTCTTGACTACTTTAAAAGCTGAATACTCTTTGGGACGTTTGGATGGTTATGTCATGCATTTTTGTGTTTCGTAAATGCATAAAAACGGTAAGTTTTATATCAAAAATATTTCGGTATTTGAAATATTAATTGTTCTTATTATTTATTCCAGAAAATCGTTTGGCCTCTTTGTTGGTAAATGCAACAAGATCAGAAACAAATACTGGTCGAATGTTTATAACAAACTCACCCCAATTTATAGTAACAAAATATTAAAAGATGTATGCATGTCCAATTTTTAATTTTTTTTATTTTAATTTTGCTAGTATCTGTATAAATGTATTTATATTTGTAAATCATGTTAAATTGTAAATGTGTAAACTGAAAAACAAAATTAGAATATTTACTAATATAATTAATTAACATCTTTTAAATAATTTTGATTTTTAATAATGACAATTAAACATTTTATGTAAAAACAAATAAATAATCATTTACTAATGCCATTAAAGTCTAAAGTTGGTTTATTTGCGAACATTCTTCCTTCTTAAATGCTGTTTTATCTTTCCAGTTTAGATTTTTAGGGATCGAATAGTTTTGGAACAGCTATTTCTTTCAGATCCTTCTGGGGTTTCTCGTTGACGTTCACATACATATGTAAATAAAAGTAAAATAAAAATATTTGTATTATATTAATTATATTTAGATATAAAGCAAAAATTATCTCTTGAAAAATATTCTGTAGCTGTAGGGCTTTTCATTTATTGCAAAGTTATTTATTCTTCGTATCAAATACTTGTACAATAGGACACAGAAAGACTTATTAACTTGTGGTATTGAACATTGGATATAACCATCATCGTTCTTTCCAATGTACAAAATTCCACCATTGCAATTCACTTTATATGTATGCATGTATTTGTCATTCACATTTTGATTCCAATTGATCGGAAATCTTCTTTCTTAAGCGATTTATTAACCAACGTATTTGTACATTGGACAAGAACGTCACTTATCCTTCCAATGCATAAAATTCCACAGAAACAATTCACTTTGCATAGATAAAAATCACTTATTTTTGTTGAGAAGCTGCAAAAAACACAAAAGGAACAAAACACTTGGAATCCAAAAGATCTTAACACTATGTTGTTCATTGAACAGGGACATCATTGTCCCTTCCAATTTGCTAGATTCCACAAATACACCTAACTTTATCTGTACACATATAAACTACTTGTTTGCGTAAGGCACTGGCAAAAACGAACCAAATTGGTTTCAATTAATCTAAGCACGACAAAATATTAACCGCGGAGTTTGTAAATTGGACTATTTATTCTTTTCTTCGCGACATGTTAACCTAAGGATTTGTACATTGGACCAGAACATCATTTGTTCCTTCCAATGTACAAAATTCCACACTGAAATTTCACTTTGCACAGAAGTTTTCATGTAAATTACTTACTTAGTTGGCTCTGTCGGGAACGAATTCATTTCCTATCCTGCAGCACAACCAATAGAACATCTGCAGCTCCTGGAAAATAAGAATATATTATTAAAATCTATTATAAATAACTAAAATAAAAAATAAATATGTACTTACGTTTTCACTTTTGTTGTGTGACGCTCCCAGTAATCCATGTTTTTTTCACCATCACTTTTGTTTTGATCACTTTTCTCACTGTTGGTAATATGTGGACAAGATATTCTACCAAATTTTGTCCACAAATTACCAACTTTGGCAAGGATTTTGGCAAAATCATTTTTTATCCAATTTGCGCCAATTCCTGCCAAAAAAATTTTTATTTTGTAAATAACTAAATGTCATTTTATTTGAATTATCTGACAGAGAAAGGCATACAAATTGCTCATATTTGCTATCTCTACCGCAAAATTCAGATAAAGCGAATTATCTTCAATTCGCCGGTGTCGTGTCTAATTTAGTAGTCTATGGTAGAAAGATTAGCAAGACAAACAGAAAGATTGAAATTCTTACTAGACTGCAGACGTTTTGGTATAAAGCCATCACATATAACAAACTCAACTTATCAACTAAGAAACCCTTTCACAACAAAAACAGCGTTAAGTAAAATAAAAGATATACTAGAAATAAATTTACAAACAAAACTTTTGAACACTGAGATAATTGAGACACATACAACAATAACATGTATAAAGAGAAAGATAAACAAAATAAACGCAACATTAAGCAATACACTCAACGAAAATGAATGGTCACAATTTAAGACAGAACAATGGGAAAAATTTCATAATATCAGACGAAAAATAAAAGAAACACATCTTTCAAAAATAAAAACATTAAAAAGAAACAAATTTGAAGAACTAAATGTTATTTACAAAGAAGAATGGTTTATAAATCAAACAGATGTTGAGTTCAGTATGGAAAGTAAATGGTTGCTGTCATTAGGAAAGAAATTCGCGTTACCAATATATAAAAAGAGTTTCAAAACAATAACACTTATCGCAGACATGGAACAGTGGGTACAAAATATTAAAGACGATACGGAAAAAGAAATAACAAGATCGAAAATAGCAAATAGAATCGCAAATTACAAAAGAAATTTGAAAAATAGTGAAAGGAAAAAGTTTATTCTTGGTATTTATGAAGAAACTAAATACATAATAGATATAAATAAAGATAAAATATTAATAACACCTGCAGACAAAGAAAACAGGACAGTATTAATGTACAAAGACGAATATTCCAAGAAAATTACGAGTCTCTTGAGTGAAAAACAAACATGTAAAATAATAAGGGAAGATCTAACAGAAAAACTACAACGTAAGAATAATACAATAATCACAGAATTATTTAAAAATGGATACATTTCAAAATATGAAAAAATTTCTATGACAACATATACAGTTGCAGCTCCCGAACTATATGGACTACCGACGATTCACAAAGAAAATATTCCCTTAAGACCAATTTCTTCTTCCCTCAAATTGCCTTGTTATCAATTATCAAAATACATAGGACGTATTCTAAAAAACATTATTTCGCCAACATATAACATAAAAAACTCAACGCAGCTTAAAGAAAAATTATCAAATATAACAATAGAAAAGGATGACATTATGGTATCATTTGATGTTGTTGTATCACTGTTTACGAATATTCCAATATACTTAGCGATAAAAAACATACTTAATAACTGGGAAACTGTTAAAAAACACACTAATATATCCAAGCAACAATTTTTGAAAATATTACAATTCTGCTTAAACGACAACAACTACTTTACATATAATGAGAAATTTTACCATCAGACATATGGTATGCCAATGGGTAATCCCTTATCACCGACTATTGCAGATATAGTACTTGACACCCTTCTTGACGAAGTGATTGACGAACAAACAAAAAAAATAACATACAAATAAAACATATATCAAAATACGTTGACGATCTGTTTGCAGTAATAAATAAAAAGGATGAAGAAATTATACTAAGCCTACTAAATAAATATCATAATAAACTGCAATTTACTATGGAGAAGGAAGCAAACATGTAATTACCTTATTTGGACACAAAATCTACATCTTCAGGACGCATAATAAACTCTTACTACTCGACACAACCCACACGAATGAAAATAAACAAAGCGAATAACTTAAAAAAAATATAAAAAAGAATATATAAAAAAACTCAAAATACTACTGACCAATAATAGCTTTCCTATAAGTCTAACAAATAAATTGATAAAAACAGCTCGAACAAATAATAGAAAAATAAATCAACAAAAGGATGAAGTTATTTTTTACAGTGTACCATATGTACCGAAACTCACTGAAAGCAAACTTTTGGAAAAGATCATAAAGGATGACAAAACAAAAATAGCACACAAATCCAACAACACTATTAGACATCTATTCACGCGCAAAAAAACAAAAATAAACAAAATGAAAATGGACAATGTAGTTTACGAAATAAAATGTGAAGGCAATAAAAATCAACAGTGCAATAAGATATATATAGGGACAACAAAGAGAAGACTAGAAACAAGAATAGCTGAACAAGCAGCAGATATTGAAAAAGGTAGAGAAAGCACAGCTCTATCACAACATATAAAAGAGAGTGGGCACAATATATGTTTTAAAAACGTCAACATATTGGATAGAGAAAATAAACATAATAAAAGATACACTCTGGAAAGTTTAAGAATACAGGAACGGATCAATAAAACGATGAACAACAAAGAAGACAAAGACAACATTAAATTACAATATTCAATTGCAACACAGTCTGATTAATCTGTGATAGAAAAATAAACTGTGATAATTTGTGTTTGTGCCGTGATTATATTTTATTTATACAATTTAATTATATTAATTATTTTTCAAATGTTGTGATGTCCAGTTTTAATTTTATTATATGACAATTTTTTATATTATGTCCGTGATGTCCAGTTTTATCCGCATATAAGTTTCACACTAATACATATGTAAAAAATCATAAACCTTGTAAGTTTAATCTATACATTCATACATACAATCATATTCACCCTTATTCTATTTGGCGTCGGTAACATAACACGACGCCGTTTTTAATGTTTTTTGGCACATCGGTATTCCCGTAGATAGTATTGCCATTTATCGATGACTGTCAGCATATGTTTGGCATTCTGTACGAAAAAGTGATGTTGATGTTGCCGTTCATTTTGTCGTCAGTGTTTTTGATGTCGTGTTCTGTTGTGTGCATACCTCAATGAATTTGAAAAATAATTTAAATAGTAAAAATGTGAAAATATAAGAAATAAAAAAGTATATATACATAAATACATACGTACATACATATTTATTTAAAAAAATTTAAAAAAAAGGGAAAAATGTTAATATGGACAAAATTAAAATTACCAAACCCAATTAATTTGAAAAGCTTGTTTAGCAATTGAAAAAAGTTCGCAGGGGCAGTGTTCCTAATACTTTCAAGATACAGTGGGAAATTGTTGTGACTGCACTAAATTCCCTCGGTGCACCATTAGAACTAGTGGTAAATGCCAAAATGTAAAGTAAATAGGGTGTTGGGAAAGTATACTGTGTGAAAGAAATATTTTTACAGATCTGACGGGACTTGAGCTTTAAATTAAAAAAAGGTTGCAAACAATGCTGAGCGTTAAGCAACAAGAGGCAGCGTATATAAACAATTAGCAATAAGCCCCTTGGAGGAAGCTGCAATCTCCAATAAACGTTGATCTGATCCCTTTTGTTTCCAAAATCAGGTTCAATTGTATCCAATACATGCTTAAATGATGTTTTATTCAGCCGAAAATAAATTTAAAATATTAAAACGATGAACATTTCTCATTATTTCACAAAAATATGTCGAAATTTATCACTTACTTTTCATTGGGTAAATTACAAATGCAATGACTTTTGTCTGAGAAATCTTCTTTTCACTAATAAATTTTTTATTTTCTTCGTCCCGATACGAAAGAAAAACATTTTATTTTAATTTATGTACAAACCTTTTACTTATTCAAAAACACTTCTACCAAAAATAGTAAACAAAATGAATCAGCTGTCTCAAATATTGGATATGTGTATTACATTTATCGATAAACAGGCAACGTCGTCGTAACATTGTTAGTGAATACAAAGTTCGCATTGATGTTGTGTTAAATTGATGTTGTTTAAAAATTGACGACGATGTTGCCGACGCCAAATAGAATAAGGGTGATTGTAATATAATATTATTTGAATAAAGAAAAGCTCCTGAAAAAGTTGGAAAAAAGCCAACGAAACGTCGAAAAAATGAAGATGTAAAAACAACTACACATCAGAAAGAAAAATTGTTTTATTAAAAAATCTAAAACAAAAAATTTAGCAAAGATTAGCCTAGGGAAATCCCCAAGAATACTTAAACAACACATTGGTCAAACAACAATATAAACACGTATAATTATTTTTGTTGATGTTGCTTACAGAATTGTTGCTATTTATAAAAAGTTATTTATAAAAGTTATTTACTAGAAAATATTTCGTACGAAAGTAATTTATTTTTTTTTGTAATGTAAAAACTCTGTAACAACTAACATGAATAAAACTGATTTTTCAGATGCAATGACATTTTATTTTAAAGCTGAAAACAGTGCATCTATTTTTTTAAACACTCAATTGATGAAGATTACTAGGAAATAAACACAAGAAAAAAATTCAGACCAGCAAATAACACATTAATTAGACTTACAAAAAAGTACACTGAATATATTTAAATAGCGTTTAATAAGATGATTAATATAAAATCATTACTGGCATACATACATTCCACCAGTTAATCACAATTTCTACAATAATTTGAAAGTGAAGTAAATGTTGTTACAATTATTTAGATACTGCTATCATTATTAGCAATTGATTTTTGGTATAATTCTTAAACTTTTTGCATTAATAAATGTGATAAATATTGTTAAATAAAATAATAAAAAATTTTTTATTGCAATAACTTTGTAAGTCACAGAAAAGTATTAGAAATGAAAATAAATTTCAAATAAATTTAGGCAGTAACAATGGGCGCATGCCATAAGACGAAGCTGTTGAGCTCAACTGTTGCGAAACTGTTTGCCCCAACAGTTACTTCTTAGAAACGGCTTGATGGATGTACTGCAACAGCTGATGAATGTAAACAATTGAAAAGGAATAAAAGAGGAACAAAGAAAATAATTTAGATTGGCTATATTAATTAGTTTAGCTAAAAGGTATGTACAACACAGAATATATAATTTTTTTTTTATGCATGTTTTTTTATTTATTGTATCTTCATATATGAACTAACAATAAGTGTTCAAATCTTAAATCTAACATATAATTAATAGGCCCGACCAATGCCAGACATAACTAAGTGATAGTTGTAAATAATACATAAGTGGTGATAAGCAAAAAAAAAAATTTTTTTTCAAGCAACTTCATTCGGAGTGTTTAGTATTAGAGCCCTTGTATCTCTCTTTTTTAAGCGGATGTGTCCAGTAAAGTTCAAAATGTTACGAGCAACTGAATTAGGATGTGACACGAGTTTTGTTAAATATTTGCCTGCGTATTTTGCAATTTCTTCAGTCACTAGTGGCATATTTAAATCACGATGTATATTAGAATTTTTGATGTACCATGGAGCAGATGTTATTAACCTTAAAATTTTGTTTTGTCTTCGTTGAATTCTCTCTACATTGGAAGCAGAAGCAGTGCCCCATAACTGGATACCGTAACACCATATTGGCTTTAAAAGCGACTTGTATATTAAAAGTTTGCAGTCTAGGCTGAGTGTTGAATTTCTGCCAATCAGCCAATGTACCTGAGTTAATTTTAGTTTCATTTGAGTTAACTTATAGTCAATGTGATGTTTCCATGTAAGCCGTCGATCGAGGTGTATACCAAGGTATTTCACATGTGAATGTTGAGGAACAACTTGATTATTAATCCGAATGGGGGAACAAGTATCTCTTCGTAAGGCAAATGTTATATGGACACACTTTTGTTCATTTACCTTAATTCTCCATAAGTTTAACCATAGTTCCATCTGGCTAATGTGTTCCTGGAGTTTTCGGGATGCCTCATCAGGGTTTTCGTGCATACTAAGGCAGGCGGTATCGTCGGCAAATGTAGAAGTGTGGATACTACAGCTAACAGGCATATCGCAAGTATAAATCAAATATAAAAATGGCCCCAGTATACTCCCCTGTGGCACACCGGATGAGATAGTTTCAGGCATACTCATAAAGTGTCCTTCCACAACTGTAAATTTTCGTGCAACAATGTAACTTTCCAAAAGATTTAGAATGTTTATTGGTAAATATGTCTTCAATTTCAAAATCAGGCCTTCATGCCACACTTTATCAAATGCCTGAGAAACATCAATAAACACGGCAGAACAATACTTCTTTTCCTCAAATGTTTTTCTGATAAATTGAACCAATCTATGCGTTTGCTCAATGGTGCTATGCTGGCTTCTAAAACCAAATTGATGGTCCGGGATGCACCCATTATCAGTTAAAATTGAAGACAATTTTGTCATGAGTAGCTTTTCAAAAAGCTTTGACATTGTTGACAGTAAACTTAATCATTTTAACCTTGGCAAGCTTCCAGCAGTCTGGATAATACTCCAGTCGTAAAATGAATATATAATGAAGTCCAAGAATCTTCCATTTTTACATTAAAATTTGATCCGGAAAATAAATATTCTGTGTTTCCATGACACTACAATAAGAAGAAAGTCATGCGCCTTAAGTATTTATATTTTAACGCTAAGCCGCCATGTGTTCAAAAAATCTTAAAACGCAATAGTGAATTAAACATGTAATTAGTAACCTAATTCCTTTATTTCGTTACTCTATCGCATTTTAAATGTAAAATTTAACAAATATATACAACCGCCACCTAACAAAGCGGCCTTGATTATAGTATAAACGGCATAAGTTTTTTCGACCAGCTGTTCAAGCTGAGCACAACATGTTGACTATAGGTAGCGAAAAAAATTTATGATGGAAAAAACGGCAGCAATTACTCAACTGTTGAGTGAAGCGAAACTACTCAACTATGCGTTTCTAAGACAAACAATCAACGCTTGCGCAACAGTTATGTCTAATGAATGCGACCAATGTAAGCCATAATTTTTTATTCAAAATCGTATTTCTAATGAGTTTTAAGAATTTATCGATGGACACGTCATAGTTATCCTCCTAAAATACTTCTTAAGGGTTTTTAAAAAAGAAAATATTAAAACCCCGATTTTTTGGATTTATTTTAAATTCCAAAGCCGATTTATTCAATAATTTGTTTTACCGGCTTACAGAGATTTTGCAAAAAGGTCTCAATATAAGCAAGAGCTGATAGGGTTTTGTACTCCAACAAAAAATAGAACCGTCATACGTTAAACTTTCACCTTTTTCAAATGACATTGAAGCAACGACGGAAAAGGTTTGCAGAATGAGTACTCTATTGACGGAAGCATTTGTGGGTTAATTCTCCATTTTATTTATCAAATTCAACTATTTTATTTATTTCGTTTATTTCTTTTGTTTAATTTTATATTTGCTGCCAAAAAACACAAACACACCAAAAAACATACAAAAAAAAAATCAACAAATATCTGTCAAACTACTCAACGTACGCAAAAAGTTAAAAGTTGAACAATTTTTGTACTTTGCGTTGACGGACACGTACTGAATGTAACATACCTTATAAGAAACCATGCATTTCAACTTAGCTGTCAGTTGCAAAAGGCGAAGTTTAACGTATGACGGATTCATTGTGCCCTGGCCTTTATGCTTTATAGTCTTTAGAAAAATAAAATGGGTTTTGTATGAGTTACAAATCCTACTAAGTCTTTGTGATTTTTAAGGATATTATTATTTTATAGTATAATGATGAAATTAAAACATTGACAGATCTCCGTCTAAATTAACAAATAGAGTTTATATTTTGTAAAAAGTATGACCAAGAGGGTAGCAGTAGAAAGTGGTTTCTACCTCTCCGAAACCATTTAACCAATTTTGATGAAATGTAAAATATACATTGCATAACAATTGCGATTGTGACTTTAGCTCGCAAGACAAGTGTTCTGCAAATCGCAATCGCGAAATTCTTGGCGAGTTCAAATCGGTAAAGTATACTGATGTGCACTGATGGATTTAGCCCAAAACAAAGTTTAATGAAATATTAAAATGGTTCATTAATAAAAACTTAAAATTAAACCGACTTTATGCACTAAAAAGTTAAAAATACAAGAAGTATTACATTAGTTGACAACCTAGAAGTTTATTTTTGCGTTTATCTTACAACCTTGTTGGCACCAACTGCAATAGTAAATTAGTTAAAGCATATAATACTTCTTTTATTTTTAACTTTTTCGTGCATAAGGTCGGTTTAATTTTTTTTATTAAAAAGTTTTTAGTTTTACTTTTTAGTGCTTAATTAATAATTTGTAATTTGTATGGTGGGGAGCCTTTCGCCTACTCTTTCACCACATATTTTTGCTGGACTTTAAGATAATTTCCACCAACTTTGTAGACGGTCACTGATGTAGTATTACTTTGTATGGGAGGGAGCCCTTCTCCTACTCTTATTCCATTTTTTTCCGCTGGATTATGCGATTTAAATGTAAAGTAATTCAGACTAAGTTTAAAGCCTGTCAATAATATAGTATTCCATATATGCCATAACTAATAATTACTTTGTATGGGAGGTATCCATTTCCCTGCTCCTATCGCATATTTGTTATAATGGGACACCTGTGGAGTATACCATTTCAGATAGAAAAATAGTCTTTAAAACGGTTTGCAAATGTCACAGAAATCGGTTAATTAGTGATTACTTTGAATGGGAACAATCCCTTCCTCTATTCTTACACCACTACTATTTCGCTGGATTACGTGCATTAACTACAAAGTAATACTCACCAAGTTTGAAACCTTTCAATGATAAAGTATTCCATATATGCCCAAAATTAATAATTAATTTGTGTGTAAGCAACCCATTCCCCTGCTTCTATCGCATGTTGGTGAAAATGGGACTACTTGTGAAGTATACCATTTCATATAAAAGAATAATTTTTAAAATCGCTTCACAAACTGCGAAAAAATCGGTGAACATATAAGAAAATATACATACATGACGAACATATAACCTCCTCCTTTTTTTGTCGGTTAATAAAATTGAATATGGTTTCTTTTGATTCTAATCAAAAATAGTAATATTTTCGTAAAGTGTTTATTATAAAATTAAAGTTTATAAAATTTTCTTTTGTTTTGTTAGTTTTCTCCTTGTATGGTTTACTTACACACTGACGATTTCAACAAACAGCTGACCTAAATCAATATGGCAAGTCGCAAGCAAAACGCATGAGTTACAGAACATGTAGAAACAAGTTTGGGGATTTGCATCTGCATCCTAAAGGACACATGGGGTAAAGTGAGTAAAAAATAAGCATTTGCTTTTTACTTGAAAATTTGTAAAAAAAATAGAAAAAGCAGCTTCCAAGGATCCGTTTCTGCCCTTTCGAAGATATCCAAACAACTTTTATAAAACTTAAAATGTAATCAGGGCAAAGAGGATGACATACACATCTGCGATCAAAATAATACTTAGACTCTGTTTACGCACGAGAATTTCGTGAGTTTAATCACTCCTTATTATTTGTCTTTTGCGTTGCCTTCAAACCTATTAACCTAATTAAATACATACATACATGCATACTTAATGCTGTAAGAGAAAGAAATAGGTTTGAAGGCATCGCTCATGAGCAGCGTTGTCAACTCGGTGCTTTTCGCACCGTTTTTAGTGCTTTTTGAAATTTTCGACGCGGAAAACTTCGTAGTTAGTGCTCAGTGCTTTTTTAAATTCGTTTTGGGTGCTTTTTGTTTCGAGGCGGTGGCACTAAACCAAAAATTCAAAGAGAAATTTCTCAACCTATCATTTAAAAAGCATAAGAGCTGAAGTTAAATGGAGCATTTCAAAAAATTCTACTAAGATTTTACAAGGCTTGGTTGAAAAAATTCGTGACATATAACACTAAAATTTTAACATTTAAACGCAGAAGTTGATGGCGTTTTGCTTTACATAAAAAATTTTCCTGGAAATTGTGTTGTGAAAATAGCTGCTATTTTTGGTTATTTGAAACCAAAACTGATTCTTATATGTATACATAATTAAAATGTGTATCGCATGCCACAAACTTAAAATTTTAGGAATGGAATTCAAGACCAACAGTTTCGTATATTTTTATATACATACATACATACATATTTATGAATAACAATTTTATTAATATAATTATTTTTTTTATTTAGTGCTTTTTTACTTAAATCACGCGCTTTTTTCTTGATTTCAGTGCTTTTTGAAATTTAAAAGTTGACAACGCTGCTCATGAGCAAAACGATTGAGTTGACTTTTAACTAGCAAACCCAACAGTAGTGCACGGCATATTTTTTTTGAGGATACAACAGATAATTTGTGTTATAAAAATAATACTTTGAAGTTAAAAAAAATAAAGAAAAAGAAATGAATTTGAAAAATTAATCAATATAAATTTTTTGTGCAAAAAAAATATTATTTAAAACCACTTTGATTTTGCTTCAAAACAATATAATAACCTTACATGTAAAAACAAACAAACAATGATATATGAAATTAAATAAAAAAGATTTAATAAAAGCAAAAGAATTTTGTTGAAATAAAAGATATACAAACCTAAACCACACTATCCACTGAATCCCAAATGCTCAATACATATACTACATACATATACATACATATTTAATTTTCATGCAAAGATTAGCTCAAAACTTAGTTTTTATGCAAACAAATGAAGTTTTGGTGCTTATTTCAAGAAATGACAAAACTTTTTGAGAAAAACGAAAAGAAATAAACTAAAAGTAAAAACTTAAGTGTAAAAGGCAAGTGTCACCTAGATATTTTAATTTTTTGGGCACCTCCAACTGCCATCCTCCCCTGCCACAACATTTTTTGGTCCTTCGAGACGGATTTTTTCCAAAGTAAGTACCCGAGAAATTTTATATATGAGTCACCTGTATATGCCCCATAATCCTGTCCCACGGACACCCCTTAATATAGCATAAAGCTCCCTATACTTTTGTACGTCTACTAATACATACAGACATCCATTAATTCGAGGTACAGTTGATTCCGTTGACTTCTCCTCATAACGGTTTTTAAAAAACCGAATTAACATTCCCATGCATATACAAACCTTACATACTTAAAACCATACATACGTACATACACACACGCATTGTGCCGTCGGTACAGTCAACTCCGTTAGCTAAAACGTTCATAAAATCATCAAAAAAATCTACATACCAACGTCAATATGTCCTATGTACATACAAAGTGCATGTATACATACGGTCATAATAAATAGTACATACAAACATAGTACATTAATCATATGACTTTGTGTAACCTTCATATCAAAAAACCTTGAAATCAAAAGGAAACCGGTACATATCTTAAATAAATTATACATATACATATGTATGTACATATATATATATATATAAATACATGTCATACATACATATGTACATACATAAATTTCTATAAACCTAACTTATCCAAACCGTTAGGAATTTTTGCTCGAAAACAAATAACGATTTAAAGGAAAATAGAAAAATATTTCAATTTTGTTTGACATTGAACTTGACCTACCACAAAATTTTGCATTCTTCTTTATCCATAAACGTACACAGCTTTCAATATTTATTTCGTTCAAACCGTCTGCGGTTTGATTGTCACCAAAGGAGATCACATTTCAACGAGAGAAAATAAGGGTTGGTATCGAACCTTCTCTTTGAAATCAATCATCCAACTTGTGTGAGGCATGTATGTATGTCATCGAACAATGTATGTATGTTTCTTAAGAATTGACTAATAAAGCAAATTTGTATGTATGTATGTCTAAATGTTAAAGGGAATTAAGAATTAACTCATCTTACAATTCTTAACCAGAAAATTTACTGTATCCCCTCTGCGAACGTATGTATGTATATATGTATGTACATGCAAAAATAAATAAATACCGCTTAACATTTCCTTAATGTACCTACATATGTACATATCAATACGTTTATACATACATATGGGGTAAGTGCACCAGTAGTCGACAGTTTAAGGATTTTACTCTTATTCAAACTATTGTTCTTCCGTGTGTATAAATGCTAATAAATTAGTGAGTATATACGGTAACTCAGTATTTTGTATGGTTTGAGAATAAATAACGAAAACTGAGATATTTTTGTATTGTATTGAGATATTTACAAATTTTGTAAAAATGAGCATGTTTGCCAGTAGTCGACACTAATTTTCCAGTCGTCGATAAATCGTGGTCCTATTGTCGACATATCATATTTGATCACAAAATTTTTTATAGTGAAGGGATTTAAATCGCTGTTTATTGAAAATTAAAGCTTTTACATATATTTATATAATAATAAATAATAAAAAATAAATAAATAATAATAAAATAAGTATTTTTGTACATTCAGGCTTTTGGAATTCATTTCATTTTAATTCACCTACATATACATATGTAATTTTAGGAAGTCTATCTAATTTTAATTTAAATTCAGGTACATGAGCATAAGGAACTTAAGCATTTTGATCTTGGCATGTTTTACATACAAAATCCAATTGACAGACATCATTATATTGTACATTTCTTAGTCCAGTACATTTGAGATGATACCACTGAGGGCAGGTATCACACCCTACGTTCTTTAAATCCTCGTCTTCAGCATCTGTATCTAGTTCTTCATTGCAAGTGTTACATACTTGCTTATGTTTTCTTTTTTTAAATTTTCTGGATTTGTTTTCTTTTTCTGTTTTGGCGCTCTAACTTTCGTTTTTTTATAGCTTCAGCTTTAATTATCTTCTCATTTTCTTTAGCCTGTATATGCTCCCTCCACGCAAAAGCGGAAATAGCACTTGGCGCTTTAATTGTTTAATTTGTTTTTTGCTGTGGTGACGGTAACGGTTTTGGAAAGTAAAGATGTTTTTCAAAGGACGGAGACATTGAAACCTCAGGATTTTTTACTAGAGTTGTTGAGCCTGTTAAATTTAAAATAAAGTGGGTTGGTACCTATATTTATTTGAATTACCTGTTGGCGAACAACTAATAGGATTAAGCAAAAAATTTTTTATAATTGAGCTGCATATCGATGAACTAGGAGAGGGGCAGTCAACAATATCCTCGAATAAACTACTTGGTTTTTCTTTACGTTGTGAAGTTGGCGTTGAACAATGGTCCGGCATTAAAGTATGGCTTTTATTAGCTGGAGTTGGTGATCTTGGTTGAATATTTTCTCTCTCCAAAACACCTTCCTCATTAAGTGTGTATATACCAGACTGAACTGGTGTGTTGCATATAATTTCAATGTCTTGGACGTTCTCACTATTTTTCATAGCACGTATTTCCTCAATAACTGTACTTGAATCAATTCCACGCTCAAGCAATTTGGGACTTATCATATTAATAATCGCCACACACTTATCAAAATCTGTTTCAGTCAAAACTTCTTCACTTTCATTGCGTTCAGTTGTTAGTTCTTCTAAAATATTTTTAACACATTTAGTGTAATCCACATTATCGGCATTAAATGGGTAAAGTCCACATTTTCGGAACCCGTTTTTAATGGTTTCTTCTATATCGAGTTCAGAAAGAACCATGTGCAGAAGGGGACAAAAAGTAGATTTTGATAATGTTTGGCTGTGGTTTTCCGGTTTGCTTTGCCATTTTCTAACGGTTTTTTCCACTCCGTTTTTAATGGTTTAAAACGCTTACATCAGCCGGCTGCATTATATGCGTTGTATTGGGTGGTAGCGCATACAAAATGATTTCACTGTTTTCACAAAATTGGCTTAATTCCATAGTCATATGTGATTTGTGTCCGTCCACAAAAAGCAATACGGGCCGTTGAACATTGTGCTCGCTAAGCCAATTGTGAAAACAGTTTGCTATGTACTCGTAAAACGTTTCGCATATCATCCACCCCGTCTCGGACTTCCCAAGAAACCATTTATCGGGAAGGCTGCTTACAATGTCTTTCGGTATTCGCACATACGGAAATACAACCATTGGTTCGACAGTCTTCCCGTTTGCAGAAAAGACTAATAAAACAGTAACCGTTTCCTTTTCATTGCCTCGCTGGATGGAATAAACATTGCGAAATCCTTTAGGTGCTAGTACTCCTCCAGTTTTCGGGCACAAACAAAAACTTGTTTCATCTCCATTAAAAATGCGTGACGGATCTTCTAAAATACCTAAATCATTCCGTTCGCTTAAAAAACTTTTCAATTCCGCAAACCATTTTCTAATACATTCTTCTGTAATTATCGCCCGCCCTTTGCTAATCCCTTCGGCTTCTCTAATTGAAATACTAGGGTGCCGTTTCAAAAAACTGGAAAACCACTTTCTGCCAGGACGATCATTTACAAATGGCGTGGCTCGTTTCTCTTTCTTTATGATTGTTTGAACCGTGTTGAGTAAATCATCAGTTTTAAGTGGGAAACCACATTTTGCCATGTCGTGGCACCACTTTTCTAAACAATCCTCCTCAGCTTTTGTTAGTACTGTTGTTGGGCCCATTCTTCTAGGAGCTTCGGGAACACGACCATTAATCCTATCATAAATAGTGGTACGTGGAACACCATATTTAACGCTGGCGGCATATACTGATATCCCACCACCCCTTATTTCACTAATTGCGTCTTGTAGTGCCTGCTCAGGATATTGATGAAAAGATCTTTTTCCTTTGGTGGCCATATTTTGGTTTAAATTAAGTACCTATATAACGTTGTTCCTAGATATAGGTATACCTATTAGAACTTTAGTTAAACTAAAAAGGCAATGAAATCTACTGTCGACCTTAGAATGTCAATGGTCCTATAGTCGACAGGTTGTAGACAAGTCACTGTTTACTATGTCGACTACTGGGTAAAGTTGATTTGAATGACTTTTTTATGTACTCATTAACATTTTAAGAGATGAATTATCATTTCTCTTAAATTTGAGTTCAATCTGAGAAAAATGCTATTGTCCCAGTTGTCGACACCCCCTGTCGACTATTGGAAAGGTAATTTTTTTTCGCTCCTAATGTCGACATGATTGAAATAAAGGGAAAAAAACAATTTTTTTGTGTTATTTTCACATTTATTGTGTTTTTTAATGAGTTTTCTACCCAAAAAAAGCCTTTTCTAATTTAAAATTGATTATAACAATGTAAAACTTACCACACAAAGTTAACACTTCCACTAATTTTTTATTAAGAAAAACACACTACCGCACCCGTTGCAAGACCGACACTGAATGATATCAAAATAACGCCAAAACTAATCATTTCGCATCATTTTTTTGCATCCTATAAAGAGTTGAGAATATTTATGATGCTTATGTATACTAATTTTAATACATAAACACCGTTATTCTTATTTATTCAAGTTTAAATCAAATTAATGACGACTACTGGTACATGTCGACCTTAGGTGCACTTACCCTGTATGAAATTAAATAAAAAATCAATTCATTTGAACCCTTTACCATTTGTTTCATACATATGTAGGTATATGAATAGATAAATAAGCACCGCTTAACAACTTTAATGAACATATACATATGTACATAAGTATGTATGTATGTAAGAACTCATTTCGTCTAAATTTTTCGTTTCATAAACATATGTATGTATGTATGTACATAAGTATATTTGCGTTCTTACAGAATTGTTATTATACATACTTACATGTAAATAACTTTATGTAAATATATAAGCTGTGAATACATAAAGACAACCATAGCGTTTCTACGAGGCTCATCCCAAAAGTGTCGTTTGAAAATTTATATTATTTTCAAATTTAATTCTATGTGAATAGAATATGTACATATTGTAAAATTTTGAATACATATAATTAACGATAACGCTTCTACGAGGCTCAATTGAAAAGTGGCTTTAAATTTTCTGGTATTTCTCCTCAAGAAATATTATTTTCAAATTTAATTTTTTTAATACGTATAATTAACGATAACGCCTCTACGAGGCTCAAACGAAAAGTGGCTTCAAATTTTCTGGTATTTCTCCTCAAGAAATATTATTTTCAAATTTAATTTTTAATTTTTTTAATACGTATAATTAACGATAACGCCTCTACCAAGCGCAAACAAAAAGTGGCTTTAAATTTTCTGGTATTTCTCCTCAAGAAATATTGTTTTCAAATTTAATTTTAATTTTTTGTTGATACCTATAATTAACGATAACGTCTCTACGAGGCTCAAACGATAAGTGGCATTAAATTTTTTTTGGCATTTCTCCTCAAGGAATACTATTTTCAAACTTAATTTAAAATTTTGAATACGCATAGTCAACTATAACGCTTCTAAGAGGCTCAATCGAAAAGTGTTTTAAATTTAATTATATAAGAGAAATTATAAAATTGTCGCTTTTCCGAGGCACAACCCATATATTTAAACACATTATTTTTCCCACTGTCCCTTGCGCGACAAACGAAATCCCATTTCTCCCAATACTTCTCTCCGAGAAATTGAAACTCTCGTTAACAACGGTGAGTGATTACCATTACGACCAGGCGGATACAGAAAGTACGTTCGATTCATCTTGCAATTCATTGGAAAGCTCATTACTTTAACTCCCTTGAATCTCACCTCTCCGAGGGTCATCTACACGTTTCCAAATTGAATTTTTTTCTCGTTATTTTTTATATTTTTTTTTGAAAATTTATCGTAATTCATAACTACGACTCGTTTGTCATATAAAATGGCGTTATTACAGGCCCTGATTCGAGCTTCTGATCGTCAAGTGGATTTCCGAACCTATTTCGAAGGGCGCGTTGAAGCCGAACATACAACTCATACTCTAGAAATTCAAAGGAATGAATTCCTGGTGCTATGGTCTACCTTCCTTCAAGAATTGAAAAAGGAAATTGATCTGGAAACATTGAAGGCACGATTTTTCGCGTCCTTCGATGTTCATACTAAAGTCCTATCGCAAATCCATAAACATATTGCACACCTTCGCTCTGAAGCGGACACAAGTCGTAATAGGCCTCCATTTAACAATACTCCTTCAATCTCTTTACCCTCATGCGATACCGAAATTTTCCATGGAGACTACAAATCTTGGCCTACTTTCCGTGATATGTTCACGGCCCTATACGGAAACAACCCACGTCTATCACCCGTTGAGAAAATGTGTCACTTACTCAAAAAGACACAGGGTGAAGCTCGCGATTTACTTAAAACCTGCCCCGTCACTAATGAAGGTTTCGACATGACATGGAATAATTTAGTAAATCGCTACGAAAATAAAAGAATCCTGATAAATTCTCAACTCAAAGTTCTTTTTAACATAAACCCCCTGGTCAAGGAAACTGGATCAAACATCCGACGCATGCAGCGCACTATCAATGATTGTGTCGCGAACTAAACTTTACTCAACATCAATACGGCAACGTGGGACCCCATTTTTGTGTATATTTGTTCCACTTGTTTACCCGATGTCACTCTCAGCCTCTGGGAACATTCACTCCCCCCTAGCTCCAACTTGCCCACGTGAAAGACATGGATGCTTTCTTAACATCTAGATTCCAAACTCTAGATTCTGTTGCTGATATCAGATCCACCTTTTCAAATGCACCTTCCCTTAGCCCTCATAAGGTCAACAACCCTAAACAATCGAATTCTTCGCAAGATAAAAGGTTCCATAGCTATAATAATAACGTATCTAATGACGCATCGGGTCTATGTCCCCTCTGACGTCAAATACACCCTCTTCGACACTGTCCATCATTTATCGTGATGTCAGTCGAAAACCGCTATAATACCGTTAAACAACAAAAACGTTGTACCAACTGTCTTGGAATCTCTCATAACTACAAAAGGTGTAAAAGACGATTTGTTTGTAATATTTGCAAGCAGAAGCACCACTCATTACTCCATCGCCCTGACTATGATTCCTTAAGTTATCATACCCCAGCAGAAGCAAAACATACTTCTTATACCCCTGCTACTGCCCCTGCTGAAGTATCTAGCACCCCCTATCAACTAGATACCTCTCCATCTACATCAAAGGAAGCTACTCATCGGAATTTGCTGTCATTTACGACTCATATGCATTCCACACCCTCCGTCATCCTCGGCACCGCTCTTGTGGACATATATAAACCCAGTGAAAACAATGGAAGTCATTCTAGCGGAAGTACATTTTCATTGCTTTCAAAAAATCAATATTTTTAATTTGCCGAAAGTGAGCAAAAAACCATGTAGAAGCTTATTTTAGTCACACAAAACCTTGTAACTCCTCCATAGTCGCAGAAAATACTCACCAGAATTTAAAAAAATTTTATTTTTTCAAAGAAATTTATGAACTATTTTTAGTCTAAAATTTAAAAGTTATTTGCTTAAATTTACATTAAAACACTGTCTCGGGCTTAAATTCGTATAAAAAGAAACGAATTGTTAAAAAAGGCAACTATTTACCATTTTTCCTAGATGATCATATCATATCATATCATAGAACACAAAAAAGGGAATTTTTCTTAATATCGCTTCCAATTCAGTGACCAGGCATCGAAAAAGAGAACTTCTTGCAATGACAACCCTATGTAAAAATCATTAGATCGGATCGAAATTTGCACTACTTCCGCATCGCAAACTCTACATTTTCATGACCTTTTTGGAGTCTCTTTTTTTACTGGGAAGATGATGTCAAATGTACAGTTCGTGCATTAATTGACTCAGCATCTGAAGCCACTTTTATCTCAAAACGTCTTCAAAACAAATTGAACCTCATAACACATTCCTCTCAAGCCGAAGTTTGAGGATTAAATGATTCCATCACGGCTACCACTACCAATTGACCCTTCGGTGGTTATGCCAGCGGACGCTTATGTCGTCAAAAAACTCACCAATAAACTCCCTTATTGCCCTATATCCGACCTGAGGAAAAACGATTTCGCACATCTTCAAATGGCTGACACATACCGACATAATGGCTCTGAAATTGACTTATTACTCGGCGGTGATATCTATCCCAAAATAATTCAAGATGGTCTACAGTGGAATAGCACACAATCTCTCGTAGCCCAAAAGACTGTATTTGGGTGGATCCTCACCGGTCGTATTAAAACCTCGTCTACTAACAATAAATTAATCTCATCATTTTTTAATGAACTCGCTCTCTCGGAACAGTTGCAGCGTTTCTGGGAACTTGAAGATGTGCCTAAGCCCAAACGCGCTCCTGAGGACTCGTATTGCGATTAACTATATGAATCCACAACTTTTAGGAATAATGAAGGACGATTCGTTGTATCCTTTCCTTTCAAACGTGAAGTCCCGGAGAAACTTAACGTTGGTCATTCTCGAAGCATCGCGTTGTCACAATTCATACGAAATGAAACGAAACTCCTTAAAAACCCTCAACTTTAATCGGAATATGATAAGATCATCACTGAATATCATACTCTAGGTCAAATGACCCCCGTAACCACTATTACCCCTGCTGGCAACTCATATTATTTACCACATCACGCGGTTTTCAAGCCCGATAGTACTACTACCAAATTACGGGTAGTGTTTAATGCCTCCAGCCCCTCGTCAAATGAAACAAGTTTAAACGATCTGCTCTACCCCGGACCTATCTTACAAGCCGATCTGACTGTCCTTGTGCTACGATGGAGATTTTTCCGCTATGTTTTTAACGTGGACATTGAGAAAATGTACCGCCAAATCCTAATAAATACATCCCATACACCATATCAACGGATCATATTTCGTACCACCCCTGATCAACCCCCTTGTGACTATGAACTAAACACAGTAACCTTATGTTTATGTTAAGGTGATTTTATTTAATGAATAAAAAATATTTTCATGTTGACATTTATGTATGTAAAAAAGCAATGCTTGGTTATTACAATATAATATAAGTAAGAGAAGTATAATTTAAACAAGTACATTTTGTAAATTCAACAGGTGTCAACTGTGCCCCATATCTGGCCATCAGAACTTTACTCGAACTCGCCAAAGAATGTGAGCCCAATTTCTCCCATGTATCCGATATTCTCCGGAACTATATGTACGTCGACGACGTTTTAGCCGGACACCACACCATTTCGTCGGCCATAAAATCTCGCAATGACCTCATATCTGTACTGAAATCAGCTGGCTTCCGGCTGCGTAAGTGGACAGCAAATAATGATTTGCTTTTAAAGGATTTACCCCCAAACGATCTACTTGATAAAGAATTTCTAAAGTTATCGGACTCAAGTACTACTAAGACCCTAGGACTTAGATGGAACGATGGTACCGATCGATTTTATTTTAAACTGAAATCCCCTTTCGATCAAAAGATGACTGCAAAAAGAGCTGTGCTCTCAGAAATATCCAAATTATTCGACCCCGCAGGGTGGCTTTCACCTAAGATTATTGTCGCAAAAATTATCATGCAACAAGTATGGAAGGACGGCACTGAATGGGACGAGAATCTTCACCCTTCTACACTTTTACAATGGCAAACTTTTTTAAATGACTACACGCAAATAGAACAAATTAAAATACCTCGCTTCGTCGATTTCAACCCATCATACTCTATTGAACTGCATGGCTTCTGTGACGCCTCAGAAAAGGCTTACGCGGCCACCTTATATATTCGTGCAGAATGCAATGGTTTTGTCAGCACCCATCTTTTGGTCGCCAAAACCAGAGTTGCCCCCGTGAAGTTTATTTCTTTACCACGTAAAGAACTTTGCGGCGCAGAACTAATGGCAACTATGATTGACTCCATCCAGACTAAATTCAACCTCAAAGACTATAAACTTTTCTTATGGACGGACTCCACTATAGTCTTGGCATGGCTCCAAAAACCCCCCGATAAATGGAAAACCTTCGTTGCAAACAGAGTTTCCTCAATAATTGATAAAGTGGGAAATGACTCATGGTGTCGCGTAGAGTCAAAAAACAACCACGCTGACTTGGCCTCACGTGGACTAACGGTTTCTGAACTCGTTTCAAATAATCTATGGTGGCACGGGCCCCCGTGGCTGCGCCACCCCCGAAACGAATGGCCTTCTCAAACTCACAATTTTGCTACTAAAGAGGAAAGTAAACCGATTCGTGTTCACATTAACATGATCAGAAATGAAGATATTTTAAAGGATTTTTCAGATTTCCCCAGAGCATTACGAGTTACGTGTTATATTCTCCGTTTTTTCCATCGTTTAAAAAATTCCCTTAACCACGAAAATGTAAACCATAACGAAATTACGTCATCCGAGATTAACATAGCCAAACGTCGCCTAATAATCGCCAATCAGACAACCTACTTTTCCGAGGAGTATCAACAACTATCTAATAATCTACCCTTGTCCCGGAAGAGCTCACTCTTAAGTTTCAACCCTTTTATAGATGCGAATGGAATAATGAGAATCAATGGCAGGTTGTCTAACTCCCCTACATTGACTTATGACGAACGACACCCCATTTTACTACCCTATTATGCACAATTCACCAGATTATTTCTTACCCATCTGCATAAATACTCCCTTCATGGTCAAAATGCGCTTTTATTTGGTAGTCAACGGCAACGCACATCGAGAAAGAATAACAGTCCATATGTCAACACTTACATTGTCTACAACTTCTCTTCTATTTGTCAGTATAAAAGAAATAGGGAAAATAGATGTGGTGTATTGCTGATGGGTTTTGCAACAACTTGTCAACATACATAAATTTGTATGTACGTAAGGTATAGAAATGTACTAGTAAATGTCTGGTTGGTATGTCTCCTTGTTCCCATAAAAACTATGAATTCACTACCTAGTCAATTTTTTTAGTGTTACTAGTAGATTTTCAATGAGAAGCACATGCTAAATGTCTATAGCACAAAGTATTGTATGGGGAATAATTGTGGAGTAGTACTGTTGACAAAGTCAAAAGCGACTCAGTACATTTTCACCATCGACATTTTCTTCAGGGTAATATTTTATATTCATATGTATTGTTTAACTAAAGTTCTTAATATGAGCAAAGACTGACGACCCTATATAAAATATTAACGGCCCTATGTATAAGCCAGAATTGGCATGAAGTAAGCATAAGATGCAAATTTTAACATGAGGTTTGCGATAAAACTTCACATTAAAAATCATAATAACCCACCTCTAAGTCCTTAGAGGTGGGTTAAAATTAGGTAATGGTACCGTTTTTAATTTCAAATTATTTGGAGAAACTCCATACATCTAATTCAATTTCTTCACTTACGCTAACTTCATACCAATTTTTGCTTATACATAGGACCGTAAGTTTAAGTATTGGTAGCTCTGCTATAGCATATGGTTTTTGCGTACATTTGATATAGAATTTTTTTTAATGAATAAAACAACTACTCGCTCGTCAACATATGTATGTGTGAAATGTGTCCGAAATTTTTCACACAACAACAATACTTATAAGGTTTACAACGAATCAGCTTTTGTCTAACTATTTGTTAAATATTGTTAGTTAAACTATTGCTATTAAATAACTTAGTCATTAATTATTGTGGGCCTGAGGCCGGGATTACATCTGTGTGCCATGTGCCAAATAAAGCGTAACCACTAATTACTAATGAGAAATTATTTGATTCAGACATGTATTTCTTGATTTAAACATTTTCCAATCATGTTCGATTCTATAAAATTGTATATTAATTTTCTATGAAACTATTTAACTTAATAAATACGCGTCTGAATTAAACAGTTTTTCATTAAATTAAATTTTTTGGCAAATTGCACACATGAAATTTCGGATGTAAGCTCAGCGTAAGTCTGCTAAACATGATCATATTATTTTGTTATACATTTTTGAAAATTGCGATAATGTCTTTTACCCAAAAAATTTTTTTATTCAATAACCTTTATACAACGAGGTCGGAAGCAGAGTAGCAAGCCGGGCAAAAAATTTCGGCGGCGGCTGAAAGACTAATATTTTCGGCGGCGGCGGCTGTACGGCTTAACGCCGATTTGCTTACAGCATTTGAAAAAAAGTTTTAACCCAGTCTGTTTTTAGAAAAATTCGTGAATTATTGAATCACCATGTTGTGACATTATTTATTTTTCAATAGTTTGAATATTGCAGTAATTGATGTCCTAAAAAATAGCCTCGTAAATTATTTGTTAAACCATAGAAACATATTCTAGACTATCAGGGCAATTATGAATAAAATTTCGCGAGAAATTTCTCATTTTTCATATTAGAATTTTTTTCCCTATTACTTGCTATTAGTTGGAATTCTTACCCGGGAAAAATTTCCCGAGGAATTTTATTCATGATTGCCTTCTACATAAATTTTATTTAAGCTTTCCGATTTAATTAAAAATTAATTACTTTATTGGATCAACAAACAAAAAGCTTTGAACAATGAATTATCAAAAAGTCGCTTAATAAACAAAAAAGTCTATGTAAACGTGAATGTATTTAAGAAGGGACTCCAAAAGAGAACGTAAGTGGTGTCGCAGCTTCGTTACCGTTCACATAAACATTTTCTTTTTATGTGGAAGCAAAAAGAACTATCTTTCTGGGACGCTCGCTATCATATTAAATACGAAATTCGAAAAATTATAAAAAATAAAATACAAAATAACGGTTAGTACTAAGCCGCTGATAAGCCGAGTGGTTCGGCGGCGGCTCGGCTTGTCGAAAAAAATCGGTACGGCTTGCTACTCTGGTTTTTAAATAATATATAAGTAAATATAAAATATATAAAATAAAAATATGTGTGCAAAAAGATATGTTACGTATATAAGTATGTATATGTATTTTTATGGAAACTACTCTTAAACTAAATAGTCCATGGATATTTCTTTTCGCACTTTTGACTAGAAATCAACTCATCTAAATTGCAATATTTATATTTAAATTAATTAATTAATTTTAGTTATGAAAATATTTCCCATCAACCATCGACCGGATTAAATTAAACTTGATTATAATGTAATAAATCAGAATTGAAAGTCCCATCTCTATCAGCTGCACGATTATAAAGCATAAGATCACTGTCATCATTAAGTACAGAATCTCTGCTAAATATTGGCATGTAGCTGCCAATATTAAGATCCTGCTTAAGACTCTGATCTGGCCGGCGCCCAAGAGAGATAACCTTTCCATACAAATCTGTATCCAGCTGCAAAGCAAGATCGAAGTCCTTCCAATGCACAAATTTTACATTATCACTGGGAATGGCATCTTTATCCAGTAAATCGATAAGAGTATTAGAACTAACAGGTTGTACCACACTTAGTTCACGCTCAGAGGAGCCCATACGTGTGGGATTATATAAAACACGTTTATTAAGTGCTTTCTTATAAGATGGTTCGTTCAGCCAGGCTTCAAGTGTTGACAAGTCATTGTTCTAAAATTTCAAATAAAAGCTTATATACAATATTTCTTTGTTAAACTAAACCATATTTAACTTACACCATTTACACTTCTGCCTATTCTTGGTATAGATTTATAGTTTTTCAAAAAGCTGCTTTCAAAATCTCTATCTGATCTGCGACCCAAACGTGGCACATTTTTTGTGACTTTCAAAAAGAATCCTGGACTCTCGTCACTGATGCAAGTGTCAGTCGTCAGCAGCAAAATGCAAATGCATAAAGTTAAGCCATAAAAAAGCATATTGAGATCGTTATTTTAATTGACAATCGGCTAGAAGAATTTTTCTTCTATTGACATATCCTGGCCTTTTGAGTGCAACTACATGAAAAATATAAATTTTTTCCTTTATATAATATTTTTGTTCTCTGCTGAAAGATCTAAATACGACCCGCAACTTTTGGCTTAAATATTCAATTACAGTTTGGCAAAAAAAAATATGATACAGGTTAAGTTAAAAGTAGAAAACTCAAATTAACATTATCGATTTTTATAAATTATTTTAAGAATGCTGATAAAACCTTGCAATGGTAAATGCTTGAAATAATAATATGCTAATTATTTAAAGATATTCTCCCTTATGAAAAACAATTGGTAAGTTTAAAGTAGGTTTAACAAACGAATTTTGTATGGCAAAACCGGTTTTAACGCATGCTTTAACTTTAACAATCGTTTTTGCATAAAAGCAATTGTTGTAACACGGTTAGAATGATATGCCCTTAAATAACACTGTACCACACAAAAAACAAGTAAGGCTGAGTTTACATCTGGCATTTCTTGTGTGTCATTTGCCCAAAAAAATGTAACCAACTAATTACTAATGAAACACTGTTTGATTCAGACATATATTTTTTGATTTAAACAGTTTGTAATCATTTTCGATTCTATAAAATTTTCTATTAACTATGTATGAAACTGTTTAACTTAATAAATACATGTCTGAATCAAATAGTTTCTCATTAGTAATTAGTTGGTTACGCTTTTTTAATGCTTGTGTGGCATTTGGCTGTGCCGAATCTTATGTACCCTTTACCGAAGTTTGTATGTATTGGTAATGCATGAATATTCGTATCCGCATTTGAATTGCCGAATATTTGGCTGTTTTTAGACATTCGTATTCGCCAAATTCAGGCAAATACGAATACGAATATTTTTCAAAAAAAAAAAAAAATATATATAAAAACATAAATTCTAAACGAAATTTAAATAATAGCTAAAAATAAAGTTTCATTAAATTTTTTATAGAAATTTGTGCTTTGCATCAGTTTCAAATTATATTTAATGAAGATCATTAACATTTTGGGCAGTGTTTATTAACTTTAAAGTACGCCAAAAGGAATATGAAGTTCTTTTTCATAACAATTTTTTCATATTTCATTTTGCAATTTTGTGTCTATAAATTTCACATATAATATTAGTATTCGTATTCGCGAATATCAATACTTGACATTCGTTACATCACTAGTATGTATGTATATTTAGTATACAGATATATACATTAGTTATACCCCAGTGAAAAAAATGGAAGTCATTCTAGTGGAACTACATTTTCATTGCTTCCAAAAAATCGATATTTTTAATTTGACGAGAGTTAGCAAAAAACCATGTAGAAGCTTACTTAAGTCATACAAAATCTTGTAACTCCTCCATAGTGTTGGAAAATACTCACCAGAATTAAAAAAAATTTTTTTTAAAGAAATTTATGAAATAATTTTAGTCTAGAATTTAAAAGTTATTTGCTTCAATTTACATAAAAACACTGTCTCGGGCTTAAATTCGTATAAAAAGAAACGGACTGTTAAAATAGGTAACTACTTACAATTTTTCCTAGATGAAAATATTATCATAGACCACAAAAAAGGAAATTTTTCTTAATATCGCTTCCATTTCATTGACCAGGCATCGAAAAAGAGAACTTCTTGCAATGACAGCCCTATTTAAAATTAATTAGGTCGGATCGAAATTTTCACTACTTCCGCATCGCAAACTCTACATTTTCATGACTTTTTTGGAGTCTCTTTTTTAACTGGGACATAGTGCAATTTTTAGTAAGTGACCTCTTGATATTTTTCGACTAAAGAATTTTATTCAAATATTTTATTTTCGATATTAGCAATAGTTTTATATTTTATTCTACACTCTGTATTTAAGAAATATATTCACCCTTATTAAACTTGTCAACATTGACGTCACGTCAATACAACACCAAAAAATTGGAGCCTTTTTATTGCTCTCGAGATGTTCAAAATCCTTGCTACTATTTAATAACAGGATTATTAAATAATAGAAAGCTTTTTTGTCTTAGTATTGTACCTCCATACCAAGTAAACTAACTTGGTTTATATTTTCCCATATTTAATCATCTTTTATGATGCAAAACTATTAAGTGTTTCAATCGATAATCCATATTCATAAAGAATATTCTCGATTTTGCTCAGCGGAAAGGTACGTTATCAGGGAAATAAAATGGAACATTTCTTTTAATTTATTTTAAAGTTATGAGTGTTTTTACTGATACATTTTTTTTCTCTCTCTATTTACTAAAAATTAATAAGAACTCATTACAATCTGTAAACGAAAGAAAATCGAGAGCATAATAAGCAACTTGGCACAAACATTCGTTTGTGGTTAAATGAGATATCCAAATAAAAATTGAACATATATAAAAAATCTTGAGTGTAGATCTTCCTAAAACATGAAATATGTTTAACTGACAAAAATAGTTTTTGGCTTATTTTACGAATTTTTTTTTTAATTTGCAACCCTGGAACCATAATTTTTTGATTTTTCAGGTTTTTAATACTAATTTATTTATTTATTTATTATTATTAGTTTTATATACCAAAAAAAGTTTAAGTTTTCCAGGTCTGGAGCAATGATTTTTATTTTTCTAATTTTTTATTTCTAAGACATAAAGTACATTTAATGTGTAAGCAAAAAAATTAATTGACCTAGTTAATTTTATATACAAAAAAAAATACATTTTCCAACCGTGGAATCATCATTTTATATGTTTTTGACTCTCTATACCAATCTACTTCTTTAAAATATTTATAAAATAGCTTTAGCGAAAAATGAAATAATGAAAAAATATTTTTATTTAGTTATTTAAAAAATCAAACTTCGCAGCCCTGGAGCTGTGAGTTTTATTTTTCAAATTTTTTATACCAAACATTAAAATATATCTAATTTATAAAAAAAATTAATTAGCGCTTCTAACTTTTATTATCACAAAAAGTGTAAGTTTGCCAACCCTGGAACCATCCTTTTATATTCTTGTAATTTCTTACACCAATATATTTCTTTTAAGAATATAAGATATGTTTAATTTATATAGAAAAAGTTTTGGTAAGCGACTCTTATATAACAAAAAAAGTTAAAGTTTTCCAACCCTGGAAGCGTTTTTATATTTATTTTTAATTTTAATGAAATTTATTGGACATATTGTCAGAAGTGTAAATACTACAATAATTGAAATTTATTTGCTGGTGGTTTAGCATGTCTATATTTCATTGGCACTTGAACCAAATCATCATTGAAGTCTACTAATGATTTGGTTCAAGCGCCAATGAAATACGTATATAGACATGCTAAACTACCAGCAAATAAATTTCAATTATTGTAGTATTTACACTTCTGACAATATGTCAAATAAATTTCATTAAAGTTCAATTAATGTTTTATTTTTCATTTAGCCTTGCAAATACTTTTATTGTTATCCGATGCCTTTTGTAATTGTACAGGGTGGCCCAGAAACACCGAAGTGGTGTGAAATCCTTATAACTTTTTATTTAAGACATATTTTTTTAGTTTTTTGTTTTTTAAATACATTAAATTTATAGGGAATATTTGAAGATTAGTTATTAAAAATTATATCCCGCAAGTGGTGGCCATTTTCTGCTTCGCACAAATGTGCTCTTTTCAACACATTTTCAATGACCTTTCGCAAAACTTCCGGTGTTATGTTGTTAATTTCGTCTCGAATATTGGTTTTTAATTCCTCAATAGTCCTAGGCTTATTAAGATAAACTTTCCCTTTTAAATAACTCCAAAGGAAACAGTCTGGAGCAGTTAAATCCGGGGAACGCGGAGGCCAATTAAAATTGCTTCTACGCGAAATTATTTTTTCACCAAAGATGTCGCGTAAAAGAGCCATTGTGGCCCTGGAAGTGTGCGCTGTGGGTCCATCCTGTTGGAACCATATTTGCGGAAGGTTTTCCACGGTTGGCTTTACCAAATTTTCCAACATGGCCTGATATCGATCACCATTGATGGAAATGGCGACACCTCGTTCATTTTCAAAAAAATATGGGCCAATGATCCTTTCTGAAGAAACACCGCATCAAACAGTATACTTAACTGGTGTAATTGTCGTTGATGAAGTACTCTCGGGTTTTCAATATCCCATATCCTAAAGTTTTGTTTGTTAACGAGGCTTCGTCACTCATAACTAAGTTATGAATAATGGAAATGGAAAGAACACTTTTGTGCGAAGCAGAAAATGTCCACCACTTGCGGGATATCATTTTTAATAACTAATTTAAAAATATTCCCTATAAATTTACTGCATTTAAAAAACAAAAAATTAAAAAAATATGTCTTAAATAAAAAGTTATAAGGAATTCACACCACTTCGGTCTTTCTGGGCCACCCTGTGTAAGGAAGTAGAAAAATAAAATGAGTTCACCTGAATATAAATTATTTGCTGGGTTTTGTATCAGTTTCAAAGCCTACTAAGCTAATTTTGTCCTTGTGATTTTCAAAAATATTATTATTTTATGAATTCTCATATAGTTTTTACAAGTCTGTGCATAAAGTAAGAGGTTTGTGACTGTTCAAAATTTGTGGTTGAAGTCTACTGATGATTTGGTTCAAGCGCCAATGAAATACGTATATAGACATGTTAAACCACCAGCAAATAAATTTCAATTATTGTAGTATTTATTTTTAATTTTTTTATATTTTTAATACTAGTTTTATTCGTACTGAAATATAAAATAAATTTATTGAAAAAAAAAATAAAAATTAATTTTAGGTACTTACTTTTATATGGCAAAATAGAGTTTAAGTCTTGCAGACTCTAAACCCGTCTGCTAGATTTTTCTGATTTTTAATATCAATCATATTGTGGAAATTACGCACGGAATGACAAACCTATATATACCATTTTCCATTTTTGTAAAGGGTAAGCCTCTAAGGTAAGCCTCTAACCGCATTATCTATTAAAAGTCACCATTAAAATATATGGAACGCAAGTATTCCTCATATAAATTTTTAAGCCGATATATAATGTTTCGAAATTTTCTACAAATTTGGATTTCTAACTTGATGTAATCATGGACTTATGGTAGAATTGTAGGCAAATATTTTTAAAGAATATTTAAAAATATACTTTCACCCATTTTTACGAAAGCGTCAAAGAATAGGGCATCTTTGAAGCAGTAAGAGAAGGTTTAAATGTTCCACGACAATTTTTCTCGAACGATCTCTCATAAGACTACTGACACATTAAAGCAAACGCAAAATGGAACACTGAAAGAAAAACCTTCGTAAATGCAATGATTTTTCACATTATATTTATGATTTTGTCATTGTTTTTCAACCAATGCAACTTCATTCGCATTACGAAAATTGTGTCATTAACTGGAAAAATGTCATATATACAACGAAATATTTTCATTCATAAGCAACGTACATTTTCATATTTTAAATGAAAAATTTAATCATTGCGATGAAACTTATTAGTTTATACAATGAAGTGACATTAGTTTTATTTTATTTTACGAACTATTTCAATGAATAAACAACATTTGTCATGTAAATCATGACAATATTTCATTACTGAGACGTAACATATCATTTTTTGATGATATCATATCATAGTGTTAACAACATAAGTCATTATTGTAATGACTGATTCATTTATTTAATTATAATTGTGTCTTAATAAATATTGAACTTACGTGTATATATTGGCACAGGCATCAGAAAAACGTTTGCATGATAATTGGCTTCGCCGGCCAAGAGTTGAACTTGGAACTCATCGCGTGGTAGATAGCGCGCTTACCGCTGGAGCCACAACAATCTCAAATATTATTTAGATTCACACTAAATACATACATGCCATCATTAATGAAATTTTAATTCAAAGTTATGTAAGTGATCTAATTAATTCAACATTATTTAATTTATTTGGAAAGTTATAACTTATAAATATATATTAAAAAAAATTTACTTATCTCCAGGATTCCAACCTGGGATGACAAGAGTGGCACACTGCCTACTAGCCAGCAGCAGGATGTTTTCTTCATTATAGTTACGAAAATATATCATTAAAGTTGCAACAAAACTATAACTTCCATAACTATAGATTAATTACATATTTTTTTGATACTTTGATACAATTTGATACTTTGAAATTATTTTATGTAACCTAATAAATTTAAAATATTTTTTTGTATAAATTCTTCACAAAAACATGTATTTATGTTTTTCGTTACCCGAATGAAAATTAGTTCGTAACATAAATGATACTAGAAAATGTAAAATATTAAGCACTCGATTGGTTCCATTCCATTGATGCAATTTACATCAATATAATGTAATATTTCATTTTATTAATAAAATTTGTCGTTGTATTAATGAAAGGGGTTCAACGTAACGGTTTCATTCCCGTGACGAAGTGTTTTTCTTTCAGTGAAGAGTTGCTCACTTTTGTATGCCGATACACCATAACCAACTTTTGTTTCTGTTGGTATCGCCAATCAGATTCTATCGTGAAACCTTGTTATTTTTTAAATATTACTATTTTGTTATACAGTGTGATCAGCGCAAAATGTTCATTAGCCTGACATGCATGTAAATGTAAATATGTAAATTATTTATTCTAATATCATTAAATGAAGTTTTAAATATTCGTGTCCTTGACCGAATGATTTAGTAAACTTTTAACCTTTACTGTAGCTCATTATTTAAAAGAGCTGTAATAAATTTTCATTTTAAAATTAAAGTTGATGGAACAAAATTCAAAACAAGAAATACAATTTTAATTACGTATACAGTAGAATCTCCATAAATCGTAATTTCAAAGGATACACAAATTTTTATGGATTATAGGTTTTTTCGGTTTAACCGGATTTCGGTTTAGAGCGGTGTAGAAGAAATATATACAAATCAGTGTTTATAATTTCTCTTATGCGTACGCTTATTTAAATGGTACGAATTATCTAGATTCTTCCTTATTAATTTAATTGTTAGTTTTATTAAGGTAAGGCTTCTTTGGTAAAATAAGAACAACAAAACTAATTCAATTTTTATATTTGTAAATTTTTTAAAAACCTGACTACACTAAACCAAATGTCGAAGGGTGTTTTTGCAGATATATAAAACCTTGAAATGGAATAAAACAAATATGGGTTTTTAAAATTGATATGAAATTTAATTTATGACTTCTGGCATATTATCGCTGTGGCTGGCTCGGACGTAATCTAATCTGGAGCTCCAACTTTTGGCGAATTTTTCCAATATTTGCGGGCGTTCATTAGCAATAATGCGGGGAATGTTGTTCTCCAAGTGGTAATTTGTTCCGGACTTATCGGCGGAGACTAGCGACTTCACATATACCCACATAAATTAGTTTAGCGCCATTAAATCGCACGAACCTGGAGGCAAATTCACAGGTCTGAAACGTAAAAATATGCGGTAACCAAACATTTTCTTCAATAGATCAATTGTGGCAGGATCTGTGTAAAATATCGCCGCAAGTTAAAAGAGTGTTGCACCCTGTATTAACAACAAAAAAAAATACCCTCAACGAAAAACAAATCGTTAAATAAACTAAAATTTTTTCAAAACTGGAGAAATTTTATTAAAACAAAAAAATTAATAATGGATTTTTGTAAAATATAATATCGTCAGCCCAATATTGGTTTGGAGCATACGCCAAAAAGTCCGAATGAAGAAAAACGACAAAGAAGGTTTACATGAAGTTTTATCAAGTTATACCCGCTAGAACTTTTTTGTACTTTCACCATTGCCTCAGACACATGTTTGGAAGAAATGTGTTTTAGTGATTTTTCATGAATAAAGTTAGAAGTTATTATTACTTCATTGTAAAAGTCAAAATACGCCGCATACACCACTTTGCTTAATTTATTTTTAAAAAGTAGTTTTTTTTTGATCTTACCTTTACTTCACTGCTGTGAATTAAAAATTTTGTTGTTTTGTTTATTTTTCTTGCTGTCTAGAGAAATAAGTCGCTCGTTTAACGCCGACCAAGAAGCCGCTGCAGTAATATTTTTAATTATCAATTCCTCTTACACACTAACATTAGAAAACCAAGTAATTGAAGTGTATTTAATATAAAGAATGAAATTAAATGATTTCTGTTATACTCAAACATGCATAATTAAGATTTATTTTAATTTTATTTTAAGTTTACATTAAAACATTTGATTGGCGGCTGCGTCTGGGTGATGATGTTTTTGCTTAACAGCCGATATTGAATTTTTCTTACGGCACCTTCTTTTTTTATAATACATTTCTTATAGAAATGAGTTATTAGTCCCTGTCCAGACCTGCAATTTTTTGTTGTAGGAATTCTTGGCTATAGTCCTCGTCCACTGCCAGCAAAAAATTTCAAAAAAGGTAATCGAGTTTGGAATTAAACATTTTTGGTGGAAGCACTTCCCTACTGAATTACCAACTTAATGATTTTAACAAGGCGAAAATTTGAAATTTGGTAATAAAGTCATTATATGACAAGTAGTTCTGTTGGTAATGTGTAATTTTTTGCTGGACTCTTTCAATTTTTGTTGCAGCAATTCTTAAGTTTATAGGTTAGTGATGTGAGAAGATTGGGCAGGGGTACACAGTTTCATATGCACTGCAATTCGCTTTTGATTCGAAATTTGTACATGTTAATTTCAAGTTGTTAGTTGTATTTGAAGTTTATTATAAATTTATTTCTTCAGCTTTAAGAAAACACACAAAATATAACAAAAAATATAAAGTAAATAGAATTGTTAAATTTGTTGGGAAATTTTTGGTGCAATAAAATTTTTTTTAATATCTATTTGCAACACTAGAATTTCATAATGTGGACCTTAAATCTTAAAAAATTGTGAATCTTAAAAAATTGCTATAACTAAAATTTTCTGTAAAAAAAGAAACAAAACCATAAAGAATGCACATGGTTGTATAAAAATTTTTATATATAAATGCATTTGCATTTATAAAAAAAAATGCATTTGCAAAGTTACTGACCTTCTAAAAATCTCGGAGCCGCATATAAGTTTTATGTAATTATTTTGTAATTGTATATTTTCATTCAAGAAAGGAAATATTTCGGTCCCGAATGCACAGCAAACAACCCTGGTTGGTTTGCCTCAGTTCACACTTCACAAGTCTTGTTGCTAAGCTTATCCCTTTTTCTTCTTGTAACTTTTGTCGGTATTCACATAATGCAAGTCTTATTTTTGAGAACATATTTTTTAGGCATCGTTTTGTGTATGTATGTGAGCTTTTTTAACATTAAGCGGCCCACCCACTTGCAATATAATTGTGCAATTTTCCGTATTGTACAATCAAGATAATTGTGTAATGTGGTGGCAACATTGTTCAATGTTGTTTACCATGATACAATAATATAAACAGTATTCAAATAATTTGGGTAAAAGTCATAATTAATTTTAAACGTCAAATGTGGTTTTACCTTTAAATTATTGTATCATGTTGTTTACTATCTCACTGTCAGTAAAATTGGGCAATATTTTCTTTGGAAATATTGTATTATTTATTGCAGCTGCGTCCAAACACACTATTACTGATATTTGCATTTGAGGTAAGCAGCTTTGAAAGCTCTAAATTTGTTCTTGTTTCCTTGCAAAGTAAGAGAAAGCATTGTTGTCTGTTGTGTTGTTGTTGTTGATGTTGTATTCTCGTCGGTGTGAAAGCACAAAAAGTTCTTTATAAAAGTTTGCACATTGTGGATATAGGTTGGACGTAGCTGATTTATTGCATAGGTTAGGTCAAAAAGATAATATATACAACAACATGGATGGGCCGCTTTACGAATGAGAAAGCAAAACGTATTCGCAGTACATGAAGCTGAATATTCGTTTTTTCCCTCGTCTCTCTCTCGCAAAATTAAAATAATCCGCTTAACAACATGGCTCGCATACAGTGTTTCCAGAATTTCTAAGGCTAAAATCTGCAAAATTTAAAAATTTTTCACGAAAAAACCTTCAAAATCTGCATTTTATTTTTAAAATCTTCAAAAAAATCTTCAAAGCTATTTTTAGAACAACTTTTTTATATATTATTAAAAAAATTTACATAAATATGGATGTACATGTGTAATATAAATATTTTTTCATTAACCCATATTCATAAAATTTAAGCTCCGCTTAAAATGTATTTTATTTAAATTTTTTCGAAATTTTTTAAATAACTTTTAATCACATTTTTTTTATGAATAGAAGCCTTTAATGTTCAAAAAATGTGCATTTCGTTTCTGCTTAAGAAACTTATCAGCAGACTTCAACCAAAAAATTTTTGAAATAAGGCGATAAACTTTATATGCTTATGGAACGACTATCAATATGTTATTAAGAATTACGTACCCAAACATAAAAGGTAATATTTATTCACAAAAATTATTTTTGGTTACAAGACGTTTAATAAACAAATTTCCATACAAAGTTTGTTTTGTAAACTTTTTGTAAGCCAAAACTATTTTTTATGAATACGCAGAAAAAGCTTAAATACTTCAAGCAAAAATCTTTACAAGATAACATCTTAAATTTTGCGACATTGGTTGAAGTGTACTGATAAGTTTGGCGGTTTCTTCACACGCAAAGTTTACTTTGCAAAGTCTTGTTAAAGATAAAGATCTCTTTTCTCGTCTCTCCTACAAACTTTAGACTTTGCATAGTTTTGTTTTATTCAAGTTCACTTGACTAAAAATTCTTTCGACATTTGCAAATGAATGGGGTAAAGATATTTCATTTTAATTTAACTTAGGGCTGCAAAATTATAATCAGAATAAGCTGGTTTTTAATCAGATATTCTATTCCAGAAGCTTGCCAGTTACTTCTTCTTTTTCTTTAATGATGTCTTCTAAGTTCAAAAATTATAACTCTCTAAAGGCTATTACAGACTATAATACAAGTATTAATACTTTTGACGAAAATTCATCCCTGCTCTTATATTTGTTTCAAAAATGTCAAAAAAAACAATAACAGCTCAACATGTCAGAGCTGCATTTTCCACAAAAATCTTTATACATGTATAATAGTCTGAGTGGCCATTAAACTGTGAGTCAATAGCAAAAAATTTAAAAAAAATTCACTATAATAGGAGTTGAAAAATCTGCGTTTTTAGGCCAAAAATCTTCAAATCTGGATTTCGTCTTTTTGGAGAGTAAAAAAATCTGCAAAATCCAGATAAATCTGCATTTCTGGCAACCGTGCTCGCATAGTGCGAACGGCGTAGCATGTAATCAAAAAACTACAAATTTGTGTAAAGGAAACAGTTTCTTGTAATTAATTTCTTGATAATTTCTAATTTCAACTTTAACAATCGCTCAAATGGCTGTGAAATTTGCTAAAAACGAATCTAATGCGCGGCATTATCGTAGTAGGTAACACAGCTTCATACATAGAGTACTGCCTTACCTATGAAAGCATTGCCAGAGCATAAGGTTTATTTGAAAAAAGTCATTTATTACTGTAAATACTTTCTAGAACATTTGACGTTTTTTTATAATATATTTTATTTGTTTCTGGCTTCTTTTGATAAAACTAGTTTTTTTGAGGAAAATTCCTAAAATTATCTATTTAACATGAGATACCGTTATTATTTTAAATGTGGTGTTAAGTTGATGCAATCCTTAAGACGTTTTAGGTAAAATTTTAAGTTGTCATTAAAAAAATTGTTCAAATAATAAAATCTGAAAATTTTTAGCGATGATCCTTCGAAAACCTTTAGGGACAAGGGTTTGTCTGAAGAAAATCGTTATTTCTTGAAAAAGGTAATACTAAATCTGTGGCAATAAGGAAAAAATGCTGAAGTCATATTTTATTGTTTTGAGCAGAGGACTTTTAGGTTTTCAAATCGATTTTCAGAAGTTTTTTTTAATTTGATTTCGGAATTTTAGGGTAAATTATTACATAGGAAAAATCATTATATACACTATAATTTGTGATGGCGGTATGAATTTTTTCGCGGCCAAATAGTTCTTTACTAATTGTTGTTAGTAGAGTAACTTATATATCAAATATCAAACTACACTATAGCAACCAATTACTTTGAATTTGAAACATGCCAAAGGATAAGCAAAATTATTATTCTTTATTAGTTTATATGTCTCCAATATAACTTTCTGAAAATCTTAAAAAATATTAGAGATTTTCAACAGGCGATTACTCAAAACTAGCTTATCTCGACTTTTTCTTTTTTAATTAATAATAATTAATGTTATAAATATATGTTTGTTTAATTTCTCCCCCCATAATCAGACGGAAGAGGAACTTAAAAGACTGCGTAAACAACTTGCACTATTATCAACATTTCAAGAAAAGTTACAAAGCCAGTTGGATCAAACCCATAGAGCAATAGAAAATATCGGGAAAAATAATAATGTTGGAAAAAAATAGAAGAAACCTTGCAGTTGAAATTAAAATTTTTGTTTGTAATGGAATATTTTCAAATTATTGATAAATAAAAATGTTTGTTACAAAAATATCCAAACCTTGTAAAGATCAGCAAAGCTTTCGTCTTATGAATATGAATTTAATATTAATATGCTTTCAAGAGCACTGCTTTAGGAGCAATTAAATTGAAGTTGATTTTCTTTTGTAATTCATTACTGTATTGAAAGAACGCATTGGAAAGAACGGAAAGGTGCATTTAGATTTGTATATTTTATTAACGAACAAAAAATGAAAATTTTTGGATTCCATAGTATGTTCTAATTTAAAGTGTAATCTACTACTTAAAACATGATTTATATGTAATGCAGCCGCGAACTGAACCCTGTCATTGTCACACAAGCGTTCTCTGCTCCACTAAAGGTTGTGTACACTTACACTTTTATTGATTTGTCTGCAGCAGTTTTTCTTTTGTGTAGTCATTTATTGCGCTTATATCGGTTTAGGCCAAAGGAATCGGTGCATGAAAATGTATATAATGGTTACTCCTCGGTTGTGCTCCTGTGTAGAAAGGCCCTGGATATGTTATGTTCTGGTAGACAAGTACATATATTCTAGATCCGGGGACACATGGGGATTGAGGGAAATGAAATGGCCGATACATTGGCCAAAAGGGGAATTCAATTACCGGCTGAGGTAACGGTAAATATCCAAAAACCAATTCAATACCTTAAAGAGATCATACATTCTAATCTGAGGGAAGAAGCGGAGAAAAGTTGGCGCGCGATGAAAACTTGCAAAACTTCTAAAATCATGTGGAGCTCCCATGATCCCAAATTGACTAAGTTCCTTTTATCATTAACTAGAAGCAACTGTAAACTTCTAGTGGTAGTATTAACTGGGCACTGCTGGACGGCTTCGTACGCTGTCAAAATAGGACGAATAACCGACGGTACCTGCAGGAAATGTAAGGAACCCGGAGGAATGGAAACAATGTAACATCTACTGTGTCACTGCCCCGCTTTAAGCCGTACTAGATTTAACTACCTTGATGCTTACACTTTTCGTAGTCTTGAGATTGTATCGAGAGTAGAAATGTGTAGGTTGCTAAAATTTGTTAAATCTGTGTGGGAGTCATTCGATACAGGCACCACGAACTAGGCTGCCATACCGACAGGTTCTCATTTCATCTGCTGGTATCGCTAACGATCAATCCCGGTCTATGCGAGGTCTTGGACCAACCAGATAAACCTAACCTAACAATCAATCAATTTAATCAATAACTATTCCATAATGAAGATAATAGTAGTGTTCCCACGTATTTTCAATGAAGTAGTTTTAAGTAAATCACTTCCAAGTGTTTCCACCGAGCTTGTGAGTGATTTGTTTTTCGAATTTTCGTATGCAATCTATGCACGTACTTTATAATCTTCTTATGTGATTTTTGGGTAGTCGATTATATGATTTGACTTGCTAGTTTAAACGGCCAAATGTGGTGGTTTAATCTTACATTAATATTGACAACATTCACTTATGAAACATATAACTTTTTGCAAGAATTATATGATAAAATAATTCAAAAGCACATAAATAAATATATATCGCACTTAATAATTAACTAAAAAAAATTCTAAAATTTCACTTTTTGCAAGAAAGCAACTGCCAACATCATCAGTATCTATAAAGGTATTCATTTCAGGTTTTTCCAATGAGGAAAAAAACGGAAATGAATACCTTTTATGTATGTACAGTAAAAATTTTAACGTATTCCGATTACTCTTTTGCTTATAACATTTTTTCTACTTTATGATTTTAATTCGGAATGTGACTGTTTTTATGATAAAATTGCTAAATTTGTTTGGAGTTGCTGCCTTTTCAAAACATAGATATTCTTACCCAATAATTGCAACGTTTTGAAATAAAAACTAGGTAAATATATTTTCAAATGGAATTTGCTTACTATTATGTATTCGGATTTTTAAATTCTTTTAAAATGTAACCACAAACAGTTTTTCGTCTCTACTGAACATTTTAAAACTTTGAGTTAATACCCTATTGTTGATTAAGTGCGATATATTTCGCATTATTCATATATTTCCTTTAACACGAGGAGCAATATTTTACTTGAAATAATACAAAAAACCAAATTGTGTTGATAACCCTACGCTACACCTGATATATTTTTATCATAACAAAAGTCAAAGTTTATATTGAAAAATATTTTTTTTTATTTAAGTTTAAAATTTGTTAACGCACTAATAATCCCAAAATTATTATTTTACTTATTCAGTAAAATATTTTTTTATTAAAATACATTGAAATTGATTATTGAGGGGTTTAGCTGGATCCTATGCGCATTTCACTGTTGCTAATGCAGATCATCAGGGAACCTTTACCCAAAGCTTCTTAGAACAACTATAGTTATTATTTAATAAACTTTCATTTGAACAAATGAGAAGCTCAACAACAAATAACAAAGTTGAAACAAGAACTCAATAATCAACATGTTTTTTATTTTCTTACTTTAGTTTAAACTACTACTCAAAAACATCAAACTAAATTAATGTGAGATTCAGTTAATTTTCGGATTAGCTAATTAGAGACATAAACTAATCTTAATCACGAACCCAAAAAGTGGCCCTAAATGTATTAATGACTTACTTTCATGTTATTTTCATTTAGTTTAATATGTAAATGATTTCTTTTTAATTTTTTTAAATTTTGTTATGTAAATTTTATTTATTGTTTTTTTATTGTTTTTAATATTATTATTGTTTTTCAACCTAGAGCTAAAAAAAAGAAAAATATACATATATTTTTATTAATAATAAAAGTGCTTTAACTTAACTTAACTAAATGAAAGTTAACAAAATAATTTGTTCACTTATTATAAAAAATAATTCTTTTATTTAACAGAATACATACGATTATGTATACATAAGTGAGGTTGATTAAGTGTTAGTTCAAAATTAACAAATGCAGGCAAATCTCGGTACAATGAATCTTGCTTTAACGAAAATCCGATACAACGAACATTTAATTTTATACTGGATACAACGAATGGTAACGAAAAATCGCAAAATAAGAAAGCAAATCTTGCTAGAAATATATTTTTTCTATCCAGCGATGTAAATGCAAAAAAATGTGGCTCCGTAAGTTTTTATTTAATAGCTTATTTAAAACAAATTACTGTCATTATTTTTCTTGTATTGTCTCATGTCCACAATAATAATAATTAAAAAAATACTTAAAAAAACTTTGCAATATAACGAATTTTCCGATATAACGAATGGATCTGATATTATATCGTTCGTTATACCGCGATTTACCTGCACACATAAAGTAAATTTTTAAAAAGGTTTTACAGTCTCTAGGCTTAAATGTACGTAAAAAAACATTAATATAAACTATGATTAAATTTAAGAAATTTTTCGGAATAGAAAGAGAGTAAATATGGCATACAATTGTGTGGTAGAAAAAGCTTTAAGGAAAACTAGAAAATAATATACAATATTTTAAGGAAAAAATATAAAAAACAATAATAATAAAACAATAAAGTGTAGGAAAACAACAAACGAGTTCAAACGATTTGTAGTTACGAAGAAAAAGTTTCAACAATATTTATTATTCATTTGGCATTGGATATCGAACAAAATTTAAGAAATTTTTTTTAATTTCTGTTGAAATATTTTAGAATTTCATTTGATATCGTATCCTGTAACTTGCGGCAATCTCATCATGATTTTTTATGCCGATTCACCACAAAACTATTCAAAAAGAGGACCGATTTACCATTCATATTGGGTTCAGACATAAAGTTTCAAAACTCTGCTATACAAACATATGAGTATATAACCAATAAAAAATTGGAAATCATTTTTAAACAACAACGTTTGTTTTAATTGCTTCCAATAGTAGATTTTTTTTAATTTTCGTCTTATTTTTTTAACTATCTACTGAAATTTATACGAAGACAGTGTTTTTCGTTTAAATTTGCATTAAAAGAAACGAGTTGCGCAAATGGAAAATTCTTTACCATTATTCCCCAAGGAAAATATCATTATGTACGCCAAAAGGAAAAATGTTCTTCTTTGGTGATTAGGAATCGTAAAATAGACTGAAAAGTCCATATAAAAATCAATAGAGACGATCCAAATTTGCACTACTTCGAGTTGGCAAACTTTACATTCCATGAATTCTTGGCAAAGTCTTTTATTAATAGTTATATCTATATAATTATAGTTATATCTGGTGTGCCTTACCAGAATCATTAGATTTCTATGACATTTTTTGTGTGTTTGTATATTTTAGTAGGTTCAGTAATGGCTTATGGATTGGTATATAAGCTGCAGCAATTAAGTTTCAGTCAGTTTGCGATTCTGCAGGCAACACTTCTCGCTTGCCAACCAGAACTTCTTGGTTCCCAAGAAGCAGTATACACATATTTTTTGAAGACCGCAACAATGACGTTTTTCTAATATATCAAACAACACTGGAAAATTTGTTCTTTGGACTAAAATGTCCTAGTTGAAGTCGAAATACACCAACCACGATAATTTGCATTACAATTATTTTTAATTTATAATAGTTTTAACATGAAATAACATTAATTCAACATGATTTTTTAATTCGATTTAACAGTACAGGAATATTAAATGAACATGAAATAAAGTTATTTCAAAAAGAAACAATTTCTTTAAAGGTCATTGTAAATCATTATGAAATAGCAAGTAAAACACATATAAAATAAAATCATTACTGAAAAATTTTATTTGAACCTTGTTTTTTACATTTTTAATTTTAAAGCTAAAGTTCGGTTTCTATCCATTATCGACTGTTACGAATTTTTAATTGGTCACAGTATCACAGAAAAAACTAATTTTCGAAATTCTCGGAATCAAATATTATTTTTTTCAATTGAGGTCCTACAAAGAAATTTGTAAATTCAAATACAAAATTTTGTAATAATTAGTTTGCAAAAAATCTGATGTCTGATTCAATAAATTTTTTTTATGAAAATAAAGGCAAATAAAACAACCCAGTAAAAAAAGAGACTTCAAAAAAGTCATGAAAATGTAGAGTTTGCCATCTGGAAGTAGTGAAAATTTCGATCCGATCTAATGATTTTTACACAGGGTTGTCATTGCAAGAAGTTCTCTTTTTCGATGTCTGTTCACTGAATTGGAAGAGATATTAAGAAAAATTCCCTTTTTTCTGTTCTATGATAATATTTTCATCTAGGAAAAATAGTAAATAGTTGCCTTTTTTAACAATTCTTTTCTTTTTATACGAATTTAAGCCCGAAACAGTGTTTTCATGTAAATTTAAGCAAATAACTTTTAAATTTTAGACTAAAAATAGTTCATAAATTTCTTTAAAAAAATATTTTTTTTTTAATTCTGGTGAGTATTTTCTAACACTAATGGAGGAGTTACAAGATTTTATGTGACTAAAATAAGCTTCTACATGGTTTTTTGTTCACTCTCGGTAAATTCAAAATATCGATTTTTTGGAAGCAATGAAAATGTAGTTCCACATTTTTTTCACTGGGAAATAACTGTTATGAACAGTATGCAATTTCTATATTGGAAAAGAAATCTTCTCTTAACAATTTTGTTAAAAATGTTACTTTATATTAATTGCATCAACTATAATTTTTCACTCCATACTGTTTTTGTTTTGCTTAAAACAAAATTAGAACAAACTATTTACTGGAGTAAAAAAAATATTTACTGAAACTAAATTTTATTTCAAACAAACGTTTGTTTGAACATATTTTGGGAATAATTTTTTCTGTGTAGGAGACCAGAGCTGACGGTTGATGACACGGAATATGAGTGTATATTCGGATAGTCTTGCTCACTCAGTGACTGCGTTTTTTTTAATGCTTCTTTTGTTGTTTTTATTTAACGTATTTTCTTTTTATACTTTGTGGTCTCATTCGTCATAAGAAATTTGTAAGTAAAAGCTTAAAATTAATATTTTTGAATGAAACATACGTTAATTAAGTTTTTACTACTAATAATTATCTTCACAGTCGTTAAGCAGCTCTGGGTCGGGGAACATCTCTCGCGTCATCGTAATTATTTCTTAAGTGCGGTCAGGCTTGTGTGTGTTGTTTGGCCTTCGAGTGTTTTTCGTCTCGCTCGCACTGGTTGACTGATCTGCCACGGATAACCGTATAATCTTGCGGTTTTTTGTGGAATTTCTTTAACAACCACGTTGCCTACTTCCTATGTGAAGGCATAGGTCGTGTACAGTCAGTCACAAAACCTTATAAAATACTGTTAATACCATCTTGGGCATATGGTCTACGTTACTCCGCCCATATTTGTGCAACATATGCAAATTTACTTTGCATTAATATGTTCAATAAATAAATAATTATCTTCACATTCTGATTTTGATTTCAACACAACAAATTCTTTCATTTAATTTTGTTCACTTGTTCATTCCACAAAATACACATTTTCTTTTGTATCTCTTGATTATTTTTTTAACAAATTAATAAAAAATATACTAAAGTTGTGCCTTTCTTCACCTCTGGTATAAAATGAAAGGGTATATTAAATCAGAAAATTTAGTTCAGACCATTCCTCATTAAGCAGAGTTAAAGAAAATAGATTGACGCAATTCCTTATTCATCATGAAGGATCGCATCAATAATTTTATTCAATTCTATAGCATATAATACATCAAATGAAAGGATTTCAGGAGAAGAATTGGAACAATTCTTAATTTAGCACGATCAGCGTTACGAGGGAAGACAATTTTGTGCCACTCTAAATTAAGGTTGTGAAGTGAAATGATTTGTTGTGAAGAATATGAAAATTTAAGAAATTTCATTTTAAAATCAGTATAGTGCACGACCTTTTTCCATTAAAATCAGATCAAATATTTTTTTATATCAAAGAGATTTGTGGAAAAAGAGAAAAAGTTACTAGTATTTGGAATTTTGTTTTAATGGATTTTCTTAAGCATTATCGGAATGAATAAAATCTGAGCTTTAAGGTAATGAGGCTTTCCTCTATCTCTTTCTTCAGCAGCTGTCTTCTCTGTCGCTATCACTTTCCTAAAGAAGATAACACTTAGTAGTAGTAGTAGGCATTCGTTGCTTGGGTATTCATACTATTTATTAAAAAAAAGGAGCCTAAAAAAAATGGATAAATAAGTTTGTTTTGTAAAGATTTTTGTTTGAGGCTTTTAAATTTATTATGATTCTCAATAACAGATAAAAAGTCTTATTATAAACATATCAGGGTTTTTTAACTTATTGCAAAAGCTTTTGCTATAAAGTCTACTTACAAGTTCCTTAAGCAAGACCGAAAAGCATATTGTCTCAACCAAAGAACTAACAAATGTCAAATGAATATACTTTATGATAAAAGTTTCTACTAACTGTCGTCTACATTTATACTGAGCTCACACCCAGCAATTTTAGTTCAAAAATTTCCCGATTTAGCGATTAGCTGATATAAGAACACTGACACTGAGTTAAAACAAATATCTTATACATTGTTTGTATACACTATACGAGTATGATAGAAACATAACTGAGACAAATAACGAATTTTTGTCCCCAAGTACTCGTATTAGTCGCCAAAACTAAAACATATTTGCATATTTGAAAAAACACAAATCGTCAACAGCCGAAATTCGCCATAAGCCCGAACTGTGCAATAGACTTGTTTGTATTTCTTAAGGCCCTGTCACATAAAACTTTTGCTTCGCGAGGTGCTTGCCCAATTGGCTATATATATTTTGTGGCATAACGCTTCACAGTCCTTCAGAATATGCTCTGGAGTTTCATCTTCGAAATCACTGAATCTGCAAGTCTGTTAATCCCAAGTCTGTTGATGTGTTTTCTCAGTCTACAAGGTCCTATGAGGAAGCTTGTGAGCATTCTTAGATTATTTTTGCTCAGGGACATGAAAGCTATGAAATAATTCTGGTTATACGTTCCAATCATTAGCTTTGCATGCCTCAATCCTGGGAGCTTGAGCCTGATCCGTCGATATATCTTCCCAGATTTTGTCCAATCCGAGTCCACAAAACGGTTCTCGACCAACCATGGGTGTGCGCCCCTTTCTGGGCATTTTGCCTGCATTTTAATTTTCTAACACCCCGGCGTGTCCAGGAACCCAACAGAAGATTCGCTTTGACATGTAAGATGTAATGTATATGCTTATATAAAACATGTCACATAAACTACTTTTAACCCAAAGCGAAGCGAAAAGTTATGGATACTTTTCTCAATTTGTTTGACCAAACTCGCATGTAAATATGAAATTTTATTAAACTTTTGGCATAAAGTTTAATAAATATAAAAACAAGCTAGTGGAATCAGAGTAATCGAATTGTGCTGTGTTTTATGGATAAAACCAGTGAAACAGTGAGTAAGTAATGTGAAAGTTTTTATAGTGTCATACACATTTTGCTTCACGCTTTTTTTCAAAGTTGGAAAGGTCACGCAAAACGTTGAAGTTGTATCTGACACCGCCAAGAGGGCGGCAAACGACGAATAAATCAGTACAAAGTGACCATATTTGACTGTAGTCCTCATGTGTTTTAGCAAATACATTAACTTTTTACTTTAATAATTGTTTTATTTCTATTTAGTAGCATCCTAATTTTCCAACTAACTGTCTCTTCCACTATGTCGAAAGAGTGTCTTCATGCGCAGAAAAAGATTTTCATTTCTTTACGAATTTTCACTCGAACGACAAGTCGCAAGAAGAAATAAGTATTTTCATACAAATTTTGATATCACTAATTCGAATGAGCTGTCAACAAGGCAAACGCAATGTCAGAAGCACTTGCTAGTAAAATTTCTTTGCAAACAATCAAATAAAGTTTGTAAAAATACTATTTTATCACTTTTTTATTTTTTTATTAGAATTTTTCAATTTATTTCTTATTTGTAGACAAGAGCCACAAAATATTCATCCAAATCTTAATGGACGCTTCATTAAACAAAGTACTCGCACATTTCTGAGAGCACGAATGTAGTTGTAAGGCAAAACATGCTGTTGCTATTGGATTATTTTATTGAATTCTTTTTCATTGTTCCAAGCATTTTATTTATTTAAATTTTTTTTATCTAAATGTAAGCAAGTTTAAAAAAATCGCTAAAAATAGTTAAAAATTATAAATTGGCACTTCTTTGATTTACAAGCACGTAAAACAAAAAGTGCCATACGTTATCATAAGCAAAAAAGAGCTGACGACAGAGTGGAATGAAAATTTATTAGAATTCGAGTGATTGATTTTCTTTCGCAGGTTTTTTTTTCGACATACTGGAATAGGCAGTAATATTTGCTTACTTCACAAAACCTCTTGTATCTCTGTATTATCATATTAAATACAAGAGTGTAACATTCGTTGTATGAAATTTTCATATAAAAATGAAATGCACTATTACACTTTTATTTCATATGTTTTTAAAATGTTTTATGCAGAGAGAGGATCTCTGAGAGAATTTTTATGTAGCTTGTTCTTCTTTTTTCATTAAAAATACAAAATATATTAATACACTACTCAGAGGGTGTTCACAATTAAATAACAAAAAGTGTATTTGATACACAAATACACGATAAATATTATAAATGTGAACCCTTGAATAAACTGACTGATTCTATGATGTAATAAGACAAAGCATACGTTTTTCGCGAAAATGACACTCTCTTAACCATTTTGAGCCTTTATGCTTCTTAAAATTCTTTTAAACTCCAAGAATATTTTTGGGAATATTTTTGGTAACAGAAATAAGTTTTAAGATTTTTGATTTTTTATTATAAATGTGAAATTTCTTATGAGTTTGGATTTTTTCCAATTTAACGCTAAAACGGCCCAATGGATTTAAATGACATTTGATGGATGAATAGCATATGCTTCAAACTGAAATATAGGAAACTTTTAAGTACGTAAAACATATAAATATTTATACTTTTGGTACTTTCTGTTTTTGATAAAATTGGTATAAATACAATCTATAGGACAATTTCAGTTTCTTTCTGTATGTGAACGAAGCCGCAAGAAGATGCTAGTTTAAAATAAATGCACAAATTCATTTTTTTACTTAATGGTTTCTTTCTTTGAACAAACAGTAAACTTTTTGAATTATAACAGATATTATTTTTTCGTAGTTATTGTCAAGGGCAATTCAGATCAGGTGGTCTCAACTGCCTGGGTAATCATTTTCGCCGCTTGTAATTTGAATATGCTTTGAATGTCAACACACATTTTTCAGTAAATTTTTTGACATTTAAAGTATAAATATCTTAAAGCGAATTGAGCTGAGTATACCCTATATGAAATTGTCTTGCCATGTATGAATTTTTTAAAGCGAATTGAGGTGAGTAAACGCGTATCTTAAATGAATATGACTGACTTGCTAATTGTGCCTCATGCGAGGAATTTTATTAACGAATTCGTCGTGTTGGATAAAATTTGTCATTTATCTCAATGAATTTTTCATTTATTTATTTTATTGTGAATTAAAATATTTGCATAGTATAATTATTTTAGAATATCTATATGCATAAGGAGAGAGTTGTGAAAAGCCACTGTAAAAATTAAATAAATCTTACTCAGGCTAGACGAACTATAAATTATAAATTATAAATTATAAATTATAAATTATAAATTATAATGAATATGTCTACATTTATACGCAAAGTAACCTTAAAAGAAACGAACGAGCATACTCAAGACTTTGCAAAGCGAAATTTCTAAGTGTAAATCAACTTTTTGTATGAAAACAACGCCACACCATCGTTTGTTGAATTCTTGCACTAAAAAAATAAATTAAAAAATAATAATAAAACAAATAAGCATTTAAGTAGTCAATTAAAATTAATATTGTTTTCTTTCCTCAAAAATCTTTGTTAATTAAGTAAATTCGTTACTTATATTAAAAATAATTAAGTTCAGCTTTCTACGAATGTTATATTTATGCATTAGACTTGTATTGAACTCTTTCAGTAGCTTGTTTTTGACACAAACCAATGATCAAACCAATGTAATTTAAATTGGTTTGATCATTGGTTTGTGTCAAAAACGAGCTACTGAAAGAGTTCGATACAAGTATATTATTATGTATATCTTACAACGATACGATTTCATATTACCAGCCAGCTGTCACTTGCCTAAATACATAATTTTAATTATTTCTAAGAAATTGATTTCACGGCCCTTTTCACAATTTGCAATTAAAAGCTAAAAGTGACTTTAAAGGCAAGTTTTGTACGAAGAACTGTCAGTTAAAGTTTACATTAAATGTTAATCATACATTGTGAAAAAGGACGTCAACCTTCATAATTTTAGTTTTACATATGTTGAAACTAAATTAATTTTCTTTTTAAATTTGTTTTTTCTTTTCTTTAATATACATATGGCTACTTAAGTTAAACTGAGGTAGTATTTCGTTTTAACTATTTTCTTAAATTAACTACAAACTAGCAAATATTTCATAACAAGGGAAGTTTACTTTTGTTTAATCTATTTTGTATACGTGAGTTTTCTTTTTTTATTTTACAAAAATAAAAACAAATTTACAAAACAAAGTGAAAATTTCTTATTCTTAAAGTTGAGCTTGAAATACTGGTATTGGCACATGTGTTTGTTTAATTGGTTATTGCTAACGAATTATCAAAAATTTAAGCGATATTTTTGCAAAAGAGAATAAAGCTTCTTTTAAAAGGAATGTGCTTTTTAAAGTATTTTCAACGATATTTTCTTTTTTTTTTCTTTGTGTTATAAACTAAAATTATAATTTAACTTTCTGAATAAAACGAGCGCAGCTCTTTCTATTTTCGTAGTAAGAAAAAATATTTCTTAAAATAAAAGATTAACTGCCCAAATTAAAGATTGATTGATTAAATAATATTTAACAATTTTGAAACTTAAACTAGATTTAAATAATAAACGTTGTGCGTTAAAATAAAATTTGAGATAATTTTATGTGGTTAAACGTTTACTGGCATATTCCTGTAGCTTTTGCAGAGCCAGTGTTTTATTGATTTCCACTAAATCGCGACTGTATTTGGCGGCCTGTAATTGCACTTCGAGTATGCGCATGCGCATCATGTGTTCTTTGTTTTGCATGTCCATAAAAGCTCTCAGTTCCGGCGAGCTTTCTAGGCTGTGGGATTTCGGGTTTAAGGAATTAAGGGCAGCGGTTGAGGTCAGGCAAGAGGTGGAATTATTGTTAAGATTTTCATTCAAATCCAAATCCGCGCTTAAAGAGGCGATACCGTTGCCATTTGATATTGAGTTAGTCCTCGGTCTTTTCGCTGGAGGTGATTGATCATCGGATTCCTGTTGTTGTTGGTGCTGCTGATGCTGTTGTTGGTGCTGCTGATGCTGTTGCTTGTGCTGCTGATGTTGGGCAGCAGCTGCGAAATTGTTTTGTAAGGCTGCTGCTGCCGCCGCAGCTGCTGAGGGAAACTGACCGCTACGCAGGGCATTTAAAGCTTCCAAAGTGGCCGATATATTGTTCATATTAAAGTTTGGCTGGAAACCTGTCATATCATTGCCTCCCTGAGGCAAAAAAGCTGCACTGCCACTGCTGGGCGCTGGGGTATTATCATCAGTTGTGGACAGATTTGTAGGACTATGCATGCTGGTGCGATCCAAGTCAGGATGACTGTTACGTTGACTGGGAGGCGGGGAATAGCTATTTAGTTTATCTGCATCCGTATAAGTATCATTTAAAGTTTCATTGGTCTCCTCTTTGATGTCAACATCACACAAGTCCTGTGGTGGGGTGCGGCTGCTACTTTTGTTAAGGCAAAACGGGCATAAATGAAAAAAATAAATTTTGCAATGAATAAAAAAACTTACTCATCCATATCATGATCCTCTTCATTATTGTGATCCTCCTCACGATATTCGAAATCCTCTTCCAAAGCCAATGGTATCTTTGAATAGTCTATGCCATCTAAGGCCTCTGACTTGCAGGCCTTTTTAGCTTCCTGCATAAATTCCCAAACCTCAAAAGTAAAAGGTGAGGGCTTCTTACGATCGGCTACTTCGGGACCAAATCTGGTTAAACGATTATTGTAGTCCAATATTTCATTACGAGTACAGGCTGTTTCCAGCAAAAAAATAAAGAGATTATTTTCCTTTTTACCTAATTTAACTTCTAAACTATTCAACTCACCTTTCATGCGACGCCATTGTTCTTTTAAACGATTGCACGTTCGATCAGTGCCGAATTGATTCGAAAACTTTTGATGTATTATCTTCCAGGCTTTATTTTTGACAGCCGTTAGACCAGCGTCTAGTCTTTTATTCTCTATAATTCTCATATCTTTGCGACACAAGTCGAGGAGAAATTTCTTTTCTTGATGATTCCAGTTTTGTGTACGTTCGCGTTTTTTGTACATATTCATGGCAGGATTATTCAGATATTGTTGCATTTCTGGAAATGACAAAAATTTATATAGAAGTATGAATTGAATTAAATGTATTAATTAAAAAAAATTTAAAAACTTAGATGAATCAAATTATAAAATAACATATAAAATAAAAAAAATTTTAAATGTTTAAAACTCACGAATATATCTAGAAAAAATGTGAAATCTTCTAAATAGCTGAATCGATTTTCTTCAAGCATAGCTAGAACACTTTCGCTCAAGTTACCTTTCAAACAGAAAAAAACTAGATCAAAATTGGTCCAGCTGTTTGATCTGTACGTGAACTCGGACAGACACTCAAATACACAGATGTACAGATACACAGACACACACTAAAAACTTATAACACCCCTTTTTTGTCGGGGGTTTATGAAACGAATTGAAATAAGAAATAGCAAGAAATAAATCCTTACATCCTTACTTTTTATATTATAAATGTGAACGTGAGTTTGTTTGTTTACTACACTTTTACGCCCAAAACCGCTAAACTGATTTTGAAAACTCTTTCACCAATCGATAGCTACATTACCAGCGCACAGTGGGGGATTTTGCAAAAAAGTGGAAATAATTCTGCAGTTTCTAAACGAGCCGTCTGATTGTAATGCAATTCCATACAACACTTAAGGAGGTGTTATCAAGGTTAAGTCTGGAATTTGGATTATATGTCTCTAAAGGGGGCGGAGCCACAAAGTGGACAACCTCGTGTTAATGAAAAATGCAAACCGATGCCAAGCTGATATTTTTCATCAGATAAAAAAGAGTTTTTGTAGTTGAATTTCTCTATCCAATGGCAAAAAAAAGTCTGCTACATTTATGCAGTTTCGCTTACAGTTAGGAAATATTCCAGAAAAAAATTAAAATTTTAGGTTTTTTACCAACCTTGGTCCACTGTTCTGCTGATGGAAAAATCAAATCTTGTTCGATTTTAAAATAAAAACTTGGTATGAGTTATGAACAAAACTTTTAACATTTAAAAACAAAATAATATCAAATCAAGTCAAAATTATACGCAAATTAAATAAAATATTTAAGAAAGTAAAGTGGGTTAATTATTTCGGTATTATTTCTAAATTTTGCAACGTTACTAACCCTATATTTTGATTTATTCAAAAGGTAATACTATAACAAACATTACAAGGAAAATTTTTGTTCAAAACTTTTGTTATTAAAGGTGCCAGACCGTTTCAAAATGGACCTATTTTTGTTATATATTACAAATGTAAGGCATTTTTTCTCAAATTCAAAGGCTGGAATCAAAAAATTTGTGATTTTACCATAAGGCATTATATGTTTTTAAATATTTGCCAAAATATTAGCTGCGCCCGGCAATCATTTTGGAAATTGCCGAGAACTCAAAAAAAATGTGTATGTGGTTTTACTTTTGGTGTATTTTTTGCATAATTTTCCACCTAAGTAAGAATTTTCAACTGAAAATATTGATAAATGCGAATTTTATAGCATTTCTTTGTGTAAGATTTCTGTCTTCTTGGAAAACTATTTATATGTTGTAAGCAGATGCAAGTAATTAAAAAAAAATTAGTACAAGTTTATTTTTATAGGAAAATTAATATTCACCCAGGCAGAAATTGTGACTTTGGCCAAAAAATATGTACCACCACAACACTGTAAATACAAAATTACGACACTTCCAAAACTTTTGTCCCACCATAGTACTGTAAACACAAAAATATGACTTAATGTTTACAAATGCCGCGTCCTTAATAATGATATACCACTACAACACTGTATTTACAAAAATCCAACGTTAGTTTCCCAATACCCCGTTTACAATAATTCTATACCGCTACAACACCGTAAATACAAAAATTTGACTTTAGTTCCCCAAATACCCCGTTTACTATAATTCTATACCGCTTCAACACCGAAAATACAAAAATTTGACTTAAGTTGGGAAATTTACATTGTGACGACCTTATAAATTTGTATTTTGAGTGTTTTGACAACATTGAAAACAAGAGTCGGAGAACGGTTATTCGGCGTTATCATTTTAATGTTATGAGTACATTAAAATTTTGGTTGGTTGGTTGTTGTACTGATGTTAGTTGTACCCGCAGACAATCGTAGCAACGTCGTGCTGATTGTCTTTTTCTGCCTGGGCATGTATGTTGTTATGTAGCTAAGTCTAATTTTGAAAAATACCTGAGATAATACTCGTAATTATACTTGTACACTAGGGTGTCCAAAAAAATTTCTTTAGGACATAACTTGAAACCTTATAGAGTCAAGTATTTTTAATTTTTTTTTAGATTTTTAGGCAGATGTTTAGAGGTCGCACAAGTCCAATTTTTGCAAAAAATCGAGTTTGCTGGCAATTTTTTGTATTTTCTTCATAACTAACCATAAACATAATGTTCTTAACTTTTGAGTAAATAATTTAAAAGAAAAATGTCCAAGCTTTATTTTTATGTTCAAAAGTTATGGGTTTTTAATGAATTGGTTCTTTTAAGTAGCCTACATTACAATTTTTGTTAATTTTTCCATAAATTTTGTAAATAACGCTTTATAGTTTTTAAAACTTTTGTAAAATTAAAAAAAACTAATGATAAAAGGTTAATTAGTTTTAAATAACTTCAAACAAAAATTCTTGACTTTCCTCTAAATGTTCCTGAGTTATACCCGTTTTTAGGGTTTAATATTGATTTTTTTGTTCGATATAAAATTAAACTGGTTACAAAGCTCGGTAACACCTCCTTAAGTATTGTATGAAATTTCATTACAATCAGACAGCTCGTTTAGAAACTGCAGAATTATTTTCACTTTTTTTCAAAATCCCCCACTCTGCAGTGTCAAAGATAGCCCATGCTTTATTTGGTTAGGAACCGGTTTTTTATAGTTGGCTCGGTTTTTTTTCCCGAAAACCACAATTTCGGGCTGACTAGGGTAATTTTCGTTTCGTGTTTGATTGTTTCACCAGTTTTAAGACCGGGTTTTATTCTGTTTATTTTTTTTTTAATTTTTATTGCCTTTTTGTCGGGTTTTATCGTTTTTTATCATTATAAGTGAGTGCCAAAAAAACATTCATAAATTTTAAGTATAGTTTCCAAAATAGCTGGTTAAAAAATAAAATCAAATATAAAAAAATGAAATAAAGTAACAATAAAAAAATATTTCAAGTTTAAAATTTGTTAACGTACTAATAATCCAAAAATTATTATTTTACTTATTCAGTAAAATATTTTTTTATTAAAATACATTGAAATTTATTATTGAGGGGTTTAGCTGGATCCTAGGCGCATTTCATTGTTGCTAATGCAGATCATCAGGGAACCTTTACCCAAAGCTTCTTAGAACAACTAGAGTTATTATGTTATAAACTTTCATTTAAACAAATGAGAAGCTCAACAACAAATAACAAAGTTAAAACAAGAACTCAATAGTAAAGTAAGAAAATAAAAAAACATGTTGATTATTATGGATATCAATTTAAACATTTTGATATCCATTAAAATTAATGAATTTAACCCATGCAAGTTTCCTCATTCGATGATGTTTTTCACGTAAACAAAAAAGAAACAAAAAAATAAAAATTTATGTCGCAGGATACGAGCCAAGCTGTTTGCACTCTCAAGGCACATTCTCTACCACTGAGCTACTGTATTCTTCTTATTTGTTGTAGATAAAACTTGTTTTATGAAAATGTAGCAATGTGATGATTTAATTCCGTTTTTGCATGCCTTTTTCGTTGGGTACCTATTTCAATATATTACCAGTAATGCGTTTTTAATGAGTTCAAAAACTATAGCATATTTACGGTTTGCGATGATATTCAGAATGCATTCCAAGAATCAAATGCTCAAGAAAACATGAAAGATTATTTCACTTTGAACGCGTTCATTTATTTTTTTCTGGGAATATCTTGTGCTTAAATATATATTTATAACTTTTAATATTTATGTAACTCGAAGGAAAATATCGAATTAAAAAAGTGAAAATATTCGTAGGAAAAAATTATTCAGGTTGCAATTTGGTGAAAAAGGAAAATATTTCCAAGGGAAAATTTTTGCGATAGATGTGAATATAAAATCAAATGAAATAAAATAAAAAAGTGAGACATTTAAATTCAATTGAACTAGAATTAATTTTTAATCAAGCTTAAGTTCAGTAATTTCAATTCTTGTTGAAATGAAATAATTTTTTCCTGATTAAAATAAAAAATATTTAATAAACTTAAAGAAAAAATATAATAAAATCGAGTTAAAAAAATTTAAGGACATACATATTTATGTATAATAAAACAAGTAAGACAGTTATATTCGGATGTGCCGAATCTTATATACCCTTTACCGAAGTACGTACATATGTACATGTAGTATACAAACACATACATATGTACATACATATTTGTTTTGTTAAAAAATTTATAATATTTTGTTATAGTGCAATTTTTAGTAAGTGACCCCTCAATATTTTTCGACTAAAAAATTTTATTCAAATATTTTATTATAATACATTCACATTTAAATTCACCCTTATTCCAGTTGTCAACATTCACGTCACGTCAATGCAATACCTAAAAATTAGGGCCTGTTTACTCGCTCTCGAGATGTTCAATAAACTGTGCTACTATTTAATAATTCTAAAATAATCTTATTATTGTATCTCCATAGCAAGTAGCCTAACTTGTTTTATGATTTTGATGTTATTTGGGTTTTTTCCCCAAAAATCGGGCTTTCAAGGTCATTTCAAATTATGTTTTTAAATAAATAAAATATTATTCATTAAAAATTTTTATTTTTCCATCCTACGTTTCGTTGGTATTTTTCCAACTTCTTCAGGGATGATTCTTTATTAAAATATATAATCTTTAAAATATCCACATAATTTAAAATATCACAGTGATTTGTGTAAGCTGGACAATCACAAAACACAAACTTAATATATTAAATATGTATAAATTAAAAATTGTTTAAAATTTAAGAAAACTAATTAATATATGTATATCACAGCCGGATTCCTCTCACTATTGTCGTCACTATCTGTATACTGTATTACTGTTTTATATTTTCCCGTATTTAATAATCTTTGATGTTGCAAGACATAAAGAATATTTTCGATTTTGGTGAGCAGGAAGGAGCGTTTTCGGGGAAATGACAAGGAACATTTTCTTTAATTTATTTTATAGTTATGACCAGGGAAACCAGAAATATGCTCAAAAAAAAGTGTTTTATGCGCATTCAATATGCACTAAAAACTTCGAAATATGCACTCAAAACTCAAAAAATATGCTCTTAAAAATAACATAAAATGGATTATTTGGAAATGAAAAACTAATTTTAATTCAGCATTCAACACAATTTACAAAACGAGACAAAAATAAAATGGAAACAATAAAAAAATTAACTAAAAGCGAAAATTTAACTTTACTTCAAAAGCGATCGTGAACTGTATTTTCAAGAATACGATAAGGTTTTTTATAATTGTTATTTTAATTAACAAAAACTCTTCACTTAGCTTTTTAAATAAAAATCGCAGCGGGTCACATCTAAATAAACTTTTATACACTGAAAATTTTCTTTTTCAACCTCAACTGATGTTATCGGAACAGCGTGCGTCACAATTACCAACCCAAGTTTTTATTGAAATTAGCGTCCAGTGAGGATGTTAAAACCTGTTTAAGTTGAAATTTGGAATATGCAAATCAATTAGCAGAAAAAAATTGGATATTTAAGATTTACATTTTTTTAATTTTCTTGTTTCGTTTTTCTTTCACAAGACTGCTTACAAGTGAGTGAAAATTAAAAAATTTTTATTTCTTTTGTTCTAAATTTGGTTGTCAGAACACATGCTAATAATTAGTACATTCTAAATTTCAACTTAAACACGTTTAGCATGTGATTGAACATCAGAACTCATAAGAAAACGTGTGAAATCGATTCGGAAGCCAAAACATGCACAATGCTCTTTTTTAAAGTCCAATTTCATCATGGTAGCAAAATATTGCTTCCCCATACTACTGTTTCTTTCACTTAAAAATAAAATTTTGACGGAAAAAAGTTGAAAATTTTAGCAAAAATTTTTTTTTTAAATATTAAAATAAATTTTTTTTAAAAAAGTATCAAAATATGCCCTAAAGACGCTAAATATGCTCTAAAAATTCGAAAAATGCTCAAAATATGCGCGTTAGACTGAAGTATGCAAAAATATGCTTTAAAGGGTAAAATATGTAAAAATATGCACTAACAAATCGATGCCAGAATTCATTAAAAGTTCTGAAACGGATAAATATCTTAATTCCGGGTTGATATATCAGAAAAGAAAAAACATGCAATTGCATATGTGTGGTTTCCCTGGTTATGACTATTCTTTAGCGATAAATTTTATTTCTATTTTCATTTACTAAAAAATTCATTAGAACTCGTTACATGCTGTAAACGAAAGACCATCGATTTGAAATAAAACTGTGCTGAGAGCAAAATAAGCAACATGGTACAAACCTTCGTTTATACCTAAGTGAGATGTCCATATAAAAATTAAACATATATAAAAAATCTTGAGTAAAGGTTTTTATATAACATGAAATATGTTTAACTGACAAAAATTATTTTTGGTTTATTTTATCAAAATTTTTTTTGCAATCTCCAACCCTGGAACCATAATTTTGATTTTTCAGATTTTTAATACTAATTTATTTCTTTCTAAAATATATAATATATTTTTAGTTACCAAATAAATATTTAGTTTGATTTAATTAGTTTTATATACCAGAAAAGTTTAAGCTTTCCAGGTCTGGAGCAATGAGTTTTATATTTCTAATTTTTTATTTCAAACTATATCTTTCTAAAGCTAAGTCTAGACGATATGTTGAATCAGCTAATATATGCTTACATTCATATGCTTAAAAATAGCAACATATCCTGCTGTCAGCATATATATGTATATATATATGTTAGTCGTCTATACAGTATGCTGAAGGTACCAAATTTTTTAAAGTCAACATATGTCAGCAAATGATAATACAACATATGTCAGCAAATGATAATGCAACATATGAGTTAGCATACAATTCTTGTGTCTACACAATATGTTGAATTTTGTATTTTGATATATATGTTGGTTGAGTCATGTGAGCATTTGCTTAAATATAAAAAAATTACAATTTTCTTTCTTTATTATTAATTTATGTATGTATATCGTTTTTAGTGAAAACATTTATATATTTACAAATATACATGTATATAATGAAAAATAAATTAGCGAAATGACAGAAATTGGTCAAAAGCTGCAACAGCAGGATGACAAATTCTAAAAATGTTTCAAACTCTTCAAAACATTTAAAACTGGTAAAAACCACAAAAAAGGCCGCTTTTATTGCCAAGTTTGCAAAAATTTGCGAAAATTTTGCAACATTTTAATCAAGCCATAATATGAATTAAAAATCGCTAAATCGGGATGATAACAAAATTTAATTTTTTTTTAAATCGGAAAAACTGCCAAGAAGCCGAAGACATGTAAAAAGTGGCTTTTATCGCAAATTTTGCAAAAAAAAATAAAATGCGAGAAGTTGCATAATTTTGAAACATCCATAATATTGATTAAAAATCGACAAAACTGTAGGGAATGCAAAAAATTCAATAAAAATTGCGAAAATAACGAAAATTCGCAAAAACTTAATATCATCGGGATAATGACCAATTATTTAATTTTTTTAAAATCGACAAAACTATTACGCGGCAACGTTTTTCAGGCTTGTTAAACGTTTAACACAACACGCTTTTGAGGCTTTATTTGTTGTAAAATTTCAAGCCTTTGCCGGCTACTTCTTTCGTGTATTTAAGTTTGATTATTTTTCAAATGTTTAATGCATTTTTTTATCCATTGTTTAATAAAAAAGTAATTTCTAATAATTTTTGTGTATGTTAACATATGAATCTGGCAACAATAGCTGTCGTTTTGTACACAACGCGCGTCGCGAACTTCTGTATGTAACTTGCCTTATGAAAACACACTATTTCAACTTTTTTGCCAGACACGTGTATCGCATTAGCGCATTGAACGCATGTTATGTACTTCCACCTTTAGGAAGCTGAAAGCATGCAAATTCTCTTTTGCGAAGTTTGCTAAAATTCGCGAGCAGTTGCAAAATTGGAAGGAAGCTGGAATAAGAGTGATTCGCCTGAATTTTTTTTAGGAAATTGTAATTTCCCTTATGTTTTACTCACCCGAGTCCACCATTAATATTTGTGCATTATATTTTTCAAATTTACCGTTTCTTTTTAATCAATGGTAACACAGGTTTAATATGCAGTAAATTGCCGAATTTAAGAGAAAAAATTACAAATCAGGCAACACTACATACATGAGTAGAGTTAAAATATCAATTATATTTGCTATCATATTTTCCGTATGCTGAAAAGCTTAAATAGGCTTTTCAACAAATAACATATATGACAGCATACATAGAAAATTTGTTACAAAGTAAAAATATACTGTCTACACGATAACACGATCTTGAACAAACGTTAGTTGGCAACTTTAACAAATGCCCTTCATATGTAGTTAAGCATACGTATATTGAACAAATTTTGTGTCTACACTGCACTGGTAACAAATTTTTCACCATAAATATGCTGTTTAAACATATCGCATAGACTTAAGACATAAAGTACATTTAATTTGTAAGCAAAAAAAAATTAATTAAACTAGCTACTTTTATATACTAAAATTTAATTAAATTCCCCAGCTCTGCAGCTGTGGTTTTCATTTTAATAATTTTCTATATCAAACATTTCTTTGCACAACATAAAATATGAGAAGCTGGCAACCAAAGCTAGACATGTCCTCAGTACATGATTTTTTTTAAATTATTTTTCGGGTTTTCCAAGTACACATCTATGATGTCACAAAATATTTACATTCAAAACCAGTTCGATCCTACCTTAAAAAAAAATAACTTTTCCTTGCTAGTCTCTATCTAAGTATTTCAGTTATTTGCATATTCTGTAAAAAACAGTTAACGCGACTAGTCTGGTTTTGTGCGCCAGCTCTACATATATGTATCTAATTTATAACGAAAGAGAAAAAATTAATTAGCTCCTCTAACTTTTATTATCATAAAAAGTGTAAGTTTCCCAAATCTGGTATCCTGCTTTTATATTTTTCTGATTTCTTACTCCAATATATTTCTTTTAAAAATATAAGATATGTTTAATTTATACAGAAAAAAATTTGTTTTAGTAGGTTAATTTTAGTGTAATATAAGTTTATTTATTAAAAAAAAATAATAATTAATTTTCGGTATTTAATTTTATATGGCAAAATAAAGTTTAAGCTTTCCAGCTCTGAAACCGTCTGCTCGATTTTGCTGATTTTCAATATAAATCTATTTTGAACCATTTCTGGTACACCAGTCTAAGACCGAACGAAGTCTTTAGCTTTTCTGGGAGCTTCAGAAAACCGAACAGACGGACATGGCGTATTCGACTTCCCTATTCATAGGGACCCAGAATATATATACTTTATGGGTGGCATATTCATATTGTAGAAATTACATACGGAATGACAAGCATATACATACCCTTTTCCATTTTTGGTAAAGGGTATAAAAATGTACTTCTGTTTTGTAATTGATTAGTTCCCCAGTGATATCTTTAGAGAAAACTACAGTAAGGCCTCGATTATCCTTGATTGGATTAACCGGCAAAGTCAGTTATACGGGAAAGAAATATTCTCCCTTATTGTGAATGGCGTCGTTGACGTCACATCAAGACGACAGTAAATATTGTCACTTGTCTACTCTTTATTGGCTCTTATTGACAATCTCTTTCTAATCTCTATGGCTTCGTAAGTTAGTGGAGCATATTAATACTATTCAATTCTTGTTGACAAAGAGTAGACAAGTGAAAACTTTTACTGTCGTCTTGATGTGACGTCGACGACTTCTGTAGTGAAAATGCGCAATATATAAGTCATGTGTCACTCAACAGGTTATTTACCTGTACATACCATGGAATCGTATTATTAGCTGACTTACTTAAAGTACAGGTTATTTACCTGCACATACCATGGAATCGTATTATTAGCTGACTTACTTAAAGTACAGGTTATTTACCTGCAAATACTTAGGAGTCATATTATTGGCAAGTAATTGGGTATTCTCTCTACACATCCATATTTGCTTAGGTTTAAGTTTTATTGTTCAAGTATTAACTATAAGTATTTTAATTTTTAGATGATAAGAGACAGTTGTAAACAGACAAGTAAATAAATGATATGAAACAACTTAACATGGCGACCGTGACATGTTAGTGAAAAACATTTAAATTAAAATAAGTGTTTTAAACATAAAAAACATTAAACTTTAATATAAAAAAAGCGAACACAAGTTAAAGTGATGACGATTCATTTTTGTTAAAGTGCAAAAAAAAAATTAACTGAAAATTGGAAACAAACAACAAGTACATAAATTCAAAAAAAAACAATATGAAACAATTACAGCTATTAACTTAAACCTATTGAAAAAAATAAATCAACAAAAGAGTTCAAATAACAAAGTTCGCTGGACATTAAATAAAATAAACTCGTAACAAAAATACATAATTGAGAACTTTATTCAATAAATATTCTGTATGTAAATTTCATAAAGAAATACACCGTGACCGCGAAGACTGCGAAATAATAAAAATTAGAAGTGACTAAATAAAAAACTGGCTTAAACTATTGAAATCATAAGATAAGTGAAATAAGTGAGAAAAAAAAAATAAAATTTTTAATAACAATGGGCTGGTGGACAAAAATCCTCCAAACAGTATCTGTACTCTTTGCAGGATACGAGGTAGGAAAAAACCTAAATGAAGAGGAAAGTAGTGAAAATAAACAAGTAATAATTAAAGTAAACCAAGATGAACAAACCAACACACATCTAATTATCGAAATAACGTTGGGAGCACTGTTACTAATAGCCGTAATCTCAATATTGTTAAAAAAATTACTAAAAACAGCAATAAACAATCTTCCCCAGACCCGAATATAAGATCAATTACATACAAAAAAATTATTTTACAAACAATCAATTGTGTCAGTGTTAATGTGCAACACACCATCTCGTATACATAATCATCATCTACCTACACTTAACTTCTGGACATAAAATATAATAAAAAGCGTTTTTTTTACGGAAGACTTGATGAAAATCATTAAAAACAAAAAAAAACTCCTGGATTTTAAAAACAACTTCAAGTTAAAATGGTGTGGTGGGAACAAATTTTTATCAACTATTCCACTCCTGGTCGCAGGTTACGAAGTCGGACCAAGCTGATGAAAGCCAGAAGTGTTGCCCAACAACAACATATATAACAACTATAATTCATCTGTAAACACTATCAGTATATTGTAAGTTTATTTTTAAAATGTCTAAAATTATAAATAAAATAAATAATTGTAAATTTTAAATATATGTACGTATTATGCAATGGGAAAATATCATAGACAGTCTAAGCCCTTTTCAAATTAAGTTTGAACAATCATATAAATGTTTAAACCAAAATCGGACAATAAAACAAGATACCTTAGACAAACACGCACAAAATTTAATTGAAAACTATAATTCAATTAGGGCAACATTACATAGAAACTACGACAGATACACTACCCCACACAAAGAAAAAGCGAACGAGATCTTTCTGACGTTAAGAGATAAATTGATAAAAGTCTTTCATCGACATAATATTAATACTAAGGTACCGCTCGCATTAGGATTTGAGGTAGTTAGGGAAATTACTGAAACAGAAGAAAACGAAGATTTTAAAACGGAAACAAACATGACACGAACAGAGGACGACATTATAGACAAGACAACTAAAATTGTCCCCGTATTTGACGGTAACGTTAATGAACTGCAAAGTTTTCTTGACGCGTTGACTCTGATTGACAGAATTAAAGAAACACACGAGGTAGTCGCTATAGAGGTAATTAAAACGAAACTGAAAGGCCAGGCAAGAAACTTAATTACAGATGAAAACTCTATTCAGGCTATTAAAAGTAGACTACAGACTTCCATAAAGGGTGAATCGTCGGAATTATTATGTTCGAAGTTAATGAACATAAAACAAAATTCAAAATCAGCTACCGCATATGCGGATGAGATCCAAGAGATTACGAAGAAACTAGGTGGGGCCTATATAAGAGAAGGCTACCCTCAAGATATTGCTGATAAATTAATAAGACAAAATACGGCTAAAGCCATTTCGCGAAACGCCTCAAATGATGAGGTAAAACTTATCATTAAAACTGGAAACTTCTCGTCCTTGAATGAAGTCGTTTCGAAATTCGTAGAAGCTAATACCGAAGCTTCAACTTCAAATTCTGCAGTTTTCTACTTTAAACGCCGTGGATCTGGTAATTTCAATAACAGATTCAATAATTATCGCATGCGCGGCCAAGGCTGGCGTTCGAACAATAACTTTAATCACAACAGGTATAATAATAACAATTTTAATAATAATAATTGGCGACGTGGAAGCCAAAATAATAACTTTAGAAACCAGGCCAACCGTCCACCGAATAGAGGTCGCATAAGATTGGCACATGAAGTCTCGGAAAACGAGATTTCCCCCCAAAACGAGGGGGGCCATCATCAAAACTAGCATTTAGTACTGTATCAATATTCCACTTGAACCTCAACTTAAGTAGTTTTATTGAGATTCATCTATCAACTAATGAATATATAAATACATTTCTTGTAGACACCGGAGCAGATGTCTCATTAATCAAAATCAGTACGCTTAATTCATTGAAATTTAACGTGAAAGACATTAGTCAAATATCTGGAATAGGAAAAGGAAATATTTTATCCTTGGGAACGGTTCAAATTGATTTAATGGTGAGAAAATTTTTGATTCCTCATAAATTTCACGTAGTTTCGGATACATTCCCAATGCCATTTCAAGGTATATTGGGCCTAGATTTCTTAAAAACATATAATGCTATTATTCAATATGGACATGATATAAACTCGAATTTACTTTCATTGAGACCATATAATCTAAGTAACCCTATAGATATTCCGTTACTTGAAAGTCTAAATGATGGTCATATAACACTACCAGCTCGAGCCGAGGTTTTCAGAGCCATAAAAATTGACAACGACGTTTCTGATTTGGTGGTTCCAAGTCAAACAATTGAAGATGGAGTGTATGTAGCGGGATGCATAATATCCAGAAAATTTCCTTACGTACACGCAAAGAAAAAACATAGTTAGTACAATCACAATCGCAAACTATCATTAATGTTTGCGATTATTATTATGTCAAACATGTAATATAATAAAGCCATTCGAAACATTATATGTTCAGTTATGTGAATCACAATATATGTTCGTGTTAAACATTTTATTATGTTCACTACAAGTATGCTCCCATTTCCCGTTAACTATGTATTTATTTTTGTCAGTATTATGATAATTATGATTTTTATCATATTATTGTGTTCCTAAGAACTACAATATAAAAAATAATGGTTTTTTATTTGCATAGTTTTTTATTGAAACTCAGGTTTTGAAAATACAAATTTTCTTAAAACAACTTATCCTATAATTATATACATATGTACATACATAGCTTTATGACGAAGCTCTGGCTGAAAATTTCAAAATTGCCATTTGTTTGATTGGCATTGATATGGTGCACCTCTTTTGCTGCAAATGAGAAATAAGCATGTATGTATGTACATTGAACATACATACGTATGTAAATAATATGGAAAAATTAATAAAAATTAACGATTTTCGTACCTGCATCAATAAATATACAATAATTAAGGTGCATGGAACTAACTCCTTTTTTTCGTTTAATATGGTTTTTATTAATTTTATTTGACTCACTTTTACCGGTAATATATTTTATTATTTTCTTTTACTTTGCGATCTAAAGTCTGACTGATGCTTGTATTTAATTTGAGAAAACTGAAGAAGAAGAATTGATATTTTGATATGGTGTTTTCTATACAACCATAATTAGTTTGTAATAGCAAAACTAACAAGAACACAATTTTTTAAGCAAAATATAATAATGACGATTAACATTCTCTTTTTATGTAACATTGTAAAATGTTAACAATATAAATTTTTGACACAAATGTATGCATATGTACGAGTATATTTAATATAAAATGCATGCGAAAGTTATTTGTTTCTTTTAAAAGAGTAACTTTTATTTTGTTGAAGTATGTAGATATGTATGTATGTATGTAGGTATATTGTTCTTCAGAATTTTATTCGCCACAAGTTTAATATGATTGAATCAACTATAATGAATAATTGAGAAATGACGACCATATTGTAATAATTTGCATACATTTAAATGCTTAGAATAAAAATATAATGTTGGAACTCTATTTTTATTAGAATAACTTAATTCTTTCAACCATATGAGGCAGAACTGAACACAAAATTACCGTAGTGATAATTTCTGAATCATGTTTTTTCTTTGCGTGTAAGAATAGTGAACACAAATTGTGAGAATAAATTTTTAAACAATGTATCAATTGATTATGAGAAATTGTCTGATTATGAAGTTCTTGATATGACCAATGTCGATAAAATAAGAACACAGAAGATTTTAGGCAGATTGAGAAAAAATTTCCCTGAGATAGCTAAATCGGAATTGCTTGAACTATGTTCCAAATATATTGATATTTTTGCTTTAGAAAGTGACAAAATAAGTACAAACAATTTCTACACACAGAAATTAAGAGTGTCAGACCACGATCCAGTGTACATTAAAAACTATCGTACACCACACTCCCAAAAGGAAGAAATAGCGAGGCAAGTTGAAAAGCTTCAGCGGGATGATATCGTCGAACCATCTGCTTCCAACTATAATAGCCCTATTATGCTGGTACCAAAGAAAGCATTGCCAAATAACCCTAACAAGCGATGGCGTTTAGTAGTTGATTACCGACAAATTAATAAAAAGTTAACAGCAGATAAATTTCCACTGCCCAGAATAGAGGATATTTTGGACCAGTTGGGTAGAGCAAAATTTTTCTGTTGTCTGGATCTAACTTCTGGATTTCATCAGATAGCATTAGATGAAAAATCAAGAGACATTACTTCCTTTTCGACGGAGAATGGTTCATTTCGTTTCACGCGTTTACCATATGGCTTGAAAGTGGCTCCAAATTCTTTCCAAAGGATGATGAATTTGGCTTTTACAGGTTTAACACCTTCTAAGGCCTTTATTTATATGGATGATGTCATTGTGACAGGATGCTCAGTAAAGCATATGCTTAAGAATTTGGAAACAGTTTTTCAAAGATGCAGGGAATGCAACTTAAAATTACATCCGGACAAATGTAACTTTTTCAGATCTGAGGTTACATATTTGGGTCATAGGTGTACTGACAAAGGTATTTTACCAGATAGTAGCAAATATGATTCAGTTAAAAACTATCCCAGACCGACGAATGGCGATGAAGTTCGCCGATTTGTAGCTTTCTGTAATTATTACAGACGTTTCGTACCAAATTTTGCATACTATTCTGTGCATTTAACTAGACTAACTAGAAAGAAAGAAACTTTTATATGGACTGAAGATTGTGAACAGGCTTTTCAGAGTCTTAAGACTGCATTAACATCCCCACAAATCCTTCAATATCCTGTTTTTGACAAACCTTTTTATATAACCACCGATGCAAGTAAAATCGCCTGCGGTGCAATATTATCCCAGGACAAAGATGGTATACAGTTGCCGATTGCTTATGCGTCACGTGCACTAACCAAGGGAGAATCGAACAAAGCGCCAATAGAACAGGAATTAATTGCTATACAATGGGCAATTAATCACTTTCGACCATACGTGTATGGTAACAAATTTATTGTGCGTACTGATCATAAACCATTGACATACTTATATTCTTTAAAAAATCCATCTAGTAGATTAACAAGAATACGTATGGATCTGGAGGAATATGATTTTGTTATAGAACACATTAGAGGAAAAGACAATTCAGGAGCGGACGCGCTATCTCGAATTGACTTTAGTGATATTAAATCAATTCCTTCTAGCAACAATGTTCTAATGGTAACAACACGAGCTCAGTCAGGAAACAGGAATAAAAATAAAATTCAGAAAACGAATAATCAAATGATTCACGAAAAGCCCAAAGTTTTTGAAACTATCGGGTTTGATTGCGTAAAGAAATGGGTAAGGCTTAGAATGGATACTAACGGAAAAATACCTATTATTTCTTTTAAAAGAGGCAAACAAGTGCTAGCACCTAAAGTTAATATAGGAAATATTATTGCTAATGGAAACATTGATTTAGATCAATTTTTTCCAATTCTTGAAAGAGAAGCAATAATTAGAAATTTAAACAAAATTCAAATTAATCTAAATGATCATTTATTTAGCCTCGTAACTATAGAACAATTCAAACAAAAAGCAAATCAGCATATAAATAAATTACAAATAGCGCTCACACCCAGAATAAGCATCGTATCAGATAGGGAAGAACAAAAATTTTTATTGAAAAAATTTCATGATGATCCTATATTTGGCGGACATCCTGGAACAAACAGACTACTTAAGAAACTACGTCAATTTTATTATTGGAAGAACATCACCAAAGATGTTAACCAATATGTAAAGAAATGTCTTCAATGTCAAACTAATAAAACTACAAAACACATAAAACCAAATATGATTATAACACCAACACCCCAGAAACCCTTCCAAACGGTAATAATAGACACTGTAGGACCCCTACCTATTTCTGAAATGGGAAATCAATATATTGTTACAATAATATGTGACCTAACCAAATACCTTGTAGCGGTGCCCGTAACTGATAAGTCTGCTAAGACGATTGCAAAGGCATTAGTAGAACATTTTATATTAATTTATGGACCTATGAATACAATAGTTAGTGACATGGGTACGGAATACAACAATCAAGTACTTTCAGAACTTCTTACACTACTAAACATAAAAAGATCAATGTCAGCCCCTTACCATCACCAAACACTAGGAACAGTTGAAAGATCCCACCGTACATTTAATGAATACATACGTTCATACATTCACACATCTAAAAACGATTGGGATAAATGGATAAGGTATTTCACATATGCTTTTAACACAACACCCTCAACTGTACATGGATATTGTCCATTTGAATTGATTTTTCCGAACGTTCCAAATCATAATCCACTAATACCATCTGAAAAAGTAGATACTGTATATAATTTTGATAACTATTCAAACGAGGTAAAATTCAGACTGCAAACTGCATTGAAAAGAGGTTCTGCTCTTTTCAATGCAGTTTGCATAATAAACAAAGCAAAACTAAATCAAAAAAATTCACATGACCAAAACCTCAATAACATTAACATTACCGTAGGTCAAGAAGTATTCATAAAAAATAACACAGCACACAAACTAGAATCAATTTACAAGGGACCATATAGAGTCATTGACGTTGACGACAAAAATAATATTACTGTAAAAATAAAGGGGAAGAATCAGAAAATTAACAAACAGAATGTGAAAACCTTTTAATAATTTATTTGTATACTTTTCTTTGATACATTGTATTTGTCATATATTTTTTTATATATTAATTATTTTTTTATATTCATAATAATCATATTACAACATGCATTTTAGTATAAGTTGAATTAATAGTTCTTATAATATATTGAATAATATATTAAAATTTATATATACCTAAAACTATTATCAATAACATTTGTAAAGAAAGTTCTTATCGACATCACTTGATCAATGATCTCTATAAGAACTTTCTCTTTAAAAGGGGAGGTGTAGTGAAAATGCGCAATATATAAGTCATGTGTCACTCAACAGGTTATTTACCTGTACATACCATGGAATCGTATTATTAGCTGACTTACTTAAAGTACAGGTTATTTACCTGCACATACCATGGAATCGTATTATTAGCTGACTTACTTAAAGTACAGGTTATTTACCTGCAAATACTTAGGAGTCATATTATTGGCAAGTAATTGGGTATTCTCTCTACACATCCATATTTGCTTAGGTTTAAGTTTTATTGTTCAAGTATTAACTATAAGTATTTTAATTTTTAGATGATAAGAGACAGTTGTAAACAGACAAGTAAATAAATGATATGAAACAACTTAACACTTCATTCGCAATAATGGGATTGTAATTGTTTTCTTTTTGTCCATCCATTTAATTGTTTATTGTGCATCGATAAACAAACACGCAACCGTTTTCAGCCAAAATATTTTTTCCCTTATAGTGCATATATGCATATTCTCGTATATATGTTTATACATATGTTACAATGTTATGCATATGTACATGCACATGACAACTTTTTTTATTTAATTTTTTTGCTTATTTATAGCTTCATTTTGAGTTCAATTAAATATCGCTTTTACTCACCACCTTTTATGTCTACACCCTCCAATAAATTGTGATTTGTATTTTGCCAATTGGCAGCCAACTTCATGAATGCCTCCAAATCGGTGGCCGAATATTGTTTGTTAACCTGAAAATAAATGAAACAAATAAAAAACAATTATTAATATTAAAATTCTTAAACAATGAACAAATCATTCAATTTGCAATAAGTTAAAATTAAATATTTCTCAAGCATTAAATAAAACCTTCTTAATATTCAACAAGTGTTGTTTTTTAATTCAAATTTATTTTAAATGCTTTTTAATAAAACGTAAAATATTAACAATATTAAATATCGATATATAATAATTAAAAAACAAAAAAATTCTCCAAGATACAATGACCTATGAAATCCATATAAGATGATGATATTACAAAAAAAGTTTAAAATGAGGATTAAAATTGTAAGTGTTGGTCTTGAAAGTGTGTGTGTGTGTGTATGTGTTAATAAAAATTAATGATTTGAAAGAAAAATAAATTTTAGATATTTACATTCAACTGTGGATAATTTTAAACTTGTTGATTTAAAGCTCTCGTTGATTTTAACTTTATTTAAGGACTCAAGAAAAAATATTTTTTTTTGTAATATGATGCCTGATTTTATAATTGCATAGTGGGATGTAAATATAAAAAATATGAAAGTAAATCGGACCGATTTTTACAAATATTGACATAATTCTAATATAATTTATGTTTCCAAAAGGAAAACATTTCAAGCTTGAAAAACATAAGATCTCATTTATAGAAATCACTTAGTTTTCAAAAGCAAATTATAAAGTCTTAATATACACTACGCAAGTCTTATTGCTAAGCTGATTAGTTTAAGGGAAAGAGGGAACAGATACGTTTCTCTTCCCTTCGTCTCTCTCTCTCTCCTAACAAACTAATCAGCTTACCACTAAGACTTGTACAGTGTAAATTAGGACTAAATTAGGACTAAATTAGGACTAAATTAGGACTGTACAGTGTAAATTAGGACTTGTTAATGTAATTTTTTATTGTATTGTAAGTTCTTGTCATTTATAATAGAACATTTTAATCCAACTTCCAGTATAAATCATGAAATTTTCAAAAGCAATAATTAAGATTTTACTAATTTGTTTGAATCGCAGTGATTTGACAATTTTTTCGACTTTTGTTTAAAACAAATTTACTAAAATGGACTTCTGGAAGTATTTGTCATCCTGTAAATTTTAGTTTTATTGTCTTAGTCGACTCCAGATTTATATATGTATATATTTTTTAATTAACAAATTCTGAAAAATTGCGAGTATTATAGTGTAGCAAAGCAAAGCTGCAGCTGTAATTAATATTGTGACGTAATCAGTCAACACATATGTTAATGAAGAACTCCCTACTGATGAGCTACGCCACTGCCGCATTTGTTTGAACCAGAATGTTGGCATTATTGTGCCTGTCCTTATACATATTTATTAATTTTTTTATTTATTTGGCAAGTACCATTAAGTAAATGGTGTGATTTGAATAGAAAAAATAAATTTTTTTCTTCCTACAATTTCCCTATAGCCATCTTGCTCTTCTAAAGAATATGTATTTTAATTTCTTTGGAAATTAAAATTCAAATTAAATGCCAACACACAAAATGAATGGAAATGTCGGAAAGAAAAAAAAAATTAAGCAATCAAAATAATCATAATCACTTCAGTAAAATGTTCTAAAATAAAGAATAATTTCTTTATTTCGTTCATATTTAAGTGGAGTAGTAATAATGAAATTTGGATAAAAAGCACTCAAACCCACACACACACACACAAACGAACTATTTGAAAAAAAATGCTCTTTTCGAAAATGCTTAGAAAGCAAATAAACACTTATTGATTTAAGGGGAAAAAGAGGAGGGTCCATTATCATTTTAAAAAGATTTTATTAAACAAAAACAGAAAAGAAATAACAAAGTATTATTTTCTTTTAACTCCATCAATTAATTTAATGGGGTTACAAAATGAATCTTTTCCAAAAAAAAAAGAAAGAAGAAATAAATTTGAGAATTTCCAGGCATGTCAATAATGTTATTTAAATTAAAAGAAATGATGGTAAACTAATGAACATTAGAAAAATGTTTTAATTAATTTCAATTGTAAGTTAACGCAAAACATATGTAAGTATAGAATAGGAAACGATTCTAAATTATCGGCTTAAATCTATCCTTAACACAAGAGCTCCTAGATTTCATTACTTATTATAATAGCGGATTATAGGAATCGCATTTCGCATAGTATTTGCATAATATTTTGCCATTTCTAGAGTTCGCAATCGCAAGAAAATTGTGTGAGTTTAACTCGCAAGCGTATACTAAACTGAACTGATGTATTAAGCCTAAAGCAAACTTTAAAGAAACCTTTAAATGATTAATAATTTTAATTACACATATTTTCTTTTGATTTTAATTACAAATAGCAATAGTTTCGTAAAATGTTTATTAAAAAAAATTTAAATTACAAAATGTTCTATTGTTTTTTAATTTATCTTTGCAATGTTTATTTATACATTGATAATTTCAGCAAACAGCTGACCTTTTTCAATATCGCAAGCATAACGCCCGAGTTACAGACCATGTAGAAACAAGTTTGTTGATAAGCAACTCACATGCGAATTAAAAATGATGCGAGTGTCAGTGTTTCCTCTGCAAGAGGAAACAAAAAAAAAGAGTTATTTTTATCAGCTAATCAAAATGTTTCGTCTGGGGCTTATTTAAGGGATTTGAAGTTTCCGAAGCTCTGCAAGAATTTTTTTTGCATGTCTGAATACAGTAAAGTTTAAAATATAAGTACATGTCCTGACTTGAAATTTTTGTTACAGCGATTCTTGAGTTTCAAGGTGCTTTCATGTGCTCGGAAATTCTCTTTTGTTTTGAATTTCGCACTTTTTAATTTTTTTTTATGAAAAATACAATATATGTTTAATAATAAGTTAATAAAATTTTAAATTTTTCAGTGAAATTTGTAATGTAATAGAATTTTTTGATAAATAACTGCTAAGTCTGGACGAGGACTAACTCAAACGAGGAAACCAGTCAAAACTTGAATTGTGTTTAAAGATTCATTTCGTACTTATTCACACATTAGCAATTTAAAATATTGCGAGGAATATTTTAATCCTCTAACTATTCTCCATATGGGTGTTTTGCTAACTTTCGTTTAAATTGTCAATTAAGCCGGAAACGGGGATATAACGGATTAAAGCAATCTATAACACTGTGATACAAAAGTTGAGAAAAAATTATTCAGGGGCTCTCATGTACCAATTCTGTTTTCTTGGAGTCCATAGAGAACGAAAATATCCTTGATTTTTTAGATCACTTCGGAAAGTGATTTTATAACGGTAAATATGGAGAAAAACTGTTGTTTTAGAATTTCAAGTTGAGAGAGTCATACCTTCTTTGTTCCCAATGGATTTCTATTAATCTCTGTGTAAAGGAGCTGATATTATCTTTCAAACAAGACATATTTTTTGTAAATCGGCCAATGCCAAATTTTACCAAATTTTTTGATAATTTTAATACCCTGGAACCATAACTTTGATTTTGCAGCTTCTTAATACTAATTTATTTCTTTTTTAAATACAGAATAAATAAATATCTAGTTTGATTTAATTAGTTTTATATACCAGAAAAAGTTTAAGTTTTCCACGTTTGGAGCAATAATTTTTATTTTCTTTCTAAGACATAAAGTACATTTAATTTGTAAGCAAAAAAAATTAATTGACCTAGTTACTTTTATGTACAAAGCAATTAAATTTTCTAACCCTGGAAACATCCTTTTATATTTTTCTTACTCCTTATACCTATCAAGTTCTTTAAAAAATTTATAAAATATGTTTAGGAACAAAGAAAAAAGGAAATAGGAAAAAAGTTTTTTTAATTTAGTTATTTTAATATCCAAAAAAAGTTGAAATTAACCAGCTCTGGAGCTGTTTTATATCAAAATTTTCTTTACATAACAAAAATATATCTAATTTATAAAGAAACAAAAAAAAATTAATTAGCTCCTCTAACTTATTTTTATCATAAAAAGTGTAAGTTTCCCAACCCTGATATCCTCCTTTTATATTTTTCTGATTTCTTACTCCAATATATTTCTTTTAAGAACATAAGATATGTTTAATTTATAAAGAAAAAATTGGTCTTATTAGGTTAGTTTTATATGACAAAAAAAGTTAAAGTTTTCCAACCCTGGAAACGTTTTTATAATTTTTTAATTTTTTATTTTTAATACCAGTTTTATTAATACTGAAATATATAATAAATAAACTCATCAAAAAAATAGAAATTAGTTTTAGCTAGTTACTTTTATATCGCAAGTTTTCCAGCTCTGAAACCGTCTGCTCGATTTTGCTGATTTTCAATACTAATCTAAGTTGGACCGCTTCTGATACACCAGTCTAAGAGCGAAGTCTCTAGCTTTTCTGGGAGCTTGAGGAAACCGATTTCACGTACATCAGACGGACGGACGGACGCGCAGAAGGACATCACTTATTCGTCCCTATTCATAAGGACCCAGAATATATGTGCTTTATGGGTGACATATTGATATTGTGAAAATTTTCTTCCATTTTTGGTAAAGGGTATAAAAATATCGATATTTAACTTAGCAACAGAAATAAGTCAAAATTTGAATTAATTTTGAATTTTGTACATATTTCAGGTGTTAATTGGTGCTCCTAAAAGTGTGCTGTGATCAAATTACTTTCAGGTGCAATGAGTGTTGCCGCTAGGTGACTATTACTACATTTCTGCGCGCACTATTGCTACGGCAAATATGTTTATGTTTATGTTTACAAAATAATTGTGTAAATGTATAAAGTAAGAAATAATTATTTGTTGTTATTGTCATTATTTCCCGCTTTCAATGTTTTTGTCCAATATCTATCCATGCATTGTTTTGTATTAGCAAGCATTTGTAAGCGGCGCAACCTCATGCATTTTATTTGGAAATAGTTCGTTAATCGTGAATAGATTTCTGAACTAGCACTGCGTATAAACATAGTATATAGTGCCAACTTGCGACTTTTTGACGGTCTGAGTCGTTTTATGCAACTTTTCCAAACCGTTCTATACTTGCCATTTATCCTACCTCTTTTTGTCGAACTTCTCGAGTTCTTTTTTGACACAATCCAATGATCAAACTTGTTTAGGTTCGAGTCAAATACGACCAACTGACCTATCGTATGTTTGTTTCTAGAATGAACTAGTTAACTAGTTCGACTGAAGTCTAAATGAAATCTATTTAAGTCACCGATGCTGATGAACCCATGTAATTTATATGCGTTTGATGATTTCGACCCAAGTCTATTTTAATTGGGTTTTATAATCGGTTTATGCCAAAGAAGAACTAGTGAACGAGTTCCACGTACATATGTTTGTATCAACTAAAATTTCTTTAAAAAATGCATGTGACTTTTTTGTCTTTAAATTCTTTTTTGCAATTTTATTTTTCTAAAACGACTTTTGTGCACCTTTTTCAAAATTTCCAGCGGCAACTCTGTGTGCAATTGTACACAAACACGCAATTTACACTGCGCCTTTTATGATTGCCTGTACAGACAGGCTTTTTTGGTTTATTGTTGTGAGGGTTTGAGAAGCTTGCGGAGTAAAACAAAAGGCACGAAATGAAAATTCGAGAGAATTTATGACATTTCTCTCAGTGTTGCCAGTTTTTTTCTAGAACTTATCCCCAATTTTTGATTTCTCATCCCCAAAAACCCCAAATTGATTTTTTTTATTAAAATTTTTTCTTTTGTGAAAAAAATAAAAATTTTTATTTTTTTTTTAATTTTATCTGAAAATTAATGACTAAAAATAACATATTTATTTAATAAAATTCATTTATATCGATAGCTACGAGTATATTTACGTTCATATAAATTTAATTCGTACTTATAAATCTTGTAAAGAAAAAAATACACATAGTTTAATATACACAAGTATAAAAAAATGTTTAACCAAAGTTTACCATTTCAAAAACTTTAGAATCGAAATCTTCTGATTCATGAGCTTTAGAAACTTTGTTGTACATAGTAATTTTATTAAAAAGCTTTAGCATTTAGCAGAAGGCTTAAATATGTCACAACAAATTGAATTATTTTTAAAGTGTGCTTCAAAAAAGTCGTTTAGCATTTTGTTGCGTATTTTTATTTTGGTAGTGTTCATTATTGGTTAATCTGCCTTGATATTTTGCCTTTATTCGAAACCATACACTATGAATAGTAACACACATTTTTAGACTTGCCAGCCGCATATTTCTTAGTTCAAAAAGAATTCTTGTTTGACCTTCAGTTATAAAAAAATCCCCCAAAAATCCCCTTAAATTTGGTTACATCCCCAACAAATCCCCATATCCCCAATACGAAATTTACATCCCCAATCGCGAAAAAATCCCCAGTTTGGGGACAAATCCCCTAAACTGGGAACACTGATTTCTCTTTGCCTTTTTCGTACTCTCATCATTAAGCGTATATGCGATTACAAATGCCAAAAAGACATGAATAAAAGCTTAATGTAAATAAGTGTAACTTTTCGTAGGTGACTTAAAAGAAAATTGTAAATATAAGGCAGGCTAAAAATGTATAGTGTGAAATGGCTCAAAGCGTTTCACATTTCTAGATTTTTTATTCCAATTTCCTAAATGTCGGGTTACACTTGGACAAAAAATTGTCAAATAATCATTAACTACTAAATTCTTTATGTTAGTTTTCTTTTTTTTTTCTTTTATTATACACACTGCAGTAGCCCCCATAACCGAAAATTTTATAATAAATATTTTCGATCTAAGCTTACAGATAAATCGTCCGGCGTTTAGCATGTAACAAACACTCCCACTTACACGCAAATACTTAAAAAGTCATTTACCCATTGACAAAATTTTGTAGTCATATTGAAAAATAACAGAAACAATAAAATAAAGAAATAAATTTTATCCTACAAATAAACTGCCATCAATCTTAAAGACTTTTTTTTGTTTGTTTAAACAATTAATGCTTGATAATGCTTGTATTTTAAGTACATTTTCAATTGAGGTGTCTTTTTGTAGTTGTTGCTCGTATACAAAAACCAACCCATAAGATACTCAGATAAATAGAGAGAAACCAAAAAAAAAACAATAACAACACAAGCTACATTAAGATCGATACAAAAGTTACAGTACTTAATACACACTTTCCAATCACTTTAATACTAGTTTTTATAATACTTCAAGTTCTCAATAATATTTTATTTTTGAATAAAATACAGCATTTAAAATTCAAAAGAAATTTGGAAAATAAAATGTTTAAAAAGAAAAAAAAAGAAACCTCAAATATGTATGCTTTCTTACTTTTAATGCCTTCAAGTAATTTAAGATTTAATAATATTAATTCTCTTACTATTTGCGGTGTTTATGAAGCAAAAAAAAACAAATAATAAAATTGCTTATAAGGTATAGAGATACACATGAAATAAAATGATAACAATAAAGCTTAATGTTTCACAGCTACAGTAAGTAACAACTATAGATTAAAGCAAATATTCGCCAATGGCATAACCTGAAAGCACTTTCCCTAGAAACCAATACAATTGAAACAATCACTTATATCTACTAATGTGCGTGAAGTGGCGATATAACAACCATTCTTTTAGAATTATACAACAAAGATCTCCTGTAAGTTTGAATGCAAACGGTGCAAAGGAAATGACTTCTGCCCAGGATGTATAGGACGTATAAGTCAAAAATTTAATTTCAATTACGCCTACAATGCAGCCACATTGTAAGACACCTTTAATCTCTTTGGAAAACTTCAATACGATCGCTACATGTCTACTCTACTTATATACTTTGTATAAACAATTTTAATTGCAGCAAAACTTATGATCAGAACAAGCGGAAACCTTATAACTATTTCGATTTCATTACAATTGGTGAAAGGAAATGGCTACATGTCATATACACACAGAAATAAATACCAATGTAAAATCAACATGCCAAAAGGTTAATTCAAATTCATTAAAATCACATTAAATGTACTATGTTGTTTGAGTGTGTTGGTGGTTATTTGCCTTGTTCATAGCTGCAATAGACTTTGTGCTTAGTTGTGCAGGTTGTTTTTGTACTGTGGTTGTTTTTTTGTGTGTAAACAGCTAACAAACTGCTGCTGGCTAGTAGACAGTGTGCAAGTCTTGCATTCGGAGGATCGCAGATTCGAATCCTGGAGTCAAGTTAAAGTTTTTTATTTTTTTTTAACTAAAAGTTTTCAAGCCAAAGCATTTTGTTCTTTTTTTTAAACTAAAACTAAAACTTTTCAAATAAATGATAAGAAATAATGTAAATTATAATTTAATTCAAGATGGTACATATTTAGTGTTTATCTGAAGAATATTTAAAGTTGTTGTCACTGCAGGAGTAAGCACGTTGACTATCACGAGATTAGTTGTTAGTTCAAATCTTGGCCGGGGAAGCCAACTTAATTTATATACAAAAATTTTTGTGATGTCTATGTCTACCACACATAAGTTAAATAATTAATAAAATACAAAATTACTACATAAAATTAAATTCATGTTGATCTAACTGGGAATAACTTTGATTATAAATGATTTTTTATTTTGATTTTAACAGTATTTAAATGTTAATTCAACGTGAAATAAAGTTATTTCAAAAAGATTTTTTTTGGCAATTACTCTACATCATGTTAAATTAACATGAAACACACATGAAGCAAAATCATTGCCAAATAATGAAAAATTAATCCTATTTTTAACGATTCTACATTGTTTTTTTTGTTTGTGTGTATATCCTTTTAATAAAATATTGAATTTCAACTACAAAAAAAATTAGAATAAAAAGAATCCATAAATTTCCGTATATCCTTATAATAAAAAGAATTTAATTAACAATCACGACTAGAATACGGCGAAACTTTATAATAATTTGTAGATATATATAGTAAAATTGTGTTTTAAATGTAATTACAATCGACGAAAAGATATTCCTAACTGCTATATATCCTTTACATGAAAAGGTTAATCCTAGCTACAATTTCTAAAGGAACACTGCGAAACTTTATAACTATTACTAGAATTACAGAGTTAAGGCTCAGTTGGCCGATTATAATGGAACGCAAATGCAACGGTAGGAAACACCTGATCGATATTGATATGAAAAAAGTAATGAAAATGATTATAGACATGTAACCGGAATGTAAGAATCTGTACATTACTTCTCACATAAAAATATCGATAAGCTGTTTTTTTACCATTGCAGTTACATTCCATTACAGCTAACTAGCTGAGCCTTTAAGATCTCTAGTGAATTTTACTACGATCAGTAGCAGGACATGTCTTCTTCTCATGTATCCTTTATAATAAAAAATCAATTAAACTGCATTTATGATCAGAACAAACCCAAACTTTGTAACTATTTCTAGAATACAATAGTTAGGCTCCCTTATAAATTTAGCTACAATAGGTGCATGAAAAATACTAAATCCAATATATCCTTTATATTGAAAAAGTGAGTTTTAACTACAATTATTATTATTGTAACTGTTTAAAAAATTACACAATTAAACTTTCTTATAAATGTCATCACCATTGTTACTAGGATGTGTAGACTTTTCATATATCCCTTATATTAAATATTGAATTCCAGCTACAATTGTGATTGGAATATGGGGAAACTGTAAAACAATTTATAGAATTGTGTCGTCCACATCTCTGGCAAAATTCAATGCAATCGATGCAAGGACATGTTTGCCTCCCATATATCCTTTATATATATAAATTAAAATTAATATTAAATTTTTAATTTAATTGATCGAAAATTAAGATTAAATGCTCATAAAATTTATTAAATAGTTAACTTAGTTGGAATTTTTTTGATAAGTAGGTTGAAGGACATATATTCTTGACATAAAAATTTAATTTTCTCAGAAATAATTTCTTATTCGGGCTTAAGTTCAGTAATTTCAATTCTTATTGAAATTTATTAGAAGAAAAGAGAAGAGAAGAACTCACATTAATTAATGAAAATATTTCATTCAATAAGCATTGAAATTACTGAACTTACGCCCGAATAAAAAATTATTTCAATTAAATCTAATTTATCAAATTTATTTTCTTTTACAATTACTATTAAAATGAAGCGAAACTTTTTAACTTTTTCTGGATTAAAAATATTTTCGGGAATAAAAATATTTTTTTATATCTTATTTAAATATTAAAAATCGAATTTTAGCTGCAATCGTGATCAGAATTCAGCAAAACTTTCTAACTATTTCTGGAGTTACGTAGTTAAAATCTCTGATAAAATTTACTATAATCGGTGCAAGGACATGTTTGCCTTTCATATATCCTTCATATTAAAAATTTAATTTCTGATGTGATGCTCAGAATGCAGGAAAAAGTTTTAAATATTTAGAGAATTATATGACAGATGTGCAATCGATTTCCGTGAGCACCTGCCTTGGCGGCCACGGGTGCCAAAGCACCAGGAACAGGTAAGACGCCAGACCAACGCCTCCATGTAACCTTTTTAGATTGAACCTATGCCCACTCCTCAAAGGCACACAGGCTGCAATCTTTGTATATAGTTATCCCTGTACTATATTCAAGTACCTTGCTTAGGTACTTTGAGCTATCTAAACTCTGCTGATACGTCGAAGTCATAGTTCCTGCTATGTCCGTGCCCATATCAGCTTCTGTTGAATGGCAACAGCACCTAGAATAGTGTCTGCTGACCACGTCACGCCAATTGGAAAGCCAAGACTATTCTCCCAGCGATTTTGGTAGCAACCACAGCCACCACGTTAATTCTCCGGCTTCGATGCTAAGGTGTTGTGTATACACCAATATCGAGGTCCCCAAGAGAATTCCTCAACCATTGCCGGCACAGCTCAACCACTCATCCAAGATGAACGCATTCCTGTGTCGCCAAATATCCAGTTCCTACTCCACATTTACCAAAATCATACCTTAAACCCCGTGGGGTAGGACAAACTCGGCATTTTAGCAAAGGACATTGACGACCGCTACATGCACTCAAAACTTCAGAGCAGCTCGGCTGTCGGGCCACCGGCACCCGTGGAACCAGAAGTAGCCTCTGGTGAGACCTCGAAGTTCCACCACAAGGGCTTCACCTCTATCGTCTTTTGAACTCAGGGGCAGATCTAGGTGACCTAACTGACATCAACAGGACCTGTCTTCCTTTTACAAATATGTGCACATCCTTTGCTCTGTTATCGGGTAGCAACACATATGGGTAATGTACCAAAGCTACGTCAATAGAAAAAGCCACATCACCCCAGCTGGGGCTCGGGGCTTGCCACACCCGTAGTCAAAAACAGACTCCCCTGGGGGGAGAATTATATGACAAGTGACTGTGCAGAATTTCTTTACCAACCCAGCAAATATTTCAGAAAAGGTAATCGGGTTTGAAATTAAGCATTTTTAGTGGAAGCACTTCCCTACTGGATTACCAACTTAATTATTTTAACAAGGCGTGGCACCAAAATAATAGATTCTTGAGAAGTACTTACTTTTTTTAATTGGCAACTTGTTCACGTAATCTATTTAATCTAAAAAAATCATTCTCCTCATTTAGCAGCTTGTAAATTTTTTTTTAAATTTTAGATAATGTGATTTGTAAGCGAGTAATGAAATTTGGTAATCAGAAAAGTAAGTCATTGTATGGCAAGTAGTTCTGATGGTAATGTGTAGTTTTTTGCTAGGAAGGCACGCAATTTTTAAAAGTTTAATTTCCATCATCATTAAATAGTTTTTACTTAATCTAAAATTATAAATTGGAAATTTTTTGGCGCTTTCGGTCAGGGCAAAATTACTAGAGTTCAATATTAAACTAAATTTCAAAATATTTCAAAAGAGATTTTAAATTTCGATCGGCATCGAATGCCATAGTTTGGCTTTATATCCTTTAAGCCAGTACTCTAATTTAAAATCTACTTGAGCATTTCCTTGAATAACTGGAATCCTTCGGTAAAAAATCTACTAATTCTGGCAGCTAAATAATACTTTGAAGACTTTAATTATAACATAAAGAATCATCTTTTACTTTTCTTTTATTTATTTAATTAATATTTATTATCCCTGCAATTTCATTGAAAAGAATCTCACGAAATTTTATTTCGTCACACAAATTTTTTCTTCCGGCTGTTGATTTGTAGAAATTATGCTCGAGCACGTGTGGGAACGAGTTTTTACAGGTGATATTTCAAAAGATTTTATTTTAATTTGAAGAATTCAATTGTGACAAAAATTTAATACTCGTATCTTTCTACGAAAATGCAGAATGCTCGCAAACATTGAATACTTAAATGCCTTGGAAAACCATGCCTTGAGGTAGGTAGAATGATGCTAAAATTAGTCCGACTGTGTAGAAGGAATCATTGAGGGTTTTACTTTTAATATTTTAAATTTCTCTAAAATCACGTACGTAGTAAGTACAATGACTACTACTATACAAAAATCAGCAGAAATAAAGGATCTAACCGCACAAAATCAAAATTTTTTATTAAAGTTCGCACAGACCAATAGGAAATGAAGACGAAGTCCTTACATAACAATGAACAAGCCACCCGACTGACAAACATATTTAAATCTTTTAGTATTATCGTTGCTTTATATTTTCCTTTTCTCTTTTTATGTAGTTTTTTAGATTTAAGATTAGGGAATTAGGAATATCAAATGCAATTCATTCTTATAATTCTCTACTAAAGATACATCAAATATTGATTGCTTACAATTAATAGAATTAACAAGTGAAATTTGTGCATATATGCTTGGTTATGGTCCTTCGATCATAGACAATAGCAGCATTAAAAAGCTGTTTATTAAAAACAAATTCCCGAGAGATGTCACAAAGAATCTTAAGAAAATAAATTGTATTTTACCATGTTTTTCTAAATTAGCGATAAAGTTTTTTATAGAATGACACAGGCTTAAATCATAATAAGACAAGGAAATATATTTTTAATATCAATGAACACCAATTTTTATTAACTTTTCGCAGCATTTGCGGCCATATTTTTCCGATAACTCTTCGAATGTTGATTTCCAGGTGTTCAATTGTTTGAGGTTTATTGACGTAGAGAAGTGACTTAACACAACCTCAAAGAAAATAATTCAATGAGGTTAAGTCACTCGATCTTGGTGGCCAATTAATTGCGCCATTACGTGAAATTATTTTTTCATTAAAAGTTTCTTTAAGTAAATAAATTGTAGCGCCCGTCGTGTGTCATGTAGCTCCATCCCGTTGGAACCAGATATCAGCAAGATTAATTCCATGTAATTGAGGCGTGAAAAAATTTCGATTCATGTTCCTATACCGTTCACCATTTGACCATCATCGTGTTTGAAGACATATGGGCCAATGACTCCACCAGCCCATAAAGCGCATCAAACCGTTACTTGCTGTGGATATAATGGTGTTTCGACAAAAGTTTGTTGATCTCCTCACTCCAAATGCGACAATTCTGTTTATATACGTACCCATTCAACCAGAAATGAGCTTCATGGGAAAATAAAATTTTGAATTGAAATTCAAAATCGATATAAATTTGTGCTTCAGCCCATTCGCCGAATTGATCTGGTGTAAGTCGATTGATAATGAAATTTCAAAGCAAACTAAACAAAAAGCAACTATAGCTGTTACATGGGGCTCAAGTAAAGCTGGGATGCCAACTCAAAGTTGTGATACTCTAGAAAAGAAACACGTTTAATAACCAAAACAACGACTATACTTCTTTCCGCAGAAAGAAGATTTTTTTTAAAAAGAATCACTTTTTTAAAGATAATTTTAAAAACGTGAAATAGTGCAGAAGTCGTCCTCTGAATTATTTGATATTCTTCTCAAGTACTTTGTTTATTTTAAGCCAATAAGTTCAATAAATTACTTTACTAGCAAATTATACGAAGAAATAACTTAAAATTTAATTGACAAAGGCTTAATTGATACTATTTGGTTATTTGTTATTTTTTCAATTAAAGATGCTGATTTTTTTCTGCGTTTCACTTTTATATATATTCACACAGAAAATAATATTCCTGCAATAATCAATTTTAATTGCAAATAAGACCAAAAATTAACTAAAAATTTATTTAAGTCAATTAAACTTTTGTTTAGAAATTTAATTAATTACAAAATTTATTATTTTTTATTTTTTGTTTGTTTTATTTTTATTTAAAGTTGTTTTTGCAGGATTATTATTTTCTGTGCATGGATTTACGAATAAAAAAATGTGCTTCGGAACCATACTAGTAATTATTATATTTTTTATTTATTACACATTGAGTAAAACATTTTCGTAATTGTAATGCAAAGTTTTCAATTTACATTTCGTTGTATATGAAAATGAAAAAATGTAATATAATTGAAAAAATACTAGTAATTGCAATACAAAAACAATTGCAAGTACATGTAATTGAAAACATTATTCCTTAAAATAAATTACTTATAGAAAATATATGCAACAAACTACTTCTTTTTATTAATTACAAAAATATTAAATTACAATTAATAATAAACTTAAAAAATTATAGCAATAATCCTATTTGCATAATTAAATAATGAGAACATATCGTGGACTAAAACGCAAAATGTTTTACAAATTGTAATGTGTTAAACGCTGGCACTTCGGTGTTAAAATAATCTGCCTTATCGGGGTTGGCGTATTTCAAATACAACTACGACTGTTTGGTAATAGATTAAAGAAGATTTCAACTGTTTCTCCTTAACCTTTATCTGCTCTTTGCGCGAAAATGACGCAGATGGAACATAATTTTAATTTTTTTTTAAGGGAGTGCCAGAAGTCAATAAAATTTAGTGACATTGAAAAATATGTTAATTTGCTTAGTTTAGGTTATTTTCTGTTGTTCTTAATTTATTTTTGTGGATTTTATTTACAAAGTTACGCTACCTACCCTACTGTGTCGTTTTCGAAGCATGTGAGAAAATATGTTTTTTTTTGGCGGGAAACTTCCTTGTCATTGTTCTTTGCTAGTGGTTCTGATTTTTGCAAGTGATGAAGTTACATATATGCGATTGATTTGTAATCAAACACATAAAATGTACTTGATAAAAATACGATGTGCTAAGCAAAATCTAAGAGTGGAAATAGAAGTTTTTCTAAATGAAAGTGATTGTACAGATAACTATAGATGTTCTGATATTTGTGATAAAGTGTACATTCCAGAGGCGTCAAAGCCTATTGAAAGTGATATATCTTTAATAGGTAGTGATTCTGATGGTGATGATAATATTCCAGCAACTGAGGCTAACGATACTAGTAATGGTACTTCAAATTCCAATAGATATGTAGCATTTATGTAAGAATGGTACAATATAGAGCCAGAGCCATATCAGCCGTAATGTGGTGGAAGGTTTAGAAATGAAAATGTTGTCAATATTCTGTCTGGCGTCACTCACTACTTTTGCCTCTACATCTTGAAAATATAATTCTAAAACATACAAATGCATTCCCTTAAGCTAAGTATGGCGACAAATGCATGCGAATTGATGCCAGTATCTTGCAATCCTGAGAGTATATTGCTGTTTTGATTTAAGTTGGTGTATATATAGATAAAATATCTACGTTTTCGGAATACATTATATGAACATAAAATTTAAATACATTTTTAGATCAAAAGACGAGTCAGCAGTCAAGGTAGAAGTTATTCGGTTTGATTATGCGATTAGTCGAAGGCAGCAAAAGTACGAGGATGAGTTTGCTTCGATGCGTGAATTATTTGAAAAATGAATGCGTTAATGAAAATTAACAGCAGGTTTTAGAGGTCGAGTAAATTTTTACAATAAATGTAGATATGCACTGAAAGAAAAACACTTCATCACGGGAATGAAACCATTACGTTGAACCCCTTTCAATAATACAACGACAAATTTTATTAATAAAATGAAATATTACATTATATTGATGTAAATTGCATTAATGGAATGAAACCAATCGAGTGCTTAATATTTTACATTTTCTAGTATCATTTATGTTACGAAATAATTTTCATTCGGGTAACGAAAAACTTAAATACATGTTTTTGTGAAGAATTTATACAAAAAAATATTTTAAATTTATTAGGTTACATAAAATAATTTCAAAGTATCAAATTGTATCAAAGTATCAAAAAAATATGTAATTAATCTATAGTTATGGAAGTTATAGTTTTGTTGCAACTTTAATGATATATTTTCGTAACTATAATGAAGAAAACATCCTGCTGCTGGCTAGTAGGCAGTGTGCCACTCTTGTAATCCCAGGTTCGAATCCTGGAGATAAGTCAAATTTTTTTAATATATATATATATATATATATATATATATATATTTATAAGTTATAACTTTTCAAATAAATTAAATAATGTTGAATTAATTAGATCAATTACATAACTTTGAATTAAAATTTCATTAATGATGGCATGTATGCATTTAGTGTGTATCTAAATAATATTTGAGATTGTTGTGGCTCCAGCGGTAAGCGCGCTATCTACCACGCGATGAGTTCCAAGTTCAACTCTTGGCCGGCGAAGCCAATTATCATGCAAACGTTTTTCTGATGCCTGTGCCAATATACTCACGTAAGTTGAATATTTATTAAGATACAATTATAATTAAATAAATGAATCAGTCATTACAATAATGACTTATGTTGTTAACACTATGATATGATATCATCAAAAAATGATATGTTACGTCTCAGTAATGAAATATTGTCATGATTTACATGACAAATGTTGTTTATTCATTGAAATAGTTCGTAAAAAAAAATAAAACTAATGTCACTTCATTGTATAAACTAATAAGTTTCATCGCAATGATTACATTTTTCATTTAAAATATGAAAATGTACGTTGCTTATGAATGAAAATATTTCGTTGTATATATGACATTTTTCCAGTTAATGACACAATTTTCGTAATGCGAATGAAGCGTTGCATTGGTTGAAAAACAATGACAAAATCATAAATATAATGTGAAAAATCATTGCATTTACGAAGGTTTTTCTTTCAGTGTGGTCGATAAGATGCTTTATTGCTACAGTTGCAAGAGAAAAACAATTAGATGGCCGATGGTTTTATTTGCAAATATAATCGACATATCAGCATTGAATGCGATAATTATTTTCAAAGAATATAACCCTAATTGGCAAAATACGGCAAACAATAAGAAAGAACTTTCTACGAGAGCTGGGGATTTCACTTGCCAGTCATATACGAAAAATAGAACTGGAAAGGTAAGGTCAAGCTCATCTAAGAATTTGCTCGATATGGCATCTTCATCACAAGTATCGAAGAGATCAAAAATTGTACCTGCACAAATAAAAGGAATTCGACGTGTTTTGAGAGTAATTCTGCTTCACAAAAGAACATGCATACCACAATTTGTTGCTTTTGTGTAAAAGGCGAATGTAAAAACACGCGCAACCGAAATTTTTGTAACAACTGCATAGAAAGTACTCTTCTTTAAGATAAAATAAATGTAAAAGCAAACTTTTTTCCTATAAAAATACCAAAGTTTTTAATTGTTTCAATTAGGTGTTGCTGTAGTTTTCCTAATAAAAGCAATGAAAAGTATCGTGAGCCTCGAAATCGGCGCTAGGTTAAACAATGTAAGTTATTTTTAGGAGCAGATGAAGGTTAATCTATTACCAAAAAGTCATATAAGCAGAATAACTCTCAATGCAGTAATCTCACATTATCTAGCAAGCGCCATGTATGATTTACCGATATCACGTGAACAACTGGCATTTCTAATATATACATTACAATTACAAACATACATATACATGTAAATAATAATTGTCTAATAAACTTTTAAACAAGTTATTTAAAACAAACTTGTTTGCACAAATATGTAATTTAATGAACTAAAAGTCTTCAGTCCTTGCGTAATTGCAAATACATGCAATTGTACTTCCAAAAAATATAAAGATAATCAGATCTAATTTGTAATTGAAATAATTACAATTACATTTTGCAATTTTTATTAAAATCCTTTTCGATCTAATTGTTACAATTAGATTTTTGTAATTGTAATTAAAATTGCACAAGTCTGGTATTTAGCACAAATATTATCAACTGTGTAAATACTTTAGTCTACTTGAAATACTACTTTAAATAAAAAGTAATACATCTCTTATGATGAAAAATATGAATATTATAGTGAATTAACAAACAATTTATAGAGTTTTATGTCAGGCTAGATCTTTTCGTTTCAAAACTATTGAAGTTCAAAATTAAAGTGGTGTGCTGTGTCAATATTTATGTCTGCCTCTATACATATGTGTGTATATAAACATGTTATGTTTCATCTTTTTGGAAGTCTGGTCAAACAAAAAGTCATATTGAATTTATGCTAAAGTATCGGGTACGTTCGTAAATTCAGCAAATTTATGCATCTATGAGCAATTCTGCCAAATTATACTGCGCATGCGTGATTAGATGTTGCACTTGTTTTGCAACTGCTCAACATCTGTGCACAGTTGACATTTTTGAACCAACTGCAAACAATTTTTAAGTCAGCAAGTAATTTTATTTAAGAAAATGTTAATAAAAAAAGTGACAATTTTCCTTTAAATTATAGTAAGAACAAGATTGGAAACAAAATCGAAGAGGCAATTTCTTGTAAAAACATAATTGGCCTTAAAAATAAGACTACTAAAATAAAAAAACTTCTTTGAAATAATAAAAAACTACCAAGATTATGTATTTCAAAGTAATTTTCAAATAAATCAATCTTTTTTTTTTTAATTCTTAACATGTAATTTAGATATCAAAATATGTGCATATCCTCAACTGCAACTTATTGCATCTTAAAATAATTTACTGCGCCATTTGCAGAGATTTGCGGCAGGTATGCCGTTTACATGCATTAAAAAACACTTGACGCTAAACAGTGCTGCCAAGTTATGCATTTTTGAACAATAGATGTTCGCGATGCTGCAGACGTACACTATAAATGCTTTTACGAACGTACCCATCGTTACAGTTGCTTGTTAATTTGCTTCACCAACTTCATAAATTAGTAAAAAAATAATACGCCAAAAAAATTTTTAAAACTTTAATGGTAGTATTTTATTCAAATTGTGGAAGTATTTAAATATTTTACTTTGTTTTATATAACGGATAAAACAATAAATAAATGACAAATGCATACATATACAAAATATAATCGAAAGCTGAAGATGAGCAAATAGCTTTAATTGCAAAGAATATATTATTCATTTCAGTATATTCTTCAAAATATTCTAATTTTTTTAAACAAATAAATCTTTAACATTTAAAATTTATGCTCATATCAATTTTTTTCATGAACTTAATAGATAAATTATTTCTAAAGGCGCCACATTACAAACACTAAAAAACGATATTAATTATATTTTTTTTAAACATCAAAAGAATTTCCACAACAACTTCAGCAAAGTTGAACTGAAATACTTTAACATGAGATGCTGACGATGATGATGATGATGATGATGATGATGATGATGATGATGATGATGATGCACGGCTGATACAATGAGCGAATGAATGGACTCAACATTAAACATGTTTATGTGTCACAATTAAGATCTTTTATAAGAGATTCCCAATTCGTAGATATTTTCAATATGTTTCTGAATTCGCATGAATTACACACAAGCTTTTGAAGACAAAATATCATTCAGTATTTGGCATAAATATATGCGCTTGAAAAAAGTATTAAAACAAATGTATCTAATACCGCTCGCTTGCCGCCTGTATTATATCATTGAAAACAACAACAACAACAGAAACTATAAAATGAAATGTACTAAAATACTACATACATTAATTCGTTAATAGAAGACATATTGTGGAGATATAAAGATACAGAGATACATCGACACAAATTAGATATTATTCGTAAGATACAAAGTCGTTTTGCTTGTCTGCTGGTCGTTACTCAATGAGTTTAAAACAATTTATTATTCTGCTGTTAATATTATTTCTTCTGGTTTCATAATTACGATTTAGTTATTTTTATATCTATATTTTTTTTTTAATTTTAAGAAAAACTTTGATATCATGAAAGTAAAACACATTAAGATTCATTGAAAAGATATTATTGGTTTTTTTTTATTTTTTGTCAATAACAATAGAGTCCATTTCGTTGTGGGCGTTAGATAATTTTATATAGTTGAAATTACTTGAAGTAATAATCATTTGTTGTTTATTAAAATATTAATTTTAAAATATTTAATGGTTTTGGCATCCAAACTTGTGTAATTAATAAAATAATTAGGCTGGTGGGGGAAGGAGTTGTCCATGGTAATTTGTTACGATGTTAGACTTCTTTTCAACAACTAAAATTGTTACGAAAATTTATTTTTGCTTAGAGCATAATTTTGCTAGCTATCGTTAACATGTGAAGGCCGCATGGTTAATCTTAATTTGATGTTTAAGTTCACCCGCACCCCCATTTCGAAAATTTGTATGTCATTTCGGCATAAAAGACTTATATCATGTCTGCATTTTACCTATAGCATGTCCTTAGTACTTTTATGCTGAAAGATAATTACTTCTCAGTGTATGCAAAATCATATGAGAAATATTATTTGTTGAACTTTTAAAATTTCTCCTAATAGGTCTTCTTTGTTCCTTTAAAAAAAGATGCCGAAAAATATCCTACAAATATATTTGCCATAAGATTCTAGTGGAAGTCTTTTAGCCTTACTGTAGGCTCGAGATTTTACTTTAATACTAGAATATAATTCCAAACTTAAAATATCTTTAAGGTTTAATTTCTTACTTTATCACAATTGCATTTTAGACATGAAAGATATTCGGCGTTTTGTAGTTCTCTCTCGATATTTATTGGTCCTCTTCTATATATTGGTCCTTTTGTGTACTTTTTCAAAAAGGGGATCAAGAAGTACTTTTGAAATTTTGTGCAAAAAGTATAAATCAATAAAATTTGGGCATTAGTATGGGAATACAGAAAAATTCGCAGTTTGGCTTAAACAACAGAAACTAGACAAAATTGTAAATGCGTTTATAGGGTTAAATTAGTATTTGTTCACAGTTGCAGTTTCAGCAGTTTAAAAAAAAAATAATAGGTGGAAAATTTTTGTGGAACATTTTAAGTCCCTCTAGCTCTTCTTCATAATCCCATATAGATACGAGTTAAAGGGTCCAAATATTCCACAAAAATGTTGCAGATGGCATTTTACATAAGAGTGCTGAGCACATCCTGCACTCCAAATAAAAGGTTTACAAGGTTTTTTTAACCAATTCACCATAATACTTTGCCAAGGTCCCGAGGGTTTCAAATTTCGTTATTAATTACTTCAGATAAAAACTTTGGCATAATGAGTCCTTAGAAGCTTTTTTTTTTGAAGAGTGATGGGGGGAATTCTTGTTTTTTTGTCCAGTATAATCAATAATAAATATTAACAAAAGAAAGTTGGTGCCATCTTGACTCCATCTTTTATAAATATTTATTTACATTTAGACTTATTTGTCTACAGACGAATTAATTTTAATAATTTTTTCTCCCAACTCAAATCCTATTTAAATCTTTGTAATTTCTTTTTTTCTCTGCATTTATTTTTCTTTTTATCTACCATTACATTAAACAAAAGAAGTTCATAATAAAAACCATTAAAATGGAACCAACCCATAATTTCAAAATTTTACTGGTGTGATTGTTGTTTTTGGTATTAAATTAATACAAGAAAAGAAATCAAATGACGAATGAAATTATTTCAATTTCATGCTGTAGAAAAAATGTTTCAAAGAAACCAAACCAAAAAAAAAAAATAACCCACATCAAAATGATATTTCAAGTAGCAGCACTGCTCGGCGTAAGTACTCGAAATTATGTTTTTTTTTCTATCACTTTCTTAATATGTATGTATGTACATATGTATATCTCTTAGATACTTTTACAATTTACAGCGACAATTAATATTTTTTAAGATTTTAAACTATTATCGAAAATATTCTTTTTGTCTGTTTTGTTTGACGTATAGGAAATTATTGTAACTTTCTTTTGCTGCTTAATTTCGATGGCTGCCTCTAAAAAGTTCTAATAAATTTTATCTTCAATTGTTTTCTTTAGGCAATTGTTCTCTTCATATTTCATAAATTTATTTGAATATGAATTTGAATTTGTATTTCTATTGTCTTGGTTTATTTTTTCTTTTAATTTTTAAGTTCATTTAACTCCATCTTTTGTCGTTGGCTCTTATAATTTAAATGAAATGAAAAACTGAAACAAAGAAAAAAATTAGATGAAAGTTTTTGAATAAGAATAAAGAAAGCAAATACAAAAACAAGAAAAAGTTTTTCCTACAAACTTTTATAAAAGTTTTTTTTTCTATTAATTTTGTCACATCCTTTCTAACAGGCAGGGAGTAAGGGAGTAAGATTTTACAATCGATTGCTTGACTCTGTGGACACTGTTTCCTTAAAATGTTTAATTAAAAGCGGTTTTTACAGACTATTTAACAATCGAGACCCTATGCTCCTTGTAGGAATAACGGGAACTTACATATATATATATATATAAATACAAATATAAATATATATATATATATATATATATATATTTAAAAATCGATTTGAAAAATAGGTGAGCTAGTGAGCCCTGGTGACAATCAGCTGTGCGTATACAAAAAAGTGTACGACCCCATCTTAACGCTTGTTTACGTTTAAATTGGAACAAAGCTTAAAAGCAACTGCCGAAAACTAAATTATGCTTTATTTTGTGATAGAAAATAATATTGTAAAGATATTGTCAATATATGGAGATAGTAAAATATTTTACAAATATTGTTATTTTAGTCAGCTGTTTTGATATTGTATAGTATTTTTGTATTGCTTTACATCCCAGCAAAAAGTTTGCTTACTAGAATGCAAAAAAGTGTATGTACTCTATTTAAGGGGTTATTTTTTGTTTGCAAATATGCAAAAAAAAAATTTTTGCGTAAAATTATTCAAAAGGTAATTGGCAATTTTTTGTAATAAAAATAATTAGAATTTTGTAACAAAATTATAAAACTTGTACCTTTTTTGGGATTGTTAAATAATACAATTTTACAAAGAAAATATGTGAATATGTATATTGAAGAATATGTGAAAATACTTAAATTTTTAAATAAAAATTATAGTAAACCAAAGTTATTTTATTGCTTTCGAAGCTCATTTTTACGATCAATAAATTTGTCTCCAGGCATATTTTATTATTGACTGGAAAGTACTACAATAAGTACTTTCACGTCATGATACAAATAATAAAATAAAAAATTACTTTATTCATTACAGGAAAGTCATTATTATAGGGCATAAAATAACTTGATAAACAAGTACCACTCATTACTTTGTAAGCCATAAAAAGAGTACTACCCATCACAAAATCTTGAAAAATTGTTGCTGGGATGTTGTACCTAATGGCAACCTGTTTCTCAATTTGGCTTGCTATTCAAAATATATTTGAACTGCTTACTTCATATCAGTATAATTTAAGATAGCTTGTCGTTCACTTTTAGAAGACTTCTAAAATCTTCCTCGCAGCTAATTAAAACTCAACCATTTTCAATTGTAAGCAAGTTGCGTCACTTGCTTTTTATTTCACAGCAATTACGAACAGAAAATTCATAAGTTTCGACAAAAATATAAAAAAGCAAAAACATTAATATGAATCAATGTTGAGAAAAATAATTTACTAAGTTACCGAACATGACTGAACAACATCCATTGGATTAAATTGCAAGTCTTAGGGCCAATTTCACCAACTTATTTAAATATCAATTCATATTTAAAAATCATTTTTTCATAAAAAAATTAATAATAATCGACATTTAAATATGAATTGATATTTAAATAGAGTTGGTGAAATTGGACCTTGGGCTGAAGTCTAAACTCCCCAGTAAAAAACACTCCAAAGAAGTTATGAAAATGTAGAGTTTGCGATCTGGAAGTATTGCATTTTTTTCATAAGTCATTGCAAGAATTTCTCTTTCTCGATGCCTAGTCAGTAGGGTGATCAGCTCGGTTCTAAAACACAGTTTTCTCACAATACGGTTGTCAGTTTTTTCAAAATGCTGGTTTTTCGAATGGCGAATAGTTCGATTTTTTTACAATTTTAATTCATCTCGTTTTTGACCTTTTTTACACTTTAAAAACAAGTTAAAATAAATTAAATATAATATTATAATGGGCAGGGAAAGTTTTTTTTGGCACGACGAAAGGCTGGCAAAAAACTCTGATAAATAAAAATTTCTTCTAGGTTGTATTTTATGGCAAGCTGCACCAAAAATTGCTTTTTATATCAATAATTGAAGAAATGGCTAATATGGCAAAAATCAACAAAAAACTTACCATGATAATGAGAAAAGGTTAGTTGATTTGGCGCATTATTAAAATTATATCGTATAGTAACACGGTCTTTGAACATCATATGTTATCAACAAAGTTACGATCGTATCAACTTTTCTGCTAAGTCTATTTTGGTTTAATACTTATGACTTTATTGCAGTAATCTGACGAAAATAGGTACATTGCGTCGATAGTGTGATCTCTAGTTTATACGAAAACTTGATTCGACATACACAATACGGATAGTTGTTGACGCTTTGTCCGATATATATATGTATATATATATATAAAACTTTTATTAACCATTAAAAAAATCTTTTTTTTTTGTTAGATTATTGCTTTAAAACATTTTTTTTTATCATAAAAAGAAAGAGAAAGAGATTAAATTGTATTCAAAAGATATAGTAAACATCAAAAACATAAATTTAATTATACATCTGTTAAATGAATTAAGAATTTATTTATATTAAGAATTTATTCAACTTTTCAGTAAATAATAAATATTTATTTTTTTGAAAAAATTGTTTAATTTTTAACAATGTATGTTCTAAGTAACTTATGGCGTTTTCTTTTCTGGAAAAAGTGTAAAATTTTTTAACTTTTTATTAAAAAAAATACAATTTAGCGTTCGTTTAAAGAAAAAATTTAAGCTCGCAAGACATGATACAATAATTTTTAATAAAATGTATATTTTAGAAAATCATTTTATTGCGAATTTTCATTGAAAAGTGTAATAAGTGTAACATTTTTATCCAGAAAAGAAAATGCCATTAAGTACGTTATTACGAGGATGATCACAGAAAGGCTATTTATTATAAAAAAATCATGCATCGTCAATAAGTTTATTTTGAAGCAGACCAGACAAAAGTCCTTTGTGAATATCGACCACACGTCCGTCCAACCAGAGTTCATTTCACAGTTATTAACAACTGGTCAATTTCGCAAAAAGACAATTTAACGGTTGAAGAGTGAATCTAATGAAATGAAAAGGATACAACAAAATACACGATGATTTCAATCCGCAGGATTAAGTCGCCTTTCAAACAGAAAAAAACTAAATCAAAATCGTTCTAGCCGTTTGGTTTGTACATGGACTCGTACAGATACACAGACACACACTACAAACTTATAGCACGAATTTGGGTTAAAAAAAATATCGGCAAAAACGATAGCGTTATCGATACGCCTATTGCATTGTAAGTCAAGTTAATTAAAATTAAAGAAACTAAATTAGAGTAATTTTTTTTTATATTATTAGATTATTAATATTTAAAATTGTTTAAAACACCATTTTGCAGATATAACGATTTCGAAATCCGTTTGAGACAGAATAGCAGTGGAAATTATTTCTTTTCAGTATACTATGCAAATAAGAAGTGAAAATTAAATTAAAGAATAATTCAATACAAGAACAGTATTTATATTTTTTTGTATTTAATATTTAATAGAGATTTAACCTACACCGATACCGATATATCGGCAAACATGATATCGGTATCGCTGATATACCTACCGGTGTCGGTTACTTCCCTATTAAAAATTTAATATAAATTATAAGAGTTATTATGTTATATTATGTACAAACAAATTTAATTATCTTATTCTTTTTCTTTATTTATTTTTTACCGACTTCAAAAAAAGAAGGAGTAACAATTCGTCTATATTTTTTTTTAGGTCAGTAGGTTCATAACTTGGTGCATTTTAGACCGATTGTAAAAGTTTTTTTGTTGTCTGAGAGGGTATAGCTTCCCATTGGTCCCATTCTAAAAAAAAGTTGGCAGGGACACGCCAACAATTTTTTTTACTTGATTTTACGATCTTTTACTTATTTGATTGCTGCGAAAATAATAAATAAACAAATAAAATAGATCAATATTATTTTTAGCTTTTTAGTGCTTATTTTTGAAGTCGGTTTAATTTTTTTTAAGTTTTATATTGAAATATATTGAAAGTGAAAATGTAAATTTTTTAAAACTAATTCCCTTGCTGATGTCGCAGCCCTCGTATTCTCATTAATTTTTAAGACAACAAAAAAAAGCGTCTATGACATAAAAGACAAATAAATTTATGTACGTGCTACCTCAAAATTCAATTAAAATCATAGGAAATAATGTTTCTGGCGGGATGCCGGTCTACAAACTGTCTGGCTTGACGTTGTGTCTGCCGGTCTGTCTTTCTATCTGGCCGTTACATTGGTCTTATTTCTATTCTGTTATTTGTTACAGTGTCTACTTAAATTAAATAAAATTAGCCTTATTTTCTAAACTTTTTTCTTCGCTTAAGCCCAAACATGTTTTGGCTTTTTCTCCTCATTTTGTATCTGGCTAAAATAAAATTTAAAGCAAAAAAAACATAAATCTGTTCAAAATTTGTCAAATGTCTCTTGATCGGTGTGATAAGTTTGGTGGTGGTGGTATTAAATTGTACTTAAAATTTATTTTCTTTTTCTTTAAAGTTGCTATTATTATTGGAGTTTGTTTTTTTTTTAAGTACATACACACTTTTTTGTAACTAACTCTCAGTTCAGTGACATTTTTCATCTGATTTTTTTAACGTTTTTTTTTGTATCCTACAACAATTTTATTGTGTTCTGCCTCACGAGTATGTGTGTGTTTGGTTGAGTGTGTTTGTGCGTACATGTAGTTTTAGCCAGCGTTTTGTGTGCGTAGTATGATTTTATTGTTGTCATTTTTTATAAGAGTAAAAAATAAAAATGAAAATATATTTAAAATTAAGGCGCGCATGCGTAGGTACACGTTCAAGTAAATATTTTGTTGCTGTTAAGTACAACAACTACTCAAAGTACGAATACTTAAGTACGTGAATATAAATAAACATTCATTTAGTTTAAGATACATAAATTTATAATGTTTTTTTTTTACTCTGTTATACTTTTGACTATGTTTTTTTTTTCTTTAAAAAGGCAGCTGTAGAGATGTGACAAGACGGCACATGTAGGGAATTAAAAGCAGTTCAGTTTTTATTCGTTAATTAATTAAACGGCAATATATAATGCAATTGATAAAAAAATAGTACTGAAAGGGATTATAGGAAGTTATTCCATTCATATTAGTATGCCCCAAAATAAATTTTTTTTTGTATTTTGATGGGTGCTCAAGCATAATATAAAAGCTTATTGGATCAAGTAATTTTGAATTTTTTTCTTCAGTTTTTTCGGAAGAGGTTTTGTGTGACCTGCACAAGTTGAATTTTTGCCAAAACTCAGGTTTGCCGCCCGGTTTTTTCCCTCAAAACTTTAACTATTACCACAATTTTCTTCACTTTTAAGGAAATAGCTTAAAAAAATGTCCAAGCTTTATTTTTGTGTGCAAAAACTAATAAGTTTCGTCACTTAGGTAGCCTACATTAAAATTTTTCGTAATTTTTCTCTAAATTTTGTAAATAATGCTTTACAACTTTTAAAATTTTTTACAAAAATTAAAAAAAAACTAATGATGTAGTTTGAAAGGTCAATTAATTCTAAATAATTAAGGAACAATTTTTTAATTTGCTCTTTTCGTTCCTGAGTTATACCCGTTTTTAAAGTATAACGGAGTCATCTTCAAGCTCTCTGAAATACACGACGACTTCACTTATAGACACTAGTGAAAGAGACTGTGAGGCAATCATTTAAATTTTGTTTTGGATTTATGAATTTATTTATATATTTTTTTAACTGAATATGAATATCTAGTAATGGACGAATGTTTGGGAATTAGAACACACATCACTTAGACATACATACAGTTTAGGAATAAGCTCTGCATAAAACCATAACTTTTGGAATTTCAGACGAACATAAATTAAGACGCAAAGCGTTGTCTGGCTGTCAAATTTGCTCATGACCATACAAAATGTATGAGACCAACCGAAATAACGCGGCGTCAACGCTTTGTAATTGGAAAATCCAAGTTTGACAGTGCGTTAAAAAGTGAAGTTGGCTGCAAAAGTACTGTTGTTTTTGTTAAGTAATGTAACTTTAGCTACTTTCAGGTCAATTTAGGGTTTTTATTTTTTTAAGTCTTATTAGAGTGCTTCAATAATTAAAGTGAGTGAGCATCACTGTTTCTGGCGCAACGTTGACGCTTTAATTTAGGTTACTCATTTCAAAGTAAAAGTTAAGCGCTAAGTTACGTTACACTTTGCGTCGTAACTCAGGTTGGGCTACGTACTGCGCTAGTCTAACAAATGAATTTAATACAATGAATTAAATTTAGCTTTTTTTAAATAAAAACTTTTTAAACTATTTAATTTGTTTTTTTAACTCATTTTACGTTATTTGGGGGGGATGGTTCTAAGTTTTTTAGGATTTATTACCGTGGGGAGGGGGTAAAAATAGGGCAAAACAGCGTTGCATATTATGTGGACGGCCCCTAATGCATATATTGTATCTTATATTCTTGAACTGAACCTTAGTTCTAAGTATTTTACTGCAGAAATTTTAAAACTCTTAACACTACGATTATTAGCTTAACCTATGTATATAAGGAAATCTATCAACATAATTTTCACCAACTTCAAAATGTATAATCAACTTGAAACACATCAGATTCCGATGGCAATACAATCTGATAGACATACATAAATATGTATATAATATACCACTCCCATACTAAGTAAATATCTGTTATATTGAAAGTTTTGGCTGCATTGAATGCATGTCAAAAAATTCGTGAAAATTAATCTATATTTCTATATCTATACCACACTTTTTAATTAATATTATAAAACAAAAAAGTTTGTATGTTCCTATGCTTGTATTTTTCTATGTTTATACATTTGTAGGAGGTAATCTCCGGAACTGTAATCTGTTCTCGATTTAATCTGTTTCCAGTCTGTCTGATCACTCGACACAGGAAGAATTGCTGCCTCTTCGAAAATATCTATCCAATTTTGATGAAATTGGAATCATAGATAAATCAGCGTAAAAAACCATACAGAGTAAAGAGAATAAATTAATTGAGGATAAGACAACATTTGCCGGTCTCTGCTAGTAGTATTATAAAGAGTAAGAGTTTGTCTGTTTATAAGAGGTAGTACGCAGAACCACTGACCTTCCAACGGCCATATGCGCTCTGAATTGACGTAAGTGGTTCTTCGGATTATCAACCACACTTTCACTAACAAATGCACGATACTTTCGGCAGTGCGCAAATTGTGATAAAGCACAGGCCTGACCACATCTGTAACGCTTTCAGTCTCTTCAAATTTCTTTTTACTCCTGTCTATTAATTTCACAGTAGGTCTATTATGATGACCATAATCACCCTGTAACGTTCGAAAGGTTGCCACTTTTACGACGACGTTACGCGACATTTTTAAATAGTGTGCATTGTCAACTTTTTGTACTACGTTGTTATGAAACACTTTACCTAGTTTGGAAACAAAGCAACAAACGTTCTGGAAGTCAGCCAATGTTATGCAAAATATGTCAGGAAAATTAAATAAAAAGGAAATTCAAAATGTAGCCAAAACCAAAATATAAGAGGGTGAACAAATTTTCATAGAATTTGAAAAAATATGTGCCCTTAATTATGAAAGTGGTCTAAGTCATATAATATTTCTTTTTTGAGATATTCAGTAAATTACATGTGAACAATCAAAATATATTTTCATTTTGTGCAATATTTTAGTTTAGAGCTTTTCTAGTCCCTTTTAATATGAAAATATATAAAATTTATTAAATATTCATTCATTCATTTAATATTTCGAAGCAAAAATGCACATGACTTAGACCACTTTCATAATAAAGGGCACATATGTATATTGTTCTTAAAAATTTTTAAAATTCGTTCCCTAAAATAGTGCAATCAATAAAATATAAATTTAACATTACTTTTAAATTTAAAAGCTTGTTTTTCCAATTTTCTGCGCAGTTAGTTAAAGCGTATTTTAGATTCGGCTCTGCCGTATTTCGTTTTTGAATTAAATTTCTTCATTTAAGAAAAATATGTATATAGTTTGTGACTATTTTCAAATAAACATACATACATATTTTTTATATTATTTGTTGAATAATTACTCTTTTCAAGTGTAAGTTTGTTTAAAGAGGAACAAAGAAACCTTAAAAACAAAATTTCAACAGCAATTACTTAAGATGTATTTGATTTCTGAAAAATATATGTATATATGTATAAAAATTTATACAAAAAAAAAATAAGAAACTAAAATACGATCCATAAACTAAAATAAATAATTCGTCAAATGAGCGTTTAAGAACAACAAACACTCAAACTCATTATAATTTTTTTTATTTTATATTTTTTTTACTTAATCATTCGTTCAATTTCTTATTTTAATGTTGTGGGTCATAAAGAACATTATATTCATACGTTTTTTCCTCAACTTTTGTAAAGTAATATTAACGACTTCTTATGAATTGAAATTATGAAATGAAAACATGAGCTGAAATAAGAAGGAATGAATTAATTGAGTGCGGTTCGATGACATTTCGTTTTTATTATGTTTTTGGTTTTAAAGCGTTTATTTTTTCTTCTTCTTGTTCTTCTCTGTGTTGCAGCATGATTTTTATAAAATACATAATATTTTTGTGATATTATCAACAAGAGCTTTAAGTAAAAAGCAAAGTGAAATTTTAAAAATTAGAAATCAAATACATGTTGCATATGAAATTTTAAGTTTGTGGTTTTCGGTTAAAACGCATATTTCTATTTTTTTTAATATATCCTTGTTGATAACACGAGTGTTTATGGGACTTATCGCAGTTCACATTGCAGTATTCTATTACATACATAAATATAAATTTTTATTTCCACAGTTATTTAAATTTTAATTAAAAATTTTTCATTCGACGAATCAGTTTCTATTTATTGCGCTTGCTTTTTTAGTAAAGACATGGAAGCTTAAGGCCTGGTTTACATCTGTGTGCCAAATGCCACACAAGCATAAAAAATGCGTAACCAACTAATTACTAATGAAAAACTATTTAATTCAGACATGTATTTATTAAGTTAGGCAAAAAAAAGTTAAAGTTTCATACATAATTAATAGACAATTTTATAGAATCCAAAATGATTCCAAACTGTTTAAATCAATAAATATATATTTGAATTAAACAGTTTTTCATTAGTAATTAGTTGGTTACATTTTTTTTTGGCAAATTACACACAAGAAAGGCCAGATGTAAACTCAGCCTAGGTTGGCAATAATGCTTGATATCAATGCCACTTTGACAGCTGTAACCAGTGATACCAACTTTTTTGGCTTTAAAAGCACATCAAAATTTCAAAAAAGCACTGAAAAGCGTAATTAATTTAATTCTCATATTTTATTGTTGTTTTCAATATAAATTTTCAGTCGAAAGTTTTCTTTTGTATTTGTGAAACAGGCCATTAATAGTTTCTAAGCCATTCTCTATTTAATCAAATATATTAGTCGAAAAAGGTATGCTTCACACTGAAAAAATAAATAAACTAAGTTTTTATTTAAGTTAATTTAAGAAATAAAAAAATTTCTTAATAGCACTACTTAGTGCATTTTCCAAGTTTGGCACTAACGCTCAAAATTTTGAGTTTTTGTTCTTCAAAAAGCACCACAAATAGTGCTAAAAGCACCAAGTTGGCATCGCTGGCTGTAACTCTTGCGATTTCATTATGACACAAATCCATAAAATCATATGGCGCATTTCGTTTTTAAACATAATTTTTTAATGCGCATGACATTATCAAAGACTATAATTGCTTGTATGTTGTGGAAACTGTATGAGATATAAAGTGCATACATATATAAATAAGTGTTTGCACATTAAAAAGGCAAAAACTTATGCTGAGCACACATTTGGCATTTCTTCTGTTGTCATTTCCAAAATGTGCACAATGTCACAACAAAAAATATAGGAAATGACAAACGTTGTCACTAGTCGGCACTATTGCGATGCCACAAAATGTTGGTAAGCATTTGAAAAATATTGGTCTCTTTTAGATTTCGTAAGATAGTGAATCTCAAATGGGTTCGGTAAATGTCGAAATTTTTAGACAATTTAATTTTTTCAAAACTCTTTCTTTCCTTTTCATACCCTTTACCAAAAATGGAAAAGGGTATATAGGTTTGTCATTCCGTGTGTAATTTCGACAATATGATTTTGCCACCCATAAAGTATAAATATTCTGGGTCCTTATGAATAGTGCAGACGAATAAGCGATGTCCATCTGTCCATCCGTAAGTCCGTCTGATGTAAGTGAAATCGGTTTTACAAAGCTGCCAGAAAAGCTAGACTTCGCTCTTAGACTGTTGTATCAGAAATGTTCCAAATTAGATTGGTATTGAATATCAGCAAAATTGAGCAAACGGTTTCAGAGCTGGAAAACTTAAACTTTATTTGGCCATATAAAATTAACTAGCTAAAACAAATTTTTATTTTTTGTTCAATAATCTTATTTTATATTTCAATACGAATAAAACTGGTATTAAATATATAAAAAAATTTAAAAATTATAAAAACGGTTCCACAGTTGGAAAACTTTAACTTTTTTTGTTATATAAAAGTAACCTACTAAAACTATTTTTTTTCTATATAAATTAAGCATATCCTATATTCACAAAAGAAATAAATTGGTGTAAGAAATCAGAAAAATCTAAAAGAATGATTGCAGGGTTGGGAAACTTACACTTTTTGTGATATATAAAAATAAATAGGTATAATTAATTTTTTTTCTTTCTTTTCTTTATAAATATATTTTATATTTTGTAAAGAAAAGTTTGGCATAGAAATGTGAAAAAATAAAACCACACCTCCAGAGCTGGAAAACTTAAACTATTTTTTGATATTAAAATAACTAAATAAAAGTAATATTTTCCTTATTTCTTTTTTTCTTTTTTCGCTAAACATATTTTATACATTTTTTAAGGAACTAGATAGGTATAAGGAGTCAAAAAAATATAAAAGCATGATTCCAGAGTTAGAATATTTATTTTTTTTTATATAAAAGTAACTAGGTCAATTATTTTTTTTTTTTTGCTTAAAAATTAAATGTAGTTTATGTCTTAGAAAGAAACAGTTTGGAATAAGAAATTAGAAAAATAAAAATCATTGCTCCAGACCTGGAAAATTTTCTGGTATATAAAACTAATTAAATCAAGCTAGATGTTTATTTGGTAATTTAATATATTTTTGAAAGAAATAAATTTTGGTTTAAGGGACGGAAATTGAAAAAAACAATTTTTTGGTAAAATAAACCAAAAACTATTTTTGTAAGTTAAACATATTTCATGTTATTGGATGTTATTTACTCACAAATTTTTTAGCTATGTTCAATTCGTATATGGATATCTCACTTAAGTATAAATGAAGGTTTGTGCCATGTTCCTTATTATGCTCTCAGCACAGTTTTGTTTCAAATCGATGGTCTTCCGTTTACAGCTTGCAACGAGTTCTTGTCGTAAATATAGAATAATTTAAAGGAAATGTTCCTTTTCGTTTTCTGAAAACGTTCCTTCCTGCTGAAGAAAATTTAAAAGATTCTTTAGGAGTATGGATGGAATAGGATGTTTCAATTGAGACACTAAACAGTTTTGCAAAATCAAAGATTATTAAATACGAGACAATATAAATCAACTTAGGTTACTTGCTAAGGAGGTACAATACTAAGACTAATTTAGGGTTATTAAATAGTAGCACGGGTTTTGAACATCTCGAGAACGAGTAAACAAGCCTCAATTTTTGGTATCGTATCGACGTGGCGACGATGTTGATAACTGGAATAAGGGTGAATGTAACTTATTTCTTATATAGAGAGTAGAATGAAAAATTCAACTATTGATAATATCGAAAATTTAAAACAACTATAACAAAAAATTTATAAATTTGTTCACAAATCAAATATATATGTATATACTTATGCATGGATCTGTATATAGTACTACATACTTACTTCGGTAAAGGGTATATAAGATTATTGTCCTCTTACTTGTTTTAATTTTAAACTAATAAGCCGATCAAGTTCAAAATGTAATCAGCTCTTAACCTCACTACGACCCAACTGCGAAAAATAAGTTTTTTATACCCTTCACCAAAAATGGTCAAGAAGATATAAAAGTTTGTCAATCCGTATGTAATTTCAACAGTATTCATATGCTACCCATGAAGTATATACATATATTCTGAGTCCTTATACATAGAGAAGATGAATAAGCGATGTCAGTCTGTCCAACTATCTGTCTGTCACAAGCTCTTTTCTCGAGAACGATAAGAGCAACGGAACTGAATATTTTACAGAATATGTAAAGCTTTGACTGCTACAACAAAAAATAAATGACAGTTAAAAATTAAAGGGTGTTCTTACGCGTGCGACGAAACATATTGAAATCCTAATGCAAAAAGGAAAACCTGATTTTGAGTTATTGGTATCTCCATAATCTGCATATTTGAAAGTATCCCAGGTATCAATTAATTTGTGTAATTTTTTTAGGAAGTTATAGCCCTATAATTTGCAACTTTTCTTTCTTAGATTTCTCATTTGGAATTTAGCTAATTTAGATTATACTTTTGTATATTTTAACTTAATGTATTACTTATAGTGTGTAGAACGATGTTTGTTTATAAGAAATAAAGCTTAAAAGAGAATTTCCCAATTTAACTGTAAAAGAAACAAATTTCTGAAAATCGACTTGAACGTCTAAAAGTGTTCTCCGGCAAAACAGTAAAATATGACTTAAGCACTTTTTTCTTATTGCCACAGATTTATAGACACTTGAAATTTTCAAAGTCAGAGTATTTCTATGCAGACTACACCAATTAACACTGAAATTTAAAAAATTATTATCAAAAATCATATTCTATTAGTTAATGTAATTCTGATTATGTAATTTTGAGAACTTGGAAACCCTAAGAAATTGAAATGACAAAAAATAAAAAAATTAAATTGAAAACGCAGAAGCTCCAAAGCTAAGAAAAAGCACCAAAACTATAAAATATCGTCGAAAACCGAAAAAAAGTTTTTTAGTTAATAAAGTTTTAAAAAAATTTCTACATCAGGTAAGATATTTGGTTGAATATACTAAAGTTCATATCGTCACCTTAAATGCAAACGGACGTAACTTAATTTTTATATTTTTTACAGGAGAAACAAAAAACGTTTCAAAAACAATAATAACAGTGTTCGTAAACTTTTTTTCGCAGTTTACTTAAAGTACTTATGTATATGTTTTTAACGATTTACTTGCTTTTTATATAGTATACTTAAGCTTTTATGTTAGTTACGTTCTTTGCAATAAAAAATTGATGCATTCGTAATTACGTCAGTTTGAATTTCCTTAATAAAGTCGTCATTCTTGATCGCAGAGGTCAAAATTTTTGCGTGAACATGTAGTTTGATAAAATGAAGCATAATCAAATAAAACTTGATTTCGAATTTTTGTGTAGTTACGTCCGTCTGCATTTGAGGTGAAGATATAGTATTGCATGCGTAGTGTCCGTACGGTACCCTTCATGTGTGAGTCAAAGTCGCACTTTATTTATTTAGTTTTCTTCAAGAATTGTTTGGCTGAAAACTACTAGTGAGTTTCTTATGGAAAAGCGAATTGCAAGTAGACGTTGTCTAACCAAAAAAAAAATTAAAATTGTTCATGTTTATACATTATGATCGTCGGTGTTGTGTATCAGAATCATCGGCGAAATAAAATAAACAATGAAATGGCTACTAAATACAGCCTCGAAAACTTAAATTCGCCTCATTGACGCCAGAGGCGCTACAACATTGTATTATAATAAACGTTAAAAAAAATCTGAGTTATAAAAGAAAAAGCCTTCTCTCTCTATCCTTTTTTCTAAAGAAGGTAACATCTCATAGTAAATTGATGTTTTTTATAGAGTGACACAAGTTTAAATCATAATAAAACAAGGAAATATATTTTTATTATCAATGAAACGAGCTTTTTTGGAAAGAAAAGTTTATAAAATTAATGCTTAAATATTATTTCTGCCATGTGGCTGCTACGGCTGGCGCGTATAAGGCGCAATCTGGAACACCCATTTTCAACAACCTTTCACAGCATTTGCGGCCGTATATCCCGATAATTCTTCGAATGTTGATTTCCAGGTGTTCAATTACTAGTAGTTTATTGACATAGACTACTGACTTAACATAACTCCAAAGAAAATAATCAAATGGGGTTAAATCACACGATCTTGGTGGACAATTAATTGGGCCATTAAGTGAAATTATTTTTTCCTCAAAAGTTTCTTTGAGTAAGTCATTGTAGCGTCCGCTGTGTGGTATGTGGCTACCTCCTGTTTGAAAAAAAATATCAGCAAGACTTATGCCACGTAATTGAGGTACGAAAAAATTTAGAATCATGTTCCTATATTGTTCACCATTGACAGTAACACTCTGACCATCATCGTTTTTGAAGGCATATGGGCCCATGACTCAGTAAGCCCATAAAGCGCACCGAACAGTATTTTTCTGTGGATGCAATGGTGTTTCGATAAAAGCTGTTGGATTCTCCTAATTCCAAATGCGATAATTCTCCTTATTTACGTACACATTCAAGCAGAAATGAGCTTCATCGGAAAATAAAGTTTTGAATGGAAATTCATAATCAATATCAATTGGTGCTTGGGCCCATTCGCCGAATCGTTCTGGTGTAAGTGGATTTACAATTAAATTTTAAAGTAAACTAAACAAAAAGTAACTATCAGCTGGTGCCGAGATTGGGTGCCGAATCAAATTAGTGATGTCAACTTAAAATTTTGATACTCCAAAAAAAAAAACAGGTTACATTGAAAACTAGGCATTCATTGCATGTGTGTTACTTCTCTGACTCAACGTCAGATTGATATTTCTGGATATTTTTTTTTTAAATTTCTTATTTCATTAAGAAAAATTAATTGCTTATCTGAGTCGCAACAATAATTTGCACTAAAAACTAAATAACAAATCCAGAGTGTTTAGATTAAGCAGGCAAAACTTGGATTAATTGAAATTACAACAACAATGTACATTAATTGTAAACTTGACCCTTTAAAGTGACTATAAGATATTGTTTTATATAAAACATGAAATAACTTTGGACACCACGGCAGGGTTAGAGTCCTCCCACATAGCCTTTGATGGAAAGGTTATATTGAAGTAGGTATAAGTATTTTCGTTACATCTTTTCTTTTAGTGCACTGGCCATATTGTTTTAATGTGCAGCTCAAACATATAAGATTTAACTAATGCCTTAAAAGGTGTTTAAACTGAGATATTATAAAACCATAAATGAAGTTATAAAAAGTTTGTTTAACAATAATTCTTGTTCATATCTTACAAAAATAAAAAAGAAAAAATAATATAGTTACTAAGTAAATAAATCTCAATTTGTACGAGTACCTTTGAAAAAATAGAATGTTGTTGCTTCCTAGCCCAAGAGTTCTTAAGAGGAAATTAATATTTATTTAGGTGTGCGCATGTTTTACAGTTCTTTTGTTGTTGTTGCTGTCGTTTTCATTAATAGAAAAATAATGTAAAAATTTATTAATAAAAACTCTTATCAGAATAAAAAAGTTTTTAAATAAATAAAATTTTATATCCCTTTGCTGGTAATGGAATAATCAGAGGCACCCACTTAAACATTCTATTAGTTCAAATAATTAAATTTGAAATTCAATAACAAAAACAACAACTACAGCAAATCAAATAATTAGTTTAACAATTTGGGTAATTAGTTTGATAAGGAAAGAAAAAAAAATTATGTATTTTTGTATGTACGTACACTTTTTAAGCCAACTACAGTGTATTGCAGAGATAAAGAAAACTGGTGGTCTTTTCTCTTTAAATCGGTCTGTATTTTTTGTGCTCTGAATAATAAAATTATATTAAATCATAAATAACACAAGGTTTTAAGATTTAATTAAAAACGTATTGAAATTGGATATTATTTTTATGCCATAAAAAGTGAAGCTACAGTACAACAACTGTTTGTTTGGTCTATGATAAAAGCAAAAAAAAAAGTATAAAAAAATAACGAACATTTTTAAACAAATAACAAATATTTAGCTGTAATTGCTTCTAAATTGTATAAATATTTTGTTAAATACAGAGGGAAGGAAATAAACATATTATAGTGGCCTTTGTTAAATTGTAAAAAACGAAGATAAAGAATTTAAATTTGTTGAAAATAAACAAAGACTATTTAAGACTGTTTAAAATTAAAGTGGGTTAATTTGTACGGTTCGCTGAGCTTTGGGTTGAACAACGACTAAAAGACAAGAGCAGAGAAGAGAGCTAGATAGTCTGTTTTCAGAAAAAGATAACGTTAAACACAAATTTGTGCTAAGAAAAAAAGCCAGTCTCTTAACCTTTCAACGGACAACCAAAATGTGTGTGTTGTAAGCGCAACAGCTACACAGCTGCCTCGCATGTCTATGGTATGGCGTAAATCTGAGACGAGTTCCCCAGAATGACAGCCAATGAGCATTTATAAAAGAGCAAAATATTGTTGTTCTACACATTATCTACGAAGGTGGTCCAATAAGTCACTGAATTCTTGAATTTTCCACCTCTTCACAGATATGGCAATACTGCTTATGTCAACTGGCAATTGTCAGTTGACTCCTGTCAGAATTTTAACAAAGTTCGTCATTTAGTTTTCGTTTTATAAGCATTGATATCACACCACCGCAATATATGGAAAGAAAATGAAAAAAATAGAATTGTGTTATTTAATTTTTGGCGGTAAAAATATAACTGAAGCCAAGTATAAAATTAACATATACTATGACGTCTCTTCGCCATCAATTTCAATTGCAAAAAAAGTGCTTTACTGAATTTGGTTGTAGTCGTACAAGCACGAAAGATGTCGAAGCTTCTGTATGCCCAGTTGAGGTCTGTGCACCCGAAACAATTGAAAACTTCACGATATAGTGTTGGCCAATCGTAGATAGAAAATTAAAAAAGTTTTTGAGGTCATAGGCATCTCACACTGCACAGTAGTTTCATTTTTGAATTATCACTTGGGTATGAGAAAGCTTTCCGCAAGACCGATGATGCGTTTTCTCACAATTGACCACAAAAGCAAAGTCACAACTTCACAGGAGTCTTTGGCGTTGTTCAACCGAAATATAGAAGAACTTTTGTACCGTTTTGTTTTCGCGGAGGAAATTTGTATTGATGCCCACCAAATAGCAGTCAAAACACTGGGTTTCTTGTGGTGAGTCTGCTTTCTGCACACTGCTGCAATTGCTTCCTCGTCCGCTGCGTCATTCACTAAACCGAGTGAATATTTCTTATTACCAAAACTGCAGAAATGGTTCGGTGGAAAAAGATTTGGTTTTTAAACAATTGGAGAAACGATGGGCAAAGTGTATAGATTTCAAAGAAGACTACGTTCAAAAATAAAATAATTGTTATACTCGAAAAATTCATTGAAAAATAAAATAAAATTAAATTCATTGAAAAATAAAATAATTGTTATACTCGAAAAATTCATTGAAAAACTCACGGACTTATTAACCCACCCTCGTATTTTATTAGTTGTATGTTGTGAAAAAGTTGTAGGTTATCTATATACATATATAAAAATTAATCCCTTTTCTTAATCATGGCATAACGCGTGAATGTTTGGACCGATACCACCATTCCTTTTCTATTTTGTTTGTTATGGTCTGGAGAATAGGATTATGCAAGAAAATTTAGGAAAGTTGCGCGGAATAGGATAAAACGGGAAAATTAATGTTGTTGGTATTTGTTCTGTTTTTGATAAGATTGGTATAGATAAATACAGTTTAATTTTTACTCAGTTTATAAAAAAATTATTATTTCCAACTTATACAGGATGTCTCAAGAGCAAGCCCTATCTCAAACAATGATAACTAATTACTTAAATACAAATTTTACCACGTGATTTATCATTTCGTGGTGGATATGTTCTTTTGCAAGCGCCAATTAAGTTGGTTTATTAAAAAAAACCTAAATTTCATGGAGGCCAATTTATATAAATTTTTTTGGAAAATATTGTTTTGCTTAACGAGAAGCAATAAAAATTAATTTTAATTTTATTCTCTCCTAATAAATTTTCACAATGAACATGAAATTTGATTTCCTCTGTTAGAAAGGGCAAACATTTTTGAATTTCATTTTAGAAAAGAAAACGCCAAAAACTTAAAACGAAAAGATCATTAACGAAAGTCATTTCACTTGCCGTTAAAACTTAAATAGAATTAAAAATAATTTAATGTATTTGTCACAGGAAATTCAGATATATGGTTGACTTACTTTATGTTGAGGTCATGTGTGTTTCATGTTAATTTAACATGATGTATAGTAATTGTCCAAAAAAAATTTCCTTTCGAAATAACTTTAATTTACGTTGAACTAACATTTAAGTACTGTTAAAATCAAAATGAAGGATCATGTTGAATCAAAGTTATTTCAAGTTAGATCAACATGAATTTAATTTAATGTAGTAATTGTATTTTATTAATTACTTAACTTACATGTGGTGGACAAAGACATCATAAAAATTTTTATACATAAATAAAATTGTGCTTCACCGGCCAAGATTTGAACTCGGAACTCATCGCGTGGTAGTCAACGTGCTTACCCCTGCAGCCACAACTACTTTAAATATTCTTAAGATACACACTAAATATGTACCATCTTGAATAAAATTATAATTTAACATTATTTCATATCATTTATGTGAAAAGTTTTAGTTTAAGTTAGAAAATAAGAACAAAATGCTTTGGCTTGAAAACTTTTAATTAAAAAACATATAAAAAAATTTAACTTGACTCCAGAATTCGAACCTGCGATCCTCCGAATGCAAGACTAACACACTCTCTACCAACCAGCAGCAGTTTGTTGGCTGTTTACACACAAAAAACAACAACAATACAAAATCAAGAACAACAACTAAGCACAAAGTGTATTGCAGGTATGAACAAAGCAAATAACCACCAACACACTCAAAATACATAGTAAATTTAATGTGATTTTAATGAATTTGAATTAACCTTTTTGCATGTTGATTTTACATTGGTATTTTTTTCTGTGTGTGATTACGATTTTAATATATATTAAGTTTTCTCTAGCTCTAGTTTTAAAGATAAACATTTAGCATTTGGCTAATTTACACCACTTTTTGTATTATTCGCTTAATATTTCAGTAATGGTCTCAAAAACTTTCATCTATCTCTTCCTTCACAACCTGTCTTCTCTATCACTATCATTTTCCTAAAAGAAATATTAGTAGACATTCATTGCCTGAGTGTAATTTTTCTTTATATAAAAAATACCTTACGAAACTTGGCGCTACACGACCATATCTTGAAGACCGATAAATTATTACACAAAAATGGTTAATGCGACATTTAACGAAAAAAAATTTCGTTGTACTTCTTTTGTAAAATAAATGAAATTTTCGTACATAATATGAAATAAATTTTAAGCAAGATCTTTTTTTTCAGTGTAAAACACAAGTCTTCAAATACCAAAAATTGGGGAATTCAAACAATAGTTTTAAGTGTTTTAGTGCTATACACTTACACGCACGGCTTATTTGCAAATAAAATTTTATATTGTTGCCACATAATTGTTTTATTGCATCTGACTAATTCAGAAATCTATTCACGATTAACTATTTGCAAGTAAAATGGTTGACGTTACCACATTTACAAATATTTGCTAATAAAAAAGTAATAAATCGATAAATATTGCACAAAAAAAACATTGAATGCTGAAAATAATGACAATAAAAATAAATAATTATTTGTTACTTTATACATTTACACAATTATTTTGTAAACAAATTCTGGTTTTAAACTCGCCAGTTTTAATTGCTTATCTTATACTTATCTTTTTCTTTCTCATTATAAAATCAAAACTGGAGCAAGAAAAACTGCGAAGTCTAAAACCAGAGATAAATAACTTTTCTATAGAAGTTCTACCAAGTTTTTGTACATCTGCTATGCCATATTGACAGTTAGTCGCGTGCGCGTATAAACGTAGTATGTCATAATGTTTTAAAGTTTGTGTTTGAAAGCAAAAACAAACGTAAATACAATTATATTAAAATAACTTAGGACATTGGGACACTTGAGCCTACCATTTGGTCCTTAATAATTTAAGTAAGCCATAGCTCGACAGGTAAAGCGCTTGGATTGAAATATAAAGAATGTGGGACAGAGTTTTCTCTTAAATTTTTGTTGACACAAAACTTTTGTATATTTGAGGCAACAATGTCGTAGTGCGAGGTAACAAAATATTTCATAAAATATATGAAATTTTCGTATACATTTTACATGGATATCTTTCAGTGTATTAATTCGATAAGCTTTGAATGTTAATACAAAAACATTTTATCAAGTATGACAGAGAATTATGTGCAACGTACATTCCTTGAACAATTTTACCTCTTAGGTTTTTAAAGGGTTAATTTGCGTTTATACTTAAATATGTAATTAGTTTATTTTGGTAATACTATTTAAACTTGGCGGCATTGTTTTAATTAAAACAAATATTGTTGTATGTACATGTTTGTTGTTATAACAATGTGTGTGTGTCTGTGTGTTGTTTTATTATTATTTTTTCTATTAAAGTCATGCGGAGTAATTTGCTTTTTTCGCTTGTTTAATAATTTGTTTGATTAATTTTTAATAACATTAATTGATAAATAAGACAAACAAATATATTTTAAAGATAACTTTTAAATAAATAATTTAATAATAATGATAATATTTTAACTACTTGTAGGTACATACGAGTATTTTATAAAACAAATTTATTTAGTTTTTATTTTCGTTTACGACTGCAAAAACAGCTGAAATAAATGACTAATTAAAGTCATGAGGTTTAAGCCAAAAAGTGTTTTTAATCAGCTAATATTTTAATTAGTAAATTATTTATTTGTTTAGTGATTTTGAGGAAACTAAGTAGAGCAGTAATTTGTTTTTAAGCCTTAGAAATTTAATTGGCTACAAAGTGCGACATGCATAAATGACTGGAAGTAATAAATCTTGTTTAAAAATATGTACACACACATTTGTAAATATCCATCTAGAACCCAAAGAATTTATAAAAACACCTACTAGTGATTTCTTGACTGCTGGTATTTGCATAATTTACAGCAGTTTTTAACAATTTTGTGGGTCAAAGAGTTGGTACGCTATCCGCGGCATTAAATTTATATGTATTAATGAAACAAGTTTAGAATTTTTGTAATTAAGAGGACACTCAATTAATTTTATATTTCAAGAGAAACTTAAAGAAACAATATAATACATATTTAAATGTATATATCTTATATAATATATATATATATACATATAGCTCATTTACTTCAATAGTGGCATAACTCAAAAAATTGGTTTTTTGAGTTAGTAATGCAGAAAGATTCGGCATTTTGTATTTTATCTTGTGTACAAATTTCATACAAATAGCTTGTATCATGACCTCCTGAGACAAGATTTTTTTCATTTCTCCATTGAATTGTATGCAAATTGAAAGCTGAATCAGCGATATGTATATATCTTTTTAAAAAGGAATATCCCTGAGAAAAAAATATTTTCTTTCTCTAAACCATTACGTTCAATATAAAATTACTTAAAACAGGCATTTATCCAAAAAAATACATTTTCAAAAATAGCTTGAACTAAAGTACCTTTAAAAAACGCGTCTCCTAAAACAAGTACCTTTTGAAAATGTCTTTTTTTAAAAAGAGTTCCTTGCGTAGTAAATACGTTTCGAAAACATGAGCTTTTTAAAAGTGCTTTTGGAAAAATGTACCATTCGAAAATAGCACATTGTAAAAAAATACTTTTCGAAAGAAGTACTTTCCGATCAAAATATGGTTGGAAAAAAGTATGTGCCTTAAAAATAGGTTTAAAAAAGGTACCCCTCTTAAAATACCCTTTAAAAATTTACTTTTTTTAAGAAAGCACCTTTTGAAAAAATTAACTTTCATAAGGGGTATCTTTAAATAATTGCTTTTTTAACAAATAAATTTTGAAAACAGCATACTTAAAAATGCAATTTTCAACAAAACTTCTTTTGATAAAGTACCATAAAGCTTTCCTTTTTGTTAAAAAAAGACCAATTAAGCAGCATAGTTTGAAAAAAATTGCATTTGGTGGATTCAAACTGTACTCACAAAGTTGATATTGTCATTATATTTTAAAATTTTTGTTTAAAAAAAACAACAAAACCACAAACAATTATATTAAAATAATTTGAAACATTATGACAATATGATCTTTATGACTACCGTTTGAATTTCCCAATTATCTTAAATTCCGGAATACCTATCCAAATTAACTTTTACTTCCTTTTCTTTGAATCTGCAAAAAATGTTTACCTTCATTAAGGAATATTTGCCTTTTGGCTGGGATGTGTTTTGCAGGATATGGCTATTTATTCGGACAAAAAAATATACATATAATACTCAGTATATTTACATGTCATCATTAGCCACCGCATACATACATTTAAGTTTATAAAATGGAATAAAAAATATGTGATGTGTGTGTTTCTGTTTAAAAACATCAAAACATGCCTGTGTATAAATAAAATATCCCTGTATACATGTGTAGCTGATTAATAGTCAGAGTATAAATCATGAGTATGTTTGTAGCTCGTGCAGTCTATAAATTTTAATTAAAGTTGCTTGTGGTACGTAATTTAAAAAAAGTTTATAAAGAATCAGTTAGCCGACTGCAATGTAAGGTAACTGCAACAGTAGGAAAGAGCTGATCGATATTGTTATGTGAAAAGTAATGTAAATGGTTATAGAGATGTAATGTAACGTAACCTCCTTTTTCATATAAAAATATCGATCAGCTGTTTCCTACGTTGCAGTTGCATAACATTGCCGTCGGCTAACTGAACCTTAAATATAGATGTTGGATGTTAATAAGTATAACTTTATTCGGTTTCAAATTAATGATTGTGTTTGCATATAAGCATGTATTTTATTTTTAGCTGTACGCATTCATAGTTGTTTGACGGTAAAAAAAAACTTTCGTAAAAATCCGTTTTGCTGTTAGGTTCTTTCACACATAGTCCGGGAAATCACCAACTGGTCTTCCGCAAAGTAAAGTAAATTTCCGCTATACTGAGTTCCAAAGCAAAGGTAATGTAGTTATTCATTTAATTTTAAATGATGAAACTATTGTCCACATTCAAGCCGAGACTTTTTAAATGAAATTATTGAATTACATAACGATGACTAATTTTTTTCATGTTAACAAGTTCACCGAGATCGTTTATTTTTGATGGCACAAAAAACTAAACGACTTGGCAACTTGAAACTTAAAACACACATTTTATTAGGTTTTCACTTTTCATGAAAGCAATTGTTTTCGAAATACTGTCGACTTCTATTTATACGTCAAGTCGGCTAGTTTTGTGAAAAGAAGCCTATTCTGTATTTCGAAACGATAGGTAAATACTTTCGAATTTGTGTGTTTTTAACATTACAATTCATAAGCGTTTGCCTTCATTTCGAATTACAAAGTAGACCGCAGTTCACGCGTCGCACAAGTTCTAAGTAGACAATGGTTAAGTTTGAGATGTTGCTGAGAAGGGAAACTAAGTTTTCAGGTCAATCGGGCCCAAATAACAGGTCTATTTGTGTTTCTTCCCAGTAAAAAAGTTTGCCTACTAGAATGCAAAAAAGTGTATGTTCTCCATAGTCGTAAGTACTTACAATTTGACTGAATAAACCATTCTTTTTTGTTTGAGAAGTTCAAAAAGTATGCGGTACCTTATACTTTTTGCCTACAAATATCCAAAAGTTAATAGACTTCTGATTGCCTAAAAGTATTCAAAATTTAATGGGTTATTTTTTGCTTACATATATGCAAAATTTAGTAGATTACATTTTGTTTAAAATTATTCAAAAGTTAATGAACATTTTTTTCTTTTTGTTGTCTTCGAAGCTCATTTTCACGATCAATAATTTATTCTGTGGATATATTTCGCTATTAACTAGAAATTACTACAATAAATTCTTTCACGTAATAATATGAATAAGTTGCTATTTTATTCTTTACAGGACAGTCATTATTATAAATAAAAAATAATTAGATAAATATGTACCACTCATTACTTTGTAAGACATTAACAGAGTACTAACCATTACGAAATCATAAAGATTTTTTGCTGGGTAGAGACTTGAAAAGAATAAAGCAAGTAAAGATGTTGAATTGATAGATTGAGAGAAGATGAGCTTAAGTAAAGTTTCAATTTTAAAATTATGAAATTGTGCATTTTGTTAATTTTTATAGCATCGTTGCAGCGCCCCTGGTGTTAATTAAGAGCATTATTTCAAGCTATGAAGCCTTTTTATTAGTTAGTTTACTTTGCCGACTATAAGTTGCTATAAATATAAACGAAGGAGGGCGCTGTCGAACGCATTATCATAGACATATTGGAAAAATCTATGATGCTCTTATGATGTGATGACAAAATTTATGTGTGTGAACCGTTTAGAATCCAAAGTTTCTGTAACTCTTTCAGTAGCTGGTTTAAGATGCAAACAAACCTACTTAAATTACATGCATGAGTTACATTTGGGGTATTCACAAGGGTGTCTTAAGTGTCCTAAGTGTCATAATGACTTAACATTTTAACATAAGTTAAAAAATTTTTGTTGTGGCTCAAAAAAAAAGGTCATAAAGTAATAAGACTTTCTCAGCTATGTTTATTGTTTGTCATAACTACATGTAGAAATGCATGAGAGTTTACCAAAGGAATTGAGAGAGAGAGAGAGAGTAAGCAATGTACAAAGGTGCTAAAACCAAAATACAAATAAGTGCAATATTAAAATTGTAAATTATAATGGGTTGCTCACAACAGTCATATTTTTTCCTTCTGAATACCCCAAGTATATATTTGTGTCTAAAACGAGCTAGTGAAAGAGTTCCACACAAGTCTAATAAATTACTTATACGTTTAGGAAAAGAAATCATGCAGCTTTAAGTTTCTGCTATGAGTGGTTTTGTCTATAAGAAATCATATCGAACACCACCAGCTCTGCTAATCCAATATCCAGCAAAGTTGCCTTTGTAAGATCCATAGTGTATCCGCAAGTCGTCTTTAATAGATTTTAGAACCTGGTGTCAATACCATTTACATATGTATGTACGTTTGTAACTATTTATGTAAGTTTTACAAAGTCAACAAGCATTTTTTTAACTCTGTCTGGAGTTTTGCTTTCAGCTTGTAACCAAAATAATGCACAACTGTAACTCATTGTGTGTTTTAAATAATATTTAAAATAAGAAAAAAATTAAGAAACTTAAATTTTTCTTTAGCTTGTTTAGGTGACAATATACTATATATGTACATATCTACATATCGCTCATTTACTTAAAAAACGTCATAACTTAAAATATCAAATTTTTTAATGAATGATGCAGAATTAATCCTCATATCGTTCTTCACATTGTGTAAAAATTTTATACAAATATCTTGTTAGCTCAACTCTTGAAAGCAAAATTAAATTTTCATGTTCCATTAAGTTCTGTGTAAAGTTAAAACTTCAAAGCTGATTTTCTGGCAAAATTGTTCTCTTGACTTATGACGTTCTTTAAGGAAATGAGCGATATGTATGTATGGATGTGACGTTTAGAGAACTGGCTATTATTTAGAACGTGTGTGTTTTGCAGTCGCACGAGTGTGTGTAAGTAAAACCTTTAAAGGCTGCTGTTAATGTTACTGGCGCTGACGCTGTAACTGACATTCGAACACCTGGATTTCTTTACAAAAAGATACAAAACTATATGTGTTTTTTTGTATATTTTAGTTTTCCTTTATCCATACTACAATCAAACCTTCAAACATTCTTAAGCCGTTACAATATTGAACTAATTTTGGCTTTAGTTTTTTTTTTTTTTTGGTCAGTTAAGATTTTTCAAGGAATTTCATAATTCTTATTATAGGGTGTTAATCTATATACGAATTGGTTTTTTTTTCGTTAAATTTCGCATTTTTTTCTAAGTTTTTCTGAAATTTGCCATAAAATACTCATACAAGACAAGCAAAAAATATTTGTCAGCATGCATTGAGATTTTTTTTATAAATAAACATATTTATTTGTTGTTCTTGTTATTGTAGTTCAATTTTATTACACAAAACTTAAATTGATACCTAACAACTGTGTTTTCAATACTAGTTCAGTTTTCTTGCAAAATAAGAAAAAAGAAATATTTATATGAAAAATTTTTATTTGATTCATACACAAATCCACACACATTTTTGCCAGAGAGCAATAAGACAAAAACTACCATAAATTTCATTTAACCAAGTGTTTGATTTGATTTTTATTTTTATTGTCTTCGATTATGATTCACAAATAGTTTTTGCTTTTTTTGTATTTTTGCATTAACATTTTTGATATTTTGTACATATCGTTACCTTAATATAGAAATGCTCTAACTCATTATTTTTGAAAACGATATTTTTGCCTTTTTCGTTACATTAGATGATCTTATATCGAAATATATAAAAATTTGCATTTCTAAAATATAATGAGTTAGGGCCTTTCTATATTAGGGTAACGATATGTATGTGTGTATATACTTTTTATTATTTTTTTAATTTAAAATGCTTCAGTTTTGAACGAGCAACAGAAAAAAAAACAATGACATTGATTTCAAATAAAATTCTTAGAAAATATACACATTAATAACAATTAATTTGTTAAAAATTATGCTATAAATTATGGTATTTTAAAATAAATATAATCCTTATCAGGATTGAGTTGAATTGAAAAGCCTCAAATCACATTAAAAACCAAATTTTTTTCCATAAAATCCATTGTGTAATTAATACAGCGAATATTGTTTTATTTTTAACAACGTTTTTACTTTTAACGACTATCAATTCGGCTCTATTTTTTATGTGTGTGGCATAATAACTCCGTTATTTTTAAATCAATTTTTAAAATTCCTCTTTGTCTGAGATATAGGAGACCGCAGGCCTATTAAATTTTTCCTTTGGTTTTATGTGCTCTTATATATTTATCTGATGGCATATTGGTCTCTCTTAATACCACCAAATAGAGCTTAAAAAAGTAGGCAAAGTCACGCCCATTACATTTCTGAGTTTTGTGTTTTTATTTATCTTTTGCCTATGAAACTTTGCACACACCTTGGTTTTTTATAATGACACAATTTTGAGTTTAAAAAAAGGGCGTAAAGACGCCCATTGGTTGCCTCCCTTCCATTTTATGCAATTTAAGTTATCTGATGGAAGTGAAATTGTCTTGATCAGATACAATATCAAAAAGTGGGCGGGGAGATACCCATTAAAGTTTAGTAATATTTTATGTGTACATTTGGTTAGCTTAATAAAAAAAAAACACTAAGTCTGCTGGCAGGAATAAGGTTTTACCTATCGTGACATAACCGACAAAAAAGCTTAAACGACATAGTTTTCGAGTTTAATTTTTTGACGAAAAGCTATTATTTACATATATGTCGCTCAATATTTTTTTCTGTTGTGGCTTGATGGAAGTAATCTTCTTTTTAACCGACTTAAAAAAAAGGAGGTGGTTTACAATTCGTCTCTATTTTTTTAGGTGTGTATCTTCATAACTCAGTACATTTTAGACCGCTTTTAAATATATTTTTGTTGTCTGAGAGGGTATAACTTCCAATTGGTCGAATTGTGAAAAAATTGTGTGTGCCGCCAATTTTGTTTATATAATTTTATGATATTCTTCTTATTTGATTGCTGCGAAACCTATAAAACACTTTTGGTTCTTGTAATTACACAATTCAAAATTAAAAAAAATGGGCGGAGTTACGCCCATTAAAATTTATTATAATATTTCACGTGGTTCTACTTAACCGATTTTTACGAGACTTACCACACATCTTGAGCTCTAAATTAGACACAATCCTCCATTAAAAAAAATGGGCGTAGTCACGCCCATTAAAAGCTAATTTTTTATTTTACGTACATCTAACTTTCCATTGAAGTCGGTTTTTTTTTTGCCACAAAGAATTATTTTCCACACAAGTTCATGTATGAAACAAATATTTTTTTAAGGTATATATTTTAATATTTTAAAAATCTTCTGAAAAAAACTTTTTTCAGAAGTTATTTTAAAAGAGCTGCATTTTGCAGCTTTTAAGCAAATTACATCTTGTTGTAACGTTTTAAATTCAATTATCTAATTTTTGCAACTACAAAATATCTTTTAATACCTTGAAGAAAAATATTTTTAAAACAAAATAAATGAAATAAATTTTTAATGCGGGCTAAGAAAACAAAATTTAATATGAAAGGCGTAAATAGCTTAGGCAAAAATTATTATTAAAAATATGATTAATTTACGAAAATCAAGGAGTATCACTGAATGCATTTAAAAAACAATTTAGACTTATTTATGTAAAGCAGTTTAAAAGGTACGTTTGTATGCTTGTGTTTTTTGCATTTTGACAAATGTTACTACTTTTTGTTGTAAATTTTTATTTAAAGATTTACTACCCTTTTATTTCTAGCAACCAATGAACGAACGAACCAAACCAAAAATCCCAAATCCTACTTAAACTGGTTACAAATGATTTTATACAAATGCAGCTGTTTAAATTCTTACAATATGAATTTTTAGATTGAGATATGTTATTTATGATTTCAAGAGATTTGTGGGAAAATGCAAAAAAAAAAGAAAAAATACAGCAACATAAAAGATTTAAACAACAATAATGACTGACTGCATGACTGAATGAAATAAAATATTTAATTATAAGTATGTAAAGAAAAGCAAAACTCACTCTCTCTCTCTACAAATTTTAATCATTCATCATTGTGATAGAAATTTAAACTAGTATTTTTTTTAATTTTTTCCTTTAAACCACCCCTTGTAGTAAAGTAGTAATGTTTTTTTTTTTTTGGGATTTAATACAACCCCTTTTCACCCAGATCAAATTTGTTTTAATATAAAATATGATAAAACGCTCGTACTTGTATCAAATCTTTTTCAGGGTTTTAAATTTTTGTATGTTTATTTGAATAGATTTTCATTAAATTTAAAAATTTGTTTAATAGCAGCCTGCAGCATCTGAATCGTCCATTTTTTCTTTTTTTTTTAGATATCAATCGTTTTCTATTGTACATCACGTAATCTAATTATTAAATATGAAAGCAAATTACTTTTATTCACAAAATGTGGTTGATTTGATGCTTTAAGATTCTAGATTCGATTAGAGAGCTTTTAGAGTATAAAATTGTTGGGCTCATATTTCAAAAATTTGTCCAGGAAAGAAAAATTAAATAGTAAATTATTAAGAAATACTTTGGGCAAGTTACGTTTTTAACTTCCCACTATTAAAAATAGGCAGTTGCTGATTTTATCATGATTTTCGTAAATCAATTTTTACCAGATCTCGTTTTGGTGACATGCAATTCATGGGTATGTATGTACGTTATAGGTTTGCATAGATAAAAGTCTTTGCACCAGTTTTACGTATGTTGGTTCTGGTAAAATAAATAAAATAAATAAACAAAATTATACAACTGAAAATCTTTTGCAAAAACCTATTTTTCAAAACAAAAACTTATAATGTTTTTTTGTGTATCGTTGAGGGAAGATTTAAAAAATGCTTTATTTTAATAACTCCAAGAGATCTTGTATAATTATTTTTTTAAATCATTTGATTTTTGGACACAAAGGACTATTTTTAAGATTAAAGACTATTTTTAAGATTATTTAAGATTTTAGCTTTAAATGAGCATGAGGGATGGTCGGACTGCAGTATCAACCGTCTTCTATATTTTCTTAAGTAAAATATTTGAGACAATATTTAGATTATTATACCGCAAACAGCATATCTGAAAAGTTTCTCATCATTATTAATTTTAAATAATAAAACAAAGTTGAATCAAATAATTAAATAGAAATTTTGCCTTAAGACTCGTAAAAAATTCGGAAAATTATAAAAGTTTTCAGTGTATGTGCATACTCAACAAAAATATTAAAAAATATGCTTCCTTCACAGGTTTGGACTTGGCTTTGCAAATAATCATAGATTTACATAATTTCCATTACGGTTTAAAAATATGCGATTAATCGCATAATTGCGATTAAGCTAGAAAATATATTACTCGTACCATAAGTTTTTTTAAAGCAGTTAAAGTTTTGTTTTTCTTATTTTCTTTTACTGGCAGTTCACAGAAGCCATGTAAAAATTCTAGTCTGCCTATTTATATTGAAAACAAAAACAAAGCACTCAAAGTTGGTTTTTCTTTTCATTATAAATAGACAGCCGAAAAGTTTTACATGGCTTCTATGAACTGGCAGTTAATATTTTTTATAATTTTTGTAATGCGAGGTCCCAAAAAAGACAAACCGAGTAAAAAATATGTTATCAATCCTCATGAAATTTTTTAGATAGTACTACGTTGCAGAAATAGAGCTTTACGTACTCATAGGTACCGCTAAGAACATTTATAGTACCAACTCACCTAATTACTTAAAATATGGAAATGCTTTAGAGGTTACCGGAAAAAATGTCAATCAATGTTATTTTCATTTCATTGGAAAATCTTTTATTTGGCTACTCAATGAGTGAAAAGTTAAGAACATGTTGGCCAAAAAACCTTTAATCAAGGATAGACAGAATCAAATTGTATTTTATACGTGCTCGAATTTATTACTTTAATTTGATTTCAAAATGATTTTCAGCCTTATTTATAAAACTTATTAAGGCTTCAAAAAGGTTTTTTATAACAAATTTCCATACAAATTTTTCTTAAAAAGTCTTTATAAAGCCATAATAATTTTTATAAATGAAGCTGTTTATATTCAAACTTTAAATTTAAAATTTTTATGAGTTAAACTCGCCCTGTATGAAAATTGAAACAGTTTGACTGCCAGTTCATAGAAGCCGTGTAAAAATTCTCGTCTGCCTATTTATATTGAAAACAAAAACAATGCACTCCAAATTTGTTTTGGCATAAATCCTTTGCTTGAAAAAAGCTGAAAGTAACTGTAATCAGACGATTAATGGCTTCGATTACTTTAACGATTACAAAATGCGATTAATCGCAATTTCGATTACGATTATAATCGCAGTGCTAACTGTACTCTCGACCGGAGAGAGAGGGCCATCTCTCCATCTCTCCTTCTCTCTCGGGCCAGTCTTAAAATTTTTAAGTCTTATAGAATACACTTAACTACAAACTACAACATACATACATATCATTTTTATTTTTTTTTTTGCGCAGAAAATTTCAAGGACATGGAAGGATATATTTTAAAAATTAAATTTCTTAAATATTTTTGCTCAGTGGAAGTAGAGTAAAATGTTGCCTTCTCTCTGATACCAATATCGCTTAATAAATATGTAATCTGAAATAACTAATTGGTGTATAGTCGCATAGCCGCACAAAAAGAAACAATTAAAATTTTTCACGCGGTGTAATCTACCCACAGATTGATAGAAGTATGGGAAAGCAAACATTATATGACTGCTTCTCAATAATTTTAAATACTCACTAGAAAATACTACAAAAATATTAGATTAATTATGCAGTAATATAAGTTTGTTTGTCCAAATAAATTTTATGCAACCACTATTACTGAAGTTTTATTGAATGTATAAAATAAACAAAGTAAACAAATGCCAAAAATAATTTGTATAACTAAATATAATAGCAACGTCTTTATTCTCAGTGTAATTCTCATTTTATTAATTTTACAGCATACTTTGAATTTCAATAATTTTCTTCTTTGCTGAATACTTTTAATTGGGAATAATTCAAATTAACTGGAAATTTTTTTAGTATTAAATAAAAGCAATTTTTAATTTTAATAACACTCATATGTCAACGCCCAAAACTAAGACAATTAATTTGAAACCACACAACAAACTCACAGACAGACGGACAGACCGGCAACGATTTATTAAACAATTGTTTAATAATAATGATTAGAAAAAAACTTACTTATGAAATACAAGAACAAGAAATTAATGAATATCTTTGCGCAAAACTTGTTTAAGAAGGAATAAAGCAGCATAGAATTTAATAAATAAATAGAAATATTTTTATAGTATTTATTTAAATACTTGTTTTACACAGCCAAGGGTTTAAGTGCATAAATTAATGAGGAATGTGGTATAAAGTTGGTAAAATTTTTATAAACTCACTAGCTAAACCCGGCAGACGTTGTCTTACCACCTTCAATTATTTTATTTATTTTTAAACTACAAATTACTACACACAGTGGTCAATTGTTGGATCAAAAACAAAAAGAAAGCCTGTTTGATATTGACCCGAAACTTTGTTGCAAACTTCAGCTCTACAGATATTATAGCTTCAGAGCTCATGCGTTACGAAAAAAATACACACTACGATTTTATATACATAATATAGAAAATAATATATATTTAATAACATAACTTCTCACTTTAAATATTCACAATTAGTCTGAGATTATGTGAGACATCCTAGGATTTCTTAAAGGTACTGATTTCAAAATGCATTTTATTGAAAAATACTTTTGCAAAAACTAGTTACCTTAAAACATACTTTATCCAAGGGATTCTTTCTCCAAAAGCTTTCTTTATTAAGACGTTAAGTTTTTCAATATACATAAGTATGTATACTTCTTTCAAAGGGTACTTTTATAAAAGTAATTTTTTTAAAACTTTGTTTTCTTAAAGGTAATTTTTCAGGTTTTTTTTGTAAAATGTACTTTTCTAAAAGGACTTTTTAAAAAATTTCAAAAAATTTTATTTTTTCTGATGGTACTTTTCACCAAAGGACTTTAAAAATAATTTCTAAAAACTACTTTTTTAAAATAAATTTTTGAAATTGTACCTATTACTTTTTCTTTATTAAAGTTTTATAAAAAGTAAATTTTCTTTCTAAAAGGCAATTCTTTTAAATAATACTTTCTTAATAAGTCCTTTTTAAAAATGTACTTATTTTAAAACGTACTCCTTTTAAGTGTATATTTTTTAGAAGATCATTTTATTTAAAGGTACTTTTTTAAAAGTTAATTTATAAATAAGGCAATAGTTCTTCTAAAGAGCGCCAACTAAAAATTAAAAAAAAAACAATGGACAGTGGTCATATCAACCCTCAATACAAATCTTACATTATTTTCTGTAATCTTATGAAAAAACAAACAGTTTTATAGCTGTTCTATAAGAGTAAATTAAATTGAAAACAGTTAATTTACTTGCTTATGAAGCACGTGTTCTTTTTTATAAGGAACTTTTTTGAAAGGTAATTCTTAAAAGGTTTTTTCTCTTTCTCTAAAGGTACTTTTTAAAAATTAACTAATTTCAAAACGTACTGATTTGAAATTATAATTTTTAGGAGATACTTTTCTTACAAATTTATTTTTTAAAAAGATATTATTCTAAAAGGTAATTCTTTAATAGGCTATATTTTTAAAGGTAATTTCTTAAAAAGTAGTTTTTTTAAAGGTACTTTTTGAAAAGGTACTATTTTAAAATTTATTTTCTTAATGCTAGTATTTTAAAATGTACTTTTTTGATACTAGTATTTTAAAATGTACACTCAGGGAAAAGCAGCAACTTAAAAAAAATAAGAACGCGCCACATTAATTCAATAATTATCAATATGATAAAAACTTAAAATGGAGATACTTAAAAATAAATAAAATTGATAAATTAATACTGTAAATTAAAATTTTTCCGTATTGAAGTAAGAAATTTCAACATGATTAGAGTTTCGTTAATGTTTCTTATTAATTCAATATGGTTTTTATCGATTTTTAGCTGTTTTTTCTCTGGGTGTATATTCTTAAAACGTACTTTTTAAAATTTTATTATTTCAAAACGGACTACATATAAAATTAACTGCTTTAGGACGTACTTTTTTAAAAATTAGTTCTTCAAAAGGTGCTTTTTTAAAATATACTTTATTTAAATGTAATCCTTATAAAAAAATGGATCAAAGTTTTTTAAAGTTATATCGAAAAGTATTTACAAATTTTTTTCCTGGAGAAACGGTTGGATTTTCTTTTCACGAAGAAGCAACTTAAACATATAAATCCGATTTCAAATATAATAAAGTTCTCATAAATATTAATGAAAAAATTAACAACATTTTCGAACGCTAGGCGTTCTTTAGAGTTCTAAGCGAATGAAAATTAATTTGGGTTCATCAACAACGATAATTATTCATATAAAATAAAGTTCAGCTATGTCGATAAGACTATCAAAAATGCGAACTCAAATGTCAAAGCCTCTCAATTGCTCGTTTGCTTTCGACTGCTAAAATTTTTTCGATTCACATGTTTTAAATAATTTTTTTTTATTTTAACGCAATAGATATAAAATACGAATTAAATATTATTAAACATATTTGTTTTGATTATGGCTTTATATTAATTTTACCAAATACTCGAACATTTCATACATAACGAACGTGGTTGGAAAACTAAAAAAATGGTAACTAGGTGTTGTTTTGCGACTATTTGTTAAGTGGTATTTCATTGTTCACTGAAAGAAAAATTATTCATTCAGAGAATGAAACGGTTTCATTAAATCTTATGAATTATATTAATCAAAGTTTTCATTAATAATAATAGTAACTATTTTATTAAGCTTGAGGTCTTTTAAATAAAATTAACAATTTTTATTTTTCAATACTTCGACACGCCTTTGCGAGTCTTCTTCAGGTAAAAATTTGTGTGCCAAATAATAAAGATACTTGTTTGGTTAAGATTTTTTTGATTCTTTTAAACTCATGTTTGTATAATATTTATTCTTGCGATATCGTTGAATAGGCAGTAATTGTATTTAAAATCTATTTTAAGAAAATTGTGTATAGATAGTTTTAAATTCAATCTAATTTAATGATATAATATTATGTTTGGAATATGATCGTTTTTGGTCATACAATGATCATTTGGGTTAAAAGGATGATTGTACTGTGACATAATATGATTGCATTGAAATTAATTTAAAGTTTTAATATTACTACTTCCCAGTGAAAAAAATGGAAGTCATTCTAGCGGAAGTACATTTTCATTGCTTCCAAAAAATCGATATTTTTAATTTGCCGAGAGTGAGCAAAAAGCCATGCAGAAGCTTATTTTAGTCACACAAAACCTTGTAACTCCTCCATAATGTTAGAAAATACTCACCAGAATTTAAAAAAAAATTATTTTTTTAAAGAAACTTATGAATTATTTTTAGTCTAAGATTTAAAAGTTATTTGCCTAAATTTACATGAAAACACTGTTTCGGGCTTAAATTCGTATAAAAAGTAACGAATTGTTAAAAGAGGCAACTATTTACCCTTTTTCCTAGATGAAAATATTATCATAGAACACAAAAAAGGGAATTTTTCTTAATATCGCTTCCAATTCAGTGACCAGGCATCGAAAAAGAGAACTTCTTGCAATGACAACCCTATGTAAAAATCATTAGATCGGATCGAAATTTGCACTACTTCCGCATCGTAAACTCTACATTTTCATGACTTTTTTGGAGTCTCTTTTTTTACTGGGTTTAAATATCTTATTTATCTACTTACATACATTTTAATCAAGTATATTAGAGTTGTGTCGATCTCATTCAGCTGGTCAGTCGTTTCTGTGTCAAAAACTAATGACTGAATGAGTTCGATCCAAGTCTAAATCATATCAGTCGTATTCATAAAAAAAGTAGATTGAGGTTTAAAAACCATATTAGTTAAAAAACATTTTAAAGCAAAATAAAGTTTTTAAATATTGGTATTCATAACCAGTGTTTTGACAAAAAATCCATTAACTTGCTTTTTTAAAAATATCGTGGCAACACTTTGTTATCTATTTGTCACTTGCATCCTAGTTCTGCTAAACAAGGATTATTAATTCACAAAGTACTCGTATCTGTATTTGTGTTTTGTCGATTTATGGAAAAATTATTAATTATTTATTATTATAAAATTATTATTAATTCTTATAAAATAAAAAATGTGTTCCAACTCGTATGTAATTAAAAAAAAAAGAGTTAACGCAAATCTTTGTTAAAATTGCTTTATATATGATTCTTTTTATTGCAGATTAAGAAGCACTACAATAACGAATTTAATTTTATTTTTTGTGAGTTTTTATACATCACTATAATTATTATTTTTTGCTTACACATTGTGAAAAGACGAAATGGGTATGGAAAGCTGATCACTCCTTCTCTGGTAAATATTTATTTGGACTCCATTTAAAATTTCTGCATGAGTTTCTATTTAAATACAATTACATTTTCTTCTTCTAAATAATATGTATATGTATGTATGTAGCTTAAAAAACGTTTTTAAACCTTGCGTACATAAGTACGTACATACATATACATATTATTTAGAAGAAGAAAATGTACATACATACATACATATGTACATAAAGGCAAACTTAAAAATGTAAACAAGTACGAAGGAAAATCACAGGAACGTCATCTTAAAAATGGTTTAAACATGGGTGCATTAAATTTTTATCTTTGCTGATTTACGCAAGGTTTTTTTAAACCGTTTTTTAAGCTAAAAATCTATTATGAATACAATTTTAGCGAATATTGCTTAAACAACTTATGAAATGCTGTTTAAAATTTTTATGAATACGGCTGTATAATAGGTATTAAGAAAATCTACACAAACATGCAAATGTATTTATGTATGTATGTGTGAACATAAATGTTTCTCGCTAAAAATATTTCCATCACCCATTGAAAGTTTGATCGAATAACTAAGTGTTTGCTTAGACATTAAGATGCGCTTTATTACAAATTTTTTTGTTTTTAATTCCTCATAATTACGTATTCATCATTTTAAATTTAATCACACGATTTGTTTCGCCTTTAGAAACCTTGAAAATGCATTAAAAGATTTCAATTCAAAATTAAACAGAAACGAAATTCACAACCAGAATATTTAAGATCTTTTCAAATTCCTTAAATTAAGGAAAGCCAAAAATAAAAACACATTATATAAAATGAAATAAAATTTATAGCAAAAAAAAATTAAACAAATACATAAATACGAAATCAATAACATAATGATTAAAGAAATTTTGCTTAAAACAACAAACGACAACGATTTAGAGATTTTTTGTTACTTTTTTCTTCAAAATTCATTTTTCAACAGAAAAAGCTTAAATGAAGCACTCGCACTCACACACTAAAAAAACACAGTTGAGGAAATGATAAATAGTTTTTTAAACTAATCTGAAACCCAAATCAACCTTTAACTAAAGTAAAGACAAGACACCAACAACAATAAAATCTTTCAAAGAAACAAAAAAACGAAACCACATACACAAACTGACAATAAACCCACTCAATAAAAATTAAAACAACAACTAAATCCTAAAACCAAAAACTGAACAAAAACAAAAATAATTCTATAATAAAAAGGTGTGTTTTAATGAAATAAAAAAAATCCAATCCACAAAATAAAAAAGCTTAAAAATGTGATGAAAATATTAATATGACTCCTAAAATTAATGAAAGAAAAAACAATAACAGAAAATAAAGTTACGACAACTAAAACTAAGAAAATAAAAGAGGAACATTACCAACAGAAAGACTTAAATGTGATGACATGGTTTTTAATTCCTCCACACTATTATACTTTATCAAATTTAAATAAATTAAGTAACTGAATTCTAAAAAAGTTTACACAACTTTGTTTCCATTATACAACAACTTAAGAGGGGAATCATTTCAATATTGTGTGTAATTTCAAATTGTCAAAACAATTTACATATGTATGTATTTATTTTATTTTAATAATTCCAGGTGTACAATAATTTGCTATTGCTCCACACCTCTATCTGTCTCCCTCTAACTCTCTAACAATCATTGTACAATAGTTTATCACTTCCTTGGAGACAATGACAATTGCTAGGAAGATTCATTTTTAAACACACCTCAAAAACCCATTTAGACATCAAAAAGAAAATAAACTTCTGTAATTTAAATAATGTAATAATAATAAGTAATATTGAACACTGATGATGCTAAGTACACACGAGGTAACGGTTCAAGCAATGTGTGCATATTGCCACGACTTAAGGCCCAACTATAATAGGAATAAGCGAACTTAAGCAACTGTGCGGTTACATATAAAACGTATGTGGCAAACTATAATGTACTTATGGAACTTTTCGTCAAGTTTCGTCAAATGTCATTTGCTTAAGTTAAGTGCCAAACTGAACGCACATTCCGTACGGAAAACACTGTTTTTGCATTTTTTTTAAACTCAAGCAAACAGCAGCAGAAAATATTCATTGATTTTAAATATTTTTTATTGTTTCTTATTTTATACTCAGAAAAAAAAGCAAAAATTTTATTTTCATTCTTTGTTTTACAATACACATATACACACATACACATGATATTATTTATGTATGTTCCTTGTTGTACTTTTTGGTAGGCAAAACAAATAAAACAAATAATAAAGTGGTGGATATAATTACACGTGAATTTTTAATAGATTAGGACATTCCAACAAGTTAATTTGATTGAATTGCATTCATTTAGTAGTTATAAGAAGAAACAAAATTACCAAAAAAAAATTTTAAACAATACCTATATGTGCAACTGTGGCTAAAGAAGTGCATGTAAGTGCATTGTGGCCACTTAAAAGACACATCTGAATTCCTTAAGTATTTGACAGACTTATCGTTCAATTCTGGCATTAGCTTAAGTCAGCATATTCATATTATAGTTGGGCCTTTATGCTCTGCTCTGCTTCCAGCCCGTAGATATTCAGCCATTTCCGCAGAAAAGACCACCTTCTCTCTGTAGCTTGTTTTTCTAAGACAACATTATGTTTTATATATATGTAATTTTTTTAATGTTGGTAAAAAGCGTAATTTAGTAAAAGATAGAAAATATCGAACAGCACGCCTTTACAATACAGCTAGCTTAGCTTAGCTTGGTGATGTAACGCGATAAAAAGTTAAATTTTCTGTAGAAATGCCCCTATAATAAATAATTAAGTAAAACTGATTTCCTCAACTTTTTACTTCCACTGTATATTCTTCGTGTGTACTTAGCTGTATATTAAATAAAGCTAATTTTTTTTTAAACCACGAACCCTCTACGCAAAAAAATCTACTAATATGTACTGAAATTATGTTATACTCACACTCATGCTCGCGATCATGCGTGACTGATGTCGACCATCTCTATTAAAAACGAAAACTGTAGCAAAACTCTTTCAATATCTTACCTGGAATTAGAAAAAAAAAACGTGATTAAATTTATTAAAGCAGAGAAGTATTAAGGCAAACAGACTTTAAAGAGTGTGGCGTATCAATGGCCATTTTCATGACGCAATACATATAAAGAACGGCATTTGAACACAACTACGCTAAAACATAAGATTTTTCTAGTCCTGCATCATTTTCATATTGTCTTATTTTAAATTAAAAATAATTTAATTTTATATTACATTTGATTTTCAGAATAGAAAATGTAAAACAGTGAAGTAGAACATCAAGAAAGCACTGAAATTATCTAAAATTTTCCATTTCTCACCACTTGCTTTTTCAGTTGTCATATACGATTCTATAAAAGTCACAAACGAAATAATTTATTATATTTTTTAAGAGAGCAAATGTCCACAAAAAATATTTTCCCAAGAAATCCATTGCACTCAAATCTTGCAATTAGTGAGTAATACAAGTACATAAGTATAATTTGAAATAATTTTGACGCAGTCTTCTTCTAAGTCGCTTTCGTTAATGTAAATATATGACACGATGAATCAAAGCGATTCTCCTATTTCATTTGCACTTAAAAATCTTTATATAAGACTGAAAGATATCTGCATTAACTGACATGAAACACAAAAACATTGACGATGAAGATATAGCGGCCTTCGAAAATAGCATGTTGTTCCGTTCTGCCAATGTACGAGTTGTACCTTGATTAGAGAGAATACATTAAATTGGTGGACAAAGCAAAAGTGCAAGAAATCGCAATACTTTGTGTGTTACTTCCAATAAAAATAATTATTATTTAGATTAGAGATTGGTAGCCTTATGTATGTATAAGGTAAAAATGTATGCCAGTTAGCATAAGTGGCAAAAATTGAACATTATATTAACGAGTTTCGCCATATAATTTTACATTTAAAATCACGCTATGATTAAATAGTGCGCCCATTTTTAATATCAAGTTTTATGGAGAAACTCGTTAAGACAATGTTCAATTTTGACACTTAGAATGAGCTTCGTTAAGAGCAGTCGCACAGTGGAGGATTTTGAAAAAAAAGTGGAAATAATTCTGCAGATTCTAAACAGGTTATCCGATTATTATTAAATTTCATACAGCATTTAAGGAGAAGCTGAAAATCTTAAATTTGAACTATATATCTCTAAATGGGGGTGGAGTCACAATGCCCCAAAGCGGGCAACCTCGTGTTAAATGAAAATTCGAACCTATGCCAAGCTTATGTTTTTGATCTAATAAAAAAGATTTTTTGCTAGTAGATTTTCTTATCCAAGAGGAATAGTTTGGGAACAGTTTGGGAACAGTTTGGGAAATATTTCAGATGTAAAATAAAATTTTTAGCTTTTTTTCCAACCTTGGTCTCCTGGCTGTTTTCCAAGGCCACTACAGTTTCATCAACAGCGTTCTTTTGTGTTTGGTTCACTGTGTGTGGTCATCAACTGATGTAGATTTCTGTTTTATATACTTACCTCCATATGCAAAAAAAATTAACGTGTGCTTCAAGTGTACGTTAAAACCGGGTTTTGTATGGAAATTTTGTTTTAACGTGCACTTGAAGCATACGGTAATTTTTTTGCATATGGGGGCTAACGTTTAATGTAAATGGAATATGTGAATTGTTTTGATTCATCGTATTAAAATTTGCTGAAAGTTTATTTTGTAATGTCAAAATGGCTCAAAAAAAAGAAATATTTTTTTGTAAACTGAGTACCGTTTGCCCAGTGAAGTGCGATAGACTGGCTATTAGTGTGGGAGTGGTGGTTTCGATTCGCATCGAAGCCTCTGGTCTGTTTCACCATAATGGGTGAATGGTCTTTGTTACTATGCTCGTCAAAATAAGTTGCGATACAATTTGTAATTGTATTTGTAACATTGAATAAATAAAAAATTTTTTTTAAAAATATTTTTATTAGAGCCCTTAAAACTTTGTAAGAATTTTATAAACATTTTCCATTCAAATCATGTACGTACGTATGTACGTATTACTTTGTAGTCAATTTTATATAAATATTTATATTAAAATGTATCTGGAGACTCGCATTTGTTTTATTTTGCATTTTTTCATTCTTAAATTTCAATTTCAATTGCCATTAATGTTTGTGATTTAATTACGATTGGTTGTCAATTGATTGGCATGATGCAGACCAATAAATTAATGATTGTTGTTTTTTATTCTGTTTGATATTTTTTTTTTGTTTCTTATTTATTTATAAATTATTTTCAACCATTTTTGTTGAAACTCAAGTTAAATTAACAAAAACAAAGTGTACAAATGTATGCATAAATAAAGTTTATGTGTATTTGTATAAAAAATATTTATCAGATACTAAAAGATACATCAGCAGCAGTTTACATTTTTTTCCTCTCTGTGTAGCAGCAGAGTTTAATCGTTGAGATACTTTATAGCAAGTATCTCAACAGTAGCCGGGTATGGTTAACGCCTTTTGCTTTTGGGGGTAACAGAAAAATGAACGACAAAAAAAAAAGCATTTGGAACAACAATAAGTATTTACAGTGATGTGCAGTATATCGGGCACCAGGTGGATAAAAAATAATAACTTGATTTTATAGGAAAAAAAACATTTTTTTAATTGTCAAATGATATACTCTGACATGTTGGTGAGATTAAAAAAGCTTAAGAGTTTTTCAACAAAATTAAAATAAATAAACTAAATCAATAAAAATTACAAATGTCACAATTTTGCCCACCACTGCTAGAAAAATACATTTACAGCATTTACTTCTTTTTTTTAATTTCTATATTCATGTGGAATATTTATTCAGAAATAAAAGTAAGAAATTAAAATGCGTACAACCCGCATTAACAAACAAATGTTGATGATCTTTGGCTTCTTTTTTTCAAAATGACAATAAAAATAAAATTAATTTTTATTAGTTTTATTACCAACTTAAAAGTACTTTGTCATATGAGTTATACACGCAAGAAAAGTGTTAAGGAAATTTTATTTCACCACGATAATTTGTAGGCAGCGTTTTACTCGTATCAAATACAATTGTTTAATTTCTGTCTTGCTATCGTTTTGCTCTGGGTGTAAACAAAAATTAACGCATGCCTATCTGTATGTATGCAATCATTGATGTACGAGTATTTCTGTGTGAGTGTGTAAGAAGAAATTATAAGGGTTTTGAATTTCAAAATATTTTCACACTAAAATTAACGTATAAAATTGTCGAAAACACGATATAAAACGATTATCAGTAGCAATTTGTAGCAATTAATTTTAATTTCAGTAGCATTTTAAAATATTTCGTTTTTCTAGGTTAAATTTATTCACTTATTTAACTAAGAGAGAATCATTAAACAGAAGGTTGAAAACGGGTTTTAAAACATTTTAAGCAAGTATATTATCTATACTTTTTGTACTCTTTAAATTTGTGCCCAAAAAGCTAAAAAAAAACAATTAGAAACCTAAACTTTGATAACATATTGTGAATTTATACTTATTTGTAGTTATTTCTATTTAAATTTTGAAGAAGAAAATTTAATTAAATACGAGTTTGTGCAATCAATCAGTCAGTTTAAATGTTTCATACCTATTTGTTCAATATTTTGGTTTTTTTAGTTGGATTTGTATTTTGTAAAACTGCAAAATGTTTTATCAAGAAAAAGTAAAGTTTTACAATTTTGTTCCTCGAGTACATTTTCAAATACCAAAAAGCTTAATCGGAGATATATTTAAAAAAAATTATATTCCTTAAAAGTTGTTTACGAATAATTTTAATCATTTGAAAATAATAATTTTAATCGTTTAAGTTTCTCCTGTATGCATCGAATATTTTTTTTTAATATTCTAATCGATGAAATCTGATGGCTGACATGAAACTTATTTTTGTACAATTTTAATCAATTAATCCCAATGGGTTTCAATGGGTTTTAAATTTTTTGTAACAATTATATTTGGTTCACTAAATATTATGTGTGGTAAGATATTCTTAATGCTTTTATCACAACAGTTTTCTTAAAATTTTTGTTGGATTCATTTTAATCGATTAACTTTTTTTTGCTAACATGAATATTTTAATTTGAAATTTATTTGCTGGTGGTTCAGCTTGGTCTATATACGTATTTCATTGGTGCTTGAACCAAATCATCAGTAGACTTCAACCACAAATCCTGAACAGTCACAAACCTCTTACTTTATGCACAGACTTTCAAAAACCATATTTTATTAAATAATTTTAAAAGATTATTTGTTTTTCTATGAACCAATTAAAATAAATTCAGTAAAGTGTGCACGAAGGTTTCCGTACGGACACTAGATATGTAATACTATACGAACTTTAGCCTATTGAGTATAGTTTTGAAATGTTTTCCTTTTTGGGATTTTTTCGGTTTTGAGCGTTTTTTAATATGAGGTTTTTATGAGTTTTTGGTGATTTTTTGTTTGTGTTATCGCTTTTTTCTCGATTCAGTGATTTTTTTAGTTTTTGGCCTTTTTTTATCATTTTAGCGATTTTTTAAATTTTGCGATTTTTTTCATTTTGGTCCTTTATTTTAGTGCTTATTTTAGCTTTCAGCCAATTAAAATACGATGAATCAAAGATATTCACATATTCCATTTGGATAAAAGTTACATATATAAAGCAGAAATCTACATCAACTGATACCACACACAGTAGGCCAAACACAAAAGAACTCTGATGATGAAGGTTTAGTGGCTTTCGAAAACGGCTAGCTGTTCCGTTCAACTATGTGTTGTCAGAATATTTACAATTAACTTTGGTGCTATTTGTTCATAAATAATTATCACATGTAATTTATCTTAGAAAGCGATACGAACTTTAGCCCGTTTAAGTCATAAATATAGAAGTTCGAACAATAATAATTAAAATTAACTAGATTTTTTTTTAATTTTGTGCTTTTTTTCGTTTTAACGATTTTTTTTTGGTTTTTTTTTTTGTTTTACCGTTTTTGAACATATCAAGAGTTTGCCTCTAACGGTTGTCAAGTTGTCAAAATTACATAGTCAACATTACATTAACTGATGGAACAACCTTTAATTTTATTTTATTTTTTAATTTTAGTGTTATTTGCTGTCTCTATAAAAATATAAAAACTTGTTAAATTTTAAGTCTATATCAAGATATATTTAAGCAGGTGGCAGCGCTACTTCAGCTGATAATTTTTTGCTCTATGTGCTTTGTAGGTATCGAATGTTAGAAACTTCGTTTTGGTACAAAAATATTTGTGCTTTTGAATTCTTTGGTTCTTTATACAGGTATGGTTGCCGTATTATTGTTTAACAAATCCTTACGCAGTTACCTGTACAATTACACCATGGTCTCTATACCAGTCATACAATTGCATTTCTAATAATTTTTACATATTGTTGTCATTGGAAGAAATTCAGTTTTTTGATTCCTCTTCAGTGAATCCGAAGTCATTCGCATTCACCATTATTCCAGTTGCCGATATCAACGTCACTTTAACACAATACCAAAAAAAAATTTGCAGTTGCTTACTCGCTCTAGGGAATAATTTTGTGCTACTGATAATCAATTTCCGTTCCCTACGGTCTAGAAAATAGCATAAGCTTGGCAACAAGAGTCAGTTGTTTTCGACAACGGGTACACGTTTTTGGTATTGTGTTAAAGTGACGTCAATTTCGACAACTTCAATAGGGGTGAGTATGTTAAGTAAATCCAATTCTTGGCATGTTGTTTTAATAAATTTAAAGGAACTAATTTGTCATTACTTTAAGTTTTACAGAGTTATGCTATTATGCAAAAACGATTGTTAAAGTAAAAGCATGCGGTAAAACCGGTTTTGCCATACAAAATTCGCTTATTAAACCAACTTTAAATATATCGTTTTTGCATAAGGGGGTTTTTCACCACTAGTTTTAGATCAAATATATACCGAAAATTATGAAATGCTTTTTGAAAACGTCGTGGCATCGATTTCATTAACACAAAAATATAAGAACTAACTTCTTAATTACGATTAATTATCTGAATGTTATTTATAATCACTTCCTGAAATGTTCAAAGTACACACCCTGCAGAAAATTTGGTGATAACTGATCCAAACGTACTCGTCCTATAACTTGAGAAAATGCGAGTGTTATCAAAAGTACGGAGAAGTGTATGGTAAAAAAAGACATATCGTCTAAATGGTTACATATTCACTATTTTCGTGATGTATCGTCTTGATCTTGAGTCAATTTAATTTGGACTTGGCCTAGTATTGTAGTAAATGGCACTGAACATGTTCGATGTGGCTGAATACATGGACCTATCAAATAGTGTAAATATAATATTCATTGTTCCCTCTAATGTGAGTCTGGAACTATTCCTCAGCTTAACTAGTATGTATCATTTTGAAACATGAGTGGCCCTGTGGTTGAGTGGGTACTGTACAAGCCTGTCATGCACGGGGTTGTTGGTTCGAATCTAAAAATTTTCTGCTTAAAAATAAATTATAATTAACCATAACAAAAAATTATAAGTTTTCATTGTTACAGTTAAATGTGGGAATGACATTTATATTATTCTAAACCGAATAGGTCCCTATGGCATAGTTAAGTGACAACTCACAAGGTGCATACAAAGTATCAGCTAACCCATCCTAGGCCATCCCCAAGTAGAAGTGACTGGTCGCTTCATAGGAAGTGTTAGAACTCGGACTAGTCCCTATCACTTCGGGACCGGTCACAGGGCTAGTATTGTGTCAATTCAATTTCTTTCAGGCACCTTTTGATGTTTTGGAAGTAGGAACAAAATAGTTCCTCAATAATTACTTCAAATTTTTTAACTGGGAGTTTACTCTGCGCCATTAGGGTTTCGTATTGAAAAGTAACCCCCGGATAACTGCAAAGTTTACCAGGCAGAGATGCTTGTTTTCTAGAAAGGTTAGAATAAGTTGAGAGTGAATGTTACTTCAACAATCGTAATTAATATAAAGACTGACATGGCCCTAGAATCCCAGCTGCTGAGAACAACAACAGTCCACGATTGCCCCATCATCTCTATATGAGATGGCTTTATGTCATGAAGTCTTTATGTCATGGTGTAAACATCTCATGATATAATTTTTTAACAACATGTTTATGTCATGAAATATCTAATTTGACTTAATTGTGTCATAAACTAAATATGTTATGACAAAAAAAAAATGCAATAACATTATTCGATAAACAAAAAAGCTGGAACAAATTCGCTTAACTTGACATGTTCTTCTGATAAGTGTATAATTATTTTAGTGAGCGCTTGTAAGAACTAAGCTACATTACCGTGGCGATGTTGCAAGTACTCAATTGCAGTAATCTGCTTTTTAGTTCTAATAAACACTTTGTTTACTGAGTTGTTTTGTTCAACCAGTAATTAATTGCTTTCTGTATTATTTTCAATTACGCAAGATAATTGAATTAATTAAAATATGAACTTTTCATCAATAAACTTTCTGATTCATTTCACTGAATGTCTTAAGTTAAGTTAGCATAACAATGGACCCAATTGGGTCCCCGAGTGGAGATACGTTATAGCACCTTAAAACTTAAACTAGGTTAGGTTAACAGGTTGCTGAGGAAAGAGAAAAGTATTCGGCTCATTTGGGTCAATTTTTATCTGTCCCTTTATATTATAAAGAAATTTTTGTATATACTTTCCACAAAAAATAAAATTATCTTTAATTGAGAACAATACTAAATGAATATTCTAATCATTTAGTTTTGTTTTTTCATAAAAAGTAAGAAATGCAATATACAGTATGGTGCAAAAATTAGTCAATGTGCATACACCAAAAATCTCTGCGGAAAGAAACTCACATGATTATTAAAAATTATGAATATACATATAATTGTTTTTCAGTAAAACCAACTATATCTTCCTCTTTTCTTTGCTCTCGTGGACAAAAACATAGACTCATTTTTGCACCAATGGAAACAACTGTTGTAACTGCACTTTTTTCAATCTGTCGGTTTCAACAGCTGTATAACAGAATGGGAGCTTTAAGAAGTATAATAAAATATAGTTACGTATTTTGCAAGCTAAGGAAGGTAATTTTAGCAAAGAAATTGAAAATTTTTCAAAGATCTATCATTAGAACTATGTGTTAGTAGCTTAAATTATAATTATAATGAAAGGAAGCAAAATTATCTCCAAGGAGAGGAAGCTCAAAAAAGATAACGCCAATGGAGCCTGACGTATTAGGAGGGTATTCATGTTAGATAAAATAGAAAGCACGAAAAAATCCAGTTTTCTTGTGATCCAAGGTATCGATGTCAATTGACGATTCAGGGAACATTAACAGATGTTGCACTGAAACCGTTTCTTTAGAAAAAATTAAAATATTTCTATTAAAAATATAAATGATATAAAATCTTTTTTGAAAATGTACGAATTTAGGGCAACTTGTGATTGGAAATCTATAAGTTAAAACTGTATTATTTATAAACAAAACAAAGTATACTTTTGGGTTTATAGTTGATTTGGTCTGATGGCACCAGTTTGATAGTGGTCAAAGAAAAGTTATCCAAAAAAAACCCATCCTTTGCGCAAACTGCAATGAAGCACGGAATTAGTTATTTAATGTTTGGGATTGTATTACCCCAATTGGTGACAGAGCTTTGGTCAAAATAAATTTAATAATACGTAGAGAGGACTATTTACATTTTCAATGGACGATTTTCATTAAGGAGTCATATTTCAATATGATCATGATTATAAACCTACAACAAAAATTGTTAATAAAGTAATAAAATGTCCAGCACTGAGCCTCGATTTGAATCCGATTGAAAATTGTTGGGCTTCCTCAAAAAAAAAATAGCTGGCAAGCTATGCTTATCCTCTTAATGGGCCAATGACCTCTAGAACCGAGTACAAGAGGAGTGGCGAAACATATCGCCAGAATATGTTGCAAAATCATGTCAGTCAATACAATCAATCAGCAGAAATTAGTTTATGGGTATGTGTATGTGTATATTATGATCTTTTTGTTACCATGTACGAATGTTCAATATTTTTAATTTTATTTAATAAGACTAGTGTAATATATATTAATTAAATAAAACAAATAGTTTGAGTTACTTAAAATAAAAACAAAAATTTTATGTTATTTTACTTTGGTCTGCCATGAGCTCGTTTTTGTACTACACTGTATATGGCTTAAATGATACACACTCGAATAAAAATGCTTTTGTTTTGTAAAGATTTTTGTTTGCGGCTTTCAAGCTTATTATGTTTGTATATTGTGATTCTCAATATAGTATTAAGAGTATTACTATAAACATATGGGGTTTGTTAGCTTAATTTAAAAAAAAATTTAAAATTCAGCATTAAACACATTCACCACAGCAGGCTACACGAGCACACGACTTCAATTGCCGCTAGCAGCATTTGTTGCCTCGTAGCAACTTATTATTATTTTGAAGACGGCACCAGCACAACCTGCACCTCATATTTGACTATAAAATTTATAGTATAAATACATAGTTCAAATATTTCGCATTTATAGAAATTAAATTACTCTTTCAAAATGTACTTACTTATATGACGTCAAAGTATAAAAATGAATCAATTTATTCTTTACATCAACTTTTAGATATTTTTTCTGTTAAATAATATTAAATAATTGTACGATATCACTCATTCAACATTTTATATTATACTGGTAATACTGAGTTTTCTCATTGTAGCCAAAGAAATAGAAATTAGTTTAATTGGACTACAAGGACAAAATCAGCATAGACAGCAACCTGCTGCCCTGTTGCCTTGCCGTCTTCAAAAGAATCATTCCCATATAAACATGTGTATTCTATCCTTGACACTTTGTAGTCGGTAGCCTGCTGTGGTGAATGTGTTTAATGCATTGTTCAAATTTGTTTAAATTAAAAGAAAAAATCTTTCTCCAAGTGCTAAAAATTTTTAGAAGAAACTTTGAATCAATAATTCCTATTCTTTTCATAATCATATTCTAAGATTTTCTATAAATTTTTAATTTCAAGCTTAACTTGAACAACTTATCCAATAATAAAAAATAAGCAATAAGCAATTGATTTTCAATTAAGATTCTGCATATTAACGATTTGTATATATTGGAAAAAGCCCAACCACTCTATAGAAACAAATTGATTATACTATTAAGAAGAAGAAGAAGAAAAATCAATATAACACTATAAAAATCTATGAAATAAAAATAGTGATGACATTAACAAATGATAATTACAATAATGATTTAGTTAAAATACTTAAGTATATTTTTTTATCAACACCTACACCCCACATACTAATTTGAACTAAAACATTTACGTACGAGTTAAGCAAACATCCACATGAGTCTTCTACTAGTTCTATAATTCTCGGCTAGAATGATATTTACTTTTGTCTTATTTAAAATAAAACGTGATTAGAATTCATATTGAATTTATTTGTAAGAAGAATGTGTGAGAGAGAAAAAAACCACATAAATTGAACAAAAAGTGATTAAAGATAAGTGAGTACTTATTTTAACTGAAATTTTGTTTTTTTTTTGTTTTAATTTAACAACCAAATAAAATTTGAAAGAAGCAGAATTTAAACAAATAATTGTAGAAAAATATATATTCATTAGATTCGTTCCATCACTCAAAATTAATTCATTTGTGGAATTTCTATGTTTAGTAAGTTGAAATGAATTTTGGTATTTGCTTCTTACCATCCTGTTTTAGTAATTCTAACACTTTGTTAAAAAGAATTAAAAAAATAAAACACATTTTCATATATGTACATACATACATATGAATTATACATTAAAACTACACAAGAAAGAAAACCTTAAGATTCTAAAGTTAAGATAACATTGGACGGCAATTAAAAAGAATATTTGTTAGTTTTTAGTTCTAACTATTCATGGTTTTTGTATCGTTAAGATAAAGGAAACCTACTGACAATCAATCAATCTGTATGATTGTTTGCTTGTGTGTTCATGTAAGAAAGAAATTTATATTTACACACATACTCTTACAAAAACACACAATTACGAAACAAATACAATTGCGTGTGTGTGTGTGTGTAACTGGATGGCATAAAGGTTTATCTGAAAATGATTGAATATACCTGACAGCTTGACAAATCATTTCTTTTCATGTTCTTTCTTTGCATTTTTTCTTCGTCACTTTTTCGTTCCAAATTTTTATTTTTAATTCAGCTGTAGATTTAATAATACAAGTAAATAGAATTTAACACCTACAATTGAATTCGTTGTGTGCAGCAACATAAAATAGATAAAAAGTAACTAAAATTCAAAAATTCGATATAAAAGGTAAAAAAAATTAGAAAAAGCCAAAATTAATGCATGAACAAGCTTTCAAAGAACAAATAAAAAAACTTAATTAACAGTAATGCATTGCTTAAGTGTTCGGGGACCGTCTATGTGAAGGGCGTGAGTCATGCATGATCACGCATTGATAGTAAATCACGACGTGATTATAAAACATCATACATATTTAGAAAAAAACGATTGAAATATTAATCTCGTAATGTTAATCGAATAAATTTAATTCGAAAATCTTTTATTCGAATGCTTTTCATGCAACTAATTTTTATTCGAGCAATTTTTAGCCGAATATTTTTTTAAATCAAATTCGGATATCTTTTATTTGAATACCTTTTTGGTGAAATAGTTTTTATGGCTGAAATAATTTTACATGCATATTTTTTGGAATATATTTTGTACAAACATTATTTTAAATTATTTTTTATCGAATATTATTTATTCGAATAATTTTTATTTCGAACAAATTTTATACATATTTATTAAACAACTTTTTTTAGAATAAAAATTAAATAATATTTCTGCGAGTAGTTTTTATTCGTTTATTAAACAAAAATATAATCGAATAATTTTAAATGAAAGCAGTGTCCTGAAACATCATATACATACATACATACATATAGATACATATATGAAAAAAAAGATTAAATTTTTAAATACTTTTTTCACAACTAATTTTTATTCGGGAAATATTTAATCGAAAAATTTTTATGACAATTTTATTATTCGAAAAAATTTTTTTTTTATTAAAATTCAAATATTTTTTATTCGAATACGTCTGTCGTGAACTATTTTTTTTTCTATTCGAATAATTTTGCATGAATTTTTTTTCGAATATTTATCCTGTGCCTAAACTTTTTTTTAATAGTTTTTACCGCATGCTCTTTATTCGAATAAAGTTTATTTAAATTTTCTAATTCTATTAATTTTTTATTTAATTTAAATTCAAATATCTTTTATTTGAATACCTTTTTTTGTTAAATATTTTTTGTGGCTGGAACAATTTTAGACGTATATTTATTTTGAATATGCTTTGTTAAATTTTTTTGTTATTTTTTTCAATTGCTCTTTATTCGTATAATTTTATTTCAAATAAATCTAATATAAAAAAATTTTTTTTTTAAAAGAACTTTCATTAGAATAATTTCTGTTAAAAATATTTCTGCGAGTAATTTTTGTTGGGTTATAGCCTGTTTGTAGAACACGACTCGTCTATAATAATCGCTAAAATGTTAGCATTACTTTTTTTTCGGGGTTTTAGAACACGAGTGTTGACGATTTTTGTTAAAACACGTAACTGATGTCAGTTTATTTGGGTTTGTACAAAGCGATTTGACTCACAATAAACGTCAAAGAGGACGACTAAAAAATTTTAGTCGTTTGAAACAAAGAAGCTAAAAAACAAACAAATTTAAATAATTAGTATAAATTGAAAAATTTTGATTGTACTAAGCGACGCATCATCAATGAAGCCAAAGAAGTCGATGGAGCTGTGGTAAGCTGTATATAAATTAATGTAAAACTTTTTTAATGACTTTATTATTTACATAGATGTCATGTATTCTTCCTCTCCTGTCTGGTGTATATAAATCTAGTGTCTAGTGTCGAGCTGGTATAACTGCAATCTGTCCAGTTTGTTGGTAACGAAATAGTATGAACCGGAACTTCTAAGTTCTGGAAGATGTGTGTAAAACTAATCTCTCCATATACGAATACTCTTTGGACATTGAGTATTATAAAAATAGGAGTTTTTCACCTACTATATATCGTCGTTTGATTGCAGGCAATAATTATTAATTTTACCATCATCGCAAGGATTTGGATGTCTATTTGCAATATGTAGTGCCACTAAAGGAGTTGCCAATTATTATTTAGAGCAGCAGTGCACCTTGAAACATCCCAAGGCCAAGCTATTGGAACAAAATTTGTATTGCCATCGTCTACGGGTACTGGACCTTTTCAATCGATATCTGCTGTATATATAGGAAAGTGGCATTTGTGATAAGCTAGCTGAGAAAAGTACTTGGGATGGCCTTGCAAATGGCGATATAAAATATTTCGTCACTGAAGATCTCGCTCACTCATTTACATTGGATTATTTTCGCTTTGCATTTGTTGCCTGGATGGTTGACTTGCTTATGGAACTTGCATGCTTTTTGGTCGAACATAATTAAAAAAAATAAAACTTATAAAGCCAATTCGGTGCACTAAATACTTTAGCTGTAGATGTCTTTTATTAAAATTTAGATAAAAATAATATTAACACTATTTGTTAACACTTCTAACAAATACATACATATGTACATATGTATGTATATTTTTAACCGACTTCAAAAAAAGGAGAAGGTTAACAATTCGTCTCCATTTTTTATATTATTTTTTATAGTTTTATCTCAACCTCAAAGGGAAAGCGTTTTGTCTTTGCATTGACTCAAATGGTAAATATGTATATAAAAAACAGCAGCATAATTAGAGGATGATACATGTAATGCTATATCATTGGTCATACAAGTCTGAAAAGTAAATCAAATACAAAACAAAAAGGACTATAAAGCGTTCTAATGAACCTGAATGAAATGATAAAACATAAAATTTGCTAAATTTTTTGCCACTACACTAAAGTCTGGATACCTTAAGCATTCGGACACTATAAAGTTTAATATTTATTGTTCGTCGGTGATGGAATGGAAGAGGAATAAATATACATAACAATTACAAATATTAAAAATAGAAACTATTACATATTATTGTGTATTTATTTTTGATTATTCACAAGAATAGGGTTGCCGTTATTTTCAGCTGAAAACACAATTTTGTATGAAAAAATATAAACTAAAACTATTTTTGAACATGTTGGCAACAGTACGATTTAGTACATATTTGACATAAGGGCGAATTAACGTAAGCTGCACGGCAAAGTCGAGTCGCGTTATACAAACGCTTTTCAATACGTAGTCGTCCATGAAATGGCTCGTCGTGAGTCGCCCTTGTCGCGTTCTACAAACAGGCTGTTAATTTCAAGAAAATTTATTCGAATTATTGTTTCTTAAAAAAGTTTTTTCAGTTTTGCATGGAAAAAAGACTCCTGAAGTCATGTGATGGTAAAACATCATATGCATACATAAGAGAAATAAACGATTTAATAAAAAAAATATTTTCGCGTAATGTTTATCGAATAATCTTGGTCCGAAAAACTTTCGCTTAAATTGTTTTTATACAACTAATTTTTATTCTCGCAAAAACTTTTAATCGAATAATTTTTATTCAAATAACTTTTATGACAAATTTATTATTAGAAAAAAAAAATATTTTGAAAAACTACAATTCAAATACCTTTTATGCGAATACGTGTTTGGTGAAATATTTTTTATTGTTCGAATAATTTTACAAACATATTTTTTTCGAATATTTATGTCCTCAAACTTTCTAATAATTTGCACTGCATGCTCTTTATTCGCATAATTTTTTTTTCAATAAAATTTTATTTAAAAATTTTTTATTAAAATAACTTTTATTCGATTAATTTTTGTTCGGTTAATATTTGCGACAGTAATTTTTATAAAAACAAATTTTTTGTGTGCACATATTTTATTTATAAATTAATGTCTTTTATTGATTTTTTTTTCTAAGATATTTTATTCGAATAATTTCGATTCAAATACCTATTTCGTAGAACTTTTTTTAATTTTTTTTTAATAATTGACCAAACAATTTTTATTTAAACATTTTTGATTTCCTTTTATTATTATCTGTTTTACCCGTAGTATATTGTTTTGAAGAAGACGAGTTTCTACTTGCACGTGCATGTTTTAGTTTCTGCTTAAGATACTCATCAGTAGCCTTCAACCGATAACTTTACAGAGATAGAGTTTTTCATGTGAAGTTGTTTTGCTTTTTCAAGTATTTTTTGGTTCAATTCCACTAATGAGTTTCTTAAACAGAAACAAAATGCGTTTACATATATTTACTTAACCCACAAAAAACAAAAATTCTTCAGTTGTTTTTTTAAGAAATTTTTGTTGAAATAAGTTTAATTTTTAATTCGAGTAATTTAGTTTGAAAAATTTTTTCAATTGATTGCAATAATCTTTATTTGAACTTTTCCATTATGTTGGAGTTAATTTAAATTTTTTTTGATGCACAGCTATTCATTATAATTTATACGCTCACGCCATGCTACGTGTAATAAGTGTTCAACGTCATGTTTGCTAAAGCATGATTAACGTGAACAATGCCCATCTCTGTTCAGTTGCCAGATTTTCGAAAACTATTTCAAATATTTTTTTTTGCGTTAATGCATTTTATTTTCAGAGGTTAAAATATAAAATCTAAAATTTTCTATAATATCAAACGAATAAAACTAGTAGAATAGTTATTTTCTTACCGAATAATATTACTACATAGTAAATTGGCTTTTAAAATAAATATTTCAAAATAAATAAATAATTTCAGTTTTTAGCAAAAATTTTACTCGATCAAATTTCATTTGTTAAAAGATGTATATAAATACATAAATATTTCTTTCTTTCTTTTAATTTATATGCCTTTAATCAATTAGTATAAATTAAATAATTTTATTTGTTTATTATGAATTTCTTAGCAATTTTAATTGAAATTATTATTGCGTTGCTTAAAGTATTTCGCTCAGAGAGAAACATTATGACTACAAGTCGAATAATTAATAATTTTTATTGGCAGTTGCTTATTTTTATTATTATTATTTCAATTCCGTTGTTTTTGTTGCTGTTGCATACTTTATCTGTTTTTTTTAATATAATTTTTGTTAGTATAAGCGTGTATCTTTTTGTATATACATACGAGTATTTAAATTTTGTATCTACAGAGTATGAGTATAAATTTGTATAGATCTTTTAAGATGTCATAATCATACATTTGCGGAATGAATGAATGAATTATTTATTTATTTATTTAATGCTTGGAATTGAAAATTTTTTTAATTATTTATTTTATTTCTCACAAACGTATAAATCGAGGCAGATTAGTAAGATACTTATTTATCTACTATCATATACGTATGGATGCATTTATGTATGTATGTAAATGCATCGGATAACTCAAGGAAATTCGTAGCGATCTTCGCCAAAAAAGCAAGTCACTGAAATTCATGAATACATATGTATATATGCAATGCAATATTATCGACTTTAGCAATTCATATCTATAACATCTACACGATGAAATAAAAATTTCCTGCACCGAAAAAAATATTGGTTAATCTAACCAATATTAGTTGTCAGTTTACAGTATATGTTTATTGCTTCAGCATTTTCGATCAACGATTTTCATATGGTTAATCTAACCAATATAAATTTGTTATCCTTGCTTAAGAGTTGATCTTGCTGTTTTTGTTGTTGCTATTCTCTTTGTTATTCTTATACTTATACTTATAAGTATATATTGATTTAATTAAAAATCGACTAATTTAATAAATAATAATTAATAATAAAAAAACAAATTATGCAGTCTATTATATTGTTTTTGCAAGAAATAAAATAAAATTATTTAAAATGCGCAACGGAACTATAATTTTGTATCTACGAAAAATAAGTTTCGATGTGGCGAAATATTTTTGGAATGTACGTGCAGATATATATTTTGTGATCTTTTATGAAATTCAGTAGTCAAAAACCTTAACAAGATTTTTACGTTTTCTGCAGGACCTTGGAGAGAGTGCGGAAAGTTTTTGGAGATATAGATGTGCCCTTAATTATGAAAGTTGTCTAAGTCATATGTATTTTGGCTTATACCTGATTTACATTAAGCATTTTTTCATGAAATTTCATGAGTTTTGATGCACGCAACTTTTTTTATTTGCTAATTGTAGCGAATGTTGTATAAAAAAGGACGTAGAATTAATCTCTAATGCATTTTTGGTAACGCTTTTGGTATAAGTTTCTATTCCATGCATCCTATTGAAAAATAAAAAATTTTCATGCAACAAATTTCATGAAAAAAATGCTTAATGTAAATCAGGTATTAGACATTTTAAATAAATCTTACAAAAACTTCAATAAATATTTACAGCCTTATTTATAAAAAATATTATTACTTTATAAAGACTTCTTAATAAAAATTTGTATGGAAATGTTTTATAAAAAACCTTTTTAAAGCCTTAATAAATTTTGTAAATAAGGCTGTTAATAAATATGAAATAAATTTATATTAATCGAGATTGATACAAATTTTAATTAAAATGATGCATTATATTAACATATTTTTTGATTTGATCAAATGTAGTTTACTATATATCTCAGCCAAAGAAATATATGACTCACACCACATTCATAATTAAGGGCACATATCTAATAAAGTCCTAGAAAATACCATTTATAAGACATTTCAAGACATGAGAGATTTTTCAAACGCTGAACAACACTGTTGGCAAGACATTTGTTGCAGTTGTTTGTCTTGCCAACAGTGTTTGCTTAGCGTTTGTTTTAGAATATTTCGCTGTAGTAAAGCATTTTAAAAATCTCTCATGTCTTGAAATGTCTTATAAACGGTCTAATTAAGATGGATAATAAACGGATTAAGCTCCTAAAAGTATGCTCCACAACAACAAATAACTAAAAGCTCTTACCAATTTTCCCACGTGTTTCACGATGTCTAAAGAAAAGGTTCGACAACAAATTTATATTGGTGGCTAAAACGCGTCGAATACAAAAATTATTTTTGTTTACCATACAATTCTAAAATTAACAGTGTTGCCATATTTAGTTTTCAAAAATTTTCAAGTCAAGATAAAATATATTTATTTTTTATTAAAACTCTTTTTTTGTTATTTTATTAAACGAAAATAAGTTAAAATTTAATTTGTTACCAGGAACTGTTAAACGTGAGAATAAATAACACAAAATATTTATTTTATAGAGTATGTGTAAGATTATTATGAAGCAAATCTGAAAATATGTAAGTAGTTTAGTCAAAGGACTCCTCAATATTATATTACAAGTACCAGAATCCACATTTTAAAAAATCTTATTTTTATCTAAGAAATATTTTTGATAGTTTTTTCATGTCTAAAAACTTCAAAAATAAGATAAAATCTTCACATATGGTAACACTAAAAATAAATTAAACGTGAGAGTTTCAACGCGTTTCTCTCTTTTAAAAACCGTAAATTTTGTATGATAAACAAAAACAAATTTTTTACATTTATGAAGGTTTGTTTATGTTTTATATACAACTTTTACCAAGTCAAAGCGTATTCCATAATAGACACCATTGAAATAATAAAAAATTTTATAATTTTATTGTGATTTTCAATAGAAATTGTCGATCGGTTGCTTGTTTTCTTCATCGTGGAACAGGAGCTTTTTTTGATTTTTTTTACTATTAAAATAGTTATTTCACAAATGTTATATTTATATATACATATATAGTTATAAGTTAGCACTAATCTACAATTATAAGACAGGATAAGAAATAACATGATTCGATATAACATCCAGCTTATTGTCTTAATTACAGACATGATATGGAAACTTTAGGATTTTTGTAGACTGTGTCTGGAAAAAGCTGAGGCATATAATGGATATGTCTAGCATTCGGCTGACAGCCTGTTACTGGCAGACACACTTTTAATCACATTAAGCGATGGAGAACTTAAGTGTGTTAAAAAAGTTAGGTTGCTACTCATAATTCGGGAGCGAATATAAGGCCAAGTATAGTTGTACCTAGCGAAATTAATGATAAAGCCTTTAAACTCTAACTGTTCAATACTGGGAATGCTAAGTTGGCCAGCATTGGGTTCGCTTAGGTTTACTGTATGGCAGGAAGCTACGATCCACCTCTTCTTGGCTATTAATCAATCTAAAAAACAATATTTTTTATAATAAAACTTGATTTGTAATTTATGCACAATGTCCTCTATTTTATTGAAATTTATGCATTCGAAATTATCAAGAGTAAATCTGCATTGATGTTTGAACTCTTTCTCTACATATGTACATACATATGTACATATGTATGTATGCATATGAACGTATTTACTTTGGAATATCATTTAAAATAAATAAATATAATTTTCAGTTGTCTGTGTTGTTTAGTTTTGAACCTGTTTTATAAACTTTTTTCTCATTGGCTTAGAATAAAGCCGAGTTTCTTTTTTCTTTTCTTTATAAAATTAACAAAAACTGATTGGTTGAAAACTAGTTGTAGTTTAAAGATACAATATAAATTTATTTTTATTTTTTTTATTTATCTTAAAAGCAAGTATACAAATACTTGTGATCTCTACATAAATAAACAAAAACAAAATGCATAAATAAATAAATTTATTATAGTTGTTGTTTATAGCGTTATTAAAATTATTAAAACTTATATTTTTGCTGTGCATGGGGCGTAGCCATTTTTAAAGAGCTTAAATTAAGAGTAATTTAATGGACAATTATTATTTTAAATATGCATGTAAAACAAAACGGTGTTGGATAAAATTCCAGAATTACTCCAGCTGTAGCGAGAACTCTAATGTTATAAGATTCATTAATTGCAAATTGCAATTTAGGAATATCTTTGTAGCGAGTTGACTTGGTAGTTTTTAATATAAAAACAATAATTTCAACAACAAAAAATTAGATATTGTAAGATGCACTACTCTTGCATTTAAGTAACTGAACCAAATTGCCTTCTTTGTATTTTTTATTTGTTTTCTAATTTCCCGGCTCCATGAAAAATTTTCCAAAAATAAATATGAAAAATCGGCCAAAAATTTTGGAGAATTTTGAATTTTTTTTGGGTTATTTTTCAGTTTGGGCGAAAAATTCTTCCATGAAAAATCACCCAAAACCAAAGCGCCTAAAAATAGAAAATCGCCCAAAAAATTTTCATACAAATTGTAATTAATTTTTTCATATGAAAAATCGCCCAAAATTTTTCAAACATTTAAAAATTAAAGGGAAAAATACACCTAAATACCATGGTAGAGAAAATCCTTAAGGCCGTCCTGGCAGTGCAGGAAAATGTCATTAAACAGAAAAACTTTGCCAAGCAGAAAATCTTTATTAGGCAGTGCCGTGTCAGGAATCACAATGGTGGAGAAAATCGTTAAGCCCCCGGCCGAAGACCATCAGTGCAACAAAACGTTCTTACGCAAGGCAGAAAATTTTTATTAGGCTGCGTTCGGAAAACACCATGGTGTAGAAAATTCGATAATGTACGAATATTATTTACGCTACTCTATAACTTTTATTTGTTTTTAATATAAAAATGAAATTACTATAATTTTGAATATTTTTTTGTGGTTTTTAATTTTGGGCGCTATTGAATTTTTTTTGCGATTATTTTTTGTAATTTTTTATTCTGAAAATTTTTGGCGATTATTAATGGAGCTTAATTTCACATTATAAGAATTAACAGATTTTTTTGATTTCTTCTACTCTCAACCAGTGCTGCCACATCCAACAGATTTTTACAACCAAAATTCGCTTTAAAAGTTACCAAATGAGAAAAAATATAACCAAATTGCAATATGTAGTATTTTTATTAAATAACATCCCAGCAAAAAAAGACACTCCAAAAGCCATGAAAATGTAGAGTTTGCGATGTGGAAGTAGTGATAATTTCGATCCGTTCTAATAAGTTTTACATTGGATTGTCATTGCAAGAAGTTCTCTTTTTCGATGCCACTGAATTGGAAGCGATATTAAGAAAAATTCCCTTTTTTGTGTTCTATGATAATATTTTTACCTAGAAAAATGGTAAATAGTTACATATTTTAACTATTTGTTTCTTCTTATACGAATTTAAGCCCGAAACAGTGATTTCATGTAAATTTAAGCAAATAAGTTTTAAATTTTAGACTAAAATTACTTCATAAATTTCTTTAAAAAAATAATTTTTTTTTAATTCTGGTGAGTATGTTTTAACACTATGGAGGAGTTACAAGGTTTTGTATGACTAAAATAAGCTTATACATAGTTTTTTTTTCTCACAATGAAAATGTAGTTCCACTAGAATGACTTAAATTTTTTTTACTGGGATTTAAAATGCATACGTAACGTGTAACGCATGTGATTTGAATACAGTTAATAATAATAACATCAAAACAAATACATATATTTGTATATATTCTTTTACCTACATATGTATGTACGTAATAAGTTAACACTTGTACAGGTATGTATATAAAAAATAACAGTTTTTTTTAAATATAAAGTAAACAATACTTGCAGTTCACAGTATAATATTTTGAATGCGCGTGATGTTAAATTTTAAAATTTATAACCCTTGACACAAGCCTTGTGCTTTAACAGAGCTCTGTTAGCGTGTTAACAGACCTTTATTAAGCTATAAAAATTTGTATAATGCTTTTACAAAGGACTTTTCCATTAAATGATGCAACCGAGACGGGAAAAATTAATGCAAATTTATAGATAAGGTGTTTAAAACCCATGAATCTATTTCTGAATAACATGAATTTGAACCAAACATCGTCAAGTTTTCAACTTGGAATTTTTTGAGGGTTACGCACTTTTCTTGGGAAGAAGGCGATGCGGGCGGACAAAAGTGGTCAAATATTATGGACCACATAGTACTCTAAAAACGTATATTAAGAATTACTGGAAGTTCGAGTTTTCAGGAGACTTTCTAAAAACTATAAACTTGTCCAACTAATTAAGATTTTCCAAGATGTGATAAATTTTTTTTAGGAAGGAGGCAATACGGGCGGACAAACGTGGTCACATCCTATGGACCACTTAGTACTCTATTGTACAGAGTTGCGAACATTTAGTTAACTAAAAGTTGTTGACAGTGTTGTAATAATACTTTTCTTGTACTTGTAAACAAGTGAGTAGCAATCAAGGCGAATTCATAACAGGTGGCTGCACTAGCGATTTTAGTCACAGCTGTTTTATTTTCAGTTGCCTTGGTAGCAATACTAAAAATTGAAGAACATAAAAGCTTAAAAGTATAACATAAAAAATATGTACATATGTATCATTATTTTGGCAAAAAAATAACCAAAATGATAAAAATATTTACATCTCCACATTAAAGAAAAAAATAACCATTTTGGTTAGAAATAACCAAAAACGGCAGCCCTGCTCTCAACCCCCCCGCCCATTTTTCAATGTAATTTATTGCATATGACTATCTTTTTAAAAAATCATTTTGCAAGAATATGACATATGGCAAAATTTTAGCTATTCAAACCAACAACATTAGTCTTACAGAAAGTTGTTTGCTAAAATTAATATTTTAGAACATAATGAGGAACCAACAAAATACCAAAAATTTTATGTAACAAAATTATATTTATATGGAAATTTTTTATTTTAAGCATGTACAATAAGAGCATATATATGCAGATTAAATTATTTCATACATATACATATGGTCAAAATAAAACTAAACAAAAAAAATTACATTAAATATATGGGCTTGAGGGCCAACTTTGGGGGCCGGACGCACCCCCTAAAACACAACTCATCGGTATGAAATTTTTTTGTATTTTTTTTACATAAAACTGAACCGATTTGGGGGGTGAGATTAGAAGAAATCAAAAAAATAAATAAATAACGGCCACCCTAATGCAAACATTTCGTTACTTAGAGCGGGTTAACGGATCGCAAACAAATTGACGCTTTCGAACGAATTTGCTCTCAATTAGATTCGTAAAGCTCCTCGATTCAGTAGATTTCGCAAATGATTTTTTCACAAAACTATTTTTTATAAATTTTAAACTTCTAAGCTCTTAACATCAAAAAGGCAGCTCCGTTGCTACCATTTTAAATAAAATTGGTAGGTTCGTTCGAGAGATATCGTTGACGTAAAATATCTAAAAAATCTTATTTTTCAAATAACTTCAAAAGTCCTCGTCAAATCGATTTTATGTATTCACTGAATTGAAAAAAAAATCTGTAGATTGCCGGAAAATTTCAGGGATGGCCTGCAGGATTAACATATTCGCAATCCGATTTCTATTTGAAAAATATTTTTCATTTAAATTCCTGAAAAGAAACACATTCTATATCTGAAGCATTTTCGATTTTTAATACATGCTTTTCTGAGCTGAGCCTGAAACATTTTTTAAATTTTCAGTATAATTTTATATCTTCATTTAATAATTTAACAAATAATAGTGACAAAATGAAACATTGTCTTAACGATTTTTGCCATAAAATTTTACATTAAACACCCCGCTAGAATTTAATGTCAAATAGTTCAATTTCGCCACTTATGCTAACTTCATGTATAACATTTTACCTTTTAATAACCATTATAATGTACCACAAGTTGATTTAATTTTGTAATAATTCGAATCCTTCAGACAGAGCAGACCAAAAAAATTATACATAAATGTCTACGAATGAAAAACGAGGTTAAAGTTGCACAGTTATGGTAACGGCATACAAGAACGCTAAGCCCATGCATTTTAGATATATAATTTTTTAAGTGTTACATAAGGGACAAGAAGCCCCATGTAGGGATATCAATGGTCTAACTATATTAGGTTAAACTGACTTGGCAGCAGCATATCTCACTTCCATAAGATACAAAGCACTTAAATTAGCAAAATTGTCTTAAATATATACTTAACAAAATCTTAAATCCTTTAAATCAATATAACAGAGACAGATTTTATCTGTGAATATAATTTGACCAAACATACATACATCTTAACTCTCGAATGCCCTAATTCTGTTCGACGATTGTATCATCTTGTCTATGGACGGAAAAAACCCGCAGTTGTGATTCTTTAAAAAAATTATTAATTGTTGTCTATGCTAGAAGGTTCGAGTATTTGCACACATATTTTTTCATATATTTTTAAAATTATTGTATAATACTTTAATTTAATTTTTATGTTTCAGAAACATGGCAATAATGTTTTTTTATTATCAAAGACAACAACCATTTATTGAAGAAAATAAAAATAAAAATAAAAATAAAAAGAATTCAAACACAAGAACTCAAAATATTTTCAAACAGTGACACCGGACATGTTCGGTGATTTCTTCCTTTTCTTCACCTCAGCAACGTATCCAAGAGTCGTTTAAAGGTAGTCAAAGTCTGTAAACTTGTATTCAAATGTCCAGTGATCGATAGCTACCGCTATGAGATTTCGTACTTTAAATCTAGGAAGTTTTATCACAAACCACGTTATCTCTTTATATTTCTTGTGATTCAGATTTTTTGTAATTTCATTACATGTGGGCTCTTGCTTCCATCGTTTAATTGCAATTTGTTGAAGTTTTTGTGAAATTACACAGAAAAAAATATCATCGAAATGCAACCAGCAAATCAAATTGTTAACATTTCTTTTAAAAATTAACATCATCATTGTTGATATAGCAAATTTAAATTTGTCTATTCAATTAAATTAGTCAAAAAATTATGGGTTAAATTCTATCATAACAGTGACATAAGTTTGGAAAGTTTTGTGTTGGAAATTACCAAAAATGACTGTGTAAACTGTAAATGTTAGTGTTCGAACACATGTTTGGAAATAATGGCTTAAACACAAGTCGGAGCAATGATGTTAGAACACAAGCTGTCAAATTTACTTTTTTCGAAGAAAATAATGGCTGGAAACTATGAATAATAAATTTATTACAAAAAAAATCAAACAGAAGCATAAAATATATCAAGGGTTTATATTCAAAAAGTGCTATCTGCAATTCTTAAATATTTTATTAGACATAATACAACTGTTATTTTCTCGAAGTCCAAGAGCAATAACTGTATTTGATTAACATTAGTAGAATTAAGATGTTTTCTGTAAATTGTGCTATTCATCAAAATTTAGTTATAAACCTTGCACTTTGAGAAATTAACAGTTTGTTGCGCTCTTCTAAAATTTTCAAGCCTTGCAGATAGCATTTTTTGAATATAAACCCTCGATATGATCTATGGCAGAAGTATTAAAATATCAAAATTTAAAACGCTCCTTTTGAATGGATATGACAACCCAAATTTTGATTTTTAACGTTATACGTCTAGCCACCCCTTAAAATAACTTTGAACACTAACTATTTTGTATATTGTTTATGTTCAGAAATAAAAGTCGGTCCAAAGGTTGCTAGTTCGACTCTTCTCGCAGACGAGCAAAAAAATCGTTTCGAGGGTTGTGATTGTGTAAAAAAAAATATTATCAATATAACAATTAAGTTATTCAAAATTTATATGAAAATTGAACAATTCGCGTTGTTAATATAACAATAAATTTAATTGAAATAACTTTAAAATCTAACAAAAATAAACGTTGAAAAAAAAATTCGACAAATATTTATTGATACATTTAATTAAAAATATTTTTCTGATTTTTCTTTAACTTACAAGTTTATAATTATATTTACAAGAATCGTTGTATGCTCAAAATCAATTAATTATTTAATTGATATAAAAAAATTATTGTATTTACCAATATTTTTTCTATGTATTTTATTCCTCTCTTTGGGGGAATTCTAATATGCACACCCTCTCAAATGTTTTTTGAGTGCTGGCGGGCTTAACAAAGCCCTCCGCCCTATTATTGCTATCAGCCGGCGAATGCCAAGCTATCTCTTACAAACACATCCGTCATTCTTGGATAGTTTTTAATATGATGTAATCATTTTGCAGGGATACCAATAGGCAAAGATGATCAACAAAAATATTTGCAATAAAACTGTGCAATAATTTTTTGAATAGACCATAGTTCACAATCTAACTTTTCGCCAGAAATTAGTTAGAACTTAAAATACATTTAAAGATTAATTTCGTACTAAGTTCAGCAGCTTTATACTACATCCTATAAAGTAAAATTTTATTCAAAATTTTTATTTTAATCCACTTACTTTTCTTCGTATGTGTCTTTGTGGTTTCTTCCTTAAAAATATTTCAAATAAGCATCCTCAAACTGAGATAGCACGGATTAAAATGTTTGCGAAATATTTTGCCATAAAGTTCACATATACTCATACATACATATAATACACATGAGTGTGTATGTACTTTTGTTTGTTATCCTTTGTCAGAATTAATCTTGAGAATCTTGTTTTCTTCTGTGCTGCACCCGGCATAGGAACATGCTTTATTAAAGATATTTTATTATTATTGGTTACAGATATTTTCAAATTCTATTTTGAAGATAAATAGCTGAATCAAAATGGAATAAAAACAAAAATAAAACAAGTAGGAATACTACAGTCGGCAGTTTCGAATCTTGTATACCCTTAACCGATGCGTCGTATATACATATCGTTAACTTAATACGAAAAGGCCCTAACTCATGTTTGTCACAGTTTACAGGAGGAGGAAAAAACTATATAAAAAAAGATGCAATATTGATACACAATTTTTTTTAAATGCAATTTTTATTAAAAACACTTTACAAATTTAGTGTTATATTAGTTTTATTAATTTTTTTCATTTAGTTTAGTAATGGTCTATCGAAATATGTAAAAATATCAATTTCGAAAAATTATGAGTTGGGACCTTTTCGTATTAAGTTAACGATATGTACATACATACACACGGTAGAAAGGGTAGTGCTGTAATACACCCCCACTCAGATCCATTTTGTTCATACATACATTTGTCTTTAAAAGAAAACTGATTTATCTCTTTTTTGATTTATTGAAATTTATAGTTTATTTTTTGCCAAAAGCATTCGATTCAAAGATTTTATTTTCGATATTAGAAATATTTGAATATTTTATTCTGCATTTAAGAAATGTTTTATCTTATATATAAATACGGCAAACATTTTTTGCTGTACCCTAAAGCAACTTTTGTCATCCTTTATCATATTAATATCGAGACCAAAATATTAAGGAAATAATTATCCAATAATGATATTAAAACAATTACATGCATTCATATTTGTGTCATATGTCATGTATTTTTACAGATTGATGTCCGTGTTTTGGGTGAAAATTTTACAAGAACGACTCACAGTGAACCGTTTGATAGGCATCTCTTTTTGATGCTCCAGTTTTAATTTTGTTTACTTATATTTTTTTCTCAAAAACCTTCAAGTCGAACGAAAAAAATCTTTTTTTTTCATTAAAAGTCTTTATTAACACCCGACAAAAAAAAGGAGTGTTATAAGTTTATTTTGGGTGGCTGTGGATCTGTGTATCTGGATGTCTGTAGGAGTCCTCGTACAGACCCAACGGCTGGACGATTTTTTTTGTTTATACATGTATTTATTTATTGTATCTTCAAATATGAACTAACAATAAGTACTTAAATCTTAAATCTAAAATATAATTATTAGGACCGAATTAGTTAGTTAGTTAGTGGTAGTCAAAAAAGGGAAAAAAAATGGTTGGCTCTTTTGCACAAAAGTGGCGGAGTAAGCGTTTGCTGATTGAGATGGAGCTAATTTGGGTTTTTGCACCATAGCCTGTTTGACAAAAGAGTACACAGGACAACCTCTGTAGTTAGCGGTGTTATTACCCCCAAAATTACTGCATTTTTTATAACTTTGATCTTTTGGCTTATTGCAACTAACTGTGCCGTGTAATTCGCCACAAACAACACAAACAGTGGGTAATTTACAGTATGTGTTTGTATGGCCATATTCTTGGCAATTATGGCACTGTACGGGACCTGATCGCTTATGTGGCTCTTCAACTGTGATTTTTCGGTATAAGAGGTATTTTAGGCTATAAATTGAGTGAGTCTCGTTTTCTTCAGCTGTATATCATTCGGCTCCAGTTCAAAACGAAATAGAGGCTGGGGGATCTTCTCCCTATTGATTATGTTGCTAACATTTTTTACTTTAAATTCTTGTATGATCTACTTCTTCGGGATTAACATAAGAGTCAATACCCTTCAGTACAATCTGCATACCTTTGGCACTCTTAACCTGGTACGTATAAAAACTTGTTTTATTTTTTTCGAATTCAGTCACTATTTTGCGGAAATCTTTTTCTTCGTATATTTGAATTTTAGTTTCGTCAATGTAACAACGCTTTATTGGAATAACATCAAATGCGTTTTCCACAATGGCCGAGACTAATTTTTTAAAAAGGGGGTTAGGATTTTTTTTCTCTCAAATATATAGGTGGTGGCTTAAAAGACTTTTGCGATGATGCAGCGGGCTTGTCGTTGGTGACCTGCAATAATGAAAAACGATTTTGACGATTGGTAGATGATGCGCTATTATCGCTAGACATCTTTGGAGCAGATGAAATTTTTTGAAGAATTCGGGCTTCGCCCATACCTTACCACGGTTATGTATCTGTCCATTCCGACTTGTAACTTCGGTTTTGATAACTTTATTAATTGATGAACACGAGCCTGAAGGGGATGATATTACTGACTTATATGAAGAAGCACTAGGCAACTGTAATGTTAATGAATCACTATTTGGCATCGGACAAAGCGAAGTTGATCGATGACGAAAAATTGGCTTTGCCGTTAAAAAAATACTTTCATTAGATTTATTATTTGTATTATTTTCATTGAGGGCTTCAAAACTCACAGTAAAATAGGCATTTCTGCCATTAGAACTATAACAATAACAATAATACATTAACAAGATGTGATGTTCAAAACTCGTGTTACTATTTCATACTCTTCAGATAAATAAATAAACAAATAAAAAAGTTTAAATTTTCCATCCCTGGAACCCCATTTTCGATTTTGTTGACTTTTAATACTAATTGGTTTAGTATGAGTTCTGAATGAAATCTCTAGGTTTTTCTGCGGAAAATTTATTGCACGTACAGACAGACGAACAGACGGACATCTTTTATTCGACTACATTATGCATAAAGATACATAGAATCGATCCTGTTCTTTAAACCGAATCGGATTAAATTTCTCGTTTTCAAAAATTTAATAATGGTCTTGCAGACGATAATTTTCTTTCAGATCTGATATTTGAGAATCTATATAATAAAAATATTAAAAAAAAAAATAAAAAAAATATATCTATTGCCGGAGTTATTTTTCTAAAATGGCCGTATATACTTTATGGAGTCGCATGTGAATGACAAACCTATATATTATACCTTTCCCACTTTTTGGTGAAGGGCATTATAATAAGTAATACAAATGTGTCAATAAGTACAAAAATATGAGTAGTCGTCGTACAACAGAATAAAATTAAAAACGAAGTATGATTATTTATAAAATGTACATAAATTTGTACGTGTATTTATTTCATTTCTCCTTTAATAAATTTAATGAAGAGCCATCTAAAACAAAATTATAGGCAGAAGAAAAAACTAAATATCAAACGAATTTTAAACATCTAAACAAATTTTAAACCAAACTGAAATTGTCTGTAACATCAGCAACAGCAACAGCAACAGCAGCAGAAGCAGCGGCAGCAACAGTGGCAGCAGGAGCACAAAAAATTATTTCATTTAAATCAAATAAATGTGTTTACAAATATGTAAAAAAAAGAGTATCTCATCATTTTTAACCCTAGAATGTCATCCTTCGTCAAAATGACGACGGAAGATTTTATTTTCAAATTAAAAGCAGTTTTTTGTTTTTGTTTTGCTCTCAGATTTTTTATAGCGTTAGTCGGCCGCAAGCTGTTGTTGAGTGTAGAAGTTCAGCTAACTGCGTACATTGTAAGTGTTTGTTTTTTTGTTTTTAATTTTTTATCGTAGTCAAAATGACGAAGGATGATGTTTGTGTAACTTTCAGTTTCTTCTGTGTATTTTTTTGGTGCAAAAAGTCCGTATAATTTGACAATTATTGGCACACTTCGCTCAAACAAAAGAGAAATTCCAATTGAGCTTAAACAAACAAAAGGTCGTAAGTGCGGTACGGCCATGTTTTGCTACGACAATAATTTAACCCTGTTGTCTTATAAGCCAAAGCCAAGCAAAATGGTTTATATTTTATCTTCATGTAACGAACAGGGCACTATAAATCCCAAAACAAATAAACCCAGTATGGTGGAGTTTTACAATAGCACCAAAGGAGGAGTTGATACATTCGACCAGATGTGCAGTGTTATGAGCTGTTCCAGGAAAACAAACAGGTGGCCGTTATGTCAATTTTTCGGAATTTTAAACATATCATTTATTAACTCATATATAATTTATGCGCACAATATGCTTCAAGATGGTAAAAAGCCTCTAACTCGCGTCAGTTTTATGAAAAACCTGTTTTCAGGACTCATAAAAAATCAACTGGCAGACAGGCTTGAAATGCCGACAATAACGTCTAATCTCAGAAAAGATATACAAAATCAGCTGCAAATAAATAACTCCACAGATTCCGGGAAAAGTTCTACACAAAATCAAACTAGAAAAAGAAAGATATGTGCAGTTTGTCCTTCTTCGAAAAGAAGAATGACAAATGTTGTTTGTGCAAAGTGCCAAAAAAGGCTGTGTGGCGAGCACAAAATTGAAGTTTGTGACTCGTGCTTTATATAAAATATATAATCTCAAATCTAATGTTCCTTTTTTAGTTTAATACTTATACTTTAAGAAAATGAAAGACTGAATTGAAAAAAATTGCCTTATGTTACTTATTTTTATGTTTTGTTATTACTTCTTTAAAAATCTATGCCAATTGAAGGAAGGCTATGAAATGTTAAGTTTTTATTAAAGATTAAAAAATAAATAAATGAATTTCTTTAAATATTCATTAAAAGGTGTTTATTAATTCATAAGAAATCTATTTTGGTGTCAATTTTTGCTCACGAAGTGTTTTATAGTCTCTTGAAGTATTCCGTAGTCAAAATGACGAAGGATGACGTTAGTGTATGTAAAATAAGGATGACGTTCCAGGGTTAAATACTTTTGGCTTTATGATTATTATTAAAATGATTCGGCTGCTGGTGCTTCTGAAAATCATGAGATGATGATGATGCTGCTGATCTTAAATAATGATTTAGTTTTGTTTTTCTTACGAGTTTTTTTTTCTCAATTCATTTGATTATTTTGTATTTTGATTGTAAATAAGTTTGTGTGAGCGTGTGTGTGTGTGTACACACACATATTTTAATCATTCGTTGGTGCGGTGTTTTTAATATGCGGTTGCATCTGCTTAATTGTATCTTAAGCATATTAAAGACCAAACAACAGAAACAGACACACAAAAAGGCTTTACAACGCCAACAACAATATTTTTTATACGAGTATCTGTATAAATTATGAATAATCTATACGATACTTGTACATGAATTATTATAAACTGTTTTGGTAAATGTATGATTTTTAATTTTTTAATTTTAATACTAAAAAAAAGGAAAAAATAATTTTAAACAGTGAAAAGTAAAATTCAAATGTTTTTTATGAATAAGAGCGGGGTAGAGTCTTTAGTGCATAAGTGCAATGTTAATATTAAATAATTATAAAATTCCAGTTGAAACAGCTACAGCGTTAAAATTTTAACTTTATCGTTAAAAATATATACAAATTGTCAACAGATAGAACCACTTATCTAAACATAAGTAAGTAGTTATTATAAAGTGTAAAATTTTATCAAAAAAAAAGCTTTTAATATTTAACAATGTACCTACAAGCTTTTGTATTTAAAATAATTCGAAAGCGAGTAAATGGTCTTTTCTATGTTCTAATTACACCGCGTTACACACATTCTGTCCTATGAACCAAATATACTTTTTCGAAAAGGGAAGACCAAATAAAAATACACGTGTATCGGTGATTTTCATGTACACGTAATGTAAAAATTTAACAATTTGGAGTCCCTTCAAATTATGCTGAAAAAAGAAAAAAAATTCCAAAAAAAAATCTGAGAATTGATAAAAATCAAAATTTTTTTAAATTTGACATGATACAGGCATTTCCACGAGTCTGCCCGCAAAAACTCAGCTCGATTTGTTCACGGAAAAAGGGTTAAAAACTTATCCAAAGTTTTTCAGACAGACGGACACTACGAGCCTTATATTTTATACAAAAAAAATTCTGACGTGTACATGAAAATCGCCGACAAACGTGTATTTTTATTTTTTCTCCCCTTTCCGAAAAAGTATATTTCGTTCATAGGACAAATAAAAATTTCGTTTTTGTAACGCGGTGTTATTTACCTCTTACGTTCAAGAAAATAATTTTTTTCGAAAAATTATATACATATATATATATGTATATATACATATACATTAAAGTGGGTCGAATTTTTCGTGTGCGAAAAAGCAGCAACAGGTGTCTAGCAAAAATCAAATGTACACAAAATTATAAGAATATTACCGTAAGAAACTACACTCAAAAAAAAAAAAAAAGGACATGTACTATTATTAAGAAATATTTTTTACTAAAGTCAAGTAAAAAAATGCCTAAGTTTAAGTAATTTTTTCTAAGTTTAAGTAAATTTTTACAAAAATCTAGTAAAAATTACTTAATATGAGTAAAAAATAAAAAGTTCATATCCTCAGTAATAGTTCAATAAAATGCTCAATAAATTTCTCAAATTTCAGGAAATGTTTACTGACTTAAAGGAAATATTTACTAGAAAAAATTGTTATAAACTGAAGGAAATTTTATATTAAGGATTAGTCAATTTCGTCTTAAGTCAAAAAATAAACTTTAGGAAATGAATACTCCTGTCTAGTTTATGAAATTTGACTTACTTAAAACATGTTAAAAGGTATACTAAATTTTAGGAAAATATTTCCCAGTTTTAAGTATTTTTTCTTTGAATTATAGAATTTATTATTCATATGCATTTAGCAAAAAATCTAAGTAAATTTTTTATATTTTCGGGGAATATTTGAAGTTGAAATTTATTTTTTTGTAAATAAAATAAAACTTTAAAACTCAATAATTTCAATGCTTATTCAGGCTGCCTTGTTAGGCAATTGGTTAGAGTGATTGCCTATCAATCAGAAGTTTGCTGGTTCAATACTTGTCTCCTCTCAAGAAATTTATTTGTATGTATGGTGAATTGTAATTAAGAATATAATATGAAGATATATAATAAATAACACATCATTTGGTATAGAATTTAATTAAAAATAAAATTAAGTACCAGAATTAAAAACAAAAAACAAATTGGAAAACTTACTAAATTTGAGATTAAAGACGAAAACAATTTTTAGCAAAGCTCCGAATTTTATGGGAAAATTTTAGTTAATTCTAGGAAAATTTTACTTAAATATGAAAATATAATTACTTTAAACTATTTCATTAATGAACTAGAAATTTAGTAAATATTTTACTGGTTTCAAGTAAAAAACAGCTTTGGCATCATACGACAACTTTTTTTTATTCAAATTTAGAAAATTTTCCAAAGTTTTAGCTAATTTTTTTTGGAGTGTAGGGGTCTAAAATCAAAGCCGAGAAGAATCAAAAGTCAAGCTTTTCGTTGAGTAAAAACATTTCTAGCCATATAACAAATTTGATGAATTTGATGATTTTGATGAAATTACGAATGATGCCTCTGGCATAACTACAGTTAGTACAAAATCTTTAATAATTTGCGAAGTATAGCGACTTCAAAATTAGAACATTTAGCAAAATTCGACTTTGAAAAAGTATTTATATAATTAAGACTACTTACCTCAGATGTTACATTGAGGGGTCATGGTAAAGAGCAGAGCCGATCTTCAGAGGTCAAACTTTACTGACTTTATGGTATCGGGTAACTTTCTCAAAAAATGGTATTTTTAAAATTTTCAAAAACATAAATGTTAATTAATAATTTCTTATCTTTGAATGATTTCGAAAAAAGAGGGTCTGTAGGTTACAGGCGCAAGCATGGATCACTGCAAGATCGGCTGAAAACATTACTGCTGCTCAAGAAAGTGTTCAAAACAATCCATCAGCCTCAATTTTACGCCGTGCTTTGGCCACAAAGTTGACACAAGAACTTCTTAAACAAGACCATTTATATTATAAACAAAAAAATAGAATACCTTCCCGGCGGACAGCTGTCAGTTTTTGCTAAATTTTCTTATTTTGAATTCGCTATTGTTATCTTACAGGAGAATGTTAAAAAAACACAATAGAAACTGTAATCTTTTTTTATGATACTTTAGACGGCCTTATTTTTTTAATGTAATAGTGGGCTTTGTTGTTTCTTAATGTAAATAAAAAACTATTATCACATTATTTAAGAAATTTATTATTCGACATATCGTCATAATTATATTTTAATTTGAAATTTATTTGCTGGTGGTTTAGCCTGGTCTATATACGTATTTCATTGGCGCTTGAACCAAATCATCAGTAGACTTCAACCACAAATTTTGAACAGTCACAACCCTCTTACTTTATGCACAGACTTTCAAAAACTATATGAGAATTCATAGAATAATAATATTTTTGAAAATCACAAAGACAAAATAAGCTTAGTAGGCTTTGAAACTCATACAGAACCCAGCAAATAATTTATATTCGATATGAATCTATTTTATTTTTCTACACCTTCACCAACGTTTCGCTGGTATTTCCCAGCTTCTTCAGGCATAATTGTAAAAGCGTTATTTTTTGTACTGTTGCAATAAATTTTGAATTGATTCTCCTGATAGCTTCTGAAAGCTATCGGTACATTAGTTCGTATTATAATTTCCATTTTCTTTTCGGAATATTGTTTAACAAGAAATTAACATTTTCGGGAGTGAATTTTGTTAGCCAATTTAAAATTTCATCATGAAAAGTAACTTTTCATTTTAATTATGTCAAAATTCTAGAGAAGGCACCAACGTTGGTTCAAAGTTGTATTTTGCATATAATTTCTTAACAAAGCAATGTTAGCCTTAAATTGCTTGGCAACTATTTACTATGAACTTTAAAACTAAAGTAAAATATTTTTTGCATAAAGGGACTAGTCTTTTACCAAAATTATATTTATATTAAGCATGTAAAATAAGAGCTTGTGTCTATTAAATTATTTCAAACATATACATATAGGGTCTTATGCAAAAAAACTTAACAAAGCTTTGCCAAGCAATGTTAAGTAAATTTGTATTCTAAAAATATTATTATACAAAAATTCTAAAGTAGGCACCCACGTTTGTTAAGACTACTTTAAGTTCATATTTCCAAAATGTGTATTTTATACCTCAAATATTTTTGTTAATATAATACATATTGATTCATTTTACATCTGAAAATGAAGCTAGCAGTGTTAGCTTTTAGCTTAGATTTACTATTTCCGTCATGTAATGGAAAACATCATCAAATTATCCAACTGATTCGAAATACATAGGAAAATCTATAAAAAAAATATTAAAATAAATACAATTATACAAAAATGTTTTAGTGATGTACATACAATCAAAACGAATCGAAAACAAGATGAATATTTAAATAGTCATTTCATTCGAATAAAATAAATTGTGATAATTTTTCTTTCTTCATCATATTTTTTTTACTTTCACTTCATACAAATATTTATTCGTTTCCCTACCATGTGAGAAGCTCATATTTTTTAAATTAGGTTGCTTTACTTCAAGATAATTAAAATTTATTTAATAAAATAAAAAATTATTTAAATATTCGAATGAAATTGTATTGAATTTTGTTCATCATAAGCTGTGAAGTGGTTGTTGAACACGGTGCTGTTACCAGTATTTATTATTAAATAACAAAATAATTAAAATTGTCTTTTGCATACAATTTCTTAACACAGCAATGTTAGCCTTAAAGTGTTTCGCAACTACACGTATCCCTCGATTTACACGATACTTTTTTACACGATTTCACTTTTACACGATCAGGTTTTCGTATAAATTGCGAGATTTTTTATGTGTTTTATTGAATATTTTTGTCTCTAATAGGTTTATTTTTATGTGTTTTGAGTAAACGCTTTTGATATTTTAAAAACTAAGTTGAAATATATATATAATTTCTTAATTAAATAATTTTTTTACGCGATTCTGCCTTTATTTTTGAAATACACGATTTTTCTTACAAAAATTTAAAAAATAAAAATTTTTAAATAAAACTGAACCGATTTGGTGGAAGAGAATATAAGAAATAAAACAACAAAAATTATCCATACAACTACATACAACTACATACAACGACCTCTCTAATGTACATACATATGTGTATGTATATATATTAGGCCGGGTTGATTTAAAAATCACTCAAAATACAAGGAAAATCGTATTCTAAGAATCAAAATAAGAACCGAAGGAACCATACCTCTAAAATGTATTTTGATGTCCCGACTTTTGATCCGAAGGGTCAAATTTTCTTGAAGAGTCAAATTTTGAAAAATCTCACTTTGACCCATTTAGAGTTCCTCAATCGAGTCAAGCTGTATGACCGATCCCACTTATTTTGGCGGGCCTAACCACCCATGCCAGTGGCACACACCCTGGAACAACCCCCGGTGGGTTCTCAATGCAAACATTTGTGATTTTTTGATATGTTATGATATATTGATAATATATATTATTTTTATACATATGTTATTATATATATTATTTTTTATATTATTTATGATATATTATATATCTTTAAAATGTTTAAATGTACGCAACCGATTGATATTATTCGATTAAATAACATATTTATTAGTCGTCACTACATCCATTGTCTTTATTTATTTTTTAAAACAAGCAAAAATTTTATAAAACATAATCGAATAGCAGCTTAGCTTACATACTTTTTTTGTTATCCACTGTATGTCAGTTTGAGTTCTCTTCTTTCTCAACTAGAAAGAGATAATTTTTTGCTTCTACATAAATTTTAATATCTCTGCTAATATGAATATTATTATTTTATTTTTTTTGTGTGTAAATGTTGTTGGTGTTGTAAAAGTTGTTATTATTTTTGGCAAATGCATTTATTATAATTAAAAATAGCTTATTAAATCATAATTTAAAATCAAAGAAGCCAAATGAATACCAACAATACCCAAATAAATGAGAAAAAACTCGTATACATACAGATGTAAATTCTTGTGTAATTTATTAACATTTATCGAAATTGTTCTAATAAAAAGTGAATTTTAATTGGATTAATTTAAAATCTTAAAAATACGAACACACTTAAAAGCAGATTAAAATAACGCAAGCCTAATATGATCAGATCATTATAGCAGCTGATCATCATCAGCTGATTGCACACCATCTATGAACTACCCTACAGAAAAAATTTAGATATTGCAGTTGAGGTCCTGAGCTGTTTATAAAAATTAATGGCTCGATTATGGATGGCAATCGAACTTCAGTTGCTGAGTTAACTAGCAACGCAACTGAAACTAAAATTGGTATTATGTATGGCAACTTTCTCCAGTTGCCAAAAAGTTATCAAAAATGCAATTATGACAGATTGGCAACTGAAAAAAATGCAAAATATGAGAAATACAAGTGCTTAAAACAAAATCATTAAGTAAAAGTGCTTAAAATAATACTTATCTTAAAAATTATTAGTTAAGTGGAATTAATGGAATGAAATGCAAAATGTGGAATCTCTTAGACGGCCTAAAATAGGTTTTAACAATCTCTTTTAACTTTAAATCGTATTTTCTTTTAAATATGCAAAGAAGAAAATCGAAAATAAAAAAAATATAGCACTTCATTTTTAATTTGTTCACTTTTTACTATGCAACAACTACAAATTTGTGATTGCCAATATGGTAACTGAAATTACCAGCTGTTAGTTGCCAGTTGCCATCCGTAATACCATTTCAGCAACTAGCAACGTAACTACAGTTCGGTTGCCATCCACAATCGAGCCATAAATAAAACAGATATATCATCAAGCAATCTTTTTTACTTTAGATTTTATATCTAGACTAGTTATGCCCTGCCAGGTGTTGGTATAAAAAATTTTCTTTGTTTTAACCCACCTTATCCAAAAACCAAGGAAAAAAAGGAGAATTAATGTCCTGCACTATACCTTTTATAAGACCTTTCAAGACATGAGAGATTTTTCAAATGCTTTACTACAGGAAAGATATTTGCTTCAGTTGTTTGTCTTGCCATCAGTGTTGTTTAGCGTTCGCTTTAGAATATTTCGCTGTAGTAAAGCATTTGAAAAATCTCTCATGTCTTGAAAGGTCTTGTGCAGGGATTTATTGAGAATAGACTCGAATGTGAATTCAAAATGTTTAAAATTGTCATATGGTTGTTGTTTATTTATATATGAGGCTATCAGCGCAGAAATGGTGTAACCCAAATTGGTTTTTCGTTTGGTGTTCTGTTATTTTAAATAAAATGGAGCTGAAAATCGTTTTTGCAAAGATCATAGTATTGCAAAGTAATAAAACAATTAAATAATTAAAAAGAGCATTTGTTTAAAAATCTAGATGTGGGTTACACTACTTCTGCACTGTTAGCCTCATATATTGATCAATGATATGAAAATATCCAACGTTTTTGTCTTTTTTAATATTCAAAGGTGTGAATTTTTAAATTCTTCTCATTTCATTTATTTTAGCTTTTTATCACGTTTGGGGTTTTCATTAAATATTCATTCCAATATTTTTTCTTATCAGTAGAATTTCTATACATTTGGATTTTCCTGACAATAAATGTTCAAGTGATTTTCTGTGTGCCTATATTTTTAAGCTTAAAGTTTATTAATATTAATTTAAATTCTATGACTAATTGAAAGTAATTAAAATGGAAAACGCTATTTATTTAAGCAGTTTCAATATGCTGCCATTATTAGTCATTGGATTTTTGTATTTTTGTTTTCAGCTGAAACTAAAAAAAATTATAATTAAATAAGTATCGTCGTGTATTGAAAATTAACAAATTCAGAAGAAAATTAAAAACAGATGGTCTTTATTTTAATTAAGAGAAAGAAAACAATTTAGATGATTTTTTTTAATAAATAGTGAAACATTGAAAAAAGTTGTTTAGAATTTGGGAAAATCAAAATTATTTAACAAATATTTTTTTTGCTAATTTATAAGGAATTCAAAAGCAAATGGAGAACCGCGAAAATAAGGTGAAAATTTAAATTTATTTATCAAGACTGAGCACATTTAAAGTTTTTACTGGTGTTTTTAAGTTTAATTTAGAACCTTGGTGTATTTACAGTCTTGTAGTAGAAACTTTTGTCGTATGTCTTAGACACTTACTTCCTCGCTTAGGATACTTCCATGACCACTTATTTGCAAAGGACAAGAAAGACGTCTATAGAGAAGAGATTGAGAAATTAAATATTCCACAAAAATATTACATACAGTGGAGCAGTTTCATTGCTGTCTATGACGGTTCACCATAAAAATATCGAAAAGGTGGCAACAAATTTACACTGATATACATGAATTAAGTTATATTTTTGTGTATGACTGTGTGTGTGTATTTTTATGCCTTACTGCCAACAGGTTCCTACTTGCTTACACTTCGGTGCTACTAGAGTGAATATAAATACATACGCCGAATTAAATTAAATTACATCATAAAATATGTATGTTTTTGCGTCGAAACATGTTGAAGATTACGTCATTAAATATGTTTTATGCTAAAACATATTTAGATTAAATCAGTGTTGCCAGTTTTTTTTTGTAGAGCTTATCCCCAATTTTGTATTTCTCATCTCATCTTTTGTGAAAAAAATAAAAAAATTTTAATTTTATTTGAAAAATAATGACAAAAATAACATATTTATTCAATAAAATTCATTTATACCGATAGGTACGAGTATATTAACGTTCATATAAATTTAATTTGTACTTATAAAAAACTTGTAAAGAAAAAATTACAAAAATTAAAAAAATTGTTAACCAAAGTTTACCATTTCAAAAACTTCAGAATCGAAATCTTCTGATTCTCCAGCCTCAGAAACTTTGTTGTACATAGTACTTGTATTAAAAAGTTTTAGCATTTCAGCAGAAGGAATAAATTTGTTACAATAAATTTAATTATTTTTAAAGTGTGTGTTTATTCTAAGAAGTGCTTTCATTGCCTTTTGATGCGTATTTTTGTTTTGGTAGCGTCCATTATTCGTTAATCTGCCTTAATACTTCTTCCTTATTAGAAACCATATACTATGAATAGTAACACATATTTTTAGACTTGCCAGACGCATATTTCTTAGTTCGAAAATCATTCTTGTTTGACCATCATTTATACAAAAAATCCACCAAAAATCCCCTCAAATTTGGTTACATCCCCAACAAATCCCCAGATCCCCAATACGAAATTTTCATCCCCAATCGCGAAAAAAAATTCGCAATTTGGGGACAAATCCCCTTAACTGAGAACATTGGATTAAATAAAAGATATAAAACCAAATATATCAAACACTTTTAAATAATTTTTAAGTACCATCAAATATCATTATTATCCGCCCCGCGTCTAATATAGCATGTATTATCATATTTTCATATTTCTGCCAATAAATCATTATGGAAAGGGTATAATTTGTATACCCTTTACCAAAAATGGAACAGGGTATATATAGGTTTGTCATTCCGTGTGTAACTTCCACAATATGATTACGCGTTCCATAAATTATATATTTCTGGGTCCTTACGAATAGGGAAGACGAATAAGCGATGTCCGTCTTTCCATCCGTCTGTGTGATGTACGTGGAATCAGTTTTCCGAAGCTCCCAGAAAATATAGAGACTTCGGTCATGAACTGGGGTATCAGAAGTGGTTCAGCTTAGATTGGTATTGGAAATAAGCAAAATCGATCAGACGATTACAGATCTGGAAAACTTAAACTTTATTTTGCCATATAAAAGCAAGTAGTTAAAATAATTTTTTTTGTTCAGTAAACTTGTTTTATATTTAAAAAAAATAAAATAAAAATAAAATAAAATAAAATATGAGAACGTTTCCAGTGTTGGAAAGTTTAAGTTTTTTTCTTATACAAAAGTAACTTACTAAAATAAATTTTTCTTTTTTCTATTTTAATTAAGCATATCTCAAATTCTTAAAAATAAAAACCAGAGCTCCACAGATGGAAAATTTGAATTTTTCTTGGATATTAAAATAACTAAATACAACTAATTTTTTCTTTATTTCCTTTTTTTTATTCACAAAATATATTTTATAAATGTTTTAAAGAGTCAGATTGGTACAAGCAGTTAGAAAAATATAAAAGGATGATTCCAGGGTTGGAAAATTTTATTTGTATTGTATATAAAAGTAACTAGGTTAATTATTTTTTGTTTACAAATTAAATGTACCTTATGTCTTAGAAAGAAATAGTTTGGAATAAATAATTAGAAAAATAAAAATCATTGCTTCTGCCATATAAAACTAATTAAATCAAACTTTTGGTAATAAAATAAATTCTATATTTAAAAAAGAAATAAATTAACATTAAAAACAAGTAAGCGTGCTATATTCGGCTGTGGCGAATCTAATATACCTTTTACCAAAGTAAAAATCAAAGTTATGGTTCCAAGGTTGGAAATTGAAAAAAAAAATTGGTAAAATAAACAAAGTGTTTATTTTTTCAGTTAAGCATATTTCATGTTTTAGGAAGATCTTTACTCAAGATTTTTTTATATTTGTTAAATTTTTTTATGGATATCTGACTTAAGTATAAACGAAGGTTTGTGCCATGTTGCTTATTATGCTCTCAGCACAGTTTTGTTTCAAATCGATGGTCTTTCGTTTACAGCTTTTAACGAGTTCTTATTAATTTTTTAGTAAATGGAAATAGAAATTTTGATGAGATTTGAAACATAGATAGATCTGAGTCTGGAAGGATACCAGGTAAGGGGCAATTTCTAAGATAAGTAAAACGTAAGGAACTATGTTCCTACCCAGACACAGTGCGTTCTTTTTTTCTAAATTTAAGACTCTATCATATTTCGATGTTTTGAGGTCCTGGGAGTTGTTAATATGTGTGTTGATTAAAGATAAGCACATATGGTGTGGCATGGTCACGAACTGTTCGTGACAGAAAATCTGATTTTGTGGATGGTCGGGACGTGTCAAAAAAACACGAAACGATTTTGCATGAAAGGAAAAATTTTGTATTTTGTATCGTCAAACACGTAAAACCATCAAATTTGTTGATAGTGTAGGCGTGTTTTTTTTTTTTTAAGTTTTAAACTACTAAGCAACAAATACGTAGATTTTTTCCAATTTGACTAAAATCGTTCGTTGATAAAAAAAATTTCAACAAAAAAAGTTTTTTTCTGATAACTTCTTGTCTTTGTCAAATCGATATTAGATATTCAATGATTTTTATAGATTTAAAGAGTGTATCGAATGCCGCAAATTTTGGAAAAATCTTATGCTTAGCGGAAAGTTTCAGGGATGGCCTCCAAGGTCAACTGATTCCCAAATTTTCTATAAATTTTTTTGTAACACCAATTAAATTTAATTGAACTATAGTGAATTTTAATCAGGAACAGTTTCTTAACTCAAGCCCGATTAAGTTCCAATTTACACTATGCAAGTCTTATTGCTAAGCTGATCACTTTGTTAGGAGAGAGAGACGAGGGTAAAGGAAACGTTTATGTTCCCCTCGTCCCGCTCTCTTCCACAAACTAATCAGCTTAGCAAAAAGACTTGCATAGTGTAAATTACTAATAAGGAAGTTATTATAATTTTTTTTATTAAGAAATTGTTGTCAAAAAGCTGGTTCTCTGGAAGATTTTGTACGAAGTAAGATAGATTATGGGATGGTTTTTATGTTTTTTTTTTGAAGACTTTTCAATCGTGGATTTTCTTTAAACCAACGTTGATATGTTATGCATTTAAATGTAAATTAATACATAAATTCTACGACAACAAATTTTTTGATGATCTGCTTGAATCACTTCCTCTAATTGCAGCAAATTTAATGATTTATGATTGTAAAAGTTCTTATAAAGATTCGAAGTGCATTGCGGTCACGAGCTTTTTTGTGGAAATGTTAAATCGAAACCTTTTATAGTGAGTTTGCACATGAGCAACATCTAGTACTTATGAGATTTCGAGCAAAATCTAGTAAATCTGCTCGAATTTTTTTATGCAACACAAAATCTAATACGTCTCCAGACTTTATTGAAATCTACTTAAAATCTAGTAGAACTTAGTGGTGCAACTATGATTATTATAAAAATTATATTAAAAATTAAGCTTTTTACTTAAAAAGGTGTGTGAACTAGCTATATTGCAGTTGATTGGTTGTAGTTTTGAAAAACTTTCAGCCAATGACTTTTGTTTTGGATGCGAAATCTTGATAGATGCAAAAAAAAAACTTAATGTAATCGGTATAGATTTAGATAAAGAAAGCTGAGTGATCTAGCTGAAATTATACGGATTCCAAATGTGTGTATTGGCTAGAGTTGGGCAAAATAGTTCATTTTACTGAATCGTTCAGATTGATCCGAACGATGAAATGAACTAGTTCGTTTACTTCGTTCATAATTCATCATTATTTATTTGCTCTGCAGATTGATTGAACGAAGGATCAGATTTGTTTTCTTTTTCTTATAATAATAAGTAATCTTGTTAAAAATCGCTTCAGACTGTAATACAAGTATTAATACTTTTGTGGAAAATACAACTCTGACATGTTGAGTTGTTATTGTTTTTTTTAATTTTTTAAACAAATATAAGACCAGGGATGCATTTTCATCAAAAGTATTAGTACTTGTATTATAGTCTGAGTGGCCCTTTACTGATATGTCTCAGACTGCATACTTAATTCATTTTTAAATATTAGTGTTAATTTTAATATCGATTCTGACGTTTACCAAGAATATGAAAAGAAGAACGATGTAATAAAGATTGCAATGATAAAGTCAGAATCGTTTAATTGAACTAGTTCGTTCATGAACTACACAACCAGCATTACCGTTGGTGCTACTAAAGTAGCAATTTGCTACTTTTTCGACTGTTTGGATACTATTGTGCTACTTTAACAAAATGCACCTAATTTTAGCCACTTCTTGATACTTTTCACTGAATGAAGATGTACATTCTTGTACTTTCGGTTCTACTAATAAATAAGTTATGCTGTTTCAATATATTGACTTATAAGCAAGCTTATACGACATATTTTTTCCTGCCATGCGTGGTTAGCTTATGCATATCTTTCGAATGTATGAGTATGTAAATATACCCTGTCGGAGATTGTGTGGTTGACTACAAAAATAGTTAAGTTATAGTTAACTTTTCTTAGACTGACTAAAAGCTAACTGCAATGTCATCCAGAATAAAAATTAATTCTTAAGTTAAGTACGTAATCGAATTTGATGAGAGCCAACAAATTTATTCTCAGCAACTTTGAAACTCATTTCAGTTTTATATTAAAGTTTTCCTATTATTATTTTACCTTTGAGTACACAAAGTGCGATGAAACCAAATTTTTTTTAAATTTACTGACTACCAGTTGATTTAAAAAAGTCAGCTTTAGCTGGAAGTAATGCAGAGTGAGACAATTGACTACCGCCTAGGACATCGCAATTTTAAAATAGTCAGTTTATTACATTGAAAAGTAATCCAAGCAGCGTTTAAAACTTCCCATTTGTGTATTTTCTTTTGCTTCTACTTATACTACTGCTTCTGAAAATTCAAGTGTCGTTGTAGAATTTAACACAATAAAGGAATAGTTATACAAAACGAAGAGCTTCAGCTTTCGACATGTTCGAAAATTTTTCTGTTTGTCAGTGCGCTATTTAGCGTTAGCTTCGTATTTATTTAAAGCAGCCGTCATTCAAACCGAAAACTTTTCGAACATGTCAAGAGTTGAAGCTCTTTGTTTTGTATAGTTATTCGTTTATTGTGTTAACTTCAACTGCGATACTTTGAAATTCAGTAAAAGAACTATGAGCAACAGGTTGTGATTGGGCAGTCAAACAATAGTAAGGTCGATGAAAAAGCACAATTTTACGACTTTTGCTATTTGTACTGCAGTTTTTTAAACACTGAATCCAAGTGGCAGTCAGTACTAGTTGCGAAATAGTTAGCTTAAAGTTAGTTTAAAGTTAAAATAATTTCCGATAGGGTAATTACATATGTACATATTAAAATCCTGCACGAGACCATTTATAAGACATTTCAAGACATGAGAGATTTTTCAAATGCTTTACTATAGCAAAATATTAAAAAAAAAGCTAAACAACACTGTTGGCAAGACATTTGTTTCAGTTGTTTGTTCCCTTTTTGGTGCCACCTTTTTTTAAAAGATCCTCTTTTTGTGTCACTTTTTAAAGTTTTACAACGGTAACACTGTACACAACCCTAGTATTGACCGAAATTTTGAACATAAGACTGCTTTACGCAAAGTAGATGCCGCATTTGGTCACAAACGAATAAAAACATAGGAGTATGGGTCTACCACTTTATACGTGAGACAAGGGAACAGTTGAAACAGTGGACTATCATCTTCAGGCAAGGTCATGGCGTATGTTTTTTTGTTTGTGCGTGGGAGAATTTTAATCGATTTTTTAACCGACTTAAAAAAAGAGAGAAGGTTATGAATTCGTCTGTTTTTTTTTGTGCCATTGTCACTTCATAGCTCGGTACATTTTAGATCGATTGTAAAAATTCTTATTTAATCTGAAAAGGTGTAGCTTGCATTTGGTCCCATTGTAAAAAAGTGGGCAGGACACACCCACAATTTTTTATTTGATTTTATGATATTCTACTTATTTGAATGCTGCGAAACTTATCAAACACCTTTAGTTCTTCTATTTGCACAATTTTAAAGTTGAAAAATAGTGGAAATAGGCGGGGCTACGCCCATTAAAATTAGTTATTACATTTTACTTGGTTCTACCTTGAGCTCTAAAATAGACACCATCGTTTATTTAAAGATATGGGCAGAGTGACGCCCATTGAAGTTTAATATTTTATTTTAAGTGTTTCTACTTTACGGATTTTTACATATTGAGCTCTGAAAACACACACAATCTTGCATTTTAAAAAGTGTGCAGAGGCACGCCCATTAAAATTTAATTTTATATTTCACAGACTTGAATGAGTTTCCTGCCAGTTTGGTCCAATACATTTTTTTTCAAAAATATTCTTTCAGGTCTTTGCATGGAAACCGTTTTTTTTTTGCAGAATTATTTTCAAAAAGAAAAACAATCAATGGCGAGTATTATACCTACGTATTGCATTGTTTAAATGAAGAAATTAAGGGGAACACTGCATTTGTTTCATGAAGTAAATGCGTTAGTTCACACATCCACTATTGCGATGGCCACGAGCAAAGAAATAAAGTCTGAATGGCTTCATCACGCAACTTATTTGTCAAAGTTTGCTCCCTCATATTATTTTCTATTTTAAAATTTGAAAAATGGCTTAGTGCTAAAAGATTTGGCAATTATGAAGAGGTGGAGTCTGTGGTTGATGGCTACTTTAAGGAGCTAGATAGTTTTTACTGTATATGAGGTGAATATCTTTGTGAAAAGTGTAACGAGCTGAATGGAGATTATGTTGAGAAATAGAGAAAATGTTTCCAATATTTTTTGGTGTTTCCTTTGTTAGGTTGGATAGTTTTGCGACCCTCGTACAATCACTTATTTTCAATTTTTCACATTACAATATTTCAGCCTGAATCTAAAGCATCGCCTTGGATTTGTTATAAGCTTCTTCATGTAGACTTCTGTATTATTAATTAAATTTTCAGAAAGAAATCTTTCATAATTTGCACCCAAATAATTTTTAGCAAAACGATTTCTACAAACGTGTGTGTAATAGCTTTTAATAAAAATTTTTTTCATATTTTATGCCATTGAAGACAAATGTATCACAAAACTACCAAACGTTATTGGAAGTTGGTCAGCTTGCATTTATTGAAAATATGTTTAATTAAATGCATTGTGTATAGGAAAATAAAATACAAATGTATATATATTGCGATTATCAGTTACTTCAGATATCACATATAGCAGCAAAATCTATTAAAAGGGATATATTTCCTCCCCATTGGCCATTCACATTTGAGAAGTTTTTGAAAGAAATTTTCCGAAAACACGAAATCCCACAGATGAATGGACGAAAACTTGAATAATCATATAAAGGCAATTTTATACAATAAAGGCCAGCTGAACAAATATTGAAAAAATTATCGATTCCTAAACTTTTGTAATATGCTCGACTATTATTACACAACAATTTGGGATTTAAATCAAAATTCTTGATTACCACAGGGTACGATTTGACAATTAAAAGTGATATTACAGTCGTCAACTAGAATTTCTCGGTTGCTAGGAAGACCTAACCGCCTATTGAAAATGGCAGCAACTGGTAACTCAAGTGAAGTTAATTTGGAATCCATAATCGACCCACAAGTTCCTGGATTTTTTCAGACAGTTGAAATATTATGCTCACCTGCATGCTTATTTTGGTGACCTACTGTATTTATGAGTATTAAAAAAATAAGATCACCTGTGTTTATTAAATAATAATACTGTGCTAGTTCAAAAATGTAACAAGCTGGTTACCCAGTGGCTAAACCTAATTCGAGTACGCTGAATCCAGTGGTGCTAAGCGTTTTTTTTAAGTTATTATCTCTTGTTTAAAAAATAATGAAGATTGAAAACTTGGTTAAAAGCAGCCATTTTTCGAAGTTTTCTACCATTTATTTAATTTTAATATCGATTTAAAGAACATATTATTGATTAACAAGCGCTCTAAAGAAATTATTAAAAATGGAAACAAATATATTAATAAGTATTAAAAATTTTAAAAACCACCGAATCCCGCCGCACCGATTTTCTTCAAACATAGCTAAGAACACTATCGATCAAGTCACCTCTCAAAAAGTAAAAACTACATCAGAATCGGTCCAGCCGTTTAGTCCGTATGTGAACTCGTATAGACACAGATAAACCGACACACTAAAAACTTATTACACCAATTTTTTTGTCGGGGGTTAAAAATTTCCAAAATTAAAAAATAGATTGCCATGTTTTGGAAAAATTATTTAAAAAAAAATTATTTTTTTAAGTTTCGATAAATATTAATTTTCAATCTTAATTATTTTTTAAACAAGAAATAATCCAAAAAACGTTTAGCACAACTGGTTTCAGCGTTCTTGAATTAGTTTCACTCAATGAATTCCTGGCTTCTTACAAAAAAAAAAATTCCAATTCGAGCACAGTGTAATAATACCAAATACGTACATACTTAGTACTTTGTACTAAAAAAATACACTTTATTTTAACCTTTACTGTAAGAATTAGAGACAAATTTTGTTTGCCGGTTTGGGTACAAAGATGAAATTAATAAAACATAATAAATTAAATTTTATTAAACTAAATATTTTGAAATTAGGTATTTACCATTTTGCTAATGTTGGTCGCTGCTTGATATAATCCGTTATTTTTGCTCGTATTACAACAAAAACAAAACTGGTGAAATCAATAAATGTTTCAGCGAAATAATCCAATTTATGATAAATTTTTGCAAGAATAATCCTTTAGAGGGCTGGAGTTTCTACTACGAGCAAATATGTAGCTATTTTCTTGTTATTATCAGCTATTGTTTTGCTACACTGTTCAATCACAAATTACTTTTATTATATTTTAAAAATTATAAAAAAAATACTTTTTGTTTTTTTTTTCTTCGTTTTATGCTTTTTTGCTCAATTATTTCTTCTTCTGTTTTTTTTTATAACTGTCGCAATTATATTTGTTTTTTGTTATAAACTGCTTTTATAACTTTTGCAATATGATTTGTCATATTTTTTATAGGTAATTGTTGCTTTTGTTTGCTATATGTTTTTAAACATAATTTCCACAAATGTCATCGTAAACAAAGAAAACAAGGAGAGTAAAAGGAACGTAGAACTTCCAACACGAATCAAATTAAACTAAGAACAAAAAAATTAAACATAAAAATTTTAGATTTTAGAACACGTTGCTTTTTTTTCTATTGTTAACTTGTAATTTTTGTTTTAATGCTTTTGTTAATTAATTACGTTTACATTAAAATATTTTTTTATATAATAAACATTTCATACGTGTTTCTTTTATTAATATTTTTTATTAAAGTATAATTTTTTCCATTTTAAAATAATTTCCAATTATTTTCTTTGCCGCTCACGCTTGTTTGCTGTTGCACGTTTAGTCAATGACTAAGGGCGCGCAATTCGAAAAAAAATTTAAATCAACACAATATAACCAAAAATAAAACCAACAACAATAACAACAACAACACTAAGCGCGTTCACAAATACAAATGAAATAATATAAAATGTAAAACAGAACACACACAATCAACGTTGCAAACTAAACTAATGAAATCAATTTCTCGACTACTACGAACTCTCCCATCCAACCAACAACACCAGCAACAAACAAACAAACAAACATTTAACATAAATAAACTCACACCAAGGCAGGCACACATTTAATTACTACACTAACAACAACAACTTTAGCACTTTTAAAACTCTGTTTTTAACATTTTAGTAGTGTCCGACCGATTAATCAGCTTCGGCCAATAAATGGCGACTAAGTTAAATTTCGCCGAATTTTACCGAAAACCTACAAGGCCTTCGGATTTTTTCCACGCTTGTATCAGTATCAGTGAGGCCAAATTTTTTGGTTTTCATCACATCAAAATTAAAAATAAAAACACTAAAAGAGTAATTTTGAGATCTAAAAAAAAGCGTAAAAAGCACTAACGTGAAAAATGAGTTAAGAACAAAACGAGTGAAGATCAAAACGAGTGAAGTTTAATAATGTTTAATATTTTCGAAACTGCTATCTATTTGATGAAATATATCAGACGAAAAAGGTATGCTTTACACTGAAAAAATCAATACACCAAAGTAATTTTAAGAAATCCAGAAATTTCTTAGAGGCACTACTCAGTGCTTTTCTTAGTTTGGCACTAACTAAGCACTAAAAATAGTGCCAAAAGTACCAAGCTGGCATCGCTGATCAGTGTTGCCGGAAAATGATAATGTGAGGTTCAAAATTCTGCTAAAATGTTAAAATGCTAGATTTTAAATTAACATACATACATACATATTGTTATCTTGCATAATGAATGCTTTGTTACTAAAGAATGTGCTGAATCCAGCAGTGAAAATGCTAAAATGGCTACAATGGCTGGAACAGTAGTTTACGCTTAATTGAATCACCCACTTAATAAATTCAATAATGCTATGTTTCCACTACGAGTTGAATCATATACTTCGCTTTCTCAATCTGTCTATGAATCTTGCCGTTTACACTGCACATTTGTGCTTCTTATCATACGCACTTGCGTTTGGTTTGTTTTTATTTATTAACATACTCATATACATATACCTATTTTTTATGATAGCTAGTTCAGATAAACTGGCGATAAACTGCAATAAAAGTTAGACAAGATAGCAATTTTATGTGCTTCGCAAGTAGATTCATATTGAATTCGCTCTCATAATTTTGTATGGCGAAGCAAGTTGCTTCGCTCATGATAACGGTGTGAAGCATAAGTCGAGAGCGAAGCAGGTATGGGGGAAACATACTACAGTGAAACTACCATATAACGAATTCCAAGGGCATCCGAAAATACTTCGCTATAGCCATTGATTTGCTATAAATATAATCAGCAAAGACTTGATACAAAGAAATTTTAAGATATACGAAAAAAAAACATTATAACTATAGTTTTCTTTACCATTTTGCTATAAACCATTTTATTGTTACTTCGTTGTATTTGTTCTTTTGTAAGTAGATTTAGACTTCGCAGTTTTTATAACGGGGCTTTACCATTTATAATTTATATTGATTTCGTTATATTGAGGCATTTGCATTTCGCTATATATACCTATAGAGGCTTTTTTACTCGCAAGTTGTTCGTTATAGCTGTAGTGTATTTTTGTAAAAAAAACCTTGCAATAAAAAGGTTTTCTCAAGGAACTCAATACAACGTGCGTTATATTAAGTTTTTCGTTACAACGAAGTTCGTTATAACGAAGTTTTACTGTATAAGCATGCAATTATGTTATCGAATCAATTAACAGAATATATCGTAACTTATTTACACGTTTAATTTAATTAAAAACCATGCGTTTTAGAAAATGAAATGAAGTGGAATTAATTTTACTTAATTCTGCCGGAATTTCACGATCACATAAGAAATGTGCGTAAGAAATTTGCGGAACTTTCTATTCTAAAGTTTCTCAAGTATGTATCTGCTTGATAGTACCAACTTCAAGTGGAAAGTACACAGAATTTTTGACAATTATTGTCCATAACAACAAACGAACTCTACTATCCTCCACTCAAACAAAAAAAAAATATGCAGATACTTATTAAGAACCGGCATTGCATAGGCTTTTGTTTTGTTTTCAATTTCAAATGCCATTTATGTGCTACAGATACAAAATATAAACAGGGTTTCTTTCGAAAATAAGTGTCTTGTTTTCATTATCTGTGAGAAGTTTCCATATCGAGAAAAATTAAGCAATTATATTGTTTATCTCATTTTCCACAAGGTGATTTATATCAAAAAAAATTCAGTAAAGTGCGACTTTGACTCTCGCACGGTTTCCTACGGATATGTAATAATACATGAACTTTAGTCTATACAATATATAGTTTTGAAATTTTTTTCGTTTATAGGATTTTTTCGGTTTTGAGCGTTTTTTAGTTTTGATGTTCATATTGCGTTTTTTTCGGTTTTGGCGCTTTTTCGGTTTTTGGAATTTTTTGATTTTGGTGATATTTTTCATTTATGCGATTTTTTCAATTTTGGTGATTTCTTAGATTTTTTGCGATTTATTTTAGTTTTAAATTTTTTTAATATGGCAATTTTTTTTGTTTTGGCGAGTTTTTCGGTTTTGGCGATATTTTTCGGTTTGCCAATTTTAAAATTTTTTTGTTTTACCGTTTTTAAAAGTTTCAAAAGTTTTCCTCTTACGGTTTCCAAGATACAGCAGGTTTTCAAACTTGCATAGTAATGTAACATTAACTGATGGAACACCCTTTAATTAAATTTTTTTAGTTTTTAGTGTTAATTGTTATAGTCTGTATAAAAATACACTAACCTTAAAAATTTCAAGTGTCTATATACATATGTACTTACATACATACAATTGTAAGTATGCACTTATGTATGTATGTATATTACATGGGATTTTAACATTTTTCGTTGCTCGTTTTGGAACACCCTTTACATATTTACTCTCATGTATTGTTGTAGCGGCCAAGGTTCTACATACTCTGTCCAAATTTCAGGTCCGTATCTCTACCGGTTCCTGAGAAAATATGCTTTGTCGGACAGACGGACAGCGTAGCGAAAACGGTCGGATCCCTTTTCACCTTTGGTGTATGGAACCCTAAAAATTAAGTACTCTTTTTGGGTTTCACCGAGTGAAAACAGTTTTTTCTACTCGAAATGTTCTCTCAGGCTTTATAGAACGAGATGCAGGCTTTAATAATGCTTTCTTTATTTGTGTGAATAAAAATTTGAAATAATTTTTTCGAGTCGAAAAGTTCTCTTTGGTGTTACAGAAACGAAGCACAGACTTTATATAATGATATCTTCCCTTTTGTGCCTAAAAAAGTTATAAGCGCACTATTTTTATCTATATTAATATTAAAAAAAAGATTCGGTCCGGCCGAACTTTCGAACTTTTGCTCTACTTTGACTTCGGCATTGCTTAAGAAAAGCAACTTCGGTTGAACGGTACATTTTAGTTTATCGTTAAAAGGTACACACAATCGCACGCAAATTAAACTCGCACACATACACAAATGCTTTTATTCGTTTATAAAAGAGTTCTGCAACTAAATTCCTTTAATTTTTTTTTTCAAATACGAATCCTAATTGTCAATATTTTATAAGTATTCAAAGAATGAGACATAAAAGTTTATTTATTTTTTGAGTGTTCGAACAGGAAGAGCAAAAGTGGACTACATACATATGTATATGTACATACATATATAGAAATTTGTTTAAGAGAGCCGTAATATGTATGCCAATGCAAACACAATATAAATTCTTTAATCAAACAAACAGACAAAAATAAATAAATAAAATGAAGTTTTATTACTCCCTTCACCATAGATAAAAAATTTGTCGATTCGTATGAAATTTTCACAATATTCATATGCGAAAACATAAATTATAGATACATAAATACATACATACATAAGTACATATTTTGGGTCCTTCCGAATAGGGAAGTCTAATTAGCAATGCCCGTCCGTCCGCCTGTCTACACGTGAAATCAGTTTTTGTAAACCCCAAAAAAGCTCAAGAGTTTGCTCTCGGACTGTTGCATCAGAATTGGTCCAACACAGATTGATACTCAAAATCAGAAAAATAGAATCCAGGGCTGGAAAACTAAGGTGTATAAAAGCAACTTTTCTTTTAAAACACAATAAGGGTTTCATTAGAATGTTCAAGTCTCGCAAACTGTGCAATTGTACATTTTTACACTCTCGTAAATAAAATGTCAATAATTGTATGGGAATTTATTTACACAAACCTGTTAAATTTGCCCAATAATTTTCATTCGTAAACTTAAGCTGTACAATTGTGCATTTTGTTAATAACAACTTCTTGGATTTTTCGGCTTCTTTACGCATTTTTAGGCACACACACAAATTTTTTTATTTTTATTGAAAGTATAAATATGTTTTTCATTCAAAACTTGCATTTAATTTTGTTATTATATTTTTATTAAATTAATTTTTTGGCGTTTGTTTCAAATTTGCATAAACTGTTTGCCCAAAAGTTCAACAGGGGCCTCATGAAACAAGGCACGCAAGTTTGCCCAATTGCACAAATGGCAATTTTAATAGTTCTCATGAAAACCCTTAATATTTTTTTATTAGTTAAACATATTTTATAAATTGAAAATCGTCTAAATCAAAACAATGGTTTCAGGACTGGAAACTTTTTTTGGTGTATAAAAGTAATTATGTAAACTTAATTTCTTTTTCTTTATATACCTATTAAATATATTTAATTTTTTGAGCTGATGCCTGTTATTTATTCCTCATTATTTATTTAAAATAACTGAAAATATGAATGTATAATATAAACGAAGAGGGCCGAATAAGATATTCAACTGTTACTAATATCAAGATAAAATTCTTTGAATAAAATGCTGTAAACTGCAATATATCGAAACGTAAATGAATAATTTTTCTTCACAAAATATATATGTATGTATGTGTATATGTATGTATTTACTCATGTACATATAAGCTCCATTCATATGTCGATGAAGGGTGTATAAGATTCGACTTAGCCTAATATAGCTTTCTTACTTGCTGTAACTTACAACTTGTAAGGAACAAAAACATTGAATATTGAATACAAATACGTTTTGCTCTCATTAAAGTAAGCAATAATAGTGTTGCCGACAAGTATAATTAAAAAAAAAATAAGATAATATGTTGCTGAATTCTTAAAATTTTGAATACATACATACATACATATGTAAATGTGTAATTTTTTTTTAATTTTTCAAAGGTGCAATTAAATCATATTATTTTTCGTATCTAGTTTGAAATAACTTTTAAAAAGTAAGTCAACTCAGTTAAGGAAGGGAGAGATAAAATTGTTTCAGCGTGACTAATTTAAGAAGAATTAACTTGCAATAATTAAAATATGTTTTGAGACATCAAATAAATATCTTATCAGCCATATATTGAACTGTTGTAATTATTTAGATATTAATTTTAACATAATTGAATTGAGGTCGGCAACACTCTTTTACAGCAATGTTATGCTCTTAGAACTTTCTATAACCGTATTATTTTTACATGATTTGAGTTCTCTATTACATGCATTCATGCACATTTATTTGGATTTCTTAGCAGTATCATGTAAGCACAGTGATTCGTTAGATATAATTGTGATTTCTTTTATTATAATTTTCAGCCAAAGTTGAACTAAGAACATATGTATGTATGTATGTAAAATAAAAGCGAAGATCATACTTTACTGTAGTAAAAAAATACACTTTTGATGCGGCGAAATTTTCATTATTAATTAACATTAACTGAGCTGCTACCGTGTAAAATGAAAACACCTCGTTTCCACGAGTAAACGTATATACGGTAGCTTTGATTTTTCAGAAAAATTTTTTGAAATCAGTGAATTATGTTGCAAGAACTCGAATTATAAATTTTTTTTCGGACAAAAATTTTGTTTCGAAACAATGAGTGAATTCATTCATTCATGTGCTTGAGATATTTTATCCGAACTTAATTCCGAATGCACCAAATTACATATCTGCTAAAGAGAACACTGTTTTCCGTTTTTAAAATTTTGCGATTTCAAAACGAAATGGTTTTCTGAACATGGCCGAATATTTTCTGTATTTTTAATGATTGAACTTATTTTCGTGATCATACCAGTGTGCACAATTTTGCATTTAAAAGTTAACTATTTCATATATGTAATTGTCTGGAACTCTAATTAACATTCGCTGTTAACTTGAAAATATACCCCCACTGTTTTAATGATGCAGATAGGGTACATAAGTATGTAAATTGATAACTATGTACATATACATACACACATACATCTGAATTTAAGATTGTATATACTTACATATGTAAGTACATACATACATGCACATTGACATGCAGTTGTTAGTTACGTTGTGTATGTAGGCAGTGTTATCGGATATAGCGATGTCTCGCCGAACATGGTAGTTTACAAACCTATTTGATAATCCAAATTTTTTATTTGCGACTTTGTTAGTTGTTTTTAATAAATTGTTTGCTTATTGTTTTCATTTTACCAAGATATTCGGCTCGAATAACATACTCTTTCATATGGTGATACTGTGGAAAGCATTGAAATATCTGAGAAAAAAGTGTACTTATAACAAAAGCACGTGCAAAAGGAGCATGTATCATAAGAATCAGCGTGACCATTTTAGCATTCACCAACTAAATTTAATATATTTATGAATTTGTTAAGGCAAACAATGTCAGTTTGGTGTTTAGCATAGGTCAATTGTTTCTCCGAAATATTACAACTTAATAATAATGTTTTACAAATTGACATTGTTTGATAACCCTGCGTGGTATAAATATAAAAAGGATTTGCTTCTTACTTAAAAATTTGGTTTAAAGCCAAAAAATTTTTTGTGTTTTTTTGGATTTTAAACAAAGTTTTAATTAAAAACCAAATACTTTTTTATTCATACAACCAAAAATTAATGATGCTGAAATAACAGGGCTGGTTATTTTATAGCCCATTAATGTTTTTTTATAAAAATTTAAAAAATTAACCATGTATAGCCCATTATATTTTGTATGCATAGCCCATTTAATTTTTTTGCATTAAAAATAGACGATGTATAGTGTTTTTAGTTTCTTGCATATGAAATGGACGATTTATAGTTCATTAAATTTTTTCATAAAAATTTTAAAAATTGACAATAGTCAATTAAATTTTTTTCATAAAAAATATTTTTGCATAAAAAATGGATGATGTATATTTCATTAAATTCTTTGCACGCAATATAGACGACGTATATAATCCATTTTAGTTTTTGTATACGAAATGGACATTTTATAGCCCATTAATGTTTTTTTATAAAAATTTAAAAAATTAACCATGTATAGCCCATTATATTTTGTATGCATAGCCCATCTAATTTTTTTGCATTAAAATAGACGATGTATAGTGTTTTTAGTTTCTTGCATATGAAATGGACGATTTATAGTTCATTAAATTTTTTCATAAAAATTTGAAAAATTTACGAAAATCCATTACATTTTTTTCATAAAAATTTTTTTTCAATAAAAAATGGATGATGTATATTTCATTAAATTCTTTGCACGAAATATAGACGACGTATATAGTCCATTTAAGTTTTTGTATACGAAATGGACATTTTATAGCCCATTAATTTTTTTTTATAAAAATTTAAAAAATTAACCATGTATAGCCCATTATATTTTGTATGCATAGCCCATCTAATTTTTTTGCATTAAAATAGACGATGTATAGTGTTTTTAGTGTTTTGCATATGAAATGGACGATTTATTGCTCATGAAATTTTTTCATAAAAATTTGAAAAATTGACAATAGTCCATTAAATTTTTTTCATAAAAAATTTTTTTGCTTAAAAAATGGATGATGTATATTTCATTAAATTCTTTGCACGAAATATAGACGACGTATATAGTCCATTTAAGTTTTTGTATACGAAATGGACATTTTATAGCCTATTAATGTTTTTTTTATAAAAATTAACCATGTATAGCCCATTATATTTTGGAAGCATAGCCCATTTAATTTTTTTTGCATTAAAATAGACGATGTATAGTGTTTTTAGTTTTTTGCATATGAAATGGACGATTTATAGCTCATTAAATTTTTTCATAAAAATTTTAAAAATTGACGATGTATATAGTATAGTATATAGTCCATTAAATTTTTTTTACAAAAAATTCTTTTGCTTAAAAAATGGATGATGTATATTACATTAAATTCTTTACACGAAATATAGACGACGTATATAGTCCATTTAAGCTTTTGTATACGAAATGGACATTTTATAGCCCATTAATGTTTTTTTATAAAAATTTAAAAAATTAACCATGTATAGCCCATTATATTTTGTATGCATAGCCCATCTAATTTATTTTGCATTAAAATAGACGATGTATAGTGTTTTTAGTTTTATGCATATAAAATGGACGATTTATAGCTCATTAAATTTTTTCATAAAAATTTAAAAAATTTACGAAAATCCATTACATTTTTTTTATAAAAAATTTTTTTCCATAAAAAATGGATGATGTATATTTCATTAAATTCTTTGCACGAAATATAGACGACGTATATAGTCCATTTAAGCTTTTGTATACGAAATGGACATTTTATAGCCCATTAATGTTTTTTTATAAAAATTTAAAAAATTAACCATGTATAGCCCATTATATTTTGTATGCATAGCCCATTTAATTTTTTTGCATTAAAAATAGACGATGTATAGTGTTTTTAGTTTCTTGCATATGAAATGGACGATTTATAGCTCATTAAATTTTTTCATAAAAATTTGAAAAATTGACGATAGTCCATTAAATTTTTTTCATAAAAAATGTTTTTGCATAAAAAATAGATGATGTATATTTCATTAAATTCTTTGCACGAAATATAGACGACGTATATAGTCCATTTAAGTTTTTGTATACGAAATGGACATTTTATAGCCCATTAATGTTTTTTTATAAAAATTTAAAAAATTAACCATGTATAGCCCATTATATTTTGTATGCATAGCCCATTTAATTTTTTTGCATTAAAATAGACGATGTATAGTGTTTTTTTTTGTTTCTTGCATATGAAATGGACGATTTATAGCTCATTAAATTTTTTCATAAAAATTTGAAAAATTGACGATAGTCCATTAAATTTTTTTCATAAAAAATTTTTTTGTTAAAAAAATGGATGATGTATATTTCATTAAATTCTTTGCACGAAATATATACGACGTATATAGTCCATTTAAGTTTTTGTATACGAAATGGACATTTTATAGCTCATTAATGTTTTTTTATAAAATTTTAAAAAAATTAACCATGTATAGCCCATTATATTTTGTATGCATAGCCCATTTATTTTTTTTGCATTCAAAATAGACGATGTATAGTGTTTTTAGATTCTTGCATATGAAATGGACAATTTATAGTTCATTAAATTTTTTCATAAAAATTTGAAAAATTGACGACTTTTTCATAAAAAATTTTTTTTCTTAAAAAATGGATGATGTATATTTCATTAAATTCTTTGCACGAAATATAGACGACGTATATAGTCCATTTAAGTTTTTGTATACGAAATGGACATTTTATAGCCTATTAATGTTTTTTTTATAAAATTTTAAAAAAATTAACCATGTAAAGCTAATTATATTTTGTATGCATAGCCCATTTAATTTTTTTTGCATTAAAAATAGACGATGTATAGTGTTTGTAGTTTTTTGCATATGAAATGGACGATTTATAGCTCATTAAATTTTTTCATAAAAATTTGAAAAATTGACGATAGTCCATTAAATTTTTTTCATAAAAAATTTTTTTGCTTAAAAAATGTATGATGTATATTTTATTAAATTCTTTGCACGAAATATAGACGACGTATATAGTCCATTTAAGTTTTTGTATACGAAATGGACATTTTATAGCCCATTAATTTTTTTTTTATAAAAATTTAAAAAATTAACCATGTATAGCCCATTATATTTTGTATGCATAGCCCATCTAATTTTTTTGCATTAAAATAGACGATGTATAGTGTTTTTTTTTGTTTCTTGCATATGAAATGGACGATTTATAGCTCATTAAATTTTTTCATAAAAATTTGAAAAATTGACGATAGTCCATTAAATTTTTTTCATAAAAAATTTTTTTGTTAAAAAAATGGATGATGTATATTTCATTAAATTCTTTGCACGAAATATATACGACGTATATAGTCCATTTAAGTTTTTGTATACGAAATGGAAATTTTATAGCTCATTAATGTTTTTTTATAAAAATTTAAAAAATTAACCATGTATAGCCCATTATATTTTGCCCATTTAATTTTTTTGCATTAAAAATAGACGAGGTATAGTGTTTTTAGTTTCTTGCATATGAAATGGACGATTTATAGTTCATTAAATTTTTTCATAAAAATTTGAAAAATTGACGATGTATAAGTTTCTTGCATATGAAATGGACGATTTATAGTTATATAGTTATAGTTATAGTAAAAAAATTTTTGCATAAAAAATGGATGATGTATATTTCATTAAATTCTTTGCACGAAATATAGACGACGTATATAGTCCATTTAAGTTTTTGTATACGAAATGGACATTTTATAGCCCATTAATGTTTTTTTTATAAAAATTTGAAAAATTAACCATGTATAGCCCATTATATTTTGCCCATTTAATTTTTTTGCATTAAATTAGACGATGTATAGTGTTTTTAGTTTCTTGCATATGAAATGGACGATTTATAGTTATATAGTTATAGTTATAGTAAAAAATTTTTTGCATAAAAAATGGATGATGTATATTTCATTAAATTCTTTGCACGAAATATAGACGACGTATATAGTCCATTTAAGTTTTTGTATACGAAATGGACATTTTATAGCCCATTAATTTTTTTTTATAAAAATTTAAAAAATTAACCATGTATAGCCCATTATATTTTGTATGCATAGCCCATTTAATTTTTTTGCATTCAAAATAGACGACGTATAGTGTTTTTAGTTTTTTGCATATGAAATGGACGATTTATAGTTCATTAAATTTTTTCATAAAAATTTGAAAAATTGACGATAGTCCATTAAATTTTTTTCATAAAAAATTTTTTTGCTTAAAAATGGATGATGTATATTTCATTAAATTCTTTGCACGAAATATAGACGACGTATATAGTCCATTTAAGTTTTTGTATACGAAATGGACATTTTATAGCCCATTAATGTTTTTTTATAAAAATTTAAAAAATTAACCATGTATAGCCCATTATATTTTGTATGCATAGCCCATTTAATTTTTTTGCATTAAAAATAGACGATGTATAGTGTTTTTAGTTTCTTGCATATGAAATGGACGATTTATAGCTCATTAAATTTTTTCATAAAAATTTTAAAAATTGACGATAGTCCATTAAATTTTTTTCATAAAAAATGTTTTTGCATAAAAAATAGATGATGTATATTTCATTAAATTCTTTGCACGAAATATAGACGACGTATATAGTCCATTTAAGTTTTTGTATACGAAATGGACATTTTATAGCCCATTAATGTTTTTTTATAAAAATTTAAAAAATTAACCATGTATAGCCCATTATATTTTGTATGCATAGCCCATTTAATTTTTTTGCATTAAAATAGACGATGTATAGTGTTTTTTTTGTTTCTTGCATATGAAATGGACGATTTATAGCTCATTAAATTTTTTCATAAAAATTTGAAAAATTGACGATAGTCCATTAAATTTTTTTCATAAAAAATTTTTTTGTTAAAAAAATGGATGATGTATATTTCATTAAATTCTTTGCACGAAATATATACGACGTATATAGTCCATTTAAGTTTTTGTATACGAAATGGACATTTTATAGCCTATTAATGTTTTTTTTATAAAATTTTAAAAAAATTAACCATGTAAAGCCCATTATATTTTGTATGCATAGCCCATTTAATTTTTTTTGCATTAAAAATAGACGATGTATAGTGTTTGTAGTTTTTTGCATATGAAATGGACGATTTATAGCTCATTAAATTTTTTCATAAAAATTTGAAAAATTGACGATAGTCCATTAAATTTTTTTCATAAAAAATTTTTTTGCTTAAAAAATGTATGATGTATATTTTATTAAATTCTTTGCACGAAATATAGACGACGTATATAGTCCATTTAAGTTTTTGTATACGAAATGGACATTTTATAGCCCATTAATTTTTTTTTTATAAAAATTTAAAAAATTAACCATGTATAGCCCATTATATTTTGTATGCATAGCCCATCTAATTTTTTTGCATTAAAATAGACGATGTATAGTGTTTTTTTTTGTTTCTTGCATATGAAATGGACGATTTATAGCTCATTAAATTTTTTCATAAAAATTTGAAAAATTGACGATAGTCCATTAAATTTTTTTCATAAAAAATTTTTTTGTTAAAAAAATGGATGATGTATATTTCATTAAATTCTTTGCACGAAATATATACGACGTATATAGTCCATTTAAGTTTTTGTATACGAAATGGAAATTTTATAGCTCATTAATGTTTTTTTATAAAAATTTAAAAAATTAACCATGTATAGCCCATTATATTTTGCCCATTTAATTTTTTTGCATTAAAAATAGACGAGGTATAGTGTTTTTAGTTTCTTGCATATGAAATGGACGATTTATAGTTCATTAAATTTTTTCATAAAAATTTTAAAAATTGACGATGTATAGTCCATTAAATTTTTTTCATAAAAAATTTTTTTGCATAAAAAATGGATGATGTATATTTCATTAAATTCTTTGCACGAAATATAGACGACGTATATAGTCCATTTAAGTTTTTGTATACGAAATGGACATTTTATAGCCCATTAATGTTTTTTTTATAAAAATTTGAAAAATTAACCATGTATAGCCCATTATATTTTGCCCATTTAATTTTTTTGCATTAAATTAGACGATGTATAGTGTTTTTAGTTTCTTGCATATGAAATGGACGATTTATAGTTATATAGTTATAGTTATAGTAAAAAATTTTTTGCATAAAAAATGGATGATGTATATTTCATTAAATTCTTTGCACGAAATATAGACGACGTATATAGTCCATTTAAGTTTTTGTATACGAAATGGACATTTTATAGCCCATTAATTTTTTTTTATAAAAATTTAAAAAATTAACCATGTATAGCCCATTATATTTTGTATGCATAGCCCATTTAATTTTTTCGCATTCAAAATAGACGACGTATAGTGTTTTTAGTTTTTTGCATATGAAATGGACGATTTATAGCTCATTAAATTTTTTCATAAAAATTTGAAAAATTGACGATAGTCCATTAAATTTTTTTCATAAAAAATTTTTTTGCTTAAAAAATGTATGATGTATATTTTATTAAATTCTTTGCACGAAATATAGACGACGTATATAGTCCATTTAAGTTTTTGTATACGAAATGGACATTTTATAGCCCATTAATGTTTTTTTTATAAAAATTTAAAAAATTAACCATGTATAGCCCATTATATTTTGTATGCATAGTCCATTTAATTTTTTTGCATTAAAATAGACGATGTATAGTGTTTTTAGTTTTTTTGCATATGAAATGGACGATTTATAGCTCATTAAATTTTTTCATACAAATTTGAAAAATTGACGATGTATAGTCCATTAAATTTTTTTCATAAAAAATTTTTTTGCTTAAAAATGGATGATGTATATTTCATTAAATTCTTTGCACGAAATATAGACGACGTATATAGTCCATTTAAGTTTTTGTATACGAAATGGACATTTTATAGCCCATTAATTTTTTCTTTATAAAAATTTAAAAAATTAACCATGTATAGCCCATTATATTTTGTATGCATAGCCCATTTAATTTTTTTGCATTAAAAATAGACGATGTATAGTGTTTTTAGATTTTTGCATAAGAAATGGACGATTTATAGCTCATTAAATTTTTTCATAAAAATTTGAAAAAGTGACGATGTCCATTAAATTTTGTCAATTAAATTTTTTTCATAAAAAATTTTTTTGCATAAAAAATGGATGATGTATATTTCATTAAATTCTTTGCACGAAATATAGACGACGTATATAGTCCATTTAAGTTTTTGTATACGAAATGGACATTTTATAGCTCATTAATGTTTTTTTTATAAAAATTTAAAAAATTAACCATGTATAGCCCATTATATTTTGTATGCATAGCCCATTTAATTTTTTTGCATTAAAATAGACGATGTATAGTGTTTTTAGTTTTTTTCATATGAAATGGACGATTTATAGCTCATTAAATTTTTTCATAAAAATTTGAAAAATTGACGATTAAATGATCCATTAAATTTTTTTCATAAAAAATTTTTTTGGTTAAAAATGGATGATGTATATTTCATTAAATTCTTTGCACGAAATATAGACGACGTATATAGTCCATTTAAGTTTTTGTATACGAAATGGACATTTTATAGCCCATTAATTTTTTTTTATAAAAATTTAAAAAATTAACCATGTATAGCCCATTATATTTTGTATGCATAGCCCATTTAATTTTTTTGCATTCAAAATAGGCGATGTATAGTGTTTTTAGTTTTTTGCATATGAAATGGACGATTTATAGCTTATTAAATTTTTTCATAAAGATTTGAAAAATTGACAATAGTCCATTAAATTTTTTTCATAAAAAATTTTTTTGCTTAAAAAATGTATGATGTATATTTTATTAAATTCTTTGCACGAAATATAGACGACGTATATAGTCCATTTAAGTTTTTGTATACGAAATGGACATTTTATAGCCCATTAATGTTTTTTTATAAAAATTTAAAAAATTAACCATGTATAGCCCATTATATTTTGTATGCATAGTCCATTTAATTTTTTTGCATTAAAATAGACGATGTATAGTGTTTTTAGTTTTTTTTGCATATGAAATGGACGATTTATAGCTCATTAAATTTTTTCATACAAATTTGAAAAATTGACGATGTATAGTCCATTAAATTTTTTTCATAAAAAATTTTTTTGCTTAAAAAATGGATGATGTATATTTCATTAAATTCTTTGCACGAAATATAGACAACGTATATAGTCCATTTAAGTTTTTGTATACGAAATGGACATTTTATAGCCCATTAATGTTTTTTTATAAAAATTTAAAAAATTAACCATGTATAGCCCATTATATTTTGTATGCATAGTCCATTTAATTTTTTGCATTAAAATAGACGATGTATAGGGTTTTCAGTTTTTTTGCATATGAAATGAACGATTTATAGCTCATTAAATTTTTTCATAAAGATTTGAAAAATTGACGATAGTCCATTAAATTTTTTTCATAAACAATTTTTTTGCTTAAAAAATGTATGATGTATATTTTATTAAATTCTTTGCACGAAATATAGACGACGTATATAGTCCATTTAAGTTTTTGTATACGAAATGGACATTTTATAGCCCATTAATGTTTTTTTATAAAAATTTAAAAAATTAACCATGTATAGCCCATTATATTTTGTATGCATAGCCCATTTAATTTTTTTGCATTAAAAATAGACGATGTATAGTGTTTGTAGTTTTTTGCATATGAAATGGACGATTTATAGCTAATTAAATTTTTTCATAAAAATTTGAAAAATTGACGATTAAATTTTTTTCATAAAAAATTTTTTTGCATAAAAAATGGATGATGTATATTTCATTAAATTCTTTGCACGAAATATAGACGACGTATATAGTCCATTTAAGTTTTTGTATACGAAATGGACATTTTATAGCTCATTAATGTTTTTTTATAAAAATTTAAAAAATTAACCATGTATAGCCCATTATATTTTGTATGCATAGCCCATTTAATTTTTTTGCATTAAAATAGACGATGTATAGTGTTTTTAGTTTTTTTGCATATGAAATGGTCGATTTATAGCTCATTAAATTTTTTCATAAAAATTTGAAAAATTGACGATGTCCATTAAATTTTGTCAATTAAATTTTTTTCATAAAAAATTTTTTTGCATAAAAAATGGATGATGTATATTTCATTAAATTCTTTGCTCGAAATGTGAAAAGTTACAATTGGATTTAAATAAACTGTCTGACTGGTGTTCTGATAATGGTATTCATATTAATATATCTAAATGTTGCGTTGTTTCATATTATCGTATTATGAACCCGATAATTTATGATTATTCCATAGGTGGACTCTTGCTTAAACGTGAAGTAAAGGTTAGGGATTTAGGCGTAATTTTCGATAATAAATTAACATTTTCTGACCATATTGATTACATTATTTCAAAAGCTTATTGTATGCTTGGTTTCATTAAAAGAAATTCTCAAGATTTCAAAGATGTATATACCCTTAAATCTTTATATATTTCTTTAGTTCGTAGTACATTAGAATATTGTTCTATTGTTTGGAATCCTTATCATTTGGGCCCGTGTAATCGTATTGAGCGAATTTAGAAAATTTTTACTAAGACTGCTTTAAAGTTAATTTGGCCATATGAGCTTCCACCTTATGATGTAAGAAGAAAGTTATTGGGTATTCAATCGCTAGAAGATCGTAGGTCTTGTTCCTCTCTGTTATTTGCCTATAATGTTTTATCTGACAATATTGATTGCCTTGAAATTAAAAATTATTTTATTTTGTATTGCCCTCCAAGGGACTTAAGATGTAATCGCATGTTCGAAGAAAATTTTTCTAGATCAAATTTTGAAAAAATTGAGCCTATTGCAAGATGCTTACATTTGTGTAACAGTTTTACCCCTTATTTAAATTTTAATGTTAGCCTTAATATTTTCAAACTTTGGTTATTTAAATATTATAATTAATTTTCAAGTAATCTGTAAGAATATTATTCTGTAGATGAAATAGGTAAATAAAATAAATAAATAAATAAATAAATAAATAAATAAATAAATATAGACGACGTATATAGTCCATTTAAGTTTTTGTATACGAAATGGACATTTTATAGCTCATTAATGTTTTTTTATAAAAATTTAAAAAATTAACCATGTATAGCCCATTATATTTTGTATGCATAGCCCATTTAATTTTTTGCATTAAAAGTAGACGATGTATAGTGTTTGTAGTTTTTTGCATATGAAATGGACGATTTATAGCTCATTAAATTTTTTCATAAAAATTTTAAAATTTTTTTGCATAAAAAATGGATGATGTATATTTCATTAAATTTTTTGCACGAAATATAGACGACGTATATAGTCCATTTAAGTTTTTGTATACGAAATGGACATTTTATAGCCCATTAATGTTTTTTTATAAAAATTTAAAAAATTAACCATGTAAAGCCCATTATATTTTCTATGCATAGACCATTTAATTTTTTTTGCATTAAAAATAGACGATGTATAGTGTTTTTAGTTTTTTGCATATGAAATGGACGATTTATAGTTCATTAAATTTTTTCATTAAAATTTGAAAAATTGACGATTATATTTTTTTCATAAAAAATTTTTTTGCATAAAAAATGGATGATGTACATTTCATTAAATTCTTTGCACGAAATGGTTATTTTTTCCTGGTAGGCATTGTGGAGTATATCAACAATATATCTTTAAAATTAACCAATCACCTCCAAATCATGAGTTGCGGGTAAAAACGGTTTTTCGTAGATAGAAGAGACTTAGACCCTTTGAACAATATAATTTATATTTCAGTAAATTTCAGATATACATACATACGTGAGATATATTTTTGACAACTTTATTTTTTCAGATTTTTTTGAAATTTTTCTTAATAGGATATGTTCTTACACAGTATTTTTTTTATAACATATAACTGATTACGATTAAAAAAGGGGTTTTTGCTAAAAAATTCGATACAAACTGACTCAGTTATTAAATATTTTATTAGAACACCTTTTCTAAAAAGACAACCTGCATAATGGGTTTCATGTTCTATTTATGCGTTTCCAAGGTATTTAAACTGAAAGTACAATTCAGCAAACATAGATCAACACATATTTAAAAAATTTACAACAGTGATCACAAAACTCTTTTGCTTGACAGCCACATTGGTGTATGTCAAAAATATGACTCTCAAGAAATAAAGTCTTGCAACCACTGTTGTAAAAATTTTGTACTATATGTTGAATCCATGCCCTCAATACTATCTGTAGGCCTTTAGCACTGCTAAGTTAGTATGTATAAAAACTTGTTTTATTTTTAAAATTCTGTCACAATTTTTCATTTTAATACGTTTAGAAATTCGGTAAGATGCTCAAAAATATAAAAATTTAATAAAGTCTAAAATTTTAAAACGATTAACTTTGGTAAAAATACTCGCTGAAAAATTGGAATATGATTTATGGCACAATTCGTTTCGTTCTACGTTACAGCTTGCCCTATCGTTCAGATTTGTGTACAACTTATAGAAAATATAACAGTTTGCTCAGCAAATTTTTTTTACTTTGAATGCGGTTTTTTGCCATTCGCTACAGAAAAATCTGTTTCCATAAATTTTTACGTCAGCAGTGCTACCACTATATATTTTATAGCTAGTGGTACGGTTATTGTCAACTGACACGCAACTTCACGATACGATTTTACTGACTATACCTTTAGCAGCTTTAGATCTTACCATTATTTTTATGCAAAATTTTGTATAAAACCCTGGGGGTCAACTCTGTAATTCGAAACGAAGGGAAATGCTTTCTAATCTACGTGTTATAAGCATATAAATTCTAAAGCGTTTCGAATTACACAATAGCCTCCCTGTTTGTTCTTAATGTATTCTGCACTGGTCACACTGGTGAGAAATACTCTGTTAAATTTTTATGCTAAAAACGTATGGATAATTCGCACAGTATTTATTACTCTCTTTGATGTAACAGAATTGTAATTAGAATAGACAACAAAAAAAAAAAAAAAACAATGAACGCAATTGCTGCTACAGTAGTTTCCGTTCCATTGATTCCTCAGAGGTGCATTTATATTTTCACATGCATCAGTTCTTATTTTTATAGGGGACTTTGAAAGTACCAGCGATGTTATGCTAGGAATACAACTGGGACGAACGACGACTTTTTCGGTGCGAACTTTCGTCATAAAAAATAAAACACATTTTGTGCTTATGATAATGAACACAGCACAGCCGTCAAACGAAATTCGTCGTGCGTGACGAACTCTGAGATAGATTTATGTTAGGACACAATTGGGACGAACGACGAATTTCGTCCGCTTCGACGAATTCGTCGATTACCATTCGCTGCGTAAATTCTTCGTGTGAGGCACAATAACAACGAATTTACTCACCGAATTCTCCTCTGATATTTGATAAAGTTGGTTGTTGTGTGTACAAAAACAGAGAGAGAGAGAGTGAAACGCACCAAGTTGACAAGGCTGGTTGTGTGTACAAAAACTGTGTGAGAGAGAGAGAGAATTTTCTCTCAATTTTGTTTTTTCCTCGTTCGTCGGCGTACAAAATAGAAATAAATCTATCTCAGAGTTCATCACGCACGACGAATTTCGTTGTACAGCGGTGTTGTGTTCATTTTCATATGCACGAATGTGTTTTATTTTTTATGACGAAAGTTCGCACCGAAAAATTCGTCGTTCGTCCCAGTTGTGTTCCTAGCATTATTTCTATATTGTACGCCGACGAACGACTAAAAAACAATATTCTCTATCTTTCTCTCTGCCTTTGTTCACACTAAAACCAACTTTTTTAAATATAAGAGAGGAATTCGCTGGGTAAATTCGTTGTTATTGTGCTTCACACGACGAATATATGAAGCGAACTATGTATTATCGGCGAATTCGTCGACGTGGACGAAATAAACCACTGCAGTTACAATACATTCTAATCGGCTAACTGAGCTTTAAGTCTTGCTACGCCATTTTATTAAACATGTAATGGTAGCAATTTTCAAGCTGACTTGAATTTTTTATATAGAATATTTATCGAATATGATTTTATATTATTGATTTTGGATTAAACAAATGGGTAAAGCAATTAAAATTAGAGAAATTATGCGGAAACTACTGTACTTACTGAAATAATATCAACAACAAGAACACCTCTCAAATAATATGGTGTAGTAAATTTCTTGAGCAAAACAAAATTATGGAAGAAAAACAGAACCGTTCTAGTAATAAAGAGTGAAATAGAAATGCAAATGGAATAATGTAAGAAAAAATTGTGTTAAAGAAATAATAATAGCAATAACAATCATAATTATTGTTGTAACAGCGTCATCATCATCATCATAATGGTAGTCGTCGCTTGCCTTTTGTGAGGTAAGTTACTGACTGAACGAATGGGCTTTTTAATGCGTAGTCGTTTATTCGCACTTCACAAACAAACGGCTGGTTACATTTTGAACAAACCCTGATGACGGTGATGATGATGATGACAATAATGATGGTTGTGAGTACGATTGTGATGGGAGAATGATTATTATTTCAAACTTTGTAATTTGGCATAATAATTACTTACGCACACTCGCATTGAAAGAAATGTTATATGTAAATGTTATACATACATATGTATGTACCTTGTAGGAAGTTTAGGGTTAAGTGTGTCCACGTCGACTATTGCGGTGACTTCTTTGCGACATTGTCCATAATATGTATATTGTGTGAAAAAATTATGCAGTTTCATTATAAACATTTCCTCCAAAATATTACCAAAAGTGTATATTAGATATAATTACTAAAATTTACCACAGTCGTTAAGCAGCTCTGGGTCGGGGAACATCTCTCGCGTCATCGTAATTATTTCTTAAGTGCGGTCAGGCTTGTGTGTGTTGTTTGGCCTTCGAGAGTTTTTCGTTTCGCTCGCACTGGTTGACTGATCTGCCACGGATAACCGTATAATCTTGCGGTTTTTTGTGGAATTTCTTTAACAACCACGTTGCCTAGTTCCTATGTGAAGTCATAGGTCGTGTACAGTCAGTCACAAAACCTTATAAAATACTGTTAATACCATCTTGGGGATATGGTCTACGTTACTCCGCCCATATTTGTGCAACACCATATTATGCAAATTTACTTTGCATTAATATGTTTAATAAATAAATAAATAATAAAATTTAACAGTGAATATATGTTTCTAATGTCTACATATGGTCGAAAATGAACTAGGTATCAAGGCAATAGTACCAACGACAGTAATAGATTTTCATGTTAAATATCTGTAGCAAAAAGCAAAGTCTGGGGCATAATTCGTCTGTAGTACTGGTGACAACGTTACGTTTCCTACAGGGTATATATCTATATTCATATCTGCATACGAAAATACATACTTATGTAAGAGGATATAAAAAGAAGAATATAATTTATGCAAATAATATTCTTAGTATCGCAACAGATTTTACAAAAGTGGATGATATTTTGCAATATATTACATCTACTATTGAACGTGAGTACTCTTATACAAGGAGAGATCTACAGATCAACACAAATTGACATTCATCCTAGAATATTATCTAATCTCGGCTGAAAGGCTTATCCAATTCTGCTCGTACGTTCATACACATATACATACATACTTATGTACGTAAAATTTTAGAAAGCCTTTCAAATATCACCACGAAATTCAGCGCCAACTGTGTAATGACCAGTTTAAATACCTTGGAAACTGTGTAATGACCAGGGCAGCCGTAAATATGCAATTGCATGTTTTTTCTTGTGTGACGTATTAATGCGTGGATAAGATATTTATCCATTTCAGAACTTTTTAAGAATTTTGACATCGATTTGTTAGTGCATATTTTTGCATATTTTATCCTTTAAAGCATGTTTTTGCATATATCAGTCCTACGCACATATCTTTAGCATATTTTTTAATTTTTAGAGCATAATTTACTCTTTTAGGGCATATTTTGATACTTTATAAAATTTTTTTATTTTAATGTGCTTACACGTTAAGGGGTAGGTCAAAATTTTTATTTTTCGCCATCTAAATTTCTGTTCCATGTAGTGTATAAATTTTTCTTATATATTACTCAGATTTACTCAGTTAGTTTTAATACAAATTCAGTTTTGCTATTTGTGACGGACTCTGCCCCGAGTAGACGTTGAAGGAACATTGTCAATGTATAGAAGTTTAGTTAGAGAAACAGAAACAATTTTTATTTTAAATCCTTGGTCAATATATTGTTGTTTATTGCAATAAAAATATAAACAAAAATCTTGTCCCATTTATCCATAATACAGTGCCAAAGCCTGAGTTTTGACATTGTGATATTTTGAAATTGAAGTTAAATTCTTATGAGAACATCCAATAAAAATTAATTTGTATTCTTTGTTTTAGTTACAATTAGTTAGTTATTTTTTGTTAATTTTGTTTTCGTGTTTTGTTATTATTTTTGTCTTGTTTTATACGCCAATGTTGTTGAATTTTTTAATTAAAAATATATTTTCATTTACCAATATAACAATTTATATTATTTTTAAGAGCATATTTTTGACTTTTCAGTGCATATTTTCAAGTTTTTAGTGCATATTGAATGCGCATAAAACACTTTTCTTAGAGCATATTTCTGGTTTCCCTGGTAATGACATAATAGAGAATATTTCTAGGTTGGCTAGGCTACACCAATCAAGCTCCAACACATTATTTTATGCACCACTGCCGTTTCTGCCCAGACACATTAAGCATGAATAGAAAGAAACCTAACATGATAAAGAAATTTACTTTAAAAAGTTCCATAAATGAAAATTTTTCAAAAAGTAGTCTGATCATCGCAAAAACATACATAAATGAGAAAAATATAAAGTTTCTGTTCAAAATTTCGACCATAGAAAGTGATGATTTCAAACTATCGACCAAGTTCTTAATTGATACAATACTATACATACATACTTACATATATTATATGATGACAAACATCAGTGTGTGTGCCATCTCATTTCTATGCAACCTGCTAACGTGGGAATATTTTTACTTTTCTTATATACACAGAGAAAACAGATTCGTTGAGACAACCGAATTTGTTGCCAATCGAATTTTAGCGGTTGCACCAACAATCAATTTTCTTGTGGTACCACAATATATTTAATTATAACCATTAACCCAATAGTTGCATTAACCCAATAGATACAATTGGTTAACATGGAATTTAAAATAAAAATTATTCTTGCCAGCGAAAGTATGGTTAGTATAACTAAAACAATATCATAATTGGTACATGTGAAAGAAAAATTGGTCTTCCTTCCTGAAACAAAAATAAACAATAAACGCAAATAAAAAATTTAAGAAACTTATTATTAGACATATTATCATAAGTTTATTTTAATTGAAATTTATTTTCTGGTGGTGAAGCATGTCTATATTCATTTCTCCAACTACACATTTCAAATAGCCACAAACCTGTTATCTTATGCACAGACTTTCAAGAACCATTTGAGAATTCACAAATCATAATATCTTTGAAAATTGTAAAAGTTAATTTTTGAATTTGCTGCTATAAACTATGATAGTAAACTCAACCTCTAGTTAGTTGCAGCAACTGAAAGAAAGTATTTATTTTAACGTTAATATAGGACAACAATTTTTTAGTTGCCAATACCAAAAGTTGGTAGTAAAATCCAATTCATAATATTTTATTTGGTTGTGCTAATCAATCAGTTCATTAGTCATGACAAAAGCATACGTTCGGTTGATGCAATCAATTTAAGAATTGTCACAATCATATTTTTATTACAATTATGCCCTGATGGCAATGAACATGGATTGTTTTTTGGATTAATAGAAAATTGATAGTGTGAACTGAATTATAGTTCATGCAAATGATATTTTATTGGCCTAACCATTTTCCAACCAATCGTTTTTCTGGGTGTAGAGAATCTTATGGATATCTGTTCGCTTCTTAATATGGGACAACTTTGTTTCCATTTGTTTCTAATTGGATCCACGTTTAATAATCATTTTCTTTACGTTATCAAAATTTGAAGTTTTCGATCAATTTTGAATTAAAAAAACCTTTTTCATTTGTATTATCTATATCATCTATAAATAAATTTGACTTGGATCTACGGTAACAATGGTAAAAGTATTTTTAGATAATAATCGCCCCTAATTTAAATTTTCGACATCGACGTGACTTTAACACAATACCAAATAAATTCAGTGAAGTGGGACTTTGACCCGCGCACGAAGGGTTCCGTACGGGCACGATATATGTAATTCAATACGAACAACATAAACTATAGTTTTGGCATTTTTTTTCGTTTTTGGGTTTTTTCGGTTTTAAGCGTTTTTTTTAGTTTGGGGGATTTTCAAAGTTTATTGGCGCTTTCTGAGTTTTGGCACTTTTTTCACGTTTTGGCGATTTTTTTTTTTGGTCTTTGAAGTTTTTTTAATTTTGGCGATTTTTATTATTTTGGGGTTTTTTTATATTGACGATTTTTTTATTTTGGCGATTTTTTTAATTTTGGCGTTTTTTTCATATAGGTGTTATTTTTTTTGGTTTTGGCAATTTTTTTGGTTTTTGGCGTTTATTTTAAATTTTGGCGATTTATTTCGTTTTGGCGATTTTTTTTTATATATGGCGATTTTTTTTTAATTTTGCGTTTTTTTTTTCAAATAAACAATTATTTTGGTTTTGGCGCATTTTTAGCGTTTTGGCGATTTTTTCGGTTTTTGGCGTTTTTTTTCATATTGGCAATTTTTTTTCATATAAACGATTTTTTCGAATTTGGCGATTTATTTTCGTGCTAGATTTTTTTTTTAATTTGGGGATTTTTTTTGATTTGGCGATTTTTTTTTAATTTTTGGCGATTTTTTTTCAGGTTTTGGCGATTTTATAATTTTCGGATTTTTTAGTTTTACCGTTTTTGAAAATTTCAAGAGTTTACCTCTTACGGTCTCCAAGATATAGCAATTTGTCAAAATTACATAGTCAAAATTGCATTAACTGATGGACCACCCTTTAATTGAAATTTTTTAATATTTTAATGTTTATTGTTGTAGTATATATACAAATACACTAATTTTACAAATTTCAAGTGTCAATATACATATGTACATACAATTGTATTTATATTACATGAGATTTTAACATTTTTCGTCGCTCGTTTTAGAACACCCTTTAATTTCTAGTTCTCATGTATTTGTTGTTGTAGTGGCCAAGGTTCTACATACTCTGTCCAAATTTCAGGTGCGTAGCTCTTACGGTTCCTGAGAAAATACCGTGTGACGGACAGACGGACAGCGTAGCGAAAACAATAGGGTTACTTTTTTCACCTTTGGTGTACGGAACCCTAAAAATTAGGTCTTATATATCCGTTGTCATAAACAACTGATTTCTAGACCTTAGGTAACGGAAATAGATAGTCAGTAGCGCAAAGTGGTTCTCTAGTGCCAGTAAACCAGCCCCAATTTTTCGGTATTGTCTTAAAGTGACTTCGATGTCGACAACTGAAATAAGGCTGAATATAAATAAATACTTATTTTAGCAAGTATATAAAATATAATGAGTTTAAAAAGAACAACTCAGTTCATTCGTCGCTTCAGAATAGGTTTAGCATATATGCCACAAAGTTGGACTGGACAAAATCGACAAAGAAGGTTTACATGAAGGTTTTCTCAAAATGCATCCAATTTTGTATTTGCACTAATGTTTCCCACACATGTTTTGAAGAAAAATTTTAATTTTTTTTGAACTTTCATCAATGAAGTTAGAAGTTAATAAATATTACTTTCTTGTAAAAGTAAAAATACGTTTTGTGCATACACCACTTTTCTTAATTTATTTTCAAAAGATAGCTTTTTGTAGACTTGTATCTTTCAGTAGCTCGTTGTTGACCCATGTAATTTAAATGGGTTTGATCATTGGAAAAAGTTTGATTATTTTATATAGAGTAATTAGCAGGCAACCCAATTAAATACGCTTGATATTATGAGGAATCAATTAAAATTAATGACTGTTAATTTTGTTATAAAAAAAATATTATCTGAAATTTCTAAACTGGCGACCAATTTACAAAGTTAACACGCACTCACACACATGCACACTCAAACGCAATAAATTAAATATGTATGTATGTATTTAAAGCGAATTTGACTGCCCCTGACGTATTACTGACAAGTCGAGTGTAGTCAGAGACTTCTTATCAGTCTTTTACGGTTTTGAAAAATGCACAAATGCATTTTTATTTAAACATGTGCTAGAGACAGGTACGCTTATTTATTTATTTGTTTATTTTAGTTAAAACAGGTAAAAAGGTAACAAAGATTTTAATCACCTTGTGAAAATGTATGGGGAAAAATAAAACTAAAGAAAATCTTTAATATGTAAAGTACGTAATGGATTTGTGAAAACTTTATAGCACTTCCCGCACAGAGAACAAAACGAAAAGATTCTACGAATTGAGACTTTGAACAGGAAATGAAATGATTTCGAAATCGCTTCGTTTGAATACCATAAATTAAAAACGTGATGGGTTGTTGTATGTAATGCTGGTGATATACTTAAGCAGCAAACGTTGACCTTTAAGCGTAAATGACTCAAAATATTCTTGTCATTAAACAAATCTATATCAAATTATTGAAATCTGTAAAATGAAAACTTTTATAAAACAAAAACCAATTTTTTTTTCATTCTTAAGTCTCTTGTAATCAAATTTCAATACAATGTGGGCACACCTTAAGTATTTTAAATAATTTCTTATAATTTTACTTAGATATGAAAAAATTGTTTTTGTTCTTTGATTTTGTGTAACATAAGAAATCATTTAATCTTCAAATATCAATCTTAAAAAAATGTAATTTTTCAAAATTAAAAAAAGGAGCAGAATTAAGCGAAACAAAACAAAAATACTCAAATCTTAAAAAAAAAGAAAATAAATGTCTCGTAGTTCATCAACAATTAAAGGTTTTTGAAGATTAAACCAGCAAAAAAAAGGTCTGTCTTTTCAACCTGAAACTAATGCATTTTATACATCATCTTTTACATTTGTTTACGTTTAAAGGTGGTGTTGCCTGGTTCGAATGAAATCCCAAATCTACTTAAGATACACATGCATTTAAGTACAAGATGTACATATTTCTAAAATAATCATCCAGCATCTTTACATATACATATGTATGTAGTTATAAGTATATGCACATAAGAATGCACACATATGCATATGTAAGCATATTAACAATAAAAAAACTTGTATATTATACACTTATTAATTTAAATACAGTGATCGCTAAATTGCACGCACAATATTAGAAGCTAAAAAAATAGAATCGCTGAACACACAAAAATTTCGTTTAAAATATAAACTTACACTTATATTTTTCTTATTTAAGGAACACTATTAACTCTCTTTAAGAACCTAATTCAATTCTTTTTCAGATTTGCCCATATTTAAGGTTAATTGTTGTTTCCATTGTTTCTTAAAATTTCTGCTTACTTTTATAAGCCCGTGGTTGCAGGATTTCAATAAAGAGGTCCTGAAAAATTTGGCAAATAACAACGACAACAACATACAGTGAAACCTCTCTTAACGAACACCTGCTATAACCGAACACCTCTAACACCGAACAAGTTTTGTAGATCTAACACATTTTAGTTAGATGTTTCATAAAAATGCATTCCCCCAACCAGATACTCTAATAATCGGACGTGGGCACTAAATTTTTAAATATATTGTTCTAAATACCTCTCATACACGCACAGAAGCGGTGAAGTACTGCAACAAGAGTCGCATTTAAATATCAGGTCTTTCTTTGTTCAAAGGGATTGGTGATTCCCCGCTTAGTGCAAATTATAACACTGATGCTTTGAAGACGGCAAAGAAATTTTTTTTCATTTGAAAAAGTCGTTTGCTTAGCTCGTGTCCTAAGATGGCACAGGAAAAAAATGTTTTTATCAACTCATGAAAAGATGGAAATTTAAAACGAGTTTTATAAAGCAAAATATTCGGTGCGTGAGATTACAAAGACGTAAAGTTTCCTATGTATTTCAACAATTTATATTATGCGAATTGCCCGTTCGAAACATTTTTCTAGAGACGACATTTTTTTGCATTCCAACAAATAAAATCATTGAAAATCATTTTAAGACCCAACAGCTGAAATTATAATAATTTTAAAGCAGTTTACTCTTAATATAATTTTTCGACAACAACAAAATACCAAAAAATTTGTACCCATTCTCATAAGGGACACCTGCAACAACTGGGCAAAAATACAGCGGCGATGACTGTCCAATTATGAGAGGGTTTCCTGTATATGTATATAATGGAATGTTTGTTTGGCTGTTTGTGCCGTATACGAGACCAGACCTCATCTTCCTGAAATTTACACTGAGACTCTGGAATAATTTAAAGGCTACTTTTTTTACAACCACGTCCACTTTTTTAAATTATGTTACTTCACCAGTTGTGGACCAACCCAGCAAAAAATTAGACATTACCATCTGAACTACTTGCATTATAATGACTTACTTTTTTGATGGCGAAATTGAAGTACTCGCTTACAAATCACATTACGTAAAATTTTAAAAATAAGAAGGAGAAGTGGAACATATTATTTGGGTTTTAAAAGAAGAAGATGGAAATATTGCCAAAATATGTAATCTTAAATAAATTATATATATTCCTAAATTGCCTACTTATTTATTTTAAACTAAAAAATAAGTACTTACATTTTGGAAAATTATTATTAAAATATAAATACCCAGCTAAAAAAATATGTCTGGAGAATATATGATATCCCATATATGGTTCGGGTCCGACAAATGAGGGTATATGGGCATATATGATTATATATATTCATACATTTTCATACATGTATGTGTAAATTCCCTCCACAGTATGCAAAGTTCATAATCATACACTCTTGATTCACAAAACCGCTCTGCTGTGCAATAAATTATATTACTAAAATTAATTTTTTTGGACAAATAATTTAAAACGAAATAAAAGTCATTTCATTCATCAAAAGGTGAATCAATTATTTAAAAAACACATAAATCGTATTCGTACATAACATTTAGCTTAAGAAATCAGATTAAAAACTAATGCAATTAATTATAAAGTAATATGAACTTTGTTTCTTATCTACAGAATTTTGTTATTTTCTATAAAATTAATGACTGGATTATCCTTTTGATTATTTGATATGTTAAATGGGGCCACAATGTACAAAATCATACAAGAATAGTTTTTTTTTAACAAAAAGTTTTTCTTTTTTAAACGTTGAGGGTACGCATATAAACTTTGCATACCGTATGTATTTTCTAATGGATTTCCAATTCAGCAGTGATTACATTCCAAGCTTTTTTGATTGCAAAAACAATCTTATGTCAGATATCATGTATGCATACATTCTTATATGGCTCCATATATAAAATCTTATATTTATATATGGATCCACATATGAAGAGCTTTATAATTAAATTTTCATATATGAGCTCATATGTTATAATACATTTCATACATTAGTCCATATATTAGTTCATATATAATAGTTTTGCCATGTATAACCCCATATATTTCCATACATGAATTCATACATATTCATATATAGTTATATGCATTCATATATTAAAAATATATGGACCATATATAATTTTTTTACCTGGGTTGCTACAATTAACAACATAACTACTTCTCAAGAATCGATTATTTTAGTCTCACGCCTTGTTTAAATCATTAAGTTTGTAATCAAGTAAGGAACAGCTTCCAATAAAAATGCTTAATTCCACATACGATTACCTTTTTTAAAATATTTTGCTGGGAATTTTAAAAGTTCTAATTGCATATGCTCCAAATACATTTAATTAATTTTTTTTTTGAAAATAGGGGAAGTTGTCGCTAATTACCCGCCCTAATAAATGATTATCATATAACTTCGTTATTTGAGGACCAATTTTCAAAATTCTTTTTGAACATGAAAGAGGTCCACTAATTTTTTTTTAATTATTGATGGTGTTAAATGTTCCCATTGAAAAGTGGATTATAAATTTACTTCAGCGATTTTTCATTTTGCATATAGAAAAGGTACGCTAATTTTTATTTAATCAGAATATTATCAAATAACTTTGTCATAAATAGACCAATTTTCCAAACAAATCTTAGATATGAAAAATGTTCACTACAATTTTTTTTCGATATTGATGGAAGTGATTATCAAAAAAAAAATTCGGAATAGAGGGAAGCTAGGTTGGGGCTAAGTGCCCGCCTTTGAAAAGTAAATATCAAATCCTTGCTCTTAAGGAGCAGTTGCCAGTCAACGCGATATGAAGACTCGTATCGCATATTCATATCCAGTAGGAGTTTGGTTCTTGCTGAGTCAAGCTTTGGTCACATAGAACTTGAGACTCTAAAACTTTCTCTACTTCCCTGTTTAAGGATGGTACTGGTCGCCACCAAATTACTGACTAGTAAGCCCTAGAGCGTTAGAATAGTTTATTTATAATCCTCACAAAAACATAAATGTGAAAAAAGGCCAAGTTCCTTTCCAAAATTTCGGCCATCAAAAGTAGTGAGATAAAAATTTTGACCAAGTTCGTGTTTGGTACAAAACCTATTACTGCAATAAGTATGCATTATATAAATTTGTAATCGTAAGGGTGTTATATAATTTCTAGATAATCTGCTTATTTGACAACATTTTTCCCGATATAAAGAAATTAACAAATATACATTATTTTCTCCTTTCTTAGAAGAGTAAAAATATTGCCAAGTTAGCACATTATCTAGAAATTATATAACACCCTTACGATTACAAATTTATATAATGCATTGTAGTGATAGATATTGTACCAAATACGAGCTTGGTCAAAATTTTTATCTCACTACATCAAAAGATGGCCAAAATTTTGGAAAGGAACTTGGCCTTTTTTCACATTTATGTTTTTGTGAGGATCTCACTACTTTTTGGATGGTTTTCTTAATAAAGCTTTTTAAACTTTAAGTTTCTAGTCTGTTATAGTTCTATTCATAATGTCTGCGCCAGTTCAAGAGGGCAGAGTTACATAAAATAATGGGTTATAGGGTGATATGTGCGCCATTGTGTCATGATAAGGACCGAGTAATTTGCTTAATTTTTTAAGAGTCATCTGAGTGGAAATATGTAAAATATAGTGTAAATTTTAGTGGGAGTGACTCCGCCTATTTTTATAAAGTCCCCTCAGACGAAGTACTTTTGAAAACGCAAAATTAAATGTTATCATGAGTAAAATGTGCATGCAAGGTTTCATTACAGTTACTTGCTTGTGTTTTAAATTTATCTAGTTGGTGACTTACCTAACTAAGTAAATTTTTTTTTTTGCAAAATTTTATTTCTCTACCATATAATATTTCGATAAAAATTTTATAAACGTGGCCCTACTTCCCTTATTTAACAATCTGTGCTTTCAGCTTTTTCCTGTTCGTAAATCCTTTAACTTAAATTCTTAATTTTGAGCTTAAAGTGTGTGTCCATGCCCCACCAATTGAAACTTCCAGGATTTTAAATCTTTCTTGGTGATCTCTAATTTAGATTTATTTGTGTATTGAATTTAAGCTCTTTAATGCAAATTCAAATTCCGTAAATTTTTTAAATTCAAGTTTTTGTTATGAGCAGCGATCAATTATCATGGTACCCTTTTTAAGGTGATAGCTTTTAGTTAAAGCTTCAGTTAAAAGCTTTATTTGGGTTTTTAGAATTTTCTATTTGGTTTCTCATCTTGAACTACTTGCGTATAAAATTTCAGCTCTCTAGCGCAAATTTAATAATTTAATTTTTATGGGCGTACTCCCGCCCACTTTTTCTAAATATTTTTTTTTACAGTGCCAATCATACGTGTCAAGTTTCATTGGAAACGGATATTAATATTTAAATAAATAGTATATTTAAATCTGCTGATCCGAAGTACATGAAATAGGTGATTTAAATTGTATGGGCGTGTTAACATCCACTTTTTATAACGAAAATTTATAGCCTTGTACTATTGCAACATGTACGCCCAATTTCAATAAAATCGCTTGAGTTTAAAGCCTTAGATTTGTTTTTTACATTCTGAGACTTATGGGCGCAGCCCCTAGGTAAAATTTTTGGGTTTTCAGATTTTTCTAGCCATTTTCTAATTTATAACTACTCGTTTATCAAATTTCAGCACACTAGCGAAAATTTTAATTTTTAATCTTATGGGCGTGTTTCCGCCTACTTTTTTTAACCACAAATTTTTATTTGGCTAACAGTTATCTTTCCTGTTTAGTTTCGTTGGAAATGGATAATAGTAAATACATAAATAGTACATTTAAATGTGCTGACCCGAAATATATGAAATAGGACGCTTAAATTGTATGGGCGTGTAAACGCCTACTTTTTCAATAAAAATTTAGAGCCTGGTATTATTGCAACATGTGTGCCAAATTTTAATAAAATCGCTTGAGTTAAACGCATTAGAAATGTTTTTTTAATTCTTAGTATTATGGGCGTAGCTCCGCACCCTTGGTTAAAATTTTTGGGTTTTCAGATTTTTTTAGGTGAGTACTCACTGAGTTCTACTTGTGTACCAAATTTCAGCTTACTAGCGCAAATTTAATTAAATTAAATTAAATAAATAAATTAAATTAAATTTTTATGGGCGTAACCCCGCCCCCGTGACTAAAATTTTCAGGTTTTCAGATTCTTCTAATTCAATGCTCACCTAGATCTACTCGTGTAATTTCAGCTTTCTAGCTATAGCGGAAGTGCTTCATCAATTTGATGAGTGTGTCAGTGGTCAGTAGTATGTCTTAAAATATGCACTTTTTGCACCTCCATATCTCCGGAACCTTTCATTGTAAAACTTTTAAGCTTCGCATATGAGGTTACATGAATTTATTCTAATTATGGTTTAAATTTTATAATATTTTACGATTGCGGGGAACAAAGTTATGAGGGGGTAAAACCAGCTCGAAAGGCTTCCTGTAAATATACACACTGCGTGCATTGGCCGGAACTTGGCCTGGCGCACTGCCATGCGCCTAGATAAAATAATGTCTTAAGCAATATAAAAACCTATTAATTACATTTTGTATTGATGGGGCACACCGGCTTAATCTAGGTATATTTAAAATGATTCATAATTAAGAAGGATGCAAATGACCTTCAAAGCAAAAAAAAAAATTGGTAGAACTAGCTATGCCCACTCGAAATTAATTTTTGACTATATTTATAAAAAGAGTAAAAGTAAAAAATGGGGTATGAGTAATATTCGGTCAGATAGGGTTCCCTAAACCTGAACAATTTTCCCAAGCTAAATGTTTCTTCCAAATTTCTTCAAAATCATAATTTATATACATATGGGCTATTCCACAAAAATGTCACGTACGATGTCACGTACGTTAACCAATCAATTAAGCTTGTAGTTCACAGAAAATTTAAATTTTTATTTATTTCTTTATGTAATTTTGAGGAGCGTAATTAGCTCTACCTTTGGTAAAATATAAGGAAAAATACAACTACATTGATCTGAAATACAAGCTTAACTGATTGGTCAACGTACGTGACATCGTACGTGACATTCTGTGGAATAGCCCATATGTATGTACATAGGCATACACATAATCAAAAAGGAGAAATATAGCAAGAACTAAAAATCTTGTGTGAAATTAAAATATAAAGCCTGTGTCCTTTACGACGCATAACTATCTATGTTTTATATATCATAAAAAGCCGTTGTCATAGTCAGAAATCCCCCATTTGCCTAATTCTCCATATGATTCATAGTCCTAAAATTATGCTAAGCGTGTGCGTCGTTTTGTATGCACAAAAATCGGTTGGATTGTTGGATTAATAAACAAAAGTTTTTTCTTTACGCCCTCTTGGTCGTAGTCTTACGGCCTTGCCCACGATGTCGACAAGAAACTATCTATCGCTTATCTACTTATATTGAAAACAAAAACAAATTTTCTTATTTTGTTTTTGTTTTCAATATAACTAAGCGACAGATAATTTCTTGTCGACATCGTGGGACAGGCCGTTAATCTTAAAACTATGTAGAACATTTGTGTCCTTTTAGATGGATATGTATGTTTTGAATTTTTAAATATTGGTATGCATAGTTGCAGATAGGCAGAAGTTACTCTGACATACCGACAGGCAGCATTACCGACTAAAGTGGCAAACTAGTGAGAATTGCAACATACAAACATAACAAGTTTCAAAATCTTAAAAAAACCTTTACAAAACAAGCAACTTTATTCGGTTTGGCAAGAATTTTCATTTTCCATTATTATATGAAAAATTAAGCATGAAGTAAAGAATTCTATTTATTAATCAAATTTTCAGATAATTTTATTAATTTACTATTTTTGTTGCCCACTGTACTGATTTAAAACTACATATCTAATAGATGCATGTGCATACATTTATGTACGTATGTATGTAGTACAACACATACATACAAGCATATGCAAGTACTAAACTTATTGTAGTTATTCTTTACACACTTTTTTTAATACCCCAGACAAATAAATAAATACTCAGAGTTAAATATAATGGTTCATACTCACATACAGTTTCATCGGATCAGTTCATTTGGTTCCTCTTTTTAAAATTTCTATTATTTCTTCAACAACAGCAACAACGTCATCAGATCTTCGTCATGATGATGATAATGGTTTTCTTTTCATTTATATATTTTTTTATAAATTTCTATTCTTTTGAGTTCTTTTTACTACAGACTTCGTCAAAATGATTGATTTGTAGGTGATGAATTACAACAACACCTTTGAGGATTCCTAAGATTCTGATTGTTGGTTCTTTTTTTTTCTAAACATGCGTATTGATATTTTTGTTGGTAACAAAAGGGAATTTATATACATACAAATGTGCATGTGTGTGTAGATACAGTCGCTCCTAGGCGAGTTCGGACACTAGTAGGAGTATTTACTTACTGCCTCAATCATAAAAAATAACTTTGTTTTATTAAGGGTTTATTAAAAAAAAATTATGGAAATCTATTTTAAAAACATTTTATAGATCAGAAATATTTTTTCAGCCTTAAGCCTGGTACGGAGTTCATACGGAATTTCAGGTTCTCTTACAAATTGTATGTAAAAAAATCACGGAAATTCAGGTTGGTAAATTTCATAAAGAAATTTTCATTTGCCATTACGGACTTTCAATAGAAAAATATACGGAATTTTTTAAATTTGTTGCTTATCTTAAGGATTTATAAATGTAAGTGAAGACTTTTTTCTGTCAAATGAAACAAAAATTAATGTTCAAACAATTGTTTGGTTACGGAATTTTTGACATTTCTAATTTTCATAAAATTTTTATTAACTTTTAGTGTTTTTATGTGTCGAAAACTTAAAAATAAACGAATTTGTGTGTATGCAAAAATAATTCTACCAAAAAGGCTATACCTATTTTTCCATGTAGAAATAAATGTAAATTTACAAACGTGAAATTCCGGAAGAACTCCGTACCGGGCTTTATTTATAAAAACTATAAGGGTTTGTAAGGCTTTTTGCATGAAAATTTGTTTAAAAAAAATTCTACAAAGCCATAATAATTTTTATAAATAAGACCAATAAGGTCTTCAATATGTTGGTAAATTCAAAGAAATATATATATATAGAGAGAGAGAGAGTAAATAAGATTGTAGTTATACATACATATATTCCTTTGTTTTCCAAAACATAAAACAAATTAAAAATTTATTACTTTAACAGAAAATAATTTATAACCCTACGTCTACACCTGATATATTTTTATCATAACAAAAGTCAAACTTTTTATTGAAAAATAATATTTTTTATCTTACCTCTTTTTCTGTACGGAATTTGAAATTTGACATGATAAAAATATATCAGGTGTAGACGTAGGGTAAGTAAGTCTAGCCAATGTCGGCAAAATTTTTTATAGCAGAATTTCTTTGGTCAAGTTACATTCATATGTATGTAAATGACTCTCCTATGTATAGTAATTTTAGCCGATTTTATAGATGAGAATCGCATTAGTCAATAAAAAAATTAACAAACCCACTCTAGCTCAACATATTTTAAAGTACACTAACTTTTGTACAAATAAATACATTATAATAAGATTTTTAGTCTAGTTATGGCTAGGCCGCATTATCGTACGATTGGTGTGATGGAGTTTATTAAATTTTCAAAAGCCAACATGAATTCATTACATCAGGGTTGCATTTTTTCAAAATTTGCACGATTGTTTAGGATAAAGAGTCCTTGCCTCAAGTAGACTAAAAAGGACTAATAAGTCATAGCATTTAACATTTTTCCGATTTGTTCAATAAATTTGTTTTATAACTAGTGTACGAGCTTGTCTTTGAGCGACTGTATCTTTATGTATGTTTATGATTTCGTACGAGAGTTATGTCCGTGCATATTGCCCATTTACACACACACATATGCTAATATATGTATACATATATAAGTATATACAAATGTATTTGTATCTTTTTAAATATTTTAGTGAAAAACTACCAACGAAAAAGAGATTAAAATGCAAGTTGTTAAACTAGTTTAGAAACAATTCAAGTCTATTTGCCTATTTTTATTTGAAAATCTAGAAAAAAAACAATTCCTTTGTTTTGTCAAAATCAAAGGAAAGAACTTTAATGTTTTTCCATTTAAATTAAATTTGGTAAATGATTTACGATGTCTTGTTGTTTTTTGTTTTGATGGAGAAGTATGGAAGTCGAAACATAAGTAAATGGAATTTTTTTAATGTTCTCACGACTCATCTATCCTTGCGAACGTTTGCTAGTATGTATGTATATGTGAGTGAATCATTCGATGCATGTGTGTTAGAATCCTTTTAGCATAAATATTATAATGGCTTTTCATCAAAAATTTTAATAAACAAGTTTAAAGAAATCTCACGTATGAAATTATTCTATTATTTTGCGCAATAAAATGAATAAAGCAAAAATTAAATGACTTCAGTACAGCCAATAAAATAATGTTGTGGTTCTCATGATTAACTACCCAGCAAAAAAATTTCAAAAGAGGTAATCGAGTTTGGAATTAAGCATTTCTGATGGAAGCTCTTCCCTACTGGATTACCAACTTACTGATTTTAACAAGGCGTTAGACTAAAATAATCGATTTTTGAGAACAACTAACATTTTTTATTTGGCAACTTGTTCACGTAATCTATTTAGTCTAAAAAACTCATTCTCTTCATTTAGCAACTTGTACATAATTTTTTTAAATTTTTGGTAATGTTATTTGTAAGCGAGTAATGAAATTGGGTAATCAGAAAAGTAAGTCATTATATGGCAAGTAGTTCTGATGGTAATGTGTAATTTTTGCTGGATACTTATATGCATACATAGACTAAGTGCTGGATTTACATATGTGACTGTGAGGCCCGGGCAGAGGGCAGCATGGTTTTAGAGGCGGCAAAATTTTAAGAAGCCAAAAATTTAACATTTTTTAAATATATAGTTTGAAATTGATAATTTGTGTGCATTACTTTTGCCTTATACATGTCAATGAAAAATTAAGAATATAATTCTTACCTTACCCGTTAATTGATCGAAACTTGAGTGGCCCATTGCACATTTTTAGAATTTAACGACAATTCGGGTAACTATATTTTACATGTTTATTTACGAAAACAGAGCGTACTCTAGTTTGAAGATATTGCTAAGCAGTGTTTAAAAACTTCAGATTTGAGTAATTGCTATTGCTTCTGCATCTGCAAATGTAAACAGTCGCAGTTAAAGTGAAAACATAAAGCGACTGACTGCTCATTTAAACAAATTCGGATGTTAAATTTTCGTGGTTTACGAGACTATACTTTTTTTCTCGCAAAAAGTGTTAGTGAAACTCAACAGAAAAGTGTGCATTAATTATATGATGTACAAAAAAAAGTGGTTTGTATGACCTATTACGGTGCCCAGACACGTTTAGATTATACTGCCAAATATTTTTAGCAAAAATGTGCAGTCCCTGCTAGTTATTCTAAAAGAAATTAAAAAAATTATTTTTTGTAAAAAAAATGCATGAAGAAATAATTTTTTCGGCATAATATGTTAACGAGATTTATTTAGTGGACTCTTAGATACATTATTTCCATATATAGTAAAGCGCTATCGCTAAATCTGAATTAGATGTTGGCAAAAAAATGATAACAACATATTTTATAAATTGCATATTTAATTTTAAAAAGCTTTTTCTTCATAGAGCAAAAAGGGCGCATATCTCACGTGTGCTAGGGAACATCAAACATAAGTTCACCACAGCAAACATATACATAAATACTAAGGTATTCAATTGGTTAACCGTTAATTGGTTAACCGGTTAATTACTACCCGATTAACTGATCGCTTAATTTAAAATTCACTTTTTTCGATTAACGGTTAAATCGGTTAAGTTCAGACGATTAACCGACATAACAATTTTTTCATATTTTGTAGTAATTACAACTTGTTTTTACGTGAATAATTATTTGTTTCGTCTCGTTTACAAAAGGTGAGTGTTTAGAAATTATTATTCATACAAACAAAGAAGTATGTTCAGTGATCCTAAATTAAGTAAAAGTTCAAAGTCTTTGAACATGGCTATAAAAGAGTTTACTAGAGACTCTGGTACTCTAACTAGAGGGAATTATTAAGTTTTTATATAATACATAACTTAATATAAGTCAATAGTACTGTTGCCAGCAATTTAATTAAGGATTAGATTTAATGAGAGACAGTACAACAACAAAAGCTAAGAAATTCAGAAATTAAGTTTTTTGCAGAATATTCGTCGCTGAGCCCTGTCATTATGAGTCAGATGATGATCCGCCAACAGAAGAAACTATCGATAGTAAAACAATAAATGCTCTAACAAAATTAACCGAATTAGTTTAAGAATTATTATGTGTGTTTTTGGTTTTACTAACAAAATCAAATTAATAAATAATTCATGCATTTTTATTTGTTGAAAACACTTGATTTATGGAAAAACTTTATTAATCGGTTAACCGGTTAGTATCGAAATTAACCGATTATTAACCGATTAAGCAAGATTTTTTCAAGTGACCGAGAGTTTATTAAGAATTATAGGGAACTATGATTTATCGTTCTAGAAATTATCGGAATTCGAGTGTAATATTAACTAAAGTTAAATAAAGTTTTTTTTTTGGAAAATTATATATATGTAAGATATTCATGAATGAAACAAAATTTACAGACTTGGTTAGATACATAATCCTAAGAATATATTTTAAATTATTAGTGCAGCTAAAATCTTTTTGATGTGTTAACATCTATATGCCAGGGGGTAAAAAATTTTTTCACAATACAATCACAAATTTTGAGTAAGATGCACACCGCGTTATCAAATCGGTGTGAGCTATGTATGAGTGTAATCATACGAGCAAGAAGTACAAAGAAACTTAACAGCTGCATAGAAATACGCTCATCCAAATTTTAAAGCATACCTTCAGGAGTTAATTTTAATAGAAATTGATTGTTAAGTGTAATAGTGTTGCCAGTGGCGACAATTTTGTTAAAAAGTTGGAAAATATAAAATATATATAAACTTTTAAACAAAAGAGCGTTTTCAATGTCAAATATTTGTTCAAAAGATATATAGCAGTCTTTATAAGAAATTTATAATATTATATTTATTTATATTTATTATTTCATTACGTACTGTTGCCTTACACTCTGTAGATGGTGCACGACAATTGGATATCAATCTCCATCTCATGCCTATTTTTAAAGTTGGATATTTTAATAAAAATTTTGCAAACCAGCTGTATCTTTATCACATTTTTATTTGACGTTTTTCACTTGCATATGAGCAATTCTCCACAAAATCCCAATACTAATAATTTCACTACTATAGATGTTTTCCATATATTTTTAAATACAGCAGAGTCAAAAATTTTAATATCTTATTTTAGATTTTATGAATTGAACAGGCTAAAGGTCGTATCGCTTTGTAAGCCAAATTAAATGTGATAATTATTAATGAAGAAATAGCACTAAAATTAGTTGTAAATATTCTGACTAACACATAGTTGAACGGAACAACTAGCTGTTTACGAAGGATACTAAACCTTCATCATCAGCGATCTTTTGTATTTGGTCTTAAAAAGTGATACGATCTTTAGCCTGTTCAATTCATAAAATATAGAAACAAATTAAGTTCGAACAATTATAATGAATATTATATTTTAGTTACTGATTACTAAGATTTTTAATGAGTAATGCTTAATATTTTTCATACAAAAATTTAAAAATTTGAATGAAAAAATCTTTGCCACTTTCTACAATTTTATTTTGAATACGGCCCCACGATATTGCTGGTAATGCAAATTAAATTTCATTATCAGTAAAAATTTACTGATTTTTTTCAGTTATCAGTAAATTTACTGCTTACTGCAATTTTTAATGCAGTACATATATACTGCAGTGTGCCCATTTACTAACTAAATAAGTTAATTAAAACAAACAAAAACCAGCAAGTTCCTATGTATTCACAATATTGAAAGTTTTGAATTGATTAACTTAAAAAAATATACTAAAAGCATAAATACTTCCAACTTTAAAAAAATTTCATTACTAGATGTTTACATATCTCCCCTGTGATCGGACTCACATTGCATTTTTTAAAGAAAGAGGATATGTGGAGGGTAGACATGTCCTTGCACCGAATAGAACAAAATTAAAAACAGAGATAGACCACATAATTACAAAAACATATATACATTTTTAGTGCGTTCTAATAAAAAATTCAGTTAACATTTATTGTTTTAGAAAAAGGATATATGGGAGGTAGACATTTTCTTTCACCGAATGGACCAAACTGAGCAACAGAGTTTATACGCATAATTCTAAAAATATGTGTAAATTAAAAAAAATTAACAACAGAGATCAGCCGCACAATTACATAAATATATATAAATCTTTAGTGCGTCATAATCATAAATTTAGTTCAAATAAGAGAAGAAAGTTTAAAGTAAAAATCCCGCAAGGAATTAAAAACAAAATCAAAACGCAAGATAGAAAAATGAATGAGAAAAAATATTTTTTATTAAAATGTGAATCCTTGAAATTTGTCTTCTATGCCCATATAATATGATTTTCAAATTTTTGTAATGGAAACAAATCTCATACATATCATATGTATATGCGAAATCACCAACTTACAAACATAAAAGAACTCATGATTTGAACTAAAAACATCAATTCGTAACTTGTTTCCCTAAAATGTCCATGTGTTTATTTATTTAACTTTAATATTTGGAATTAATGAATGTGTTACAAAAATTATGTGCTGCAAGTTCATGCAAGGACATCCGTATAGAAAGTGTATGTACGTGTGTATGTATGTGTGTGTACAAAATCCATTTATATTTATGTATTTCTTATTCGTATTCGCGTTTCCGTTTCAATGACTTTAGGGGTTAAATGGACAGGTTTTGTTGGGAGAGGGTTCTATAAATACAAAAGGAAAAATACTCGTAGTATTGTTTTGTTGCTTTTTTTCTTTTTGCCGAAAACAATGAATCCAACCCCTTTATTTTTTTTTTGCTTAAATTTCAAGCGCACAACTAATAAAATTATATTTATTTAATTGTAACTTGTAACATTTGAATGCACAGATTTTTTATTTCATTGTAGGTACAATATACTTATATATACGAAATGTTATATATGTACGTACATATACATATATTTATTTTTCGTTTTACTGGATGTGCTAAATTAGACGTTTTAAAAAATTTACACTGATTTTTACTTGCATATTTCTTCTTACTGGAAATTTTCTGAAATGAGGACAGTACATGGCAAAATTCTTAAGTACATGAAATTAAATTTAAATAGAAAACATAAAACTTTCAAAATATTCAGGTAGCTTTTTTTACTAAATACTAAAGGAGAATATCCTTAATTATAAAAGGATATTTAAATTAAATTAAAATTACAGTTGAGAAAAATTAAAAAATTATGTAATTGAAAATTATTGCTGAAAATTTTTATTTTATGGTTTTTTAAATGTTTGTACACATTTTTTAAATTACGCAGCACAAACGACCATAACCAAACCGTACGCATGAGTATAAAAATACTCTGACTATAGATGGGCTACACATGCGTATATACACGGCTATTTAATTTACACACACATAAAATATGGTTTTCAAACAGCCACGCGCACCACACATTTTCTATTTCATTTTATATAAAAAAATGCATGCATAAGCGAATCACGAATAAATATCCGGAGAGTAATACGAATATTTTTTGTCCGATTTAATATGCATAGCCTAAGTATAAGCATACTCAGACTATAAGTATGACAAAGAGTCAATTCTTTTGACACGCATGTGTCTTTTTATTGTTAAGTGTAGTTTATTTTAGTATTTCTCGCAATCGATGTAGAGATGATATTGTATGTTGGTATCTGCTGCTGTCATAGCTACGAATTGTTTGCGCTACAATTATGATTAAAAGAAGTTATAACGACTATTTACTTATGTTTATTCTTTCTTTTAGTAGTTATTGTCGGTATATGGCATTTTTTGCTGTATTTTCTGAAGTCCTCCCAACAACGTTAGTTTTGCCAATGAAGATTAATGCTGACTAGAACATGTCCTCAAGACATATTGAAGCATCATTGTACATTAACTAAACTAGCGTTACTGGACTATAATCACAAAAAAGCTGAACTTTTTTCATTGCTGTCAATATTGACACTATGCAACAAAAAAAAATCCACCTCTAAAATTAGATGTTTTTAAAACTAAATTGGGGCTGCCGAACACGAATTGTGTGTTCATTTATTTCTCTTAACCCTACGGTCAATGACCAGGTACCTTTTTCAATTTAAAAATGCTCGCAATTCTGTAATTATGGCGATAAACTCTAGATCGTCACGACTTAGACATTTATAAATATTACAGAAAAATATAATGTTAATAATATTAACTTGGTCTATGTTTAAAATGGTTACAAAGTTGACACAAGCGAGAGTCAATGACAGTTTACCCCAGTACTCGCACACAATTTTTATTGTTTTTGCACTACAGCTTCCCTTTGCTGCCATCATTTATTATTAGAAATGTATTATTGAATTGTTCTCTATTTTTTTAAAGAAGGCATTTGCTTTAATTGTTAACTTTGACAAGTTTATTGAGATAATTTTTCATTCTAAATAACTGTGCCCATGGAAAGCGCTTTGAAATAGTTTTGGTACGTTAGTCGTATCACAAATGTTGCATAATTTTCTGGTTCTCCTCCTGCAATTTTCCAGTAATGCTAGGCACATGTAGCAAAAGCTAGCAAAGGTCATTCTGTCCGTAGTGCGAGTGGAGGTCGATGGTTGCTCCCAGGGTATAAATACGTCAAAAGGTTTGCCCAAATAGTATTCAATGGCAGACCTTGACGAAAATTGACGTGTAACTTAGCTGTAACACTGTTCACTTATCCTCTAAAAAAAGCATTTCCTCTGTATATTTTTTGAGAACACTCGTATATACTATATTACAAATGCAGCAAACGTATAGTAAAATAGTGAAAGTGGCCGTTTGTTTGACTGCCGTTGTGTATTAACCTAACTTTTGATTCATAATATCTACGGTTCCTTTTGCCTTCTTTTAAAATTTAAACTGTAACAATATTTGGTTTATCAATATCACTAACAGGCTTTTCTTTTTCCTGTATTATATTTGAAATACATATATGGTTAGTTTTTTTCGTATTGTATCCACCGTTGCTATATTTCAGGAAAGAAGATGTTCCGATAAAGCAAGTGTGCAAAAAATTATTCCCTGCGATGCGATGTTGTGAGCCCTTCTGAGGGACAGACCTGTTAATTCTTTAACAACTCTTTCTCCTCCATCCGTTGCCACCTCACCTGTATATAGTTGCTCTTGGAGTGGATAAGAGTTATTGACATCACAAATCTTCCAAACTGTAATCCCATATTTCAACGGCCTTAATTTAATTTAGTTCTATCGCGGTAAGGAAACACCTGCCGTCGATTTTTAAGTTCTCACTTTGCTATATATATATGCTGGTTGATTTGCATTAATCGTGAAGCAGAGCAGTATTATCAATAAGTGATACTTTTTCTAATGCATGCGTTATTGAAGCGTATAAAACATATCAGTGACCATAATCTGTACCAACCCTATGAAACACTATTTTGACTTACCTGCAGTCTATATAACAACATTTATTAAAACAAACTAAATGTACATATTTAAGTCAACTGATTTTAGCATATATTAAACACATACCAGCTCATTGGCTAACATATATTTTTTTGGTCATTGATCGTAGGATTAAAAAGAGTTTTCTACATATTGGAGAAAACGTGTTTTTTAAAGTTCACAAAGATATTTCCAAATTAAGCAAATTGTAGACCGTTGAAAATATATATTTTTGTTTTATCAGCTTAGATTTATCGGATAAAAATTCACTGAGTCCAAGACTTCAAAAAAGTTCAAGTTTTTAGGTTTTCTTAATGCAATTTTTAAAGTTGCGCCCTTCAGCCAAAAAAAAACAAAAATATTTTAAACCTACATCTCAAATAAAATATTATACCAAACGTTTTAAGCGGTAAATCGTTATCAGTGGACAACAAATTAAAAAATTAGGACATATTTATTGAAAATATTTGAATTAAAAAACAACTCCCATAGTGCGTAACATTATGACTTGTACAGTCAGGAACCACTATTAAGAAGATTTGAAGATTAAATTTTTAATGCTTCCCAATTATAAAAGTCACAATGTTCCCCAGTCTGGGACTGGTTTATTCACTTTTTTAGGCAGTCAGTTTTTTTTTTGATTTTTTAAATATACATATATGTTGCTTTAAACTTTTTAGTGTCCCGGCAACTCTTATGGTAAAAAAATACTATTTCGCAAGGTAAATCTGCCATAAGAGGAGGGAATAAAGAAATGTAAAAAACATATGTATATACAAGAAACGCGTGAAACCCTCTACTTGGCAGTCGAGTAAAAGTGGGCTAGATTTACTTTACTTTTAAGTGAATTGAGATTAAACTGTAAAGCCGATTATGGTATAATTTACAATAAAACGCAACAAAAACTTTTCTTCTAGTGCGCACTTCTCCTTTATTAACAAGAATCACAAGGATGCTGATTTTTTTGTCAAGCAAAGTTAGAGACGATCAAGTCATCAGCAGTCAAATATAAAAACAAAACTTTTTGGTTTGTAACACACATTGCCGACAATGCGTACATATAGATGAAAAAACTAGATTTGAGCCGAACTCATTCAGTCGATCGTTTTTGACACAAACCAAGGATCAAACCCATGTAATTTAAGTGGGTTTGATATAGGTTTGTGTCAAAAACGACATACTAAATGGGTTCGTATATCAATCGTGTGATTGATGAGTTTATTTGACCGTGTTCAGAGCACTTTAGATAACTACATACAATATATTAATGGGTTGAATTCAGTATTTTATCAAGTTTTTTCTTTAATCATCCAAATTGTGTGTTCTTATTGAGATGGCTTAGGGTAGTTATTTTAATATGACCATACTTATGTCTAAAGCCAATCACTGTACAAACCCTTATCAATGAATACACCCGTTCATAACCATAGTACATACAGTGTTTACTGAAGTAAGTGCTCGTCTAAATATAGTGACTGGGAAAAAGTAAGTAAGTAAGAAAGTAGTAGTATGTATTTGTTTTTGTTTCCCAAATACATTGTATTCGGTACTTTTCTAAAAATATTTCATATTATAACTTTAAATGCTTGTGTTTGTAATTGTTGCTGTTGTTGTTCTTACTCGTATTTTTATAGTTGCTGTTGTTGCTGCTGTTGCGATTGTTTGCTTAATGGGTTCTACTAAACCCTCCCATTTTATACACTTTTAATCTTTTAAACATTTGCATCCTCTTTTTTTTTGCCTTTCATACTATTTTTGTGCGACGATTTCACAACGCTGACGTTACGAATGAACGACAGCTGTTTTTCGTAGCAGAGAAAAAAAGAAGAAAAGAAGAAAAGTTTTATATAAAGACTGTTGAGAATTGCTGATGCCGTATTTTCAAAATTTAAACAATGGCCGAGATGTATAATTGAAAACTTTGTCTGAAGAAAGTAAAATTTTATTGAGTTTTGAAACTGAAGGAAGCCATGCAAAAGAATAATAATTCATTGCATTGCGACAATAGCCGCAGGCCGTTTAGCACATGTTTTATTTCATACTTAATCGTAAAACATGTCTAATGTACAAGGCAATAAAAATATCACAATTCTCACACAAAATAAAATAACGTATTTTATTTGGAAATGAAATAGTAGACTCTAGAATTTTATCATATGCAATAAAAAGAGGCCATAATTAACTATCCTACACAATCGTGTGACTTTTGAGAAAATACTACTCTGGTATGATGGAGTTTATGCAAATTTGCAGAAGACAATAACAATTCATCAGATTAGGGTTGTATTTTTTCATATATCATGCGATTGTGTAGGATAGTGAGTCCCTTAGCCTTAAAATGTAGTCAATGAGACCAAATTGAGCGAGAGTTAAATCGAGACACCACTGTATTGGAAACAAAAGAGAGTAAAAATCTCACGTGCCGTTTTGGGAGGTATCATGCGCCCAATTCATAAATACTTTAGGAACCCATGAAAATATGGTCAAAGTTTAGAGAACAATTTTTAATTTTTTTCCTTTTCTATGACAAATTATTAAATATTTATTTGAATATTTTATTTTTATTTGCTGAATAGTATTATTATTTGTTGTTTTTGAAAAAGACTAACTACTGTGATTATTGTTTTATCATTCTCAATAATTTATTGAGAGTGTGTCTTTTGTAAGCTTTTTTGAATTGTGGTTGAAGTCTACTAAAGTGTTGCTTAGCTCCAACGAACTGCATCTAGACATGCTCAACTAACAACAAATAATTTTTTTTTTAATTATTCAGTTAAAATATAATGAAATATCGGCTATGAAATAACTCCGAATACGTGAGTTATTTCATTTGGGAGTTCTTTCTTCATATTCTATTTATGCATACATACTTACTTAATGTGTGTGTATGTGTGTGCCTGCGTTAATGATCAACCAATAAACAATATATATTTTTAAACAAATAAAACAGAAGCCTACACAGAGACTGTACGTACCATACCTCTGAGCAAATGTATGGCAAAAATCAATCAAAATTTCCAAAACCTTCTATTAAAAAGATAATAAAACAAGATTTCATCCTTGTCCTCGAACTAACGATACGTGGCCGTGTGGTAAAAGAGCTTGAGTCAAGACGAGACAAAAGAAAACAAAACAAATCAAATGATAATAAATGACATCTAGAAACTAAACGGAATTTAAACATGAACCAATAGATTCAAATATGACAGAATAACAACAACAAAATTCCACAAACGACCAACCTAACAAACATTACGGCGTAACCAGAAGATGGTAAAGAAAACGCAATGAAACAAATCCTTAAAGTACCAGTATCTACAAAAATGTGATGCAACTAAATGCACACACAACAACAATATTGACACACTGACTGATAGAATGACAACCAAACGTTTGTATAATAATGAACGACCTACAATAAACTGTAATGATGATAATGATTATGTTCATCATCATCATTGTCAGCATGATGATGACGAAAATGATTAAACAGACATTTGATGTTTGTTCTTGATATTAATGGATTTTTAGGCTTAAACCAAAAAGAAAAGAAATATAAGAATAAAATAACAGGGAACTCCCAAATTTACCACTCACTCATACATTAACGCTGGCAAATAAATATGTGTGTACGTTTGTATATACAGTGTACACGCTCACTGACACAGTGTGCGTCTATTGTCAGTGAAAATTACAGTGCGAAAAAATTATTTGAAAAAACGGATTGTTTAAGTTTGTACATACGTAAATATGTATTTTTGTTTACCAATTTCTCCGTATTGTTAAAGAATTACATACATCTTGGATTTACAAAAAGATTTTAGCAAATATGAAACTCTAGTTATGAGTACTTACTTCTACCTGGTAGTACCTATCATGCAAACAAAACTTTATAAAATTCTCTTTTTAAATTATATTAAATTTGTAGTTAAGAAATACATACATACATACATATCGCAATTGATCAACAAGAGGGTATTAATTAATTAATTATTAATAATTAATTAATAAATTTCACTTTTTGCAAGAAATCATTTAACAACATCAATATATATCTGCTGTAAAAATTTCAGCTTATAACGATTACTCTTTCATCTCTAAAACCACGCTTAAAACTATTTTTGTGATAGTGCAGTGACTACGTTTATAACATCAAAAAGGTATTATATTCTACTTTAAAACAAAAGTGGAAATAGAAATGTATCGTATGTTTTCATAAAAAGATTATTATTTTGATTTAAGTCTTTATTCACGTTAAAAATAATCAAATTGTTAATCTAACCACAAACAGTTTTTCATCGCTACTGAAAATTTTAAAATTTTGACTTAATACCCTCTTGTTGATTAAGTGCGATATGTATATAGTTCTGCTTAGTCGAATCATAAAAAGAGTAAAAAGAAGACTAGATTTAAAGAATTAGCCATATTTTAGGAAATGGAATTGAAATTTGTATACTTATCAAATATTTTAGCTTTTAAAATAACTTTATTTCACGTTGAATTGACATTTACGTACTGTTAAAATCTAAATGAAGAATCATTTTAAATCAAAGTTATTTCAAGTTCAGTGTGTGTCTGTTATTTAGATATATATGTATAAAATAATTTTTGTCATTGAAAACGAAAAAATCAATTCAAAAATAATTAAAAACAAAATATAAAAAATTACATATAAAAGAATAGAATAGAATAAATATCCTGAAGAAGTTAGCCAATGGTTAACGAAATATCGAAAAATTAAAAACAATATATATTAAATTGACCTAAAGCTTAAAAAAATAGTTTCATTAGGTATTTATTTCAGTTTTTTTTTGTTGAATAAATGGATAAATTTAAAGGAAAAACTTTTCGAAATTTATGAATATTCAATAATGCATTAAGAAGGAAGGCCTCGAAATAATTTAAGATTATGTAAAATAATATTTTTGTTAGTTCAAGTCCGTGCTTTAAGTGTTCAGAAAAATCAATTGGTAAGTGAACTTTTTTGAGAAAAATTACAAAAGATTATGTTTTTCGTAGTTACTAGGACATGGCACTGTGCCAAAAAATTGGTTATACCCCTTATGCACATATGTAATGTATCTGCACAAAAACTTCTAAGGTACTAGTTACTATTTGAATTCAGTAACTTTTATTACGATAACCATACCGCTATATAGATTAAGGCCTAGAGCGGCATAGTTTAAAGGGCGCCAAAGATAAGAGAATGTAAGTGCAATTAAAATTCGAAGATTTATTTGGCTAAGGTTTGCTTTAAAAGAATATGAAATTTCTACTAAATTAATAAAAAATAAGATGACATGATATGTGGCCAAAAGATTGGGATAAATGAGGCCACCAGCACAGAAGTGGTATAACCCACATCTAGTTTTTTAAACAATTCCTCTTTTTAATAATATAATTGATTTATTACTTTGCTGTGCAAATACGATTTTACAGCTCAATTTTCTTTAAAATGACAAAATGCGGTTTACTCTAATATTTTTTGATAGTTGGTAACGTAAACTACACAGAAAAAAGTGTTCACCAATTAATATTTTCAATTAAGAATTTAATTGTATTAATTAAATTTTTAAAGGTATTAATTAATTAATTAATTGATACTATTTGAGTGGATTTGATTGATATTTGAGTAAAAAACTTAATTGCTTATAGGTGAAAATTTAATTAATTTTTTAATTGATACTACGAATATTTTAATTAATACTACAAAATCATTCATATTACTTTTTTGTGTGTATGTATTTATCACAAGAACAGGAACCAACAATCTGATGTGGGTTACAACACTTCTACGCTAATAGCCTCAAATATACATACATATGTATATTTAAAAAAAAATACCAAAAAATTCATAACTGTACTCTTGTTTTAGAGAAGGGCGAAAAACTTTATAAATTTAAAACAATTTATTAGAAAAACCAATGAGAATGTGATCGAATAAAAAATTTAGAAACAATAGTCCTTTTCCTAATGGTATTTAGGGTCTTTTAGAGTCGCTTTTTCTGAAAATAAAAAACCGTAAGTACATTGATTTTTTAATAAAAATAAGAAGAGCATGTACATACATATGTTTAGTAAAACTTCTTTGTATTCCTTCAGTTTGGAATATAAAATACACAAAATTCATTACAACTATCTGAAAGAAATTAGAGCAAAGTATATTTTATTACAGAGAAAACACAAACAAAAAAACGAGTTCCGGAAGGAATATGTATTATAGGCCTGCACAGATATACACCTGTTTGTACCAGTTTAGCGTGTGTTGGTTCTGGTATGTACAGATACATATGCTATTCAGCGTTTCTGTTAATTAATGAAGAAAAAGAATGGAAGGCATATTTTTTTAACAACTCTGTTTTTTGCACGTTTGTAATAATGCAGTGCCTCTGGTGTCAATGAGGCATATTAAATTTTTTTCGATGCTGTGTTTAGTATCAATTTTTTTGGTTATTTTACATCCCCTTGTATTCTGGTACTCAACGAAGGAGGGCGCTCTGATGTTAAATTAGGATTAGTAACCGCTGAAGCCAATGTAGTTCAGTGACCAGCACCTATGCCTTCAGCACTATAACTTTTCTATAACAACTGATACAAAGGGACACTAATGCACATCAGGAAAATTCGTAGTGGTGTTATTATTTAATGACTGTCAGAGACCAGGTTCGAACCCAGAACCTTAGGTTTTGTAGTCAAGGTGTTAACTACTTCAGCCAACGCCACCTTCTGATCTACATTAGCAATAACCTTTTTGAATATATTTAAAAAAAGCAATTCATATTTTACTGCACAAGTAAAACTAATATTTTATTGAACAGAAAAGAGTAATAAATATTTTAAAACTTAAGATTTGATTTCGTTAAGAATTGGATACGATCAAATAATCAGTCGTCAAATAAAATTTTAAAACTTTTAGATTCTCCTCATTCGTTGCCGACAACGCATACGTGTAACCAAAAAAAAAAAAAAAATACAGCACGCACATAACTATGTGATTGCTGGGTTTATTTGGTCTTCTTCATTGCACTTGAGGTTAACCCGTTTTACAGCTGCTGTTGTGCGTTTTGTTAATTTTTATAGCGTGGTTGTTTAACCTATGTAACCATTTGGTTAGTCATTTTCCTTCGACGACAATTCATTATTGCAAATATCGACGAAGGAGTGTGCAGTAATAGACATTTGTAGTCGTTTATTGGCATTTCCACAGGATTGTCACCTTTTTGTAGCTCGAGACATTAAAAAATAAACCAAACTTTTTTCTACTTCTTTGTATACTTGCGTAGGCCGTCAGCAGCTCTAAATTTGGTAAAACTTTAAGATAAATCAAGTCACATGGTTGTGAAATTTGCTTGCTGTCTCACGCGACAAAAACAAGGACTTTCTAGTGGAAATTCCCATATCCAAAAATTTATGATGTTGGTATGACTGGTTCTAGCCAGGCATCGAACTCAGGCTCTCTAAAACCGTTATTTGATCTGTAGACAACACACTACCTACTTTAGCCAACAAATCTCTTATATTTTAGGCTTGGAAAAAATTCAACAAACAGCCCTCTTAAAACATGTCGGTAACTTCGGCAACCTTCTTATATAACCTTGAAATAAAAAAAATTTCTGACTAAATGCCTCTACTGCTGGGGGTTTAGATAGTGTTCTAAGTCCTCTTTATGCTAAACCTTTTCAGCATCATATCCTAAACCAACACAGAAACACACAAGCGTACTCTCAATCAATCAATATTACATACAAGAATTAAAAATTTAAATAAAAAGCAATTGACACAAATCGCACAGTCATAAAAGTTTTCTTTAAACAATAGAAATCATGAACGGTTTGTTTGATGATGCTGTGTTGTGCATACTCACTCGTACTCGTACATTAAACTGAATTAACAAAAACAATAATAAAATGCATAAAAGATATAATGAAAATAAATAAAAATCTTGTATGTAGAAATTAAATAGTTTGCACAAATGGCACCAGCTGCTATGCCATTTGGCTCTATTTGCTACGAGTACTACTGATATTTAGTTTAGTTCCTAAAACAAAATTAAAAAAAAAGGAATACAACAAACAAAAAAGCAAAATAAAAATTAATAACACTTACCAACTGAGCGATCTCACTAGGGAAACACACATATACATACTCACATGCATAAGTACCCTCTAGTCAGCCTAGAACCAAACATATGTCTCTATGTCAACACTCTTTACATGCGCGAGTAGAGATACGTTAGAGACAGCAGTTCTAGTACATTTCTGGTGACATTGTCAACGAACGTGTCAGTAGTTTGTTTATCTTTTTTATTATACTATGGAATAATGTTAAGAGTATGTATGTCTGTGTTTAAGTTTTTTGCCCCAACCCTTATAAAACTGTAGACGAAGGCCACTAAAATATAAAAGTAAATCTTGGCTTCAATTGTCTACATATGGTCGTAAAAGAATAGTGCTAAAGTCTACTGGTAGATTTTCAACGGCAATCCTATGTTATTTGTCAATATGCGATTACATTGACTGAGGTACACCTAGTCAGTAGTACTATTGACACTGTCACTAGTAAATCACTACTATGTTACTATTCACATCGATCGAGAAAATATCGATATTGTAGACTACAGACCCTAACATTTACTAGTGAATCTTTGGTGCCAATGTCTCTATGTGGTCCCAAAAGAACTACTTACATAGCAGTACTACAGTGTAGTGGTAGATTTTCAATGAAAAGCTAATGTTAAATGTCAATAGGTGTTTATATTGGCTGGGATACACCTGGTCAGTAGTACTACTGACAATGTCACTAGTAAATCATTACTAAAATTTTACTATTCGCATTTCTTGCAGGGTATATACAAGCATACATATATATTCACTGGCACAAGCAACATTTTATAGTTTTATGCTGACTTAAGCAGGAAATGCAAACAATTCTTTTTGTCTATTTTTGTTTTAGTTTAAACTCCAAGATACTCGCTCCTACTTAGATATTTCTGTACTTATTTGTAATTTGTATTTGCAAGATTTATTTCTAGTTAAAATTGGCAAACTGATCTTTTTTTTTGCTACTGGTTTTTATTTGTATTTCTTTTTTTCATATTTGGGAAATATTGCAGGAAAAATAAAATAATTAATATGAACCACATGAGCGTATGTGTTGCTAGAAGTAAAAAATAAATGACTAATGGCCGTGATCATGCAGCTGAATGAAAATTAGTTTGGTTACAATAATCATGTTAATGTGAAAAGGGTAAATGTGTGATTAAAATAAACTTAAATGCCCCAATTCAGATACTAAATACCACAATATAATAGTGTGCTAGACACACATGTACGAGGGTGGATTAACAGGAAAAAAATCTATACAATTATTCTATGGTTTCATCATTAGAGTTTAAAACTCTTTAAAGGACTCCTTATACCCTTCTCTACAAATGGAAAGGGTGTGTCATTCCGTGTGCAATTTCCATAATATTCATATGTGACCGCATAAAGTATACATACATACATATATTTGGTGGGTCCTAGTAAATAGGGAGGTCGACATCGGTTTTCCAAATCCCCAAAAAAGCTAGATACTTTAGTCTTGGACTAATTTATATGTGAAGATTTCTTCTAATGACGGTTTCATCTTCAGTTTTAATTTTTTCCATTTCAACAATTACGCGCAAATTTTTAGAAATGCCAAATTTATTTGGGAAGAGAAAAAAGCATAAAAGATACAGACCACAGCAGACTACAGACCAGAGAATAGCAATGAGTAGTGAAAAAGGGAATATAGTTAAATCATGACTTATAATTTCTTGTATTTATGCGCACTATTACTTATGCAATGTTTTCTATGAGTCAGATTCACTCGAAAGTTTGAAGTGCTCATCGAACTCATACATAGCAGCACTTATGACGTTGTTGATTTCAACTATCCTTAACTCAATACCTATAGACGATGCAAAATAAATAAGTATGACTCAGAATGCTAACTTCGCATACGAACATTAAAGTTCTCATTATGAGGTTTTGTGTTTTTTTCTCTGTTGCTTGTTTTTTTTTTTGCTGGAATTGAAAAGCACCCCTATTAACTACTATTGTATACTATGTACTTGCGAACTGTTTAATGAGTAAACTTTTAAATAAACATACATACATACATGAGCTAAATCAATGCTAATAGTATAAGCACTTTCCTTAAATTAGAAAACAAACTCAGGTGCTTTGTAAGTGTGAGTGTGGTATGAATATGAATGACATCAATGTCATTGCGAGTGTGCGTACATCACAGAAGTTGAGTTTCAACGATGTGTACGCATTTATATTTAAAATTTAATAAGTCAGCATGAATAGCAAGCACACGATTCATTGCCGATCACTGCTACAGACTACAATCCGTCAAAAATAGAATAGACACGCTTATGCATTAAACCCCTTCATTCACTACAAAATGTCAATGATAGAATTCACATGTTTATATGAAACTGATTCTTTTGATGATAGCAAGGAAACAGGGTGGCAGGTTGTTGTCTATGCTGAGTTTATCATTGTAGTCCAATTAAAATAATTCATATTTTTAATTGCTATAAAACAAAAAATCTGCGTTGACAATAGGTTTGTTCATTTACAAAAAAATTGTGACGAATTTTAAACAATTGTTACTGAAAACTGTTCATTAACTTTTAACACCAATATATTTCTCTTATTAATTTAATATATGTTTAATTTATAGATCAAAAGGAAAAAGTAGTTTTATTAGGTTACTTTTATATAAAAAAGTTGAGATTTTCCAACCGTAGAATCATCTTTTTTATATTATTTTTTATTTTGATACGACGAATTTTAAAGAATTGTTGCTGGAAAGTGTTCATTAACTTCTTACACCAATATATTTCTCTTAAAAATTTAGTATACATATTTTTAATTTATAGAGCAAAAGGAAAAATTAGTTATTTTAAATTACTTTTATATAAAAAAGTTAAGGTTGTCCAAAAGTGGAAACATCTTTTTTATTATATTTTTTATTTTGAATACCAGTTTAATTCGCACTGATTTAGTTTTAGCTGGTTACTTTTATAGATCAAAATAAAGTTTAAGTTGTCCAGCTCTAAAACCGTCTGCTCTATTTTGCTAATTTTCAACACCAATATATTTAGAACCATTTAGGATACACCAGTCGGGAAACCGATTTCACGTAAAAAAACAGACGCTCGGACGAACATATTGACAGACGAAAATCTCTTATTCGTCTTCCCTATTTATAAGGGCCAGGGATATATGTATGTATATATATATTAAAGACCTGCACAAGACGTCTTAAAAAAACTTTTAAGACATGAGGGCAATTTCAAATGCTTTACTACAGGGAAATCTTCTGAAACAAATGCTAACCAACGTTGTCGGCAATACATTTGTTTAACTTATTGCAGGTATAAGAGTAAAGAAGAAAATAGTTCGTGACTGAAAAATTTGTGGTGTTTGTGCTTTTTTCTATCATTGGTGTGTATACAAACGTCATGCATGTACATACATACATACCTTCATAATTTCTGTATGTTCTCTTATTTTTATGCGCACACACAAACGCGCACATGTATGTACATGAGTTGTGTGCGCTTGCTTAAAAAAACCTCCCTTAAACACAAACATAATAGATTACCATCTAAATCTTACACACACACCCAAACGTACAATATGCAAAATACAAACATACATGTATCAACAGTACTTCTTTGCATTGTTTGTTAGAAACAAGACATCTTGGCGGCATCGCTTGTTAACAGTCATATACACGTGCACCAATACATCCATCGTGCTTCGTTTATAGTACGACAGCATTTATTATTGAATTAGTATAATGCATGCGACGAGAATACATTTAAAAAACATGAGGTATATACATTTCAAGACTGCTTACGCAGGTCACTAATGTATATATGTTATGGGTCGCATATCTATGTTGCAGAAACTACATACGGAATGACGAACCTATATATATAAAGCCTTTACCATTTTGTGTGAAGGGTGTAACAACCACACCTTCAGAGCTGGAACGTTTGAACTTTTTTTTTAGATATATGTATGTATATTAAGTAACTAAAAAAAATAATTAGTGCTTTTTTATTGGGAATTGTTATAATTTAAGTTTAACATTTATTAACGCACTAATAATTCCAAATTATTATTTTACTTATTCAGTAAAATAATTTTTTTTTATTAAAAATAAATTGAATATTGAAGCAAACATTTTTTTCTAATATCGTTTTTTCTTTGTTGACTTCAGATATTTTATATAATATAACGAGTCACTGTTGGCAAGACAAACAACTGAAAAAATATCTTGCCAACAGTGTTGTTTAGCGTTTGTTTTAGAATATTTCGCTGTAGTATAGCATTTGAAAAATCTCTCATGTCTTAAAATGTCTGATAAATGGTCTAGTGCAGGACTTTAATTGATATTAATGAATAAATGACAGTTACTCTGCCGGCTTCATATTACGATGTATGATATAAAATCATCAGGTGCGGACACTATGTTAGATAATTATATCGTGCAATTACCATTTGCAATGGGTTGTTTAAATTCAGACATTTAACAGTTTTGAAACATCAAGGGTTATTAAATATGAGAATATATAAAACAAGTTAGTTTACTTGGTATGGAGGTACAACAATAAGACAATTTTGGGGTTACTAAATAGTAGCACGATTTTTGAACATCTCGAGAGCGAGTGAAAAAGACACAATTACTTCGGTATTGTACTGACGTGACATCAATATTGACAACTTGAATAAGGGAGAATGTAAAAATTTTTTAAATACAGAGTATAGAATAAAATTTTCAACTATTGTAAATATCGAAAATAAAATATTTTAATAAAATTCGTTAGTCAAAAAATACCGATAAATGATAGGCCGGGCTTACATCTGTGTGGCAAATGCCACACAAGCGTAAAAAAGCGTACATATACATACATGTACTTACTACATACATATACATAGGTATGTACGTACGGGTATATAAGATTCGGCACAGCCGAATATAGCACTCTTACTTGTTTATTATAAATTTTATATTAATTGTATTAAAATATGCTTACAGAAAAAAACTTTTTCCCTCAACCATTATTTATAATACGAGTATTATAAAAAATATGCTTTAAATTAATGGTATTGTAAGTAAATTTTATTTAAAACAAAAAATTCCATTTATAATTATGACGATTTCCAAAAGAAAGTTGGCTTAACTCAAAGAAAACACACACCTCCACAAGAGATTTTCTTTCAAAATTATAAAAGAAAATCATTATCACAGCGAAAGAAATCACGCTCAACTTTAGCGACAAACAACAGCACGCACACACGCACTCATTTACACACACAAACTTACACAAATTGCTGCTACAAATTCAAATGAAGCATTTGTTAAGCGAGTAAAACACCACTAAAATCCATGATTATTCATTCTATTGGGTGGCATCAGCTTCGCTCGTCTTTGCTTACATCCAAGCACACAGATACAGCCTTACATTACAATTGTATCCTTTTTGATGATGAGTGTGGTAGTGTGAACGAAAGCATTGCAAGCTAACGTTTTTATTCAATGGCTTTCATTTTATTTCCTAGTCCTTACAGATTTCGAAATTTTATTGAATAAAATTTCTATCCGCCCTTTCCCTTGACTCAATTGCTAAAGTTTAAGGATTTAATTTATTTTTACCCGAAAATGAACAGTTTTTACAACCAAAAACAAATCTCTAACATTTTTAATGTTTATTCCAATGACTATGACTGTCTGTCAGTGTATTTATGTATGTATGTATGTGTGTGTATGTGTTTTATACATATAATTTATATTTACATTGCATACAATATTTCATATCTATAAATTTGAATCTATTAGTTTGAAAAATTCAAATTTCTACCCTCTCATTTAAAAAGTTTTTTTTTTGTTCGTTAATTTCCATTTACCCAAGCACACTTTTTAACTTGTATTGTTCAGAAAAAGATATTTTAACTCAGCAGCATCACCAACATCGTCATCATCGTTATTATCATTATGCTTATAATAATAATTTATACCAAATGTGCGAGCGAGCATTCATTCATTTGTTAGGTAAATTCACAAATGTAAATACTTTTGTCTAACTTTAGAATATAGATTTCTTTCCTTCCTCTTTTCAAAAAGAGTCATTGAAACAATTGTAATAAAAAAATCAAATTACGCACACACACACACAAGCATACACTTACACAAAAACAGATTTTAATTTCTACCAACCCCATCTATAGGACCAGATTCATTACGTTTCACTTCATATCTTCCATTTGAAATTGTATTAGTACTTGAAGCTGAAAATATTTGAGGATTTTTTTAGCAAACAAAAAATTAAAACATCTTTGGAAATTTTCGTATAAACTTAATTCTATTTTTAGTAGAGTTTAACCCTTTTCAGACAAGATTTTTTGTAATAATTTATTGATTAAATACCAAAAATATTTGCCTTAATTAAATATACAAATTTTTTTTGCGTCTACCTTATATAATATATATATATATATAATAAAGGACATATACATATATATATATATATATATATATATATATATATACAAAATATTTTAAAAAAACTTCATTTTTAATATTGACGCTATAAAAAACGGCGAGCGAGCACTAAGTTTTCTTGAACAATTTGTATTGAAAATTTTAATTATAAGATTTTGGATATGATTTTGGCCTTTTCTCATGTTAATATTTTTGTGAGGATCCGATTATATTTTGAAAATTTTTATTATAATAAACTAAAAATTTATGGTATGTTTTATTTGTATTCGTATCAGTGCTCCAGTTGAAAAGCGCAGAGTTATATAAAATAATAGTTTGGAGTAGAGTTGAGCGATATTTTGAAACCTGTTCTTTTTTCACAGTGATTGAAAAATCACTAATCACAACTGTGACTGAATTTATCAAGTAACAGGTTTTGGAAATATAGTTCTTTTATACAAACTGTGATTGTTCTTATATGCTTACTTAACATTAGATAAGGCTACCACAGGAATTTTTTTATACCTTCAGCTCTTGTCGATAAAAAAAATCGTCAAATCGTCTTTTCTGGCAACTATGTACATCTCACATGTTCATATTTGCAATTATTGTCTCTCTGCCTTTTATACCAAAATCTCAATATTTGGACGGGGTTGATTGCTCAGTGATGCCAACAATTCAAAGGCAAAACGAGCCAACTGAGTGACCAAAAAGAGCTAAAAAGAGCTAAATTTAAAAACTCAAGATCTTTCCGTTTTAAATCTATGAATGCACATATTTATTATTCAATTTGCACTTCAAGATTTTTTTACATTAATAAAAGTAATAGTAAGAAAAAATAAAAAATAATAATATAAAATAAAATCATTTCACAGCAATTGATGCAAATATTTATCTGCATTAACAATATAACCACACACATTTACATATACTTGTATATACGTTAAGTTACAAAAAAAGAAGGATCTTTTGTTGGTTTAATCCATTTTTTTTAAACGCGGGATTTGTTTTCCAAGTTTTTCTATATTTTTGGCAGTAAGAATCCATTTCAATAATTTGTGGAAAATTTTCTAATTACTCAGAAACGAACACTTTACAATTTTAAATACCTAAATACATAAATATATGTATCTTACATAATTGCGAAAAAAAAGTATCTGCATTTGCAAAATTTATTAAAAAAGAGCTAAAGCGAATAATTTCGAGTTAGAAGCAATCAAAGAGAGCTAAATTTACCTCTAAAATAGCTAATTGCAAATTGTTTGTTCTTGTCGCTCTTCTTATTAGTATTTATCAAAATACCAATACTAATGAGGACTTTTAAGGCAGAAGAGCTGAAATGAGTTAAACCATGATCACAGTCACAGTTTAATTTCACTGCTGCTCTTCTTAATAGATTTTCTCAAAATAACAGAACTGCTACAAACAAAATACTGCTAAACTGTGATCACAGTCACAGTTTAAAAGAACAGCAATTTAGAAATCACACAAGGAGCAACATTATTAAAAAATCGCGTTATCGCTCATCACTAGTTTGGAGCGTGATAGGTGTAAGATTGTACACTGCAAAAGACCACTTACTAGAACTTTCAAGACATGAGGGATTTTTCAAATGTTTTACTGCAGCGAAATCTTCTGAAACAAACGTTTAACAACACTGTTGGCAAGACATTTGTTTCAGTTATTGCAGGTAAGGAGTAAAGAAGAAAATTCTTCGTGACGGAAGAATTTTTGATACTTGATTCTTTATACCGTAGTCCACCATCCCATTGCCGTGAGGGTTCAGCCAACATTCTGCTATACATACGTACACAGCAGAACTACTAACAAAAATCTAAAGCAAGAGCATAAAAGCAATAAAAAGATCATATTTCTGCCGTATTTCTTATGAAATAAATACACCGAGATTATTCAAACACCACCAAATTATTTAATTTATTTTCTATATTAATTATATAAATAAATTATCTAATTTAAATCACTTTATAACAGCACTTTTTATTGCTATAAAAAAGAGAAACAATATGTGAAATATAGAGTTAAAAAAATTTTTATTTGGCTTAAATACTTTTGTAGATACTGAGCGTCTAGTTTGTATTCAGAATTGAAAAAAAAACTAGTACATACATTCTTAGGTAGAAATAGAAATATTTTTCATATACCCAATTAAACATTTACAAGAGCGATTTTTTCAGTGGAACAGCACTAAACATGTATTAGTGACCCGTTCTGCTTTCAAGAATTGACCTTTTTTATTTCTGCGCACATATGAAAACGCAAACATGCATTGACATAAGTTGTGTGCGCTTGCTTTAAAAAACACCCTTAAACACATAATATGTTACCATCTACATCTCACACACACACTCAAACATACATTATGCAAAATAACAAGCATACATGCATCAACACGACTTCTTGTGAGTGCTTGTTACGAACAAGAATTCTTCGCGACATCGCTTGTAAACAAACATATACACGAACATCAATACATCCATCGTGCTTCGCTTATTAAACGACAGAATTTGTTGTTGGTTTAGTATAATACATGCCACGAGAATACACTTAAGAAACAAGACGTATTTACATTTCAAGCCTGTTTACGCAGGCCTCTATTGAACACGTTAAAAATACACTATTATTCCTTACAATAGCCCCAGCATGTGCGAAATTTTTTAGGAGTCGTGTGGATAGAAATATATAAAATAAAGCAAAAATTTTATTGGTCGTGTCATAACCTACTTTTCTAAAAATATTAACATATTGGAGTCTGCTCAGCTGAAGTATGATATGCCAACTTTTGAAAACGCAAAAGTAAGGCCTTCCGTAAGTGCAACGGACATGCAACGTTTCAATGGAGTAGCTTGTACTTTAGTTTTTGGAGTTTTCCCATCGTTCTGGTTGGTAAACCAATTAGGACTATTTGTCCACATAATTCTTTTTGCCAAAAAAAACCGAATTCAATGCAAAGATCTGACAGAAGAAAATAAATAAATATAAGATTTTGTATTTTTCAGAGCTCAAGGTGCGTGTTAAGTCTTGTAAAAGTCGGTAAAGTAGAACCATTTAAAATAAAATATTAAATTTTAATGGGCGGGATTCCGCACTTTTTTTAAATGGGGGATTGTGTCTATTTTACAGCTCAAGGTATGTGGTAAGCTTCGCAAAAATCGGTTAAGTATAACCGCATGAAATATTATAATAAATTTTAATGGGCATAACTCTGCCCATTTTTTCAACTTTCAAATTATTTCATTACAAGAACCAAAGGTGTTTTAAAGGTTTCGCAGCAATCAAATAAGTAGAATATCATAAATTTATTAAAACAAATGTGGGTGTGTCCCTGCCACCATTTTTTACAATGGGACCAATGGGAAGCTGTACCCTCTCAGACAAAAAATGATTTTAGAATCGTTAAAAAATATACTGATCTATGAAGATACACACCTAAAAAAATAGAGACGAATTATATATATGTATTAGTGATGCACGAATATTCGTATTCGTATTCGAATTTTCGAATATTCGGCCATTTTCAGGCAAATACGAATGTATGTATGTATGTATGTATTCGCTAAATTCAGGGGGATCCGAATACGAATGTATTCATATTCGTCAAATTCAGGAGAAAACGAGTACGAATATTTTTCTAAAGAAATTAATAAATTCTAAACGAAATTTAAAAAAATGACTAAGCATTTTAGTTTGTACAAATACATTAATTTTTTTATAGAAATTTGTGCTTTGTATCATTTTCAAATATTCAATGACGATCATTAAAATTTTGGGTACTTTTTATTAACTTTAAAGTATGCCAACAAGAGTGTGAAGTCCTTTTTCATAACAAATTTTTAATATTTCATATTGCATATAATATTTGTATTCGTATTCACGAATATTGTTTCAAATATTCGTATTCGTATTCACGAATATCGTTTCAAATATTCGTATTCGTATTCGCGAATATCGTTTGAAATATTTATATTCGTATTTGTATTCGCGAATATCAAAAATTGACATTCGTTACATCACTAATATGTATATATAATTCGTCTCCATTGGTCTATATATATATATATATATAAAATAAAATATATAAAAAGAAAAAACTGGCATGAAGTTAGCATAAGTGGCGACATTGAACCAGCTGCTAACGAGTTCCTCCAAACTCGTTGAGATCATATTCTATTTTGCCACTTATGCTAACTTCTTGCTAAGGCCGTAAGTTTTTAATTCTGATCAATATTAGCGTGGCACTCTGGTTAAAAAATTTCGTGTTTTCAGTTAGATTCTCACCTAGACCTACTTGTGTATCAAATTTCAGCTTATTAGTGCGTAGCACCGCCACCTGGCCAAAATATTCGGGTTTTAAGATTATTCTAGTTGATTTCCTACCTAGACCTACTTTTGTATCGAGTTTTAGCTTATTAGCACAACTTGTAAATTTGAATTTTTCTGGGCGCAAGCCCGCTTACTTTTTCAAACTCGAGATTTTTGTTTCCCAATGTTTTACATTCAAGTCGAGTTTCGTTGGAAACAGATAATAATACCTACATAAATAGTATATTTGAATATGCTGAGGCGCTATATATGAAATAGAAGGCTTAAATTGTATAGGGTTATTAACGCCCATTTTTTTAACGAAAATTTATAGCCAAATTTCCATAAAATCGCTCTTGTTATACACTTAAGATTTACTTTTTTAATTCTGTGCTTCATGGGAGCAGCCTCGCCCTCTATCTAAAACTTTTAATATTGATAATATTTAAATCTACTTATATATAAAATTTCAGCTCTCACTGGCTCACATTAAAATTTTTAGGCGCGTAAAAATTTCAGTGTTTTCAGATTTTTCTACTTCATTACCCACCTAGCCCTACTTGTGTATCAAATTTCAGTTCAATAGCCCGAATTTTAATTTTTATGGGCGTAGCTTTAGTTGTAAAAGTTTCTAACTGCAGACATGAGGTTAAATGAATTAATTATACTTATGGTTTAAATTTCATTCTAGTAATTCTACAATTGCGGGGAACATAGTTATAAGGCGGTAAAAACACGACTAATGGCTTCGTGTAAATATACACACTACCGTAAGCTTAGATATGATAGATAAATAAAGGTATGCATGAGCACTGATGATGGGTGGGAACGTGGTGCATTCGGAAAACAACGTTATTTTGTTGTGTGTCTTGTTTTACTTGTTAATTGGAATATTGAACTGACCTGGATTCTGAATACATATAGTTAATTTCATGCGCAATTTATCTTCCAATTTATAAGTATATATTTTTTTTTTCTTTTGCAATTTTTGTGTCTAGTTTATTTGTTGCCTAAATGTATAATTATTCTTATGCTATTCTTGTAGTCCACCAACTATATATGGCCCTATGGGCTCGGTTGGTTATTGTTATAAATAAATAAATAAATAAATAAATATTGATGTCGTTGAACGTTACTTAAATTTTTTTATATCTTTTTTCCTGATATGACGAGGTTTTGAACAATTTGGATCATATCTACCGCAGGGTTACTTTCGACGGAACTATGTTTACAAACGTTTCAATAAAATATTTTTACAATCATTTCTGTCAGTTGCATAGCCTTTGATTGCGTTAACTGCAGCTGAATACAACTCTTTGTAATCGAACAGCAAACTGTAGATAACTGATTCTGAACACAGAGTTGTATTGTCACAAAAATAAATAAAATAAAAAGTTCGACTAAAAGTACACTGCATGATCGGTTTTCGAGACTACCCGTTATACTATTGCAAATAAAGTTATTATATCATATTATATCATTGTTTCGTGACAATTAGTTTGCCCTTCTGCTATCCGTCTTCCATACATTAATGGGTTAAATGCAGTTAAAAGCTCATACTCTTATTAAATCTATTGTAGCTATTTCCTCTGTCTCTCTAGGTTTTGTACAAAAAAAAAACAAATAAATAAATAAATTATTTTAATTTTGGATATCTCAAGAAAAGTGTGTAAAAGTTCGGATAGAAATAGAATTTCAACAAATAAAATGATTCGATTTTGCTAAGAAGTTTTACTTAAGAAAAGCATATTTAACATATTTTTACATATTTCTTGTTTCCCATTCCTTTTTTTTGTGAAATCACAATTTTTTGAATTTAATTTCAAGTTTTTATTTAGCTTGCGGTTTGTTCTACTTATAACCAGAATAATAAGTATTTGCTTGCATTGCGCAGTTAGAGAGAAAGATATTTAACCCGAGATACATATAAATTAATAGGGGATGAGATTTAAGAATATTGTTTTCAGAATTTTTAATGTCCACACTTATTTGAAAGTAAGATTTTTTTTGGTGACTTGTTGAGATGAGATTGTTTTAAAATAAAATTTCTATTCGAAATACTCGCAATTGTAAGGAAAGAAAGAAAAAACTTTAAGTGCAAATGTTAGATAGAAGAATGAGTTGTAGGAAAAATCTAATAACAAAGAGGAATAAAATATAAGAAACGCCATTTATTTTAAATACGAATAAAATTAATATTTTAAATGTATTTTAAGCACTTTGGGAGCGAGATGATGGGGTTGACTTTATGTGTCAATGCTTCTGTTTCGACTGGTTCTACTTAGTTTAGCAGCTGGTAAAGGGGAAACAAAATAAGAAATGAATTGATGAAGAGTTTTGGTATTAAAAAAAATACATACATAAAATTATATACATATGTATGTAATTATGTAACTTTCAAGATTAAGTAGGCAGAAAAAATTTTTAAGGCACATCTGACCAATTCCTACGATTATACTTGCGCTAATAAACGGAATTGATTTAACTACTTCAATCAAAAAATTATTTACAGTACAGCAGCTGCGGTTGACTAACATACATAGACTTAATAGAGCATTTACATCTGCATGAAATTTGGTGAATTTCAATTAAAATCTTTGTCAAAATCTATACCGTTTATACTGTTTAGCGTTTTACTGACATTTATCAGGGGGCAAATTACGGCACTCGTTATCGAACGAAATTACGAAATATTTCCATATAAACTCTATTGAAATATTTCGTAATTTTGTTCGATGACGAGTGCCGTAATTTGCCCCCAGGATTTTGTATCCAAAACAAAAACCATTGACTGAAAGTTTTCCTAAAATACAACCAAACAACTATAATAAAGCTAATTCATGCACCTTTTTGAGAACATCGGCTTATTTTTTATTAAAATTATGAAAAAAAACATAGTTGCATCAATCAGTTCTACTAGATCTTAAGTAAATTTTGACTAAATCTAGTGACGAAGTAGATTTTTTTTGCATGGGAAATCTACTCAAAATCTATAAGATTTTGCTTGAAATCTTGTAAGTACTAGGGTTTACTCCGACGCACAGTGAGGGATTTTGAAAAAAAGTGGAAATAACTCTGCAGTTTCTAAACGATAAAATGATAAAATTTCATACATCATTTAAGAAGATGTTACTAAGCTTAAGCCTAAAATTGGAATTATATATCCCTAAAGGGTGTGGATTTACAAAGCCCCAAAGTGGGCAACCTCGGATTAATGAAAAATTCAAACCGATGCCAAACTGATGTTTTTGATCTGATAAAAAAGATTTTTTGCAGGTGAATTTCTCTATCCAAGAGCTAAAAAAAGTCTGCTACGTTTATGCAGTTTTGCTCACAGCTTAGGAAATATTCGAGAAAAAATTTAAATTTTGGGTTTCTACCAACCTTGGTCCACTGTTCTGCTAACGGAGAAATCAAATCTTGTTTGATTTTAAAATAGAAAGTTGTTATGAGTTAAGAAAAAAATTTTAGCACTTCAAAAAAAATTTGATATCAAACTCACTATTAAATCAAAAGTTATAAGAAAATTAAATAAAATAAAAAAAAAAGTCGATTTTTTTTCATTTTTTGCAGAAAAAAGTGGGTTATATATTTCGCTATTACTTTAAAATTTTGCAACGTTATCAACCCGTTATTTTTATATATTTAAAAGGTAATACTATAAAAAACACTACAAAGAAACTTGTTGTTTAATATTTTTATTATTAAAGTTGCCAGACCGTTTCGAAATTGACCTATTTTTGTTATAAATTACAAATGTGAGGCATTTTTTTCTCACACTTTAAGGCTGAAATCAAAAAAATTTGTGATTTTACCTTAAGACATTATATCTTTTTAAATATTTCTCAAAATATCATCTGCTCCTGGTGAAAGATAAGAAAAATACAGCAGAAATACCAACAAATCCCATTTTTGGGATTTTATGAAATCTTTTTAGGAATTGCCGGTAGCTTAAAAGAAAATTCTTTGTAGATTTAATTTTTGTGTATTTATTGCATAACTTTCGACATAAGTGAGAATTTTCAGACTTAAGCAAAATTTGAAGCCTTATAGAGTCAAGTATTTTTGAGATTTTTTTCAGATTTTTCGGAAGCGGTTTAGAGATCGCACAAGTCGAATTTTTGCAAAAAATCGAGTTTGTCGGCAATTTTTTGTATTTTGTTTAAAACTTTAACCATAAACATAATTTTTTTAACTTTTGAGTAACTAATTTAAAAGAAAAATATCCAAGCTTTATTTTTATGTGCAAAAATTACTGGTTTTTTATGAATTGGTTCTTTTAGGTAGCCTACACAACAATTTTCATAATTTTTCCATAAATTTTGCAAATTAAAAAAAAAATCAAGAAACTAATGACGTAAGTTAAGAGGTTAATTATTTTTAAATAATTTAAATTAAAAATTCTTGATTTTTCTCTTACCGTTCCTGAGTCTCCAAACTTTTTTCTGGACAACTACAAGAGATAATAAAATCTTTAATAACTCAGTCTGTATCGAGGGAATTTTTTAGAACTAACCTGCGAATTACTCTTAACAATTTATGTTTTATAAATAAAGTTATAAACACTATGGTTCCAGTACAAAAATACTGTCTAAGAACGAGTCCAAAGTAGAAAGTGTCAAAAAAACCGAAAAAATTTTATTTGGTGAAGAAATACAGATATATATCTGAATGTACTGAAACAATATTTATATATATATATATATATATATATATATATATATATATATATATATAATCCAAAAGGTTTTAGTTACTTCTTTCTAAATCCGTTTATAAATTCAAAATCGGTTGATACTTATCTTAGTTAGAGGTTGATAAGTGCCTACGGGTACGAAAAACCATTTTTTTACCCGTAACTCAAGATTTTGGAGGTATTTGGAAAATTTCAAATGCAGATTATTGTTATACTCGACAATACTTAATATAATAATAGTAACACGTCCCAGGTATTTCGATTTTATTAAAATTTGTCACACAGTGTTATTCATGAATAATTACGAGCTCAAAATTTTAACAAGATAAGAAGTTATTAATCAATATATATTTTTTGAAGAATTTTAAAAATGCAATTTTTCAAGGAAATTGTCCAGGAAAATAAAGTCAGTAAAGTTTGACTTCTGAAGATAGCAAACCAAGATCATAACACATACCAATAATTCGACCATTTGCCGTTCTTTACCATGACACCTCCATGGAACATCTGAGGTAAGTAGTTTTAAATATATAAATAGTTTTTTAAAGTCGAATTTTGATAAATTTTCTCATTTTGATATCGCTATATTTCGCAAATTAGAATGTACAATGATTCACTAACGATGATTCACTAACGATAGTTATGCCAAGAGCATCATTCGTAATGTCATCAAAATCAATAGAGAAAATTTTCAAATTGTCACTTTTGTTATTTGGGTATAAATGTTTTTACCCAACAAAAAGCTAAAATTTTTATACCTACCTGCGGGAGCTAGGTCTTGATAGTATACCCCTAGTTTCTTAGGGTTATATTCTTTTGTGTAGATTTCATTTTTGCTCGACGACTGTTGTTTTTTTTCACACGAACAAATCGACCCACTCTAATATATATATATATATATATATATATATATATATATATATATATAATCATATATCATATCTACATACTTATATACTTTTTATTATTTTAGGTGGAGCTTAAGATAATTTTTTTATTGCAACTCACTGCTTTAATATGTATAACCGAAAAATGAATAATTATATGGAAGTGTACGTAATAGTGATGTAACGAATGTCAATACGAATACGAATACGAATATTTGAAACAATATTCGCGATTACGAATACGAATATTATATGCAATATGAAATTGTAAGAAATTGTTATGAAAAAGGACTTCACACTCTTGTTGGCGTACTTTAAAGTTAATATAAAGTACCCAAAGTTTTAATGATCGTCATTGCATAATATTTGAAAATGATAAAAAGCACAAATTTCTATAAAAAAAAAATTATGTATTTATACAAACTAAAACTATTAGTCATTTATTTAAGTTTCGTTTAGGATTTATGCATTTATTTATTTAATTTCTTTGGAAAAATATTCGTATTCGTATTCGCCTGAAAATGGCTGAATATTCAACAATTCGAATACGAATACGAATATTCGTCACTAGTACATATACATATATTTGTGTATATAAATTTAAATGAAATAATTTGATTAATATGAATTTAAGTAAAACTTAATGTCGGCTTTTGTATTTCTAAGAACAGGGCGACATTATAGATTTTTATTTCATTTCATTAGTTTGGTTTTTTTTTGGCAACCAACCAACATTCTTGTTTTATTTTTTCATTTCATTCTTGGGTTTGTTTTATTTGTAAATAATTTTATTTTATTTGCATTTAAATTATAAAATGTATTTTACTTGTGTGTATATGTGTGTTTTTTTAAAGTCACAAAAAACTTATTAATCATTTGAATTTTTGGTTGATATCTTAAAGATACAAATATTTCGATTAAAATTTATATATAAAAAAACAAAAACTTAATAATAGCATATGCACTGACATTGATGTCATTTGCTTATAATTGTTTCATTAATTTTAATATTTTCCAGAAATAATTTGAAAGGTTTTAAAGGTGACAAAATACATACGTATATATGTATGTATGTACATATGTATGTATACACATATATACATATTAGAAAATATTTTTTAAACAACTTCAAAAAAGGAGGACGTTATCAATTTGTGTGTATTTATTAATGTACGTTGTGATTTTTTTAAAGAGTGCAGCTTCCATTAGTCGCATTGCCAAAAGAAGAGACGAGAACACGCAAATTAAATTTGTTCCTTTAATTTTATGTATTTTCACCTACGAAATTTAGAGCACGCCGTGATCTTTTGTAATCACATAATCTCAAAAAAAAATTTATAAGTATATTATAATTCACGTGATTCAAACTTGGCAGAGACCCTAAAGCTGTAAGAAATACACGTTCTTGCATTTAAGAAAGTGGGTGGTATCATGCCCAGTACAGTTTAATAATAAAAATTGTGTATTTTTACTTATGCAATCCCCTACAAACTTAGCAAGCATATTATGACTTTTAAATGATAATATTTTGCATTTTAAAAGGTGGGTGGCACCATGCCCATTTAAATTTAATTTTATTAAATCATATGAAACTTGGGGAATTTCATAATATTGTGATTGAAAGGTGAGCGGACCATGCCCTTCGAAACTTTTTATATTTCTTAAGAACCCTCACTCAGGCAGTGAATGCCTACCATTACTCGTATCACTAGGTGTCACCTTCTTTAGGAAAGAGAGAGTGATGGAGAACACGAGAGGTGAAGAAATGATGAAGAAATGAGATGGAGGAAAGCTTCATTATTTATAACTCTGCTTTTTGCACGTCTTCGAATAATGCAGTATTGCAACGCCTCTGGTGTCAATGAGGTGTATTAAATTTTCAAAGCAGTGTTTAGCATATTATTGGTTATTTTACTTCGCTGATAATTCTGCTACACAATACCGACGAAGGAGGGAGCTCTGATGTTAACATTAGGATTAGTATCCACTCAAGCAGGTGTAGTTCAGTGACCACTGTCTATGCCTTCATCACTTGAAAATTTCTACAACAACTAATGGACACTTACGCACATTAGAAAGATTCGTGGTGTTGCTATTTAATGACTGTTGGAGAGTGGTCTAGGACCCAGGACCTTCGGTTGTGTAGTCAAGCGTGTAACTAAGTCAGCCAACGCTTCGCCGATTCTCATGAAACTGGACACACACCAGAGCTCAGAAGTTAGTGTGGTTCGGACGGCTAATATTTGGAAAAACTGAGCCACGCACCTGAAAATTTTAAATTCATTCTAGATAGTTCAAAATAAAACTTTTTTAAAAAAATTAATCGGCTTCAAAACTACTAATCACTAAAAAGTTAAAAATATTTTAGAAACAGTTCAATAAAATAGTTTTATTCGAATTCGGCAAGATTTAGATACTCTGCGTAATGTAACCAGGGTTCTATGGCATAATTCTGAAGAAGATTAAACAACCGATTTAGTGGAACTAAGCCTGCCCGAACTAGGAAAGTTGATCGACGTCTTAATAGTGCGTGGAATGCAAATCATTCTGGGGGTACATTGAGACAATTGATCCCTTTCTTTGAAATTGTCCAGTCTTCACCCAGCGGAGATCCCGATTTTCTTAAGATTATGCTTTACCGGACATTACCCAACCTAGATGTATTGGCTATAAAATATTGAGGGACCATGTTAATGATATATGTGTATTAAGTCCTGGGATTCGTAGATAGAATAAAGGGCCATTATAATGGTTTCGTTATTCATGTGGTTTCGGTTGAGTGGAAGATTAACCATCTGCATACAAGGCTAATATTAAGGCTGTCAACTTAAAGCCTCCAGCCCGACATCTGCTCACATTATCTAGTAGCATAACAGATGCTAATACCATTGCCCGGTGTCCACCTGCCCCCAAAGGTCGGAGGTTGTGAGTTTTCTTTGTTGCAAGAGCAAGGATTGGTTCTGAAATTTACCAAGTTAAAGTCGGTCAGTTCCATTATTTTGAATATTCAATTCTGAACATGAACAATGTTACTGAAGGTGGCAGTTCGTTATTAATTAAAATGTAGCGCTTATTTGTGTATGTCCTTGACATGGGGGTAATGGCTCTTCTCGTCAACCTAACATAGCCCAATCTATCGGTACTGAAGAATAAAATAGTGACAAATATCATAATGTTATGAGCGCAGATCTTTATTTTTGGAGAGATCAAAAAGCAATATTTCAATAAAATTTTACTGGAAAAGTTTCTTTTGAGACAGCCTTCATATGTATGCCCATGTGTTCCATAAACAGAGATTTAAGAACAAGTTCTTAAAATATTTCAGTATTTCTGTTTCACTTAAACAACACTTGAGATCAGACATGTTTTTGAGATTTATTTATATTTAAGTTCGTTATTCTCATATTTATGTATGTTTTAAAGAAATCTTTTTTTTTTCTTTTTTGTTTCTCTAAAATTTACGGTCAATTTTTTTCTGTGTTTGGGAGAATGAAAAAGTGATACCGAGTATTTATTACTAAAGCACAGTCACAGAAATACACACGAATAAAATAATTTTTTTAATTTCTTCATAATCACGTACCTATAACAATTGTTATTATTTTCGTTATTTTTATTATATCAATTTGTACTTCAAGCTACAAAAAAAAATAACTCTGGATTAAATTTAATTTGTCTCCCTCTTTATGAGAGGAGTGACTGACTGACGGCTTTTGAAAAATCTTCAGTATTATTTTATTTTTACTCTAATATAGAAATTAAAACAAAATACGTGATTTATGAAATCATTATAAAAAAAGATTCATTATTATAAAAAAAATCAAAACTGAGATTTCCATTATTATAAAAAAAATCAAAACTGAGAAACGAATAGAATAAATACACTCAGAGAGGCATCTACATTTAAGTGACAAAAGTTTTATGAATTTCGTTTCCAAGGTATGTATGTATGTATGTATACAGGGTGGGCTAAAAAACATAAAGTTGCCATTGAAGAAATTCGAGCTGAAACAATCGAAAATGTACTGAAAAATTGGGTTGATAGGATGGGGTACTGCTTAGCCAGTCGTTGTAGTCATATGAAGTATATATTGTATATCATTCTTAAATGAGAAATATCAAGCTTTCCAATAAAACCAGACATTTTTTTAAGTAGAAATAGCACTAAGGGGATATCCCCTACTCATGCAATTCATTGTGCTAGAACTAGGAAGATAGGCTATAGGGAAGGAGGATAGGGGGAGTAGTGTCAATTTAAACCTTCCACGTTTAAAGTAACCAGAATGACTTCCGCTGATAGTTTATTCCACATAGAAACAGTACGGCTAAAAAAGGAATTGTCTCTGTAATGCATAGTCTGATTAATTGGCAAATGGACTACAAAAGAATGTGCTCTGAATGAGGCACGTGCTATGCCTCATTATGAAAAAGTTCCCTAATTTTATTTGAACACATTCCATTGTAGTAACGAAAGAACAAGGAAATGAACCCCACATTGCGTCGATTTTCCAATGAATCAATAAAGTTGGATTGCGCCAAAATGGTGGATTGAATTGCACCATCTCTCCAAGAGAAGGGCAAGTAGGTCTCCCGTAGAGCGGCCTCTACGAAATCCATACTGCCAGTAGTTAAGTAAGCTGTTGGACTCCAGATACCTTACAAGATGGAAATTTGCCATACTTTTCATCACTTTATAAAGTGCGATAATTTTCAGGGTTATTTGATTCTTCTTTTTAGGGATTGGCGTAACATTAACAACCTTCTAACATACTGAGAACGCACCAACATGGTACAACCTGCTGAAGAGGTTAGTTAATAGACGTGCTGGCGTAGAAGAATACTACTTCAAGACCAGTGCTGGAATGCCATCCGGCCCGGGAGACTTGCATATGTTGAGTTCCGATAAAACCTTTTTTATTGCCCGAGCTCGAAAGAATATCTTAGTAGTAGTAGTGGATACTATCTCTAGCACAGGCAGAGGCTGATTGCTCTCCGGCATGTAGGAATTTACTTGAAAATATTCAGCTTGTATGTCAGCTTTATCAGCCGGGTCAGTGAATATTTGGTCATCCTTTAAAAGAGTCGGTATTGAAGAACTAACCATTACTCTTTAATCTTTTAACAAAATGACCAAAAGGTCTTACTACCCCATTAGGCAACAAGAACTTTAGCGCGGAGACGTTGCTCGTAAAGAGCTTTTTCACGCCTCAGTACTTTGGGACATGAAGATCTCGCCTTTTTGTGTAGCAAATCTGTATCGGCGTTTTGATTATTTATCAAAATACTGAATGCTTCCTCTCTAGATCTGAATGCATTTTTGCAATGTCTGATTAAACCATAGTTTTTCGCTGGGCTTAATCAAAATTTGTTTTGATGGTATGAAAGCTTTTATTTCCATCAAAATTATACTTTCAACCATTTTGGCCATGGCATTGACATCATTGTCAAGGAAACATAGCTTCCAATTAAAATGTCGAAACACATCGTTGAGCTCAGCCCAACGAGCCTTTTCGTTAATGTACTTTAGTCGTTTCGATGCTGCAGGTGAAACGCTATGAAGTGCTGAGAACGAAAAGGAAGCAAAATGGTACAGTGATCTGAATTACCGAGAGGTGCATTAACACTCACTTCATACTTATTAGGGTGTAAAGTGAGCAAAAGGTCAAGTGTATTCTGTTGGTTCCCTTCAATACACGGAATATGGGTTGGATCATTCACAAGTTGCCCAAGGTAGTACGGCTTAAATGGCGAAGCCATATTCAATTGTGGACATGGAAATCACCAGCAATAACGATTTCACTGTTCGAACAACTCTCCAATATCTTCTATATGGAGTCAGAAAAGGTATCGAAACCAGAAATGGTAGTATGCGTTTGGGCTTCTGTAAACAAATCCGAAATGCAAACAGTGTCCACTGATTTTGAATTTAGCCCAGAGAGAGCTAAATTCAGCATTAGATATGCCTGGTGATTGGTACATAACTATATTGCGAATGTACATTGCAAGTCCCCAAGTTAAAAAGCGATAGTAGGTGAAATAGTAATCAGCACTTTTTATAGCCAATTCAAATTTTAAATGCCCACCCTATATATGTATGTGAATAAGTATGTGCATATGTACTTATTTTTGGTGTACAAAGAAATAACGCGTAATATTCTAAAGAGTTGATTATTTTTTTATTACTATTATTATTCCTCAGTGTGTAAAGTTCTCCTCTGTATTGAAAAAAAATTAACAATAAATTTTGTGTAAATTTGCTTATTCCCTACACTTAGGTGTTTATTAGTGGGCTTATAACTACAATAATTCAAATTGAAATGTTCTTAAAATGTGGAATTAAATTGCTTTTTGAAAAGAATGTTCACTGTTTGTGTTTTATTTTCAAGCAAATCACGTTTTAAAATAAAAATACTAACAATAATACATAATGATGATTTTATAAAAAGCATTGTATTTAAAAAGACGTTGAATTACATTAAATGTACGTATTAAAAAAATTAAATGAGTTAAAATTGTTAAAGGGGATAAAAAATGTTTTCCATAATTTTAAAGATACGTATACATATGTGTGTATGTATATCGTTACGTTTATGTATAGAAAGGCCCCAGCTTATTTTTTTTTAAATGGAGTTTTTTGTACATTTCGATAGAAGAACATTTAATGCATCAAAAAATTCAAAAATCTAGATTTAAAAAATTAAGTGATTAAGGGCCTTTCTATATCAAGGTAACGGTATGTAAAGGGTGATATTTTAGGAACTTTCTTTTTGGCAACACTGTTTTTGGCAACACAGCTGTTTTCGTGTATCATGTTACTATTAAATAGGGAAGTATTGATACGCCGTTTTGCCGATCAGGTGCCGATACCGATGCTCAAAAAGAAATATCGCCGATACCGATACCGATATAAATATTGAAATTGAACTCAAGTTAAAATTAACAAAACTCAAGTAGAGTAATTCTTTTATTATACAAAATTACAGTGTAAAAGATTATTAATATTTAAAATTGATATTTTAATTAATTCTGAAATTAGAAAAAATAACAAATTATCATTTTTCTAACAAAATGCATACATGATTTAGAATTGTGGGAACATTTCACTACTATGATGCAAAACGAAACAAAAGAAACAATTTCATTTTTCTGTTTTTACTTTATGTTCTACTTTTAATATGTTATTTCTCTTAGTTGTTATGAAAAAAAAACGTTAAAAATTTAATTGTTTGTTCAAAACAGCTCTAAAAAAGTTTAAGAAATATCGTCGTATCGGAATCGGTATCGGTTACTCCATACTATTAAACATGTCCAGTTTCGATTGTAACCATAAATCGACTTACAAATGAACAACTTTTGCCGATTGAAAAATTTTATTATCAAAATTCATGCTCGGTTACATTATTGAACATTAAACCACCAAAAAGGATACGTAGAAGAATATCGCAGCTGTATCCTCTAGTGCTGTTGATGACCGTGAATTATTGATTCGGTGCCGATTGCACCACTATCGTGGGCCTATTGCTTCTTCTTTTTTTTTGCTCCAAGTGGAAGAGCTGAACTTGTCTGGAATGTGGTTTCATCAAAAAAGGTGCCCCGTGCCATACAGGACGTGAAATAATGGCTCAGTTGAGAGAGGAGTTCGGTGATCAGTTTATTTCACGTTTTATGGTCAATTGGCCGTCCAGATTGTGCGATTTAACGCCTTTAGACTATTTTTTGTGGTTCTATGTTTAGGTTTATGTCGATAACTAGAGACAAGCTCGTACTGGTTGACGCACTGGAAGCCAATATTGAAGAATTTAATCGTGAGATACCGGCCGATATGTTGGAGAGAGTATGCCAAAATAGGACTCAGCGTACATATGAACCATTTGAGGCAGCGGTAAACACTAATACTAAAATATCCTTAAACATTAAATTATTAGATCGTTCTATCGACTCAAACAAATATTTTATACATATCTCAAAATTGTATGTGTTTTTTAAATTAAATTAGAAAGCTCTTAAAAACTCACCCTTTATAATTAATTACTCCTTACAATCACACAATGATTGTCAATAACATTTGACCACTATGGACATCTTTTTGTTATTATGAAAAGGTTTATGTTTGTTAATTTTAGTAATAAATCATTCAGCTAACATTTAAATCTCTAGTATGACTAACTTACTTTTCCCACCAACCAATATACTCATATATTTTCTAATTCTTCAAAAACGAAAAATTTTATTAGAGGCACACATGATTTTTTACAAAAAAACACTAATAAAAAATTTATAAAATTACTAATACTACACACTTGAAGGTCAAGTAACTCCAGCGGTTAAATACCTTCTAATAAACTGGGGATTCGGTTCTTAAACCATAAAAACGAAACCGAAAACCGACAAAAAAAAAGGTTCGGTTTTTATGTTTTACTTGAACAGTATTACATATTATGTTTAAACAATGTTTTCCCTTATCGTGAATAATATTTTTCACGTGCATTTTTTCACTTTCCCTTGATTTTGTTTATTTTACTTTTGCAGGCAAACTGAATTATTACATCGAATAATTTCGATATTTTTCTACGAATTGTATATTAAAAGTTATAAATATTAATTTTTACGACAATATTAGTAAGTAAAGCTTACGATTGTTAACAATAACTTCATGAAACACCTTTTTTCATAGAGTATGTATCTATTTAGTTCACACACCGATCGTATAATACAGGAAACCGCGGTTTTTTAATTTCTACGGTTGCAAGCCCTACAATAAACTAAGGCTGGCTTTACATCTGTGTGCGATGCGCCACACAAACGTAAAAAAAGCGTAACCAACTAATTACTAATGAAAAACTGTTTGACTCAGACATGTATTTATTAAGTTAAACAGTTTCATACATAACACAGTGGTACAAATTTCAATGAAATAGAAAAACCTGGGATCAGATATTATTTTTCTTGCAGGGCTTGTCGAGTTAAAGAAGAATCCAATAGTGAAATATGCCGGACACCTCCAAAATCCGGATTTACTGTTAAAACCCCAGTTTTTTTACCCTTGCGCACTTATAAATAAAATAATAACATTTGTTTTTAACAGTTAGACTTGATAGAATATAAATCGGTCAACCCATTTGCTTTAATTAGGGAACTAGCAGACGCGCTAAAGATATGAAAGTAATCACAAATCAATATGACGGCCAACAGGCGCCATTTTGTAAGTATGAAAATAAATAAAAAGTCGGCGAACTATATCAAAATGGATATCATTCGACAGGTATTTTAAGCTCATCAGCTTTCTCTTATGATTTTTCATTTCAAATGAGCATTTAGGATATACATATAACGGATCAAGTTTGGTCGGGGTGTGGGGTGTTTTGATTTTTTTAATTACTAGTTGCTTCAACTAAAATGTGGTATGAGTAACTTAAGTTTTTTTTAAATTAAATTAATATTAAAATATATATGTAAAAAAAACTTAAATTACCTCAATTGACATTTAATTTCTGTCAACTTAGCGCTGAATTTCTTTCGAGAAATAAATAAATTCTACTAATTGTGGAACATTTTAACCCATATATAATTGTGTAATCGCTACTTCTTTAACCCCTTTTTGCGAAAAGGAAAAACCATACCGAGTCGAGTTAAAGAGTTGAAATATTCTACAAAAGTATTTCCACATAGTTTTACATAAAACTGCTGAATATATCTCCTATATATCTAAAAAGCAAGTGTTAATAAAAACGAAATTAACCCCTAAATGCATTTGAAGTTTTTGGCTAATTTCTGCTGTTTTAGAGACATTTTAATATTTTTGTGTACAAAAACTTTTAGTGGAATTTTTAGGCAAACAATTGGAGTGTCAGAAATTGGCCGTAATAGATTGGTATGGAGAACAGCGTCACCGATTGATCGACTAAAGTGGCGCATTGCCACATTTTCGACTGCCTTGCCACTTTTTTCTCCCTTCTTTTAGAGTGAATTATATAAAAATACATTCAAAATAAAAGTTTAGTGTAGTTTTCTTTTTTGCTAAATCCCCTTTTCGAGCCACCTTTTGTAAAATGTCATCGGTCACCCTGATAAAGAATTAGCTAAATCGAGCAGACGGTTTCAGAGCTGGAAAATTTAAACTTTATTTTGCTATATAAAAGTAACTAGCTAAAACTGATTTTAGTTTATTTTTTGTTGAATAAAGTTATTTTATATTACAGTACATATGAAATGACAGTACGACCACACAAGAAATTTGTTGTGTCTTAACACAAGCAATAACGTCGGCAGAATGATGACGTCAAATTGCTTGTGTTCAACACTGTATCACTGTATAACAGCTAGCCATTTTCGAAAATTCACATATTCCATTTGCACAAAAAAAGTTTCGTATATGAGGCACAAATCTACATCAACTGATACCACACACAGTGGACAAAACACAGAAGAACGCTGATGATGAAGGTTTAGTAGCCTTCGAAAACGGCTAGCTGTTCCGTTCAACTATGTGTTGTTATCAGAATATTTACAACTTACTTTGATGTTATTTGCTCATTAATAATTATCACATGTAATTTGGCTTACAAGGCGATGCGAACTTTAGCCTGTTAAATATAAAAACAAATTAAGTTCGAAGAATAATTAAATAAACTATATTATTTTAATTTGACAGCATGTGTTAAGAGATTAATGCTCAGCAATGTATTTTAACATTCGTTGCTCAATATATATTTAAACACATATCCATACTGTCAATTTGACAATTGCCAAGGCAATGATTGCCAAGATTATTGCTCGTGTGGACGGCTAGTTAAAAAAATGAACAAAATTGAAAAAAAACCTTTCCAGGTTTGGAAAACTTAAATTTTTTTGGTAGATAAAAGTAACGCACTAAAATAAACTTATCCTTTTTTATAAATAGACTGGTATTAGAAATCAGAAAAATTCCAGTGTTGGGAAACTTACTCTTCTTGTGTTACACAAAAGTAACTAGGTTTAATTAATTTTTTTTTCTTTAAAAATTAAATACATTTGTTGATTTTGGAAAGAAAAGTTCTTCCTTATTTTTTTAAAGAATAAGATTGGTATAAGGAATCAGAAAACTTTTAACAGAATTTGTCCAGTGTTCCAAGTTTTTTGTATACAAAAGTACCTAGGTCAAATTATTTTTTTCTTTTTGTTTACAAATTAAATATTCTTTATGTTTTAGAAAGAAATATTTTAGTATAAAAAATTTTAAAAATAAAAACACAGAAAAATTTAAATTATAGTTCCGGGGTTGAATAAAATATTTTTGATTATTAAGAAATGATGAACCAAGGCAAAAGGGAGCTTAAACTACGATTGAAAAAGGAATTAAAAAATCTGTGCCGATAGTAACAAATCAAAAAAGTTTTAAGTTTAAAAAGTACATATGAAATCATTGCTCTCAAGTAGCAGTAGCCAGTCAATGCGACTATCAAGACTCATATTGCCTATTCATATCCATTAGCAGTTTGGATCTTGATGAGTCAAGCTTTGGCCACATAGCCCTGGAGACTCTAAAATCTTATATACTTCCCCGTGAACAAATGCTACTACCCAATTACTGAGTTCTCTGTAGTAAGTCCTAAAGCTTTACAATAGTTTATTTATAATAAAATAATTTCCTTAACAATATAAAAAATGGCAAGACTGTTGTAAATTAAGAGATGGTAAAATTGAGCTTTCATTACAAAAAAGCCTTGAGTAAATTGAAATACGATGAATCAAAACAAGTCACATATTCCATTTGAAATAAAAGTTGCGATATAGAGCATAAGTCTACATCAACTAACACCACACACAAGAAAGTAGTATGAATGATTTTGTAATATTAATTAAAATATTTGTAATATCAATTAAAAAATTAATTAAATTTTCACCTATAAACAATTTGATAGTATCAATTAAGTTTTTTCACTCAAATTAATTAATACAATTAATACAATTGAAAACTTTAATTGGTAAATACACACAGTGGACCAACACAAAATAACGCTGATAATGAAGGTGTAGTGACCTTCGTTCTACGCAGTGTTTGTCAGAATATTTACAATTAAATTTAGTGTTATTTGTTCATTAATAATTATCACATGTAATTTGACTTACAAAGTTATACGAACTTTAGCCTAATAAAATCATAAAATTAGTATTTAATATTTGCTGAAATAAACACATTGTGGAAATAATTTGCCAAAATATTAAACTATGTGTGTAAATAAAAATTTTATTAAATTTCTGTCACGTAAAATAAGAAAAAATTTGGAATTATACTCTGACAAACCCAAAATGAAGGCTTTTTATCACATAATTCGAATATGCATATATGTACTTATTTTTGTATTAGATAGGTATAACCATGATTTGTACTTTCAAAATCCTCATTCGATTCAAGATAAATAACGTAAACTCCAAGTGACTCATCACAAAAAATAAATAGAAAAGCAATTGATTGGAAAATGTACGACAGACATTTAGAAAACAAAAACGTATTTTTTTAAGAAAAATTCCATTAAATTAAAATATCAAAAAAGAAAAAGAGCGGAAAGAAATTTTAATCCAAGTGGATTGACAACATTTCAAAGAGTTCAAAAGTTTAAAAAAAAAACATTGTATCTGCCATGTACCACTACAACTACGATTATAAAAGAATAAAGATAAACAGAACTGAATTATTCTGCATTTATGTATATACTTATATCCACATGTAAGTATGTACAAACACAGCCATACAATATGAATGGAAGTACATAAAAAAATATTTATGTACATACCCTATAGTAAATAAAATAGTCGCTTGACAAAAAATACTAGCAATAAATTAATTATTTTGCGAGTGACTACAAATTGGTTTAAATCTCATGCAGATATCAACCAAACATTTTGCTTAGAAGCGCACGTAAGAAATAAATAAAAGCAAAATGAGTAAATGAAAAGATAATAAAAAACAAAAGAAGCATTCCATGAAGTCAGATGTCAAATGTTTGTGTTGAAAAAAACTAAATAATTTCAATACTAATATGTATAATATTTTCTATGAGCAGGACAAACTTTTGGATGAATGTATGTACACATGTATTTTTGTTTTAAATATAAAAATACTAATTATTTCTATATATAAATATATATACATTATGTATAGTATATACATAAGTATGTACATGATACACAAATGTATATTCAGATATTTATACATACATATATGTATATATTTATTTAAATATAATATTAATTGACCTCAGAGTGGTTAAAAAATAAGTAGTTAGTGGTCAATTTAAAAGTCATGCAGAGATGGACAATTCACTACCGAGTATGACATGCTTATGTTAAAAAAGTTGGTCGGCAACAAGGAAAAAAAGTCACTTAATCAACTAGATTTGGTTAGTAAAAAACCAGTTTGAAGTTACTTATAAATGGGTTTGAGTTCCTAAAGGGTACTTACAAACTCGTACAACCAATAATTAACATGACCAAAATCATTCCTTAGCATTTTTTTATAGAAATTGTATTAAATTTTTATAAGACTTAAAAAATCTTGAAATAATGACATGTGAATTGTTTTGTAATATCAAAAGAGATTAAATTTAACTTTAACAATAAAACGAAAATGAATTAATGCAAACACATGCTAAGTCATACATGAATAAATTTGCTTTTGTATTAGTTGTATATATTGTATTTAAATAACATTATACAAACACCGAAAAAACCAAAAATTTTCTGACGACTGCTTCGCATAGACATAAAAAATATGTAGATGTAACTGTATCGGCGTTTGGTAAGCTTTCGTCTGAATCTATTACAATAATTAACATTTATATTAAGACCATGTGTCTTGTATTGTAGGAGTGTTCAGATATTTTATTTAAAACCTTACGAAGGGGATTGTAGTGAAACATGTTAAGCCTTTAGCCCTTCTTCTCATGGGTCCTATTGTTCTCTTTCGAAAAAGGGCACAAAAAATATCCCAAAACGGGGATATAATGGATCGAAATATACTACAAAATTAATCACCATTATATTCTAAACTTAAACTCATTGAATATACCAAAGCTCGAAATGAAACTCAAGCACCAAAAATTTGTCAAGACTTGAAATACGACGTTAAATGATTAATTTCATACCTCGATAACTTACTGCACGAGAAATGCGGTAACTAGAGTTTTTTCCCGGACTTTTTCATTTCCCGGAAAAGCGTTATTAACACAAATTTGATTAGAAAGCTTAAAATGCTCACTTACTCACAAACACATGTTATATACACAAATACTCGTATATTAATTCAAATTAGTTTTTAGAACAAGAACTTTATATTTTTTTTTAACTTTTAGTTTTTAAATTCATACACGAAAAACTTTGCTACATATACTTATAAGATCAAAATGTAAGGCTACAAATATAAGTAATAATATAATAGTTAAAAAACAAACAAAAAATATTTTGAAAATTCACAAACAAATCATTAGGATACGTGTTATAAAAACAAAAATTTTTTTTATAAAAAACATTGATATGTTGCTTTTCATTGTAATTATATATATATGTATATATATATATATATTTATTATTTTTAACCCCCGACTAAAAAAGGGGAGTTATAAGCTTGTAGTGTGTGTCTTGTGTGGCTGTGTGTCTATGTATCTGTGTACTTGTGTGTCTATCCGTGTCCACGTATAGCCCAAACGGCTGGATGGATTTTGATTAAATTTTTTCTGTTTGAGACGTGACTTGATCGAGAGCGTTCTTAGCTATGTTGGAAGAAAATCGGTCGAGCCGCTTAGAAAATATCACATCTTATCTAGATATTTTCTGGGGTTTTCAAAATTTTTAATTTTTAATGAAATTTATTTGACATATTGTCAGAAGTGTAAATACTACAATAATTGAAATTTATTTGCTGATGGTTTAGCATGTCTATATACGTATTTCAACCACAAATTTTAAAAAGTCACAAACCTCTTACTTTATGCACAGACTTTCAAAAACTATATGAGAATTCATAAAATAATAATATTTTTGAAAATCACAAAGACAAAATAAGCTTAGTAGGCTTTGTAACTCATACAAAACCCAGCAAATAATTTATATTCGATATGAATCTATTTTATTTTGCTAAATCTTTATACAATTAGAAATCCATCGGATAACAATAAAAGTATTTGCAAGGCTAATTTTGTCTTTGTAATTTTCAAAAATATTATTATTTTATGAATTCTCATATAGTTTTTGAAAGTCTGTGCATAAAGTAAGAGGTTTGTGACTGTTAAAAATTTGTGGTTGAAGTCTACTGATGATTTGGTTTAAGCGCCAATGAAATATGTATATAGACCAAGCTAAACCACAAGCAAATAAATTTCAAATTAAAATATAATTATGACAATATGTCGAATAATAAATAAACTTCTTAAATGTTAAATTTTAGATTTTATTTATTTATTTGAAATTTATTTGACATATTGTCAGAAGTGTAAGTACTACAATAATTGAAATTTATTTGCTAGTGGTTTAGCTTGGTCTATATACATATTTCATTGGCGCTTGAACCAAATTATCAGTAGACTTCAACCACAAATTTTTAACACTCACAAACCTCTTACTTTATGCACAGACTTTCAAAACCTATATGAGAATTCATAAAATAATAATATTTTTGAAAATTACAAAGACAAAATTAGCCTTGCAAATACTTTTATTGTTATCCGATGGATTCTTAATTGTATAAGCAAGTAGAAAAATAAAATGAGTTCACCTGAATATAAATTATTTGCTGGGTTTTGTATCAGTTTCAAATCCTACTAAGCTTATTTTGTCTTTGCGATATATATAAATATATCGTTAAAAGTGTTACTGAAAAGCAAATTCAATAAATTTACGCTATAATTATTTTAACGATACGATTATCCTTAAAAAAAGTTAGTGAATCGCACTACAGATAGCGCACATAGAACGGAAAATCTCATTAACTTCAATAGGAAATTATCCTGCATCTCCTCTTTTTTTGTCCCGCTCTGGAAGATCTCCATCTGCACCTCCTTGGTACTATATCCTTCGACTTTCCAAGCTATCGGAAATTGCGCCCAAAAACTTGAGAATTTATATTAGGAACAGTGGCTGGTATAAGCGCTGACTCCCCCTTGCTAATTTTTTTGACCCAATCCCCCTCTCTGTCTCTCTCTCTCTCTCTATCTTTCTTTGAATTTACAAGGAGCACAAAGGGATCACTGTAATGGGACTCTAATTTCCAGTTTTCCTTGCTATCAGCCTGCTAACCTAACTAAATCTAACCCTTTTTATTGTTTATTTTTCAAAGAACTAATTAATTTTCTGTGTACCCAAGCTACGAGTACCACGAAGAAAAAGTCCGGGCTGCCTCGTTCAAGAAGAAGACGAAGAACACTACTTTCACAAGACTTCTCTCATTTACTCAATTTACGAGTACGGAGAGGCTTTTCATGCAAATTGTGAAAGCACCGGATCCCATTGTAGACTAAAGAAACAAACCTAAAGTCTTCAAACTCAAAGGGACCGTATGCTGACTGTCTTGAGTATGAACTACATGAGTCTGGACTGTCATGAGTCTGGACTACAATCTACAGAGACTTTTAATATTGAATTTCGTAGAAAAAGGCGTTAAACTCGAGTTCGATTTTGTTAAGTGTGATATCCTCATGCCAAGTTATGCATGTACGCAAAGAAAAAATATTTTTGAGGTAACCATAATCAAACAGCAACATACTATGAATGAATTATATGGTTACGCTGAAATCATTTTATTGTAAATAGAAAATCAAAAATTGAAACATATTATTATCTGAGTTAATAATAATATTATCTACAAAAATAATTAACTTTGTTAAAACTTGTCTTAGTATTGTATTCCCACTTTTTCGACTTCATTGCCACTTTATGTCCCTTTTTTCAGGATATTATATAATAAAACATTAAAAATAAGGAATTTTTGTGTATTTGTCTCGTTTTTTTAATTTTCCCCCTTTTTTTTTGATAAATTCCCTATTTGGTGCCACTTTTTGAAAAATGTCATCGGTCACCCTGATTGTAAATATGACAACACTTTTGTTAGATGTGACAAAAATACCATTGACACATACCATACCTTGCTCTAATATTGTTAAATACGACCATATTATTATTTTATATAATAATAACATTTTGTTTAATCATATATTTATTGGCAGATCTTTTGTTTAATGACCTAATTTAATAAGAAGATTTGTTGACGTTTTTATTTGAAAATACTTTTGCGTTCTTGTTTTTGAATTCTCTAAATTATTTTCTTCAAAAATGGTTGTTGTCTTTAATAATGAAAAATTAAAATATTATGACCATGTTCTTAAAGCATAAAAATTAAATCATACAATAGTTTGAAAAATATATGAAGAAATATGAAATGTATTGGAACAAAATCATAAAGTATATACACGAACCTTCTAGTATAGACAATAAATAATAATTGTTTTAAAGAAATACAACTGCGGGTTTTTTCCGTCCATAGACCAGACGTCAGAATCGTCGAACAGAATTAGAGCATAAAACAGCTGTGCGTTAAATCCGAAATAAAAATGAATTACTATTGTTGAAATAAAATGTATATACAGAAATTTAAGTATTTGTGTGTATGCACGAAATACAGACACGTCTGTATAAAGAGATATATGTATAAATATTTTTGTTTATACTTCATTTCATTATTTATTTATTTAACACTACGCGTGCACTACCGATAGCTTACAAACGAAACATTGAACTGACAAAAGATTTTTCTAAAAAAAGATTTTTTTTTAACTTAATATAGTATGTTTTGGATAACATTATTTTGTTATTTACATTATATTATTTTTACATAATAATAAAGATTACAATGTAGTCATACATTTTTAACAAAACTATGTTGTTAAACTCTAACCATATCACACTTTTTTATGAATATAATAGCGTAATTATTAAATTAAAACATTACTTTGCTTACCGTAACGAAATTAATGTTTAAAATAACAATAACTAGTTTTCAGTGACCACACATTTGTTTCAGAGAACACAATATTGTTGTCTCAACCATTCTACAACCGTATATTTTCTCTGCGGGTGTGGCTGAAAATATTTAAGTGAATTTAATTGTATTAAAAATATTAAAATAGAAAATGATTTCTAATTTTTATTTATCAAAACTCGCTCATACATGTTAAATTTTACCATACTTTCTATAAAATAATGTCCACATTCTAAGAAAAAGTCTATCTACTCTGTTATTAACGACATAAAGTCTTCAAGCTCGAAAATTATTTTTACTTCTTCATTTTATTAATTTCTCTAACTCTTATGTACATATATGTATATGAATTTAAAAATTCTGAGCAAAATTCAATGTTAAATTTGTATGTCTTGTATTGCACCATACTCCTACAAATAGCTCTTATAAATTAAACCTAACGAGCTATAGCTGCGCATAAACTATAAAGTTTTTGCTTGTTCATAATTAAGGGCTTGAACGTTTCTGACAGATTTCTTTAAAATCGGCTGAAAATATGATAAACAAATGTCAAGCAATTATAATTATTTATTAGTTGAACGCAAGAAAATATTGTTTTTGAGTATCGAAAAATAATTTATTCTTCCTTAATAATTTTCAGAAAACTACAACAATGAAATATGCATTGAAATCTATCCCTATACTTTGAAACATTTTCCCAATGACTTACAGATGCTTAAATATTCCAATTTATACAGATTTTTATCTTAAAACATAAATAATTCAGTACTTTTGCTTTAATATAAAATCGAATACAATTAATTTTTTATTTAAAGATTTCTAAATTTTGAGTACGGGTTTTACAAGAAAAAAAAACAAATTAAACAAAATGAAAGGCTTTGTGTGTTTGATTTAATCACATTTTTGACTTCCCGACTATTTTTGTAGAGTATTTAAATTTTACTCAGATACACACACACACATGCAATCTCACCAGCACTTGCAAGATACAAAGATACTTTAGCATCCGCTTGGAATTTGTTATTACTTCCATATCAATTTAGCCCATTTGATACTTAATGCTGCTGGTATTGATTGTTCTGTCAAAATATTCTAATTCGAGTACAAATATTCGTTTTAAAAAACCCACAAATGAAACATAAATTAAAGGGGTCTCTTTGTCTTCGATACGAGTACGGGACAAATACGCCGTCATTAAATCAAATTTCAATTGTTCAGAGAAAAAAAATACAGATTTAAGAGAAATGAAAATTACTTCATTGTAATTGCATTTTATCGTTCAATTTGATTATAAATCTGTACATTAAAATGCTTTTGGTTTATTTAAGTTTTTTTTTCATTAAACAATTTCATAATGAACTGATTTGATGGTGATCAATTATAATGGAATAAATTCGTATTTATTTCTTAAACAATTTCACAAAATTTTGAGAGAACGAACTCGTTCGTTCGTTGACAATTTTGATTGTTATTTATGGTAGATAAATAACTTTAACCATTTTTAGTTTTTCCAATACGGGTTGATTAATTATGCATGTAAAAACTGATCAGTAGTAGCTAAAGAAATTTGTGTGAATCGTTATTTTTTAAATTGTTGTATGTATGCAAAGGTTTTCCTCAGAAAATGTCGCTGCGAGCAGCTTGAAAATTAAGCCTTCACATTGTTAGGAAAAAGTTGATCATTTATATTTCCCCATTTTAAGAAAGGCTCAAAAAAATCCAAATGTATGTTCCACAAAAGTATTGTTGCTGGCATCTTACACAAGCCTGCTTATCTCATCCTGGCCCTAAAATACAGTTGTTACAAGGTTCGTAGGTCGATTCGTCGCATTAATGTTCAGGGTGGGGAAACTTTACATCTTCTTTAGTAATAGGCTCAGATGTGGGGAAAACATTTTAATTCAATTGCGTTTTCCTTTTTTACTGCACACTTAAATGTTTTTTTCTTTTTATTAAAAAACCTGTTCAGCAGTATCACTTAAGAAATCATATGGCTAGAAATTATTTCGTCCTAATAAACTTTGAATGAATGAATGACTTTACAAAATAAAAAAATTCAAATCATTTTTCATAAATAGCTGGATCATGAATTCCGAGTAAAAAAAGAGACTCCAAAAAAGTCATGAAAATGTAGAGTTTACGATGCGGAAGTAGTGCGAATTTCGATCCAATCTAATGATTTTTACATAGGGTTGTCATTGCAAGAAGTTCTCTTTTTCGATGCCTGGTCACTGAATTGGAAGCGATATTAAGAAAAATTCCCTTTTTTGTGTTCTATGATAATATTTTCATCCAGGAAAAATGGTAAATAGTTACCTGTTTTAACTATTCGTTTCTTTTTATATGAATTTTAACCCGAAACAGTGTTTTCATTTAAATTTAAGCAAATAACTTTTAAATTTTAGACTAAAATTAGTTCATTAATTTCTTTAAACAAATATTTTTTTTTAATTCTGGTGAATATTTTCTTACACTATGGAGGAGTTACAAGGTTTTGTGTGACTAACATAAGCTTCTACATGGATTTTTGCTCACTCTCGGCAAATTAAAAATATCGATTTTTTGGAAGAAATGAAAATGTACTTCCACTAGAATGACTTCCATTTTTTTTCACTGGGTTTTAATAAGAGATCCCAACCCATCAGCATTGATACTCGTATCATCCCGGTTGGTTAAATCTAACAATTTGTGCTTCACAAACTTATTTAAAACAAGTATGAGTGCTATATTTATCTGTGCCGAATCTTATATATCCTTCACTGACGTATGTATGTATGTTTAGTATACAAATACATACTACATAAGTACATACATACACATTTGTTTTGTGAAAAAAATTTATAGTTTATAGTTTTTGTTCTATTGCAATTTTTAAGAAGTGTTTTCTCGGGATTTTTCGACTAAAGAATTTTATTCAAATATTTTGTTTTGATATGGGCAATAAATGAATATTTCATTCTTAATCAATTAAAATTCTTTTATATTCTTCTATATATATTCTTCTTTTATACTTTCCTGTTTTTAATAATGTTTCATGTTGCGAAAATGTTCAGAATCTCAATTTTAATATCCCATTGCAAATGGTATACATCACGGTATTATGTAAGAAGTTTATTCCTAAATAATTTGTTAGACTTTGTTCAGCAGAAAAGAACGGTTTCAGGGAAATGAAAAGGAACATTTCCTTTAATTTAATTTGTAGTTATGGCTGTTCTTTAGCGATAAATTTTATTTTTATCAGCATTTACTAAAAAATTAATAAGAACTCGTTACAAGCTGTAAACGAAAGACCATCGATTTGAAACAAAACTGCGCTGAGAGCATAATAAGCAACATGGCACAACCATCGTTTATAGTTAAGTGAGATGTCCATATAAAAATTTAACATATGTGACGCGCAAAATAGAAAGGGACCCAAGGGTAAAAACTGGTTTTGTGCAGGAGAGCCATTTTAAAGATTTAAATACGTGTATCTTTCATAATAATTTCATAAAACGTGCATATCTCTGGGAGGGAACACTTTTGAGGCATGGGATTGGTTTCATTCGATGCTCAGATGTTGTGCACATCAAAAATAAAATGAAAATTGATTTTTTTTACCCTTAGGTCCCTTCCTCTATGCGCTGTCACTGTCACGTATATAAAAAATCTTGGGTAAAGATTTTTATTTTCCAACATCTTCAGGGATAATTATTTTTATTGAAATCTGGTAACATTGGTAATATATAAAAAGAACGACTTTAATATATGTACATATTCATGTATGCAATTACAACTGATGATAATAGAATATAAACATTGACTTACATATTTTATCTTTTATTCCAATTTACTTTTAAGTTTTTAGGATGTATTTTAAAGAGACATAACATGTACAACATAAAACACATAACGTAAAAAATAATTGCAAATATAAATAAAATAAAAATAAAATATCACAGCCTTTTCTTAACTTCTAATTTAATTTAATCTAAATGGTTTATTTTGCCAAAATTTTTTTTCAACCCTGGAACAATAATTTTATATTTTAAGTTTTTAATACTAATTTATTTATTTCTAAAATATAAAATATATTTAATTACCAAATAAATATCTAGTTTAATTTTATTAGTTTTATTTACCAGAAAAATTTTAAGTTTTCCACGTCTGGAGCAATGAGTTTTATTTATTATAATTTTTTATTTCAAACTATTTCTTTCTAAGATATAATGTACATTTAATTTATAAGCAAAAAAAATTAATTGACCTAGTTACTTTTTATACAAAAAAAAATTAATTTTCCAACCCTGGAATCAGCCTTTTATAATTTTCTGACTCCTTATACCTATCTAGTTCTTTAAAATATCTATAAAATATGTTAAGAAAAAAGCAAATAAGAAAAACTTAGTTTTATTTAGTTATTTTAATACCAAAAATAAGCTAAAATTTTCCAGCTCTGCAGCTGTGGTTTTTCTTTTTCTACTTTTTTGTATCAAACTTTTTTTCCATAACATAAAATATATCTAATTTTTAAAGAAAAATAAAAAATTAATTAGCTCCTCTAACTTTTATTATCATAAAAAGTGTAAGTTTCCCAGTTCTGTAATTAGCCTTTCATATTTTTCTGCTTTCTTACACCAATATATATTTCTCTTAAGAATATAAAATATGTTTAATTTGTACAGAAAAAGAAAAATTAGTTTTAGTAGGTTACTTTTATATAGCAAAAAAAGTTAAAGTTTTCCAACCCTGGAAACGTTTTTATAATTTTTTTATTTTTAATACCAGTTTTATTCGTACTGAAATATAAAATAAGTTTATTGAAAGAAATAGCAAAATAAAATTTAAGTTTTCCAGCTCTGAAACAGTCGGCTCAATTTTGCAAATTTTCTTCTTCTTCTGATACACCTGTCCAAGATCAAAGTCTCTAGCTTTTCTGAGAACTTCGGAAAACCGATTTCATATCAGACGAACATCGCTTATTCGTCTTCGCTATTCATAAGGACCCAGAATATATATTTTTTATGGATGGCATATTGATATTGTGGAAATTACATATGGAATGACAAACCTATATATACCCTTTTCCATTTTTGGTGAATGGTATAACAATAAGGAAATTATCTTCGCTTCTTTCTGCTGGGATACCCCTTAGCCTAAGAACGTTTTATAGAGAAAATCTTCTTGATTCTATTAGGCAGTTTTTTTCTGTGTATGGTTAATTTACACTATGCAACAAAAAAATTAACCGCTAAAATTAGATATTTTCTTAGTTAATTTAAGGTCGCAGAACACGAATATAGCATTTCTTACTTTTCTTAAAAAGCGTTTTCGAGATATACGTGAAAAACGTGTTTTTTGCAGCTTACCAAGATATTTCAAAAATCTTAAGAAGTGTTTATTAAAATTTTGCAATTTTAACATCATTGCAAAGATATGTGTTTCTTTTATCAGCCCATATTTTTAATGTGTAGATCGGATAAAAATTCATGGAGTTAAGGTCATTTAGACTTAAAAAAAATTTTAAATTTTTAATTTTTTTTTTAAATTCAGTATTTTAAATTGCACCCTTCAGCCAAAAAAAATATTTAAAATTTATCTTAAACCAGTATCTTAAATAAAATCTTGTAGCCAACTTATTAAGCGTTTAATTGTTATTATATGACAAAAAATAAAATATGATAAAAGAAAGAGATATCTTTGCACAGTTCTCAAGATTTTTGGAAATATATTTTTTTGTAAACTGCAAAAAATAGGGTTTTCGCGGATATCTCGAAAACGCTTCGCAAGGAAAATAAATAAATGTCATATTTGTCTTCAGCGATCCTAAATTAGCTAAGAAAACAAATATTTTGTGAGGTTATGGCAAAAAGATACAAATTTGCTGCATAGTGTTATATATTGTAAGAGAATCACACAATTATTTAATTTAATTCTTTATTCTTAAATTAAAATGGTTTACCCAAATCTAATTAATTTTTACAGTATATTAAAACAATTATGAATTGTTTTCGACATTATATACATTCATACATATTTCTACATAAAACAGAATGCTGTCGTAACAATGAGACAGCCCTATTTTTTCTCTGCGTGTACATACAAATGTCCATATATAATTTACAAAACCTGGACATTTTAACGCATAATTCATTAAAAATTCTTCTATTAAAAAAAATGCCGACCAAGTTCAAATTGACAGTTTAAAACGATAGTGTAGAGGTAGTTTTATTTTTCAGATAAGACTTAAACTAAAAACTGCAACAACTGTTACAAAAGAAAAGATACTTTTGCCAAGAATAAATTACGGTATACAAAAAAAAATAAAACAAATACCAAACAACTGTTTTAAAATTATTTATCGTAAAACAGAAGTTCCAAACAGCCACAATCCGACACGTGACAATACAAACTAAATATGTATTTACAATCATAAATAAGATTCTTATTATAAGAATGAAAATGAATGAAATAACCATAAAAAATTAATATTTTGACAACAACTGGACCTTATTCATACACATAAACATGCACTCATACACATAATGCATCCTAAAATAAATAAGGTTTATTTTGTATTTTAGAACATGCAGTACGTATGTATGTACATAAGTCTAGTAAGATGTTTTTTACTTCGTTTTAATTGACAATGGCCAAGTTACTTCGCTCATTAAAAATATTGTTTTTGCGTTTTTAATCCTAAATCCCACGCAGGTAACATGAATACATAAAAAAGGATCATCGTTTCCTGTGTCACATGCGAATCTTAAAAAAAATACAAATTTTCACAAACACACACGAACACGCAATTTCTGCCTGTAATAAAAGATTTAAGAAGAATACTTGTTATCGACTGGTGTCAGGTATGGAAAACTAGGGTATTGTAAATTCTACCATAAACTTCAACTTGAACAGCAGCAGGTTTTTTATTGAACTTATTTTTCCTTATTATTAACCAACAAGATAATTTACAACATTAAAAAACCCCAACACAAAGATTAAACGTTTCATTTGTGTCGACATCATTCTCAACCTGTTGCTTTCTAGATCACTGGATCTGCGCCATATTAGTTAATGAATTCTGCATTGTATCTCATGGTAGAGTTTTCCGATTGACTTTACAAGTAAGCGGGTTAGTGTTTAGTGTTCTAGCCTAACATACGAAGATCCTGGGTTCGACTCCTGATTCAAAGCGCGAACAAAAAGTATTTGATTTGATGTTGCATTTAATATATAATAAATATAAAAACAAAATAAGTTAATCTCAAGAGTATATATAAAACTCTGATCTAAAAAGCAATTTTTTTATTTAAATACACATGTAAGAGGCACATTCTATGCATTCAGAAGCGCATACCTGGAGACCTACCATGTGGGACATCACGAGCGAAAATCCCGGATACCGAAGCACAACTCTTCCTTACCAACCTGCTTCCAGGTACGCGAATATTCTGGCTGGGTAAAGTCGCCTCTTTTGGATAATGTTGATTTTTACTTTCAGACATGTTCTGTAAATCACTTTATACTAAAGTGATTTGAAATCACTGAAAAGGTGTTCTGCATACAAAAATGTTTGAGATCTCGTGATTTGAAACCAGTCAACCAACTGCCTGACGATAACAAATCACTTGATGATTTTTGAAGCATTTACTTTGAATGCGGTAATAAATCAATTATATACACACAATATGATTTGTTCTTTATTTGTTTTTGTAAAAAAATTAATTATTTTACACAAAAGAGCACTAAAATTTAAAAATTTATGAAAATGCTATATTTTTTGTGGACTTTTTAATATTTTTCGTGATTAACTTTTCCTTTTCAGTAGTCAGCTGATATTGTTTATCAAAAAGGCATTTGCGGTTGCCAGATCAACAAAGTTTTAAAGTTGCGTAGCATATGCCTTATTTATTCAACTAAATTAATCAATCAGAACAGTCTTGATCTAATTTGTTCAATAATAGTTATAATTATGAAATTCGATTAGTTAATGTTAATTAATATACAATCGTTAAAAATAAATATAAATGGCAAAAATAAGTACTAAATACTGTGGCAGCACAATAAAAGCTTTTTGCTCGTTATTTAGCATAATGAAAATCACTACTAAAAACTAAAAAGCTCGTGATTTTCAGAACACCCAAAAATCACTAGCGTGATTTCAAAATCGTTAGTGATTTGAAATCACCGTGATTTCAGAACATGCCTGTTTGTTACGATTTTATTAATATGTACATGCATGCAAAGCATATTCATATAAGGTGTTTTCAACTCAAATCGCTTGGAAGAACTCATACTTGGGATGTCAAAAAAATTACTAAAAAAATATGTCTTGACAACTTTAGCATACTCAAATTACAAGCGGCAGGAGTAGTCATCTTGACAGTTGAGGTCCTCTGATATGCATTCACTTTGCATGTGCGCATGTTTTTTTCTATTGGATAAAATTATTTGAAAAATTATTTGAACCTCTCGAGTTATTCGATTAATTTAAAATCATTAATCGAATCTCTATTCAAACAAAAGCAAAAGTCAAATAATCGCGATAAAATTTGGTGTACGTATTCTGTCCATTTGTTAAGCCCAGGAGGACCAGGAGGGCGATACGATAACCACATTAGGAACATAGCTAAATCTGCATCTAAAAAGTAAAAAAGGCAATGTAAATTTTTAAAACTAGGACCAGGAGGGCGATAGGGGTAAGGGGAAATTTCTGTCTATCCGAAATTTTCCAACCGATTTCAGTGACATGTAGAACATAAATATATTTGCTTTCAAAAAGTCATAAAATGACCATAGCCATTTTCCAAACTAGGACCAAGAGGAAATAAGGGCGACAAATTCTGAATCTTAACTCGTATTTGGTGAAATTTTAAATATAGATATCCCTTCGTTTAAAAGGATACGTACTGCATGCACCTTCCTAAAAGTAAGACAAGGGGCGGGGGGCGAGTTCTGCTCCTCTGAAAGTTCGAAGTCTATTTTAATGAAACTTAAAACATAGTTATCTCTTCCATTCGAAAAACATATAAGCTACGTACCTAATTTACTTAATTTCTGCCCTTCCGACACTTTTAAATCGATGTAAATGAAATTTAAGACAATAGGCTTATAGGCAACGAATATGGGCAATTTCTTCCTTCCTGAAACTTTTCAGCCTATTTTCCTGAAATCTGTTTCATTATCCTTTCAAAAGGACCCCCTTTTTTTAAGAAATTCAAAGCATAAGTGCCCTTTTGTTTATAAAAAGACACTGACTATGTACCTAAATCGAAGTGACTGAAAGCAAAATATGTTTTTTAAGGTATACTATACATATGTATGTACATCTGACAGATCAGCATTTTGTGATTTTACTTATTTCTATAGTTACTAGGGATGTAATAAATACGAATACCGATTCCGATATATCGGCGATATATCTGATTTGCCGATATATCGATATCGGCGATATTTTACTCTCGATATGGCGATACTTCTTCATTTTTTTTAGAGCTGTTTTGAACAAACAATTCAATTTTCAATGATTTTTTTGCATAAAAACTAAGACAAATAAAATATTAAAAGCAGAACATAAAGTCTAAACAGAAAAATTAAACGTTTCTTTTGTTTTGCTTTGCACCATAGCACAGTGGTTCAAGTTTCTAAGGAAGGCGGTCATACGTAGTTTACTCAGCTATAGTCATCAAAATTAATATGAATATTTACGCTTACGATATTTATAGGCCAATTAGGGTAAAATAAGATAAAAAAGTTTTTAAATATAATATAATAATTTATTTACCAAAAATGTTAATTAAAGAAAAAATAATAAATTTTATAACGGCAATTTAACACAACATTTGTACATTATTTTAAAAAATTTAACATACCTATTGCCTCAAATGATGGCATAGACTTCTTCTTTTGTGGTTATTTATGTAAAGAAGAAATCAAGGGGTCGGAAATTAGAAGAAGTCTATGTAAAAGATCAGTGTTAGTGACAACACGAAAAATTTTTCGCGTGTTGTCTCCTCTGGATTGCTTAAATAATTTATAACAAGATTCAGCGGCTTCTTCAGAGAGCTCGCCTATGGAAACTAGACATTGATCAACTACTTCCGATCCATGAATAAACAATTTATGAACGGAAGCAGGCAAATCATACTAATAAGCATTCGCGCGGTTCTTAAAAGGTAATCTCTGAATTATACACTACTAATTTTATATCCCGACGAAAGACATTGCAAAAGATGATGACATCGATCAATAACTGCTTGATCTAAGCCAGTTATTTCAGCTGATATAGCTGAATTCAAAAATTCGTCAAAGAGACGAAGACCCTCTGTACCATGCACATTCGCAAGCAAACGCAGATAAATTAAATTAAAAGTACAGATATAGAGTAGCATTTTGATATTTAACTTGAAAGCGTCATAAGACGGCAACATAGTTAATACCTTAAGGGGAAAGAACGTCGTAAAAAATATACGTAAAAATTTATTCGTAGTGGAACCGCTTTCCGCAAAATACGCTTTGCTTAAAAAATAATTAAATGCATAATAATAACGGTAAACACCTTCAACTTAAATATCCATTTTAAAACAATAAGTCAAAAATTATTTTTTTCTTAAAAAAACACGCACTAGAAATTAACTTTATTAGCACTGCTGAAAAAGATAAGGAAAGTTGTTTTGATTTGTTCACTAACGATGCACAAAAGTAAATGTAAAAAACAAATTATTGCAAATCTTTTTGAATGTTTTAGTAGTACCACTAATAGTGAGTATTAGAGCGAACTAACGGTGAAAAATTCGAACATCGTCTTTGACCACTATGTCCTACTACTGAACCACTGTGCATAGTACTGAAATGTTCTCTCAATGCTAAATCATGTATGTATTAAAAAAAAGAATAATTTGTTTTTTGTTAAGAATGAATTCAAATATAAATTTTAAATATTAATATCCTCTTACACTATAATTTTGTATAATAAAAAAGGTTTTGTTAATTTTAACTTAAGTCCAATATGCGTATCATGCGGTATCGTCGATATTTCTTTTTGAGTATCGGTATCATATCGGCAAAACGGCGTATCGTTACATCCCTAGTTTTTACTATTCAAGATAATTATAAATTGTTGTTTCATAAAAATATACTTCTTATACTTATGCATAACACTCTATTATTTGCCAATTTTTTACTATATTCTTCAAAAAATTATTTATTTAAATTATTGCCAAAAATTAATAATACACTTATTCGTACGTACGTCGTAAGTTAAGAAATTAAAACAATCGCACACCAACATTAACAGGTAACAACACAAATTTTCTTCATTAGTATGCAAAGTAGTTGCTGTAAAATATATATAAAGTTTAAAATTTTAAGAGAAATCAACATGATATTTAACCACTAAAATGTTTTTTGTATGTCTATATATTTTAAATAAAATTTAATAGATTTGATAATGAGTCAATTTTTAAATGAAATTATTCACAGAAAAATCAATGATTAAAACACTCCTCTTATGGAAGAATATATAATCTTGCAAATTGTTATAAAAAAAGTGAACAGGGGGGATGTCAAATAAAAGTTCATATTAAATTTTTTTGTTGTGAAGTTAAATTGTAATTTATGCTGAGTACACATTACGGCAATAGTTTCTACAAGTGGAAACGTTTGTCATTTACGATGTAATTCGTTGTGTGGCATTACATTGCAAACAAAAAACAGAAGGTGAACGTCATTAAACATATTTTGAAAATTGCACCACAAGATGACAAAAAACCAATGCCAAATGTCATTCCTGTCGAATGAAATGATACACGTTAAGTCCGTCATTGCTGGTAGTGTCAGGGTATCAGAGGGGAGATACACTAATGCGATTAATTTTGGGCAATTTTTCATGGAGTAAAATTTTGTATATAGGCATTTCCACATTTATTTGTCCCGTGCAACACCAAACAAATATATTTTTTAAATAAAATGAAGGTTTTTGTTTTTAATTCTTTATATATTTGTGTTGTTTGTGTTGTTTATATTAGGTAAAATTTTAAGAAAAATCATGTGACATTGTTTTGAAATACAAGCTTAATTGATTGCTGTTGCAAGTGACAAAAGTGACAAAAAGTGGTAGTGCCCATTTGAATTTTTTTACAAAACAAAAATTTATTTCAGTTTTATTTAAATTAAAACTTTTTATAAATTGAGTGTATTTATATTAGTGTTAAGCAGTGGTTGCATATTTATTGCATACAATAAAATGTCTGCATAACATACGAGTATTGTGATCAAGTGGGAAATGATAAAGTTGTATATAATTTTTCATTTCATTTCATTCTTGATGAAAAATAAAAACTTGATTCAAAATAAAATATATATATTTTTGTTTTGAGAAATTTTTTGATCGACGCTTTTAATCTCATTATGTTTTCGTACGTAATTCTCAAAAATAGGTGTGTTCGTTTAATGAATAAATTTGCGAATTTGTAACAATTGTTACTGGATAGAGTTCATTAACTCAAAAAGTTTGCCCGGAGAAAGCCTCAAAAAATATCAATTGAGAGATAAAAACTTCTACTTGCAAAGATAAATAATCAATAAAACTCAAAATATGTCCATTTATGTTATTTTATTTATATCGTTACCTAAAATGCAAAATATCCTATCTAACATTTGTTGTATGTATTGTTGTTTCATCTTCAGCTTTCATTTTAAAACTAAAACTAAACAAATTATTTTTTATCTTCTAATTTTTAAGACTAACTTAACACATCATAATTTGTGTTTCCTAAAATTTTCAAACTATTTTAAAAAGTATTTTGTTTCAACAATTAAATGCTTAATTCACAAAAAATCTTGTATTTCTGTATCGATTGTATTATCATATTATAAACAAGAGTGTAACATTTGTTGTATGAAATGTTCATATAAAAATGAAATACACTATTACACTTTTATTTAATCCCTACAAACATTTGGAAGATATATTGCCCAGAAGATATAAATACGATATTTTATTTATATCATCACAGCAATACTTTTTTGATATTAAAATATTTTCATTTTAGTGAAACTCTTTGAATAAACAGGTTAAAGTGTATTAACTATTTAGTTTTTCCTTTAACAAGGTATTTTGTGTTATTAAAATGTTGCATTGTGTTAAGCCTGGTGATTTATCACATGCGCAATAAATTTATAATATAAATATGTTTTCAACTGGAGGATAAAAATATATTTAATTTGAAATAAAAACAATCTGAAAATTTTCAAAACATTAGCTCAGGAAAATAAAATATGATGACTCCTGTGATGATAATCCTACAAACATTTGGAAGATATCTTACCCAGAAGATAAAAATACAATATCTTATATTTATGATTGAGAAGAAAATCATCAAAGCAATACTTGTTTAATATTAAAATATTTTCATTCTGGTGAAACTTTTTGAATGAACAGTTCAAAATGTATTGACTATTTATTTTTTTTTAACAAGGTATTTTGTGTTATTAAAATGTTGCATTTTTTTCAGCGCAATAAATTTATAATATCAATATGTTTTCAACTAGAAGATAAAAAAAATTTTATTCAAAATAATAACAATCAGAAAATTTTCAAAACATTATGTCAGGAAATTTATTTTTATACTAGACATATGATGACTCCCGCGATCATAAATTGAATTTATTTGATCATAAAAAATTACTTTAAGTTTAAATTAATGGTAGTTTTATTTATACATACATATATACATACATATACATATATAAGTAAATATATATTTTTTTTTCTTCCTTCAGATAATTTAGCAAAATTCTGAAATTGTACTTTAGGAGATAATCTATCGTTATAAATAATTTATCTTCCTAAAGATAATCTGGCAATATCATAAAAAATTCTATTAGATGATTATCTAGCAAATATGATTATCTAGCAAATATTCCCTTCTTTCAAAACCTTGTGAGAAAATTTTATTCATACGAGTATCAGAAACACAGTTGGAAATCGCGACACAATTTTACTTTTTCTGGCATATTTTGGACATTTTTTGACAATATTTTAAATTACAAGATACAGATATGTAACATGAAATACTTTTACGTAATTTATATTATTATTTCTTATTTTTATGCACTTTTTTTATTCTTTGCTGCTAAAACATTTAAAACACCATTTTCCATGCCTGATCAGATACGAGTATCATAAATAAGTCTTCACCAGTTGTACATCCTTGACCATAAAATTGTTTTTATATGACTTACACGAAGAAAAATAATAGACAAAGAAAATATGCTTTTTACATATCGTTACCCAAAACGCAAAACGCCCTATCTAAAAAATTAATTTAAAATCGACTTTTTATTAAAAGATTGGTATTTTATCAATATAATTGCTAAAAAAAATACCAAATCTACGAAAAATAAACGATTTTATGTGTTTTATTACATTACAATAATTCGTTTTAAATGCCTTATTATTTTCCATTTTAACATGTTTTTTCTTCCTTCTGTAAAATTATTAAAATATCTATAAAATAACATTTGCTTAATTCATAACAATCTTTATCGTGTATTTGTGTATCAAATACACTTTTTATTTTTTATTGCTATTTGCGTATTTCTTCGAAGTATCGCACTGGCCGCACAAACTCTCCCGAAGGGAGAATCTTCCGCAACACGAATATGATTGTTGCCGCAATAATATTTGCCTTCCAAACACTCAAAGCTGTTATGGAGACGACTGTTGACAAAAAATAATCAACATCGCAGTTAAAAGCACAGACAGGGACTGTCTAATTAGCAATAGGGGTAAGATGATTTCTTCTACTTGTGCAACATTTGTGTAGATTATGTGATTTTAGAAGCTGTGACGCGTTATGCCAATTGGGAAACCACCTATTGAAGGATTGGGAAATGCCAACACACTGAAACAATTTTTTTCATAAGTTCTATTAATTTCGACATTAATCTAATGAAAAAATTTATTAAAATTCAACCAACGTCACGCTTCGTTGGATTAATGAAACCAGTTTCGTTAAAATTATTTTAATGAAAACTACGTCAAATCTTTTAAACATTGTTATCAATGAAATGAAAGAACTTCATCGAAACAACGAAATAGTTTCATTAAAACGATAATATAATTTCATTAAAACCATGAAATAATTTCATTAAAACAACGAGATATTTTCCAACGAAATAATTTCATTAAAATAACGAAAAATGTTCATTAAAACAATGAAATAATTCCATTAAAACAATGAAAAAACTTTAGTATAACAAAGAAATAACTTAATTGAAAGTGTATGTGTAAATAAGCATAGAAAGAGTACAAGAACAATCATACAGAACTACCTTTCATGCAAGCTTTTGGTTGAAAACTGTTGAAATACATTTAATTTATCAGACTTTCATGACTACAATGAAATTTTTACTGGGACAAAGAATATATTTCATAGCTATAATGAAATTCTAAATTGCTGCATATTTTATTATTTTTTTTAGTTTTAAAGAATTTAATCTTTAACTTAATTGCTTTAAGCTATGTATAAATGTATAAATGTTTATGTATAAATGTTTATTTTAAGCAACAACTGTAATGTTTTTAAATAATAATAATAAAATATTGTTGTCATAAGTCCAATGAAATATTGTTACGAAACTAGAATACCAACTAAGCAATTCCAAATAAAATTCTTTCACAATACTCCTGAAACTTTCATTAGATTTGTGAAATTATCATTAGATTTGTGAAAAAAATCTAATGAAATTGTTTTGGTGGATTTATGAAGAGAAATTCTCTCGGTGTAATGACAGAGCGCTATCAATAGTGGCCCTACGATATCTCCTCTGGCACCACCCTGAGTCAATTTCAGCATTTCATCAGGGTGGGTAGTTTTATGAGTTTAGTTCCTATATCCATTACTTTCTTAAGTAAGGAGGTTCGGTACTGAGCACCTCTCAATCATTATTTTATTGATAAATGTTTGGTAGCAGTTTCCTGTGTTTCCCGTTCAACTTAATTCAATTCAGTCAAGATTGTGAATTGGGCTAATAATTTAGTATTTTATAGACACTCGTACTTAGTCGCACATTACTTTAATATTCTCAATGATGATTGTTTATTAACAACCATATGGTCGTTCGTTTATTCGCTCATATCTTTATTTTATTTATTTAAACCATATTTGCAAAAGTTAACTAAAATAAAACAAAATTAAAACTCGTAACAATAACAATAAACAAAACAGCCAGAACTAATAATCATCAATACTAAGTACAACAAAAATGTTTAAAATACTTCTCCAACTTACGAAGTGAAGCTTCAAGGCATTCAAATGTGATCATGCATTCCCAGACGTCGTTGGCTGCTCAAGATAAACGATTTACTTACTCACTCTGTTACTCACTCACTCACACACTCACTTACTTAGTTGGCATTTTATGAATAAAGATATGCATTCGTTTGTTGATTTAAATTTATTGTAATTATTTTTCAAACATTTCTATATTTTCATTGCAAAAATTTCTGTTGTTGTTGTTGTTGTTATTGTGTGAGTTAGTTTGCAATTAGCTGAATCGATCAAATTAAATGGAAGTTCAAATGTGGAATAGATGTTTTGTTCTTTCTTTTTTCCAAACATGTATTGTGTTTATGACAGGACGGACAGATAAAGTCTTATTAGAGCTTTTGCTTAGTTTTCATTTAATTTAATGCATAAATTGTAAGCAAATATTCATATTTATTTGAAAAAAATAAATAAAGTACAAAAAATAGGAGAGTCTTTGTTCTTTCAAATGCTCTATGATTTTAAGTTGAAATGATTAAGTTATTGTCACACTTATGTGTCACCAAATGCAAGTTTATTGCAATTATCTAATGACTGGAATATATAAAACATTTTCAAAACATTATTTTTAAAAAATATGTATACTTGTATCTAAGTTAGAAAAAAGGGATTAAGTTTAACAAACTTTACGGACGGATAACCCAAATTCCCTAAGTAAGCTTTTTGTTTTTGAAAATTTCGAAAAACTGTGTGTAACATAGTCTAGGCACTGGCTTACGAGGCTGCCTTTTCGCGTAGGCATTCAAGTGGATTTTAGATGATCCCTTTTGGAAAAAAACTGGAGGCCTTAGTTTCACAAGCCTACATTTCTTGAGAGCTTTTCAGTAAGCTTTAAATCTTAGTACAGAATACTCTAAGCTGGTATTCTGAGTAATACTAAAAGCTCGCTATTAATTTGATGTTTGACTCTTTTTTTGTAGAGCTTTCGAAAGTCGTCTAGATCTCTGTGAATTGTTTAATATTCTTAGTCGTCTTAAATTTGAGTCATTTGCAATTAGTATATGACTTGGCTTTGACTTTTGTTTATTTAATTAGAATTTATTTATTATTTTTCTTATTATTCAGGGTTTTATTTTTTATCTACTGTCATAAATAGACTAAATATTAATTTTCATAAAGTTTAAGCTTAACTATGAAAAATATAAATATTTATTCACAGACATTGATATGATTCACAATTGCATGCAATTAAGTACAGTTGCATAGAAAAGTTATACTAGAGGACAATAAAAAAATCGTATGTTAGTAAATTGAAATAGGGGCGAGACCAAAAGCATCTTTAGATTGGTTGCCTCTGTGAAATTGTAGAGATTTCTTATATGTATTTCCTTAAAGGTCACTCCATTATTATAGCAATACATTCAATATGTGTAAGAAACAATAAAAGCCAAATTTGTTTCCAAACAAATGCTTTGCAATAAGTTTTCTAAAGCTGTGAATATACACACGTCAGTGTCTGTCTGAACTTTTAAATATGTTTGAGTGGATTTAACACTGTATGTGTGTCTGTGTGTGCATTGTTACGTCTGAACTTTACAGAAAACACGCATGTTATGTCATTTTCGATTATTTCACGAAAATAACAAACAAACAAACAAACAAAAACTTATCTTCCATTTCTATGCGAAAAGGAATTATTTTTTTTACGAAATCATTAGTCATAATCAAATAAATTATACACGTGTTTGAAAACTTAAAACTATTTATTCTAAACTGGATTTGAAAATATAAAAAAGTACAATACAAAAATTATTATTTAAAACAATTTGCAGTAACAACAGACAGATTTATAAATCAAACAGATAATTCAGCTAATCAACGGCCTATTGAATTGAAAATTAAACAAAAATGGCAAAAATATGAGTAAAAAGCCCAACATGGATAAGATGTATTAATACATTAAGCAAATGTCAAATCAATTGTCAACCCACTTACACAGTGAAACAATAAAAATAAAATCATACAAACAAACATTTGCAAGACCCCATGCAAATGCGTTACACTGGAAATAGGAATGGAAGAAAAAAGCTTTACCCGCTATCAAAAGAAAAAAAGCAAAATAATAACAACACTGAATTTTTAAACTACGACTTGAATAAAGCAGGAGCTTCTCAATTCGATTGTACATATATTTATTCATTTTAATTTTTATACATACATGTTACTTTCAAAATTCAGTCAATTGCTAACCAATTTTTTTATTGCACTATCAAAACATGGGCAGTTCCACGCCCAGCCAAATTTAATATTTCTATACTTCAACTCAGCCGATTCTTACTAAATTTGGTGGTCATAAACTGTCATCGCAGATACCAAATTTAACGGTACAAAAATGGCTGCAGCCATGAATTACTTAGTTTGTTAAAAAAAAAGAAACTTTTCTACATATCACCTCCCCATGGAGCTCTCTTCGCAGATTACGGGTGCTACAATCTCGCGAACTCTATTTGGTGAGTAAAGGATGTGAACATAATTAGTAAAGGAATGTAACTTTCTATTACTACGTTTATACGTTGCAAACCGTTCGGAATTTTGATTTACTCTCTGAGGCAAAGTTGTAGTTGTTGTCATAAAGAACAAAAATTGCGATCTTATAAAGTTAAAACAAACTTCATCTTCAAGATCAAAATCGCAAAAAAAATTAAAAATTCGTTTTCTTTACCCTTTTTCAAAATACAAGGAAACAATCAACTACAAAAATGTACCTCAGATGTCACTATGTCTCATATTTAAAAAAATTCAAAATTAAAATTATTACTTACTAAAACACCTCAAAAAACTAAAAACAAAGTCAAAAGGTTTAAATTTGGAAGCCTCGAAAACGATTTTTTTTGTATGTCATAGTTGAACTTCTTTTCCTCATGCCAAGCAAACCGAACGGGTCTTAGGGTAGGATCACACGATTGCCGCAAATACACCAATCTAACCCAATTTTTATTGTGCCGAATTGATGCACAATAACTAAATTATTTCAATCAAATACGTTGCAGTCACATGATTGCCCCAGTTTATAAAAATTTTATTGACGCAGATTGGTGAAGAATGAATTTGGGACAATAATTACCGCAGCCCAGTCATACGATTGTTCTAACTTGCGCAATACAAACAATCAGCTGTTGTGTTAGTTTGTTTTGTTTTACGTACAAATAGTTTTTTTTCAGAATTCGTTTTTTTCTGTTTTATTTTGTACTTAATAATGGTTTGTTCCCTTAAAAGAATTAAATTGCATCTGCTTTCTATATTTTTTGCTTATTAAATATACAAAGCAGAGGCAATTTTCGTTCTTTTAAACGAATAAAAACTAAATATATGGGTTAAAGATTGGCTCACAGCTCCATGTTAACGTTTCAAATAAGTTATAACTATGAGTACAAAAACACTTGGCGCACACGAAAAAATAAATTAATTTAAGAAATTGTCGCGTATTGACTACTTTGATTGCTGCTCGAGAACACAATAAATATTGTCGCATTTTTAACATTTTTCTTGGTTCATGGTTGCCTATCAACCGTTCACACGATTGCCGTAAATTATTGTTGCATTTGATTGCGGCAAATCATCAGAATATTGTCTTCGATTGTCGTATGGGACAATAAATTGTGAAATCACACGATGGGCATGTAAAATGGATCAATAATTGGTGCATTGCGGCAATCGTGTGATCCTTCCTTTATATACAGAGAAAAAAGTAATATGAATGATTTTGTAATATTAATTAAAATATTTGTAGTATCAAAAAAAAATTAATTAAATTTTCACCCATAAACAATTTGATAATATCAATTGAGTTTTTCCACTCAAATTAGTTATTGCAATTAAGAATTTAATTAATACAATTAAATTCTTAATACAATTAAATTCTTAATTAAAAATATTAATTGGTGAACACTTTTTTCTGCCTATAGACACTTGCTTGAGGCCTAATTTTGTAATATGCAACGCCAAGCGTTAACAAATTATATATAGAAAAATTTAAATGACAAAAACAAAATACATATATACTAGTGTCCTGCACAAGACCATTTATAAGACCTTTCAAGGCATGAGAGGTTTTTCAAATACTTTACCACAGCGAAATATTCTAAAACAAACGGTAAACAACATTGCTGGAAGACAAACAACTGAAACAAATGTCTTGTCAACAGTGTTGTTTAGTGTTTGTTTTAGAATATTTCGCAGTAGTTAAGCATTTGAAAAATCTCTCATGTCCTGAAAGGTCTTATAAATGGCCTTGTGCAGGAGTTTAATATATACATACAACATTTTTCTACGATAAGCGTTGCTTTTTACAAAATTAGGCTCTTGAAGTTTTCAAAAACAAAAAAAATCCCCAAAAAGCTAAAAAAAAATCGCCGAAACGGCAAAAGGCGCGAAACTATGTATATATTATATATTATACTAAAATAAATCACCGAAAATCGAAAAAAAAAGCTTGAAATTTTTTTAAAAATGTCTTCACCAGATCAGATATATGATTATAATATATTATTATAAGCTAAATAAATTTTGTATAGCCCCTTCAAAAAATTTTGTGACTATTGATCCAAAAGTACTCGTCCTATGACCTGAGAAAAAGGAAGTCTTACCAAAAGCAAAGAGTAGTGTTTGGGTAAAAAAGGACATATTTTATAAATGGTTATATATTCAAAATTGTCGTGATGTATAGTAATGATCTTTTGTCTATTTAATGGGAATTTGGTATAGTATTATAGCGAAAGACATTGAACAAGTTCCATGTGGTTGAATCCAGGACCTATCGAACAGTATACACATAATGTTCATTGTTCCCTCCAATAGTACCGACTAGCCAATCTGGAACCAGTCTCTAGATATTAGAGACTTGTTCTAGATATTAGACATTAACCTAAACTTATACCTTTTAGAAATATGAGTGCATCTATGGTTCCTTTTCCTGCAGGGGTATTACACATTTTGTGTTCGAGTCAAAGACGCACTTTATTAAATTTATTTCGAAAATCATACGATTACAACTTCTAGCCTTAAAAAACTTTCTTACAGTTCCTTAGGGTGTGAATGATGGTGGGCAAATATATTTTATACTACCCTATCTCTAATTCAGATGTTAATAATTGGACATTAGACATAAGAGCCTTACAAAATCAAAGCTAATAAAATTAAGTAGAAGTACGAGTATTTAAGACTTTTGACTGTTACCATCTAAATAACTTCAGTAGCGGGCTTATTTTAATATTAACATAATAGTTAAACTATTATTTTAATTATGGCTACAAACCATTGCAACGATCTTGTTCAAAATTATAATAAAAAATCAATTCATAGATCAAACAATTCTGCAAATTCTTCCAACACCAACCAACAACATGCGAAAACAATGTGAATAAATACAATAAACTTGAGTGACAACATATTTTTCTTTTTGAGTGAATTATGGCTTTTTAAGGTGTTTATTAAGATACACGTGCACACATGCATACATACAAACATAACCGAATGTTTGTATGGGTGTTCGTAGCGAGTTCACCAAATTATTGGAGTGCAAAAGAAAATGCTGTGGAAATAATAAAAATAACAAAAACTAACTCTGTTAACTAAAGTTAAAATCGAAAACTTGATTATTTACAATTTCGCTCAAGTGTGAAAATCTTAAGGGAATAGCGGGCGATAGATAAATTCATTTGTAGCGTCTGACTGCGAGCGCCTAAAGACAGGGTTTGTAAATAGTTGTTATAGCTTTTTAATATTTTCGTAGGAAACAAACAAATATTTTTTATAATTTTAAACAGGAATAATTTCTTAATCGGGCTTAAGTTCAGTATTTTCAATTCTTATAGAATGAAATATTTTTTTTTTATTAATGTGAATTGCTAAAGAAGCGAAGAAAAGTTAAACTACACATTTAGCTGGGGGAAGATAATATGCTTGCTTTCGCATATAATTTGTGGTTATAAAAGATCTACAATAGACATCCAAGGCAAACTCCAACATACGGACTTAAGAATAAACACCGCAAAAACAAAATCACTCAGGAATCGATATCGAATTCGATGAGTTCTCCTAATAATTTAAGTTTCATCACTTTACGATTGAGTGGAACAAAATCATGAGGGAGGAAAAACAGGACGAATGGCTTCGTGCAAATACCAAGACAAACTCCAACATACGGACTTAAGAATAAACACCGCAAAAACAAAAACACTCAGGAAACGATATCGAATTCGATGAGTTCTCCTAATAATTTAAGTTTCATCACTTTACGATTGAGTGGAACAAAATCATGAGGGAGGAAAAACAGGACGAATGGCTTCGTGCAAATATCTATATACACTATGTGAGTAGGCTGGAACTTGGTCAGGCGCACGGTATATGTACATAGTGTATAAACGTTTGCTAACTTATTGTTGTACAGCAGGTTGATAGTAGCTCCATTCGAAATGGATAATGCGATAGTCCGAACTTGTACAAAGTTACCCAAAGTGTTCCAGCTAACAATTTTTGTGCAATTTTGAAGGCGAATGAGAGAGTAATTTTTTCTTTGACCGTATAAACTTTTTTTGGGTACATTTGAACAAGAATTAAGTAATCAGCTGTTTTTTTTTTTGTTTTTATATAGAACTGAATTAATCAGAAAATGTGTAAATAAAGGAAAAAGTTTTAAAAATCAAAATGGAAGGTTTTGTTTTAAAAAAATTTAAGTTGTAATTACATTTGTGCATATTTCTATTTCATTTATTTATTTAATAAATTAATTGAGCCCAATGGGCCATATATGATTAATATTTTAAAATACAAGTAATGCTCGATAACAAAGATTATAGTAATTACTTAAAGTAATATTTTCAATAAAGAATATATAAAATATCTACAGTAGAAAGGTATACAACATATTTTTATCAAAAATATATATAATATAGTCCCTTGAAGGCTTCACTTACTATACTTCTACGTTATTATATATGTTAAGCAACATCTGCTTAAAACTTGTTACACTATTGTCAAAACTCCTGAGTTCAACAGGAAGAGAATTATAAAGTCTACAAACTCTTATCAGATAGGATTTTTCAAATGTAGCGTTAGCAATCCTTGGTATAACTGATTGAGGGAGGGTTTCTTGTGGATCTAAAAAATTGGAATAATTGGCTTAGTCGGAAATTATATGTAAAAATTATATAAAAACTAAGCAGTATTTTTATCTTAATTTAGTCTATAAAATTGCAATTTAAAAACTTTTTAACATGATTTGATGTATGATCAGAAATTTTAAGACAAAACATGAATCTTATAATGCGATTAAATATAATCCTTAATCGAGAAAGATTAAAGGAAGAGCAACCACTATAGATTTCCAAACAATACTGAACATGAGTAATTAATAAGGATTGAGCTAATTTGAACTTTATGGCCCGTGATAAATAGTACCTATTATAGCTGTTTATATTTATCCCTTGTTAAAAAAAATTATTTTACAGATCAATGAACACATTATGGACATCATAACTTACGTTGTCTTTAATGTTTTAAGTTTATTTTCACAATTCCATGATGCAAATTTTTGTTGGAATGTTATGCGTTTTAAGCGACTAAAATCACTAAAATTTAATTTAATTTAAAAACCGAGCAACACATTAGTACGGTCATTTCAAGATGTGCAATTATGGATTTTTTTCATTCCAGCAATTTTGGACAACTTTAATACATTCGGAGAGTAATTTTCTTTTTACACTCACTAATGCTAACTTGCACGATATCTTGTGGAACACACCTAATGACGAGTACTCAGTATGAAGCTTTGTGACATCGCAAAAGTGTCTACTAATGGCAACGTTTGTCATTTCGGATTTTTTTTCATTGCGTGGCATTGCTTTCTATATGAAAAAAATAATGTAAATATTGTTGCACACATTTTTAAAATGACACCACTAAATGACAGCACAAGAAATGCCAGATGTGTATTCAGGTTATTTTGTACATATTGTTGATCGTTCACCGCTTTCTGCAAGTCCCCGTATGAGTATTATACAATTTAAACATTCAGTACAACACTCATACGCCTTTTATATACAGACGAGTGCGAAAGGACAAGATAATAGCTCCTCTCTCAAGCGACCTATCCATTATACAATATTATTGCATATTTTGTTGTACACATTATTGTCGTTTTGACCTATACTATGCAATAAATGGCACAATATTTTTAAAGAATATATTGCCAAATTTTCCTGACAGTGAAAAAGTAAACAACATTGGACAATGTTTCCACCACATTACACAATTGTCTTGATTGTACAACAAAAATCAAAAGTCTTTTGATATTTGCCAATATATTGTGTCACCTTCGAATATGACATATACATTTGCAATATTATTGAACAATACGAAAAATTGCACAATTGTATTGCAAGTGAGTGGGCCGCTCTACATTTTGTACAATTATTCATAAACCATTTCAAGTACATAATTTAAACTTGGCCACATTAAAGATAAGAAGTTATTAATCACCATACATATATTTTTTAAGAATTTTACAAACACCAATTTTAGAGAAAAATTGCTCGGGACCACTGAAAATCTGAAACCAAACTCATATCCAGGGAAACCAGAAATATATTCTAAAAAAAGTGCTTTATGTGCATTCAATATGTAGTAAAAACTCAAAAAATATTCTATTAAAAATAATATAAATTGATTGATTTGAAAATAAAAATATATTTAGGCTGGATTCACCCATTGTTTCCGAACAAAATTTTTGTCCGGACAAAATTTTTTTATGGAGTTCCTCTCTCTCTCAAAAAAAGAAACGTCAAAGTCCATATAAAAAAATGCTGTCCGGACAAAATGAATCCAGCTTTATAATTCAATAATTCAAAAACATTTGCATACAAAACAAAACAAAAATAAAATATTTTAAAAAGCCCCGATATGTCCAGAAAATATGTGATATCTTCCATGTGGCTGAAACAATTTTCTTCAAACATAGTTAAAAACACTATCGATCAAGGCATCTTTGAAAAAAAAACTAAATCAAAATCGGTTCAGCCGTTTGGCCTGTACGTGGACTCGTACAGACACACAGATACCCAAACACTCACTACAACCTTAAAACATCCCTTTTTTGGCCGGCGCTTAAAAAAGGAAAAAATAAAAAATGTAATAAAACAAATTTAACTTCAACTTGAAAAGAGATCACGATATCAGAATTAAGACTTTTGAACTGTATTTTGTATAAAATATAAAATTTTTTTATTTATTGTTATTAATACAATAAACAACAACTCAGATTTTCAAATAAAAATCATTGCCTGTCATACGAGTATCTAAATAAAATTTTAATCATGAAAATGTTCTTTCAAAGCTGTAATCGTGGCAGTGTACGCTACAAATAGCAAACCCAAATTTTTATTAAAAAATTGGAGCTTGTTATTTAAATGAAAAAATTCTATAAAGTATCAAAATATGCCCTAAAAGTCATATATTTAAAGCTCTACTTAAAAAGAAAATTAAATCGGCTAAAGCTTTTAGTACCAACGTTTTGATTAATCCTCTACTTCCGTTTCCAATTCTTCTAACCTCCAGACTCTGGAAAAAGACACAAACACATGCTAATTGTTTTCCCTTCGTCTAACCCTCTTATAGCAACTCCTACTTTTTGTTTCACGTAAATATGTACATATGTACGTACCCGCTGCGGGACTTATCGTTGTAAAATTTTGCCAGCTCTTTTTTTGTCTTGCGTACCTAAGAGAATACTTTAATTTACAGCTGCATACAAATTTTGTATTTTGAATACGAGCAAACGAAACGGCGACGTCGGACGACAACTATTTTACAGTTATAAATGCAATGCATCCATATTAATATGCATGCTTGTATCATACATATGCATGTTCGCATCGAGTGTATGAAAATTTTTATGCAGACACAAAATCAAAAGTAACAACAAAAAGAACTTTGAGTAGATATGTTTGTATGCATGCATGCATGCTATGTTAGTATGAGAGTGTGTACAGTGTACAACAATTATGTGCGAGGGCATTACATTGAAAGCAAACACGTGCTTAAAACGATAACACAATTGAGCCTCAGCTATTTACAATCTTATACACTAGAAAAGTATTGTCCTTATGTTGATAAAATTATTTCACAGCTTGAACTCGTTTGTCAGCACTCTAAAGAAGCACTTACTTGTTCACGTAATTTATTATATCTAAAAAATCATTCTCCTCTCATTTGTACATCATTTTTCCAAATTTTAGGTAATGTGATTTGTAAGCGAGCAATGAAATTTGGTAATCAGAAAAGTAACTCATTATATGGCAAGTAGTTCTGATGGTAATGTGTAATATTTTGCTTGGCAGTTTGCATCTAAAGTGAAAATAACTAATGAAGAATATAAATAAAAATATTTTAACTAATGGCGTTTTCTTTTCTACAAAAGAGCAAAATTTTTTTTCTTTTTATAAGGAAAAATGAAATTTCAAGTTCCTTCAAAGTAAAAATTTACTCCCGTAAATGCCGTGATCCTATACAATCGCGCGATCTTCTTTTTTATTTTTTTAAGAGAATTATTACTAGTTGTTACCTTCTTTAGTAAAGGGACAGTGATAGAAAGGATAGGCGGTGAAGGAAGAGACAGAGAAAAGCTTCATTCTCTTACAACTATGGTTTTTTCACGTTCTTAAAAATGCAGTACTGTATCAACTTTGGTGTCAATTAGGAGTATTAAATTTTTGAAGCCGTGCTTAGTAGTCGTTTTATTGGTTATCTTACTTCGCCGATAATTACTACTGTCACATTAGGATTAGTATGTGCTAAAGCAACACAAAAATACACTAATGCACATCAGAAAACTGCCTGGTGTTGTTAATTTAATGACTGTTTGATACAGGTTTTGGACCCAGTACCTTCGGTTAAACCTGTTAGATAAGCTGACCGTACTTGCCAAGGCTGTCAAATTAGTTGAGTAATGTAATTATCATAATGATTATCATAAAAAGCACTTTGAGCGTATAAAAATAGGGTATAAAATGGTAAAAATTAAAAAAAAATTAATGTTACTTTACTAAAATGTTTTACATTATTGAAATCACTTCAGTTTAAATTTATTATGTTTGGGACTGTACTTTTTACGTTTCAATTTCAATATTCCTTAAAAATTTTTTCTTCTTTTTCAGAACATCAAATATAAAAAGTTTACTTTCGAAATTTCAATTTCATTACTTTTGTAGAACATGCCTGCATTTTAGCTGAATTTAATTAAAAGTACAAATTATAACTTAATGTTTATAACTTTTCTAATATTAATATGTAAACTTATTAAAAATTAAAAAAATTAAATTTTTGCTAATTAAACCGATTTCTATTTTTCAGGTTTAGCTGAAAAAATTTCATGGTAAAATGTATGAATATTATATTATTGGAGATAAATCGAAGAAAGGGGTTTTTCCTTTAAGCGTAGGTACAATAATAAAAATCTATTGGCAACACTGCATGGTATAGTCTCTCGGAAAAAAATAAAAAAAATCCAGGTAAAAGTAATATTTGATGTCCACAAGTTTACACTTCCCGATATCAGTAATGCTCTCATGGAAACGTCTGCAATTAATTTATTAACAGTTGCAACAATTATTTTCAGTTTATTGTAAAAATAGATAATATTGAATTACTTAGTCCTAGTTTAGACGAGCGAGCATTTGGAAGGAAAACATCTGGAATTTTCTTTCGTTGTTTCCTTCGCGTTCATACAGACGAAAATGTTGCCGGCGACATTCCAATATTATTGGATAAATCAAGCATGTAGAAATGTATGTGTGTATATGTAGCAAGGAATAGGAAAACAAAGCATGTCACCGATTAGCGAACACAAAAATGATTCTCTCTTCCCCACCCGTAAACTGCTATCAAACTAAATGTTTCCCTTCCAAATGTTTTCGTGTATAAATGCGGTCTTAGACGCAATTTACATTGTGACTTTTTTGCTTGCGTCTGCAGGCAGACTTTTTAAGTTTGTCGGTGAGAGGTGCTGAGATGCATGTGGGGTAAAATAAAATTCGATTGAATTTTTGACATGTATCTTTCTTTATTCGTACTCTTAGCATTAAGCGTGTATATTGTCATAAAGTCATAAAAAAAAGTCTTCATGTAAATGTGCGTAACTTTTCGTAGGGGCGTTAAAAGAAAATTGTCAAAACAAGGCAGACTAAAAAGGCCTGCATAATGTGAATAGACACTTATAAGAAATGAAAATAATTTGATATAAATAAGTATAAATTTTTTCTTGAAGTGTAAAATTATTGTCTCGTGTTGGTTGACTTTTAAAGTTTTGCCAACTGACTGCTACAGCATGAGCACGTATGTATGTATGTATGTGCTTATGTGTGTATATATGTATGCATGTCAGTTTTGGCTGAATTGTTTCTTGTGGCCATTTGCGTGTGCCTGAGCATTTTTGCAACTGGTGGGTTTTGTAGGTCTGTTCATATGTCACAATGTCTGTCGGTCTATTGGTATTTCTGTGTCTGTTTATTTATTTTTTTCTGTCTTAATATTTCGTATGTGTTACAGAGTATTTGGAATTCTGTAACACATGGCACTTTTTTTTTTTGCTTGTTTATTTTTTATGTAATTTTTTCCTTCGATGACTATTTGTTTTGGTATGTGATTCATGTGCAGTTTGTTAGTTGGGAGCTCAATGGGTTGTAAACACATTTACATGTCGTTTCGCTATCTTTCCTTCCGATTTATTTTTTTGTTTGTTTGTTTTGTTCTGCAATTTGACCGGTATCAATGCACAGAACTTTTCTTTTTAATCCGGAGGTCTAAAAGACTTTCATTGGTAGAAAGTGTATAAAATTAGATAGTATGTGTGTATGTATATATGTATGTACAGGGTGGCCCAGAAAGACCGAAGTGGTGTAAATTCCTTATAACTTTTTATTTAAGACATATTTTTTTAATTTTTTGTTTTTTAAATACAGTAAATTTATAGGGAATATTTTTAGATTAGTTGTTAAAAATGATATCCCGCAAGTGGAGGCCATTTTCTGCTTCGCACAAATGATCTCTTTTCAACACATTTTCCATGACCTTTCGCAAAACTTCCGGTGTTATGTTGTTAATTTCGTCTGGAATATTGGTTTTTAATTCCTCAATAGTCCTAGGCTTATTAACATAAACTTTCCCTTTTAAATAACTCCAAAGGAAACAGTCTGGAGCGGTTAAATCCGGGGAACGCGGAGGCCAATTAAAATTGCTTCTACGCGAATTTATTCTTTCCCCAAAGATGTCGCGTAAAATAGCCATTGTGGCCCTCGGAGTGTGCGCTGTGGCTCCATCCTGTTGGAACCATATTTGCGGATGGTATTCCACGGCTGGCCTTACAAAATTTTCCAATATGGCCCGATATCGATCACCATTGATGGAAATGGCGACATCTCTTTCATTTTCCAAAAAATATGGACCAATGATCCTTTCTGAAGAAACACCGCACCAAACAGTACACTTAACTGGGTGTAATTGTCGTTGATGAAGTACTCTCGGGTTTTCCTTAGCCCATATCCTAAAGTTTTGCTTGTTAACAAACCCATTTAATTGGAAATGGGCTTCGTCACTCATAAATAAGTTATGAATAATGGAAATGGAAAGAGCACATTTGTGCGAAGCAGAAAATGGCCACCACTTGCGGGATACAATTTTTAATAACTAATCTAAAAATATTCCCTATAAATTTACTGTATTTAAAAAACAAAAAATTAAAAAAATATGTCTTAAATAAAAAGTTATAAGGAATTCACACCACTTCGGTCTTTCTGGGCCACCCTGTACTTATGTATTTTTGTCCGTTTCAGTGATAGGAAACTTATTATCACAGACAGGGGTTTCATGCAAATGCATGTTTTTCCCCTTAACCCTGATAATGGCAACAAAAAAATATATTCACGAAACAAAGAATTTACGTAAAAATGGCATCGATTTGTTAATACATATTGTTGCATATTTTGCTGAAAATCAATAGTTTGCATAGTTTGGCCACAAATGCATATTTAAATTTCATATTTTGGCATAATGCATGGTTTTGTATCGTATTTTATAAAAAATTTATATATCAAAATATATTATTGTTGACAAATTATTAATGCAAATTTGTTCTTTGGCAAATTTATTAGCTTGAATTGTTTTAGAATTCTAAAACGATTTTACAATCACACACACCTACCATTTTGATGATTTCAAGAGGAAAATGTCTGCTGTCAAAGCCAAAAGTAGAGTGAAACAATTCTCCGGAAATTTGATATTGTTTTTAAAAAGATAAACCCCCTTTTGCAAAAACGATTGGTAAATTTAAAGTTGGTTTAATAAACGAATTTGGTATGACAAAACCGGTTTTAACGCATGCTTTAACTTTAACAATCGGTTTTGCATAAGAGCAAAAGGATTTAAAAAACAAATATAATAAGTAGTATTCAATTCATTGTAATGGTTGAGTTAAATAAATTTTTAACATTATATAACAACAAAAATTTTATATATCTATTTACGTATCGCTCCTATTCTGTAATATAAACATATCTCGAAAAATGCGTGTTTGGATTTAGCAATGCAGAAAAATTCATTGTATCATATACATATATATGCATATATATATATATATATATATATATATATATATATATATATATATATATCCAACCTTGTGCAAAAAATTTTTAAAAATACTGTGTAAGCTTGTTAATCTTACAGCTCGCTAAACCGATTATTTTTCTTAATCTTGTGTTATTTGTTATCATCATTGGAATGTGCATTTTCACGTATGTGCTGTGTGTCTTGTTAGAACAGATCGAAATTGATTAAAATAAACTTGATTGAAATAAACTTGTTTTTAAATTGTATCAGGAGTTTATTTTATTTATATTTATTATAACAGCCTATCCAATAGTCCGAATATTTCGATATTCCGAATCGGGCCATGCAATCATTAATTCGGATTAACGACCTTACACTGTATATGCATATTTTATTGTTTTTAGTGCATATTTTGCATTTTTAATGTCATTGCGGATCAAAACCTATCGTTAGGATCGTAAATAAGCGATTTTCGTCAGAAAAATTAAGTTAAAAAAATGTGTCGATTAAACATTTTTGGCGGTTATGGCTCAGTTTATTATGTCTAAAAATGCCAAAAAAAAATTGCTCAGAGATTATTCAAAAAAATTCTGTATTTAACCAACTTCAAAAAAGCAGGAGGTATCAATTCGTCTCTACATTTTTTTCTTTGTTACTTCATAATTCGGTTTATATTGACAATGACTTCCCATTGGTCCTATCGCAAGATTTTGGGCAGGGACATGCCCAAAAATATTTATTTGATTTTATGATATTCTACTTATTTGATTGCTGCGAAACCTAGCAAACAAGTTTGGTGCTTGTAATTACACAATATTAAAGTTGAAAAAATGGGCGGAGCTACGCCCATTAAAATCCATTATTATATTTCTCGTGGTTATACTTCACCGATTTTTACAAAACTTGCCACACATCTTGAGCTCAAAAATAGACAAAATGTTCCTTTTGAAAAAATGGGCGAAGTCACGCTTATTAAAATTTAATAATTTATTTTAGGTGGCTCTGCTGTACCGATTTTAGCAAAACTTAACACATACACTAAGCTCTGAAAAACATAAAATTTTGCATTTAAAAATGGGTGGAGGCACGCCCATTAAAATTTAATTTTTTATCTTAAATTCGCCGCACTTATCTCTTTCAATTGCTGCAAAGCAACAAAATAATGCAATCAATCGGTTCTCTGGTGTATAAGTGTGTTAAGTAGCCAGCGAGACATTATTGTGGTAGGAGGGCAGAGCAGAATTAATTTTTCACCATAATCTCCTTTTAACTCAATACACTTATGTGTTTGCCTAAAAAATTTGTATAGGAACCACTCAAAACTATATATATAACTTCTATACGAGTCGCTTGCTTGCATTGTGAAAACTACACCTTTGTCGAACGTTTCTTCTGTTTTTGTATCCCTTCCAAAAAAAAAAATAGGATTTTTCAAGTTCTTTAAAATAGACATATGTTTGGTCAATAATTTCATCGTTGGAGCTAAGTTCCACCGAGTAATTTTTTTAGGTTTGGAAATAGGATTTAGTCACTAGGGGCTAAATCCGGAGAATATGGCGGATGGGGTACAAAGTCGTAGCAAAATTCATAAAGTTTTGCCATTAAGATGGCACACGTGTGCACTCCTGCATTATCTTGATGAAAAAGAATTTGTTTCTTGGCCATATGGGGTCGTTTTCTTGATTAAACCCTCATCAAAGCGGTCTAATAAGTTGGCATAATATTCGCCGTTTATTGTTTTTCCCTTTTGAGTGTAATCGATGTGGATTATCCCGCTAAATCTAACACTAAAACTATTGACTAGGTAGTGACTACATATTTCTTATGGGAACATACAGACATACCAACCAGACATTTACTGGTACATTTATATACCTTAAGTACATAAAAATTTATTTATATTGACAAGTTGTTGAAAAATCCACCAGAAATACACCATATCTGTTTTCTCTACTTCTTTTATACTGACGAATAGAAGAGATATTGTAGACAATGTAACTACTACTAGAATTTTAGTGTTGACATAGAGACATTTGGTCCCAGTCTGACTGCAGGGCTTATTTTGTATAGAAAAAGTTATGTATTTTTAAAAGAAAAAACAAAAGACTCAATTGACAATTGAATTGACACGTGTATGGGGTGCTTAAAAGTACCTTATTTTGATATATGTATACATAGTTATTTCTCAAAATTGTTTAGGGATAGTGAAGAATCTTTGGAACTACATTAAAATGTGAAAAAAACATAAATACGTATAATACTAGAAGTCAAATATTAGTACTAGTAGTACTTGAAATAAAACAAACAATAAAATATATTTTATAAATGGTCGACAACTTTGTCTCAGCTGACAAAATTACAAAATAGTTCATACCTTATGCACATTAAACTTTTACCAAAAAATAAATAATAAAAAGTGAAAGAAAGCAGGAATAAACAAATCTGGCAAAAAGTTTTAGGCCTCCTTCATACCACTCACTTACAATTTAAACCTACTTGATATTTACAAAACTACATTTATCATCAACTCTGAACAGTTTTTGGTCCAGCTGCTGCTTCAGCAGAAGAAAATAAAATGAAGTGCAGGAAGAAAAAAGAAAGTCTAACAAACAGAAGTTCACCTTTTTGTTAATGTTTTCTTCTGCTCGAGAACATTCAATGAAACAAACGAAAATTGCAAGAACAAAAAATAAAATGTTACATAAAATTTTCAATTATAAGTTTTACAAACAAATCTTGAAATCATACCAAAAAATAAATAAAAAATAAATTAAAAAACGAACCTCGACAAAAACTTTTGCACAAAATGCACTTTTAACTTTTGTGCCACCACAAAATTTTTAAGACAAGTTTGATAAGAAAGTTTTTTGTAACTTTTTATTATTTTTTTGTTTTGTTTTAAGTTTTGAATTATACTTAGGTTTTTTTTTCTCTCTCAAACAATAAAATTCTGAAATCAGCAGCAACAGTCTATATTTGTGATAGTTTTACAGGGCCGTAAAGGATTGGTTTCTTGCTAAATATTTTATATTAACAATATTTTAGTTTAATTTTTGTTTATGAAAATTGAATTGGAATTTTTCATTTCAACATTAATTTATAAGAATTTTCCCTACAGAATTTTCCCTGTGCAATTTCATTGTAGAACACAAAAAATACAAGATTCTAGGGACTAATTCCAGAGTAGCAAACATATAAAGCATGTTCTTTAGCCCCGATAAAACTTTTAATTGCAAAAAAATAACACAAAAAATTTAAATATTTTATTAATTTATATCTTATTATCAGTAGACTTCAACGAGTAATCTATTGAGACTTTGTCTATAAGCATTGGGGTTTTGTAAGAATTTTAGAATTATGGTTGAAGTCTGATGAGTTAATTGAGCGGCGTAAGGAAATGCATCTAGACGTGTTTAACCAACAACAAATAAATTTTGTACAAAAAATTAACTATTAATCCAAAAAATTTGTATTCGAAAAATTAATACATAGCTAGCATTAATATTTTAAAATAATTTTGGTCATATGACCACCGCAGTTGTTCTTTACAAGCGCATTCTGGGCGGGACGTTCAATTGGGGCCACTTCTTACGACCATTTCTGGCCGTATGTCATGAACAACGCTAACAGTGTTGTCCTCCACAGCGTGTTTTGTTGGTGGTTTATCAGCACAAACTAGTCACTTTACGTGGCCCCACAGTAACTAATCAAGAGATGTACAACCACAGGGCATTAGAGGCCCATTGGGAGGTCCATTTCTTGAAATCAGTTAATCACCAATTTTTTATTTCAATAGCACGTAACGTCATCAAACAAAAAATCATTGATCATTCTGGAGTAACGAAATTCATTGACTACAACGCAAGCTCAGCTTTAATTTTGAAGAAATAAAGTCCAATGATACCAAAACTTGTAAAACGTAATAAACGTTGAATTTTTGTGGATGTTCCCCTCTAGGTTCTGCTGTGATTGGCAATTTTGTTTATTAACAAACATGAAACACTGAACACACGAAGTAGTTTATAAGTTGCACGAATTTATGATTGATTTTCAAAGTAAATCTGGATAATTAGGTGGTGTTGCTCAAGCGTCAATCAATTCATAATAATTTTTCAGAGAATGCTGATCATAAATTTCAAAAATTGAGTGCAGTATGACACTTCGTTTGACAGATAACCCTTTCGTATGTTATATCGGGCTTAAAAACTGCCTACTAAGCATGCAGGAACTCCATAAGGAAGGAACCGGGGTCTACAACCGAATATAGTAAATTGGATTTACACATCAATTGCCAGACCAGTTATTTCCTATGGTTGTGTGGTATGGCGGCAGGCATTGAGGTTCAGATGTGCACCTCACTTTGCATCACAAGTGCTCAGAGGATTACACCTCAATCTGCCTTGAACGTAATGCTTCACCTACTTCCTATAGAGGACCTTGTGAGAACTGCAACTAGAAGCCTCCTTAGATTCGTAAAAATAGATTTTGTGAGGTTACGAATATAAGGTCACACATCAATCTTGCATGAGTTCAGCTTTATTGATCTAGGATCCGTAAACCCTCGGTTCACGGACTACAAGGTCGCTGAAATTGATTTTAGTACAACACCCACACTGGTAATTCCAGATACGGGCTATTATGTCAAATATATGAGGGTAGTGTAGTATTTGTAGGCTGGTAAAAAAAGGGGGAGGCGCAGGGGCCGGTATCTTTATCTGGGGAACGAACACTTGTAATTCTTTCATACTAGCGCTTGCCAAGCCAAGATCTTGGCAATCCTCAGGGCCAGGGAACTGGTGCCCAGAAATGTAGCTGAGTAAATATAGTGTCAGACTATGTTGGGTTTCTGGCTACAGCAGTGTTGAGAGAAATTAAATTGCCAATGAGCTGGGAAAAATAGGGTCGGCATTCGATGAGGGAATGTGTGACAGATCGGTGAAATTACCTATAGGTCATTACTAAAGGGAACTTAATCATTGAATAGAGAGCCAAACCAACAGTTCATGGTAAAGTAGAGAGAATTGTAGAGTCTCGAGGGCTATGTGGCCAAAATTTGACTCAAGAATATCCAAACTGCTCCTGGATATAAATAGGAAGGCTATGCGAATGGTGATAGGCGTATTAACTGGTCACTGCTCGCTCAAAGCCAGAACCATCATTTGGGAAGTTGGCACTACACATTTATGTAGGATGTGCGGTGATGAAGAGCAATCAGAAACCATTTAACATATTATCTGTACCTGCCCGAAGCTGCAACGTCATAGGCTTAGATGATGAGCAGACGTTTCTGGAGGATTTTAGATGCTTCATCGTGAAAATTCATTGGCTTAATGATGGATAACACAGGCACTTCTGGCTGCAAATGGGGACTAAATATTACTTTTGACAGGCAATAGAAGCGAATCACAATGTACCCAAATGGGTCTCCTAGTGGAGGTGCGATATAGCACCACTCTTCCTAAGGTAACATAGCCTAAGCCTTTAACTCTGATTCTTCGGATGTGTAGCCTTGAAAGGGGTTATATATTTAAACGATTTTAATATTAACTCTTACATCTCATGTTTATTAGTTTCGTTTTTGATCGAATGTGGAAATTTCCACAGTTGCCCAATAGGCAATACTGCGAAATGATTTATTATGAACATAATTTTAATACATGGGGAAAGTCATGTATTGAAAGTATTTTTAACATATAATTTACAATAAAATAAAAACAAAAAGCTTATTAAATTTAAATTTCTTTTTTATTTCTCAGTTGCTCAAAATTCTGCATGCCATTCGCTTATAGGCATGAAAGGGCACTTAATTTAAGTAATAAATTAAACTTTAATTTATAATAATGTTAAAACTAAATCGGTGGCAAACGCCCCCAAGAGTTAAAATCCTAGTCAAAGTTGCATAGGCTAGGCTTAAAAGCAATATATAGTTATTTCAAATGCATAAATTTCAAATTTGCTAACAAAATGTACAAAACTCTGAAGAAGATAACCTTTCCAACAAGGTATAGTGTAGCATGGTTTATTTATTTTAAACGAATAACTAAAGGAAGTGTCAAAAGCCACCAAAAAACTCAGACGGAACTTGATAATTTTGTTGTGTACCGTTTACTGTTGCTTTGACACTTAAAGAACTTTAAGCCATGCATTGGAAATTGTTGATTATAATGTTATATATATATGTATGTATTTATATACTTGTATCGTAGTTACTTGTTATGAGAATATTGTAGTAACATTATTAAATGTTGTTATCTATGATACTATTTTTTTCATTAACTTTTCACTTCAATAAAAACCTTTGTATTATAAACATCAATATTTAACTGGTTATGGGCCCAGGATACTTTTGCGAAGGAACTATCTAGAAGGATAAAAACGTTCAAGGATTTTATCAAGACGCTTAGAAGGATAATTTGTTTTACGATTCTTTCAAGACGCCTAGAAGGATAAAACGTTTAAATCAAGACGCCTAGAAGGATAAAAACGTTCAAGGATTTTATCAAGACGCTTAGAAGGATAATTTGTTTTACGATTCTTTCAAGACGCCTAGAAGGATAAAACGTTTAAATCAAGACGCCTAGAAGGATAAAAACGTTCAAGGATTTTATCAAGACGCTTAGAAGGATAATTTGTTTTAAGATTCTTTCAAGACGCCTAGAAGGATAAAACGTTTAAATCAAGACGCCTAGAAGGGTAAAAACGTTCAAGATAAATTAATTAAGACGTTGAAGGATTATAGAAAAATTCAAATAACGGTTAGAAGTTAAAAAAAAATAAATAAATCAAGGTAAGACTTAATATGGATGATTTTAAAATTGAAAAACTACGTGGAGCTGTGAATTGGAGTTCTTGGAAGTTCCAGATGTGTATAATTTTAAAATCCATGGATCTTTATAAATTTGTGGATGGATCTTATCGGAAGCCGATTAATGCAGGTGAAGGTGGCGATGTAGGTAATGCTGCATTTCTTGTAAATTTGCAGGCATGGGAGAAAGCTGATATAAAGGCTCAAAGGATAATAATTACATCAATTGACGGTATAATTATGAAATATTTAATGTGTTGCAAGGAAGCATTTGAGATGTGGCAGAAGCTTAATTATATACATGAATCACAGTCTGAAGTTAGCATACATTTGTTACAGCAACGATTCTACGAATTTAAGAAAAATTCTGCCGACTCTATGGAAATGCATATTGCTAAAATAGAGGAATTAGCTGAAAGGTTAAAAAATTTAGGTGAACCATTGACTGATAACATGATTATAACGAAGATTTTAATGACATTACCGTCCACATATAATCATTTTGTTACGGCTTGGGAATCAACGGAAGAAAGTAGAAGAAATATTTCAAATTTAACTAATCGTCTAGTATTAGAACAGTAGCGATTAAGTCGGGAACTAGAAAGTGCTGAAGCTTTTACAACAAAACGACAAAGTCCTTCTGAAAATAAAAAGAGGCCAGGAAAATGTTTCAAGTGCAATAAGGAAGGTCATTGGAAAAAAGATTGTCCTTTGTGGAATAAAACTAAGAATTATAAAACTTATAATTCAAAGTTCAATGATTATAAAACTTTTAATTCTAAGTCCAGTGCTTTTATGAGTGGCAGATCAAGTGCTTTTAATCTAAACGAATCGTGGTTAGTAGATTCTGGAGCTTCTGAGCACATGACCTCTCATAGGGAGTGGTTTTCTATTTTCTATCAGTTTGAAAAACCATCTAAAATAAAAATTGGAGATGGAACTACTCTAAACGCAGTCGGTGAAGGAAATATCAATATTTTGGTTAATACTTATGATGGATGGAAAGAAAAATATTTGGAAAATGTTCTCTTAGTACCAGATATGAAAGTTAATTTATTTTCTACAACAGCTGCTATGGACAAAGGATATGTTATGAAGTCAAATAATAATCGATGTACTTTTATTCGAGATAATAAGGTTCAAGCAATTGGGAATCGAAAAGGAAATTTATTCGAATTAGAAATGAAGGTCGTAATGAAAAGACAGCAGCACAATTTTAATGCAAGCAATACCACGAATAGTAACAAGATATGGCACGAAAGGTTTGTACATCAAAATATGAAACATATAAGCGAACTATTAAAATCAAGAAACATTGAATATTATGATGATGTTAAAAACAAAATATGTGAAGGATGCTGTTTAGGTAAGCAGCATAAGTTACCATATTACTCAAGTGAAAATAAATCCAAAATTCCTGGTGAAATAATTCACGCTGATGTTTGCGGACCTATGGAAGAACTCTCAATCGGAAAATCAAAATATTTTTTGTTGCTGAAAGATGATTTTTCTAGGTTTAAATGGGTATTTTTTCTACAACAAAAGAGTGAAGTTTTTGAACATATTAGAAACTTCCTATCTAAGATGAAAACCCAAAGTATAAAAGTTGGTGTTCTTCGATCTGATAATGGAAGAGAATTTGTAAACAATCAAATGGACCAATTACTTAAAAGTTATGGTATACAACACCAGAAGTCTGTATTTTATACTCCTGAACAAAATGGATCGGCTGAAAGAGAAATTCGAACGATCGTTGAATTATCAAGATGTATTCTACAAACTAAGCGTCTAAATAAGTTTTTATGGGCAGAAGCTGTACATCATGTTGTTTATGTATTAAATAGAACTGGACCAAGTTCAATTAAAAATAAATCTCCATATGAACTATGGTTTAAGAAAATTCCTAAAATTGAACATATAAAGGTTTTTGGTACACAAGTTTTTGCACATACTCCAAAACAAATACGAAAAAAATTGGATGCAAAAAGTAAGAAAGGTATTTTTGTCGGATTTGATTTAAACGTTAAGGGATACCGAATATTTTTTGAAAATAAAATTGAAATATATAGAGATGTAATTTTTGGCAATGAACTTGATATAATTGTAAGCAATGAAACCAACGATGATAAGTATAGCGTTTGTATTTTCAAATTTTTTGATGAAAGTATTAATAATCAAGAAAATCAAAATTTTGAATTAGAAAATAACATTGAACCAGAAGAAGAAATAAATCTAGAAGGATTTCAAGAAAATCAAAATTTTGAATTAGAAAATAACATTGAACCAGAAGAAGAGGAAATAAACCAAGGACTTCAAGAAAATCAAAATCCAATATCTGACGACAGTATGTATGAACAACAAGCTGTAAACATACAAGATTTAACTGCTTCTGATACTGAAAATGAAAATGTAGAAGTTGTTGCAAATGAAATGAATCAACGAAGAACAGAACAAAGTAGATATAATTTGAGACCTTGCCCAAGAAAGAAAATTAATATAGATGACATGTTTATTTCCGTGACGGAAGAATGCTTAGAAGAACCTCTCACATACGAAGAAGCTATAAAATCTAAAAATAGTGACAAATGGAAGAAAGCTATGGATGAAGAATACAGCGCCTTAATAAAAAACAATACATGGAATCTTTGTAAATTGCCCAAAGGAAGAAAACTAGTGGATTGTCGTTGGGTATATAAAGTCAAACATAATTCTGATAACACAATTGAGCGATATAAAGCTCGCTTAGTGGCCAAAGGTTTTACCCAAGAGCATGGTTTGGATTACGAAGAGACTTATAGCCCTGTGGTGAAGTATGACTCTGTTCGCCTTTTACTGGCTGTTGCAGTATCAGAAGGAATGTCAATAAAACAATTTGATATAAAGACTGCGTTTCTGTATGGTAATTTAAATGAAGAAATTTACATGAGGCAGCCAATGGGATATGTATACGAACTCCAAAAAGTATGTTTATTAAGAAAGAGTCTTTACGGATTGAAACAAGCTCCAAGATGTTTCAATAAAAAGTTTTGTGAAATACTTTACAAATTTGGTATGAAAATCAGCGATTCCGATACATGCGTTTTTATCAAAAATGTAAGGAAATCAAAAATTATATTGGCCATTTATGTTGACGATGGTTTGTTAATATACAATGATGAGAAACTTGCAAATGACCTGCTAGATCATCTCAAAACAAATTTTGAAATGAAGGAGTGTCAAATAAATAAGTTTCTTGGTTTCAAAATTAAAATAATAAACTCTAATTCTATATTTCTTCATCAACGACAGTACATGGAGAAAATCATCAAACGGTTTTCTATGACAGACTGCAATCCTGTTTCCACGCCTTTAGAACCAGGGTGGATAAATCATATTAATAATGGAGAAGTAAATGAAAATTTTCCATATAAAGAATTGATTGGTTCTTTAATATATTTATCAATTATAAGTAGACCAGACATTTCGTACGCAGTTTGTGTGTTAAGTCGATATATGGAGAATCCATGTCAAGTACATATCAATGCTGCAAAAAGAGTCCTAAGATATATTAAAGGCACACTTAATTATGGTTTGCTATATAATAAACAAAAGGAATGCACTTTGAAAACGTTTTCAGATTCTGATTATGCTGGTGATATTGAAAATCGACGGTCGACGTCGGGAATCGTTACTCAGTTCAATGAGTGTACTGTTACTTGGAGATCTCAACAACAACGTTCTGTTGCTTTATCAACTACGGAAGCGGAATATATTGCTGGATGTGAAGCTGTAAAAGATATAATGTGGACTAAACGTTTTTTGAGAGAAATAACACACAACATTGAAGAAAATTATTTACTAATGGATAACCAAAGCACAATTAAGCTTATAAAGAATCCTGAGTATCATCGTCGCACCAAACATATTGATGTGAGATACCACTTTATACGAGAAAAGTTTGATGAACAGGAATTTAAGCTGAGTTTTGTAAACTCTAAAGAACAATTAGCAGATATTTTTACTAAACCACTTCCAAAACCTGTTTTTGAAAATTTTAAGAAACGTTTAAATATTGTTACTTGTAGTATTGTTAACTAGTTTGTTACACATACTATGTACAATTATAACATTAAGGGAAGGTGTTGATTATAATGTTATATATATATGTATGTATTTATATACTTGTATCGTAGTTACTTGTTATGAGAATATTGTAGTAACATTATTAAATGTTGTTATCTATGATACTATTTTTTCATTAACTTTTCACTTCAATAAAAACCTTTGTATTATAAACATCAATATTTAACTGAAATAAACGTCAATTGGCTGTTGTATGGAAATACACGTACCTTTTCAATATGGGAAAATAACTTATTATTTGAAATATTTCAGTAGAGTTTATATGAAAATATTTTAAAATTTCGAATCGCATCGAATGCCGAATAAGGCATTGTATGAATTGAAGTAAATCACTCATTATTATAATCTAGGTTCTTCTCATAATTCGTAAATTTTTAACTAATTTTAATTAATAAACTGCTGTCAAAAGAGCTCCTCGATGAGCACTAACTAAAAATAAAATTTTATTAATTCTCCAGAAAAAAATATAATCAGCTTTTCAGGCATTCTGCTGCCTTATGACAACATTGGAGCCAAATTTACATCGTGATTTAAATATGCAACTAGTAGCTGAATAAATGACAAAATATGCATGCAAATACTTAACTTACGAGTCCCATTCAACTCTCCTTGCTCGTAACATCTTGAATTTTACATCCGCTAGAAAAGAGGGACAATACGGCTTTAATATGCAACACTCCAGATGAAACTTCTAGAAAATATGTTTGTGCTTAATACGACATTACGACATTTATGTATTATTCATTACTATCACTAAGTTTACGTCTGATACTGGTTGGGCCTAAAAATTATATTTATACCAGAGAATGACAAAAATCAGATATTTCCTGATTTAGTCATACATTAAATTTGTTATTCACTTTTAATCATGAAAAATAAATCAACTTTAAGTAAAATCAGCATCGAATTAGTGAACGCTTCATTGAAGTAAATGTGAGTCGAATGATCAATTCACATCATTTATCATACATTAAACTTTTGTTCACATTTAATCATGCAACAAAGCACAATGTTGAATAAAATCAGAATCTTACCTACGAACGCATCAATTATTTAGCTGCAAGTAATTTCATACATGTTTTATTTAAATTTTTATACAGTCAAGTGTGTACATATTGAATAAAATCAAGTCAGAGCAGTTTTGTAAATTATTTTATTTTAATACAAAACAATAAGCAAACACTTTAACGATAAAAACAAAAAAATGTAAAACGACCAGGCTTTTTTGTTAGAACAAATTTCTAAATGTGATTATACATTATCACTGAGAGTATATTATCAGAAATAATTAAGGAGGATGTAGCTATTTTAGATGTTAATGTCTGAAGCTCCTGATTTTTTGCACTTTTTATATCTCAAAAGTACAAATATCAAAATAAAATTACCAGACACTTTTCCACTTATTTTTAGCTGCATTTATATGTTTTTAAAATTTGAGTAGTCTATCTGCATTAGTTTCGAAGACATAAAGCTACAGATTTTACCAATTTTTGGCATTGTTTGCACTAAAAATTGGTTTCTCAAAACCCACTTTTTAAAGAAAGTACATTTGTCAATAAAGTACCGTTTCAAAAAAGTATCTCATCTGAAAAGTACTTTTTTCAAAAAAAATTTTTTTTACTTAAAAGTAACTTCCCCGAAGTATCTTTTTCGAAAAGTATTTTTCAAACCACGTTAATACTAAAAATAACCTTTTGCTGCTAATGTTCAAAAATACACTATATACGTATGTGTATGAATTCTACCGAATTTAATGGCCTATTTCCCACTTGCGAAAGAAATCGTTCGACTTACAATTTATATTGAAAACAAAAACAAATTTTCATATATATTTGTTTGCAAAGCTTTTCGAAAAGCTACTCATGACAAAATTATCTTAAATTTTAACTGATAATGGGTGCATCCCGGACCATCAATTTGGTTTTAGAAGCCAGCATAGCACTATTGAGCAAACGCATAGATTGGTTCAATTTATCAGAAAAACATTTGAGAAAAAGAAGTATTGTTCTGCCCTGTTTATTGATGTTTCTCAGGCATTTGATAAAGTGTGGCATGAAGGCCTGATTTTGAAATTGAAGGCATACTTACCAATAAACATTCTAAATCTTTTGGAAAGTTACATTGTTGCACGAAAATTTACAGTTGTGGAAGGACACTTTATGAGTATGCATGAAACTATCTCATCCGGTGTGCCACAGGGGAGTATACTGGGGCCATTTTTATATTTGACTTATACTTGTGATATGCCTGTGAGCAGTAGTATCCACACTTCTACATTTGCCGACGATACCGCCTGCCTTAGTATGCACGAAAACCCTGATGAGGCATCCCGAAAACTCCAGGAACACATTAGCCAGATGGAACTGGGGCTAAACTTATGGAAAATTAAGGTAAATGAACAAAAGTGTGTCCATATAACATTCACCTTACGAAGAGATACTTGTTCCCCTATTCGGATTAATAATCAAGTTGTTCCTCAACATTCACATGTGAAATATGTTGGTATACACCTCGATCGACGGCTTACATGGAAACATCACATTGACTATAAGTTAACACAAATGAAACTTAAATTAACTCAGGTACATTAGCTGATTGGCAGAAATTCAATACTCAGCCTAGACTGCAAACTTTTAATATACAAGTCGCTTTTAAAGCCAATATGGTGGTACGGTATCCAGTTATGGGGCACTGCTTGTGCTTCCAATGTAGAGAGAATTCAACGAAGACAAAACAAAATTTTAAGGTTAATAACATCTGCTCCATGGTACATTAAGAATTCAAATTTGCATCGTGATATAAAAATGCCACTAGTGACTGAAGAAATTGCAAGATACGCAGGCAAATACTTAACAAAACTCGAGTCACATCCTAATCCGCTTGCTCGTAATATTTTGAACTTTACTGGACACATCCGCTTAAAAAAGAGAGATACAAGGGCTCTAATACTAAACACTCCGAATGAAGTTGCTTGAAAATACTTTTTTTTTAATTATCACTACTTACGTATTATTTACAACTATCACTTAGTTATGTCTGACATTGGTTGGGCCTATTAATTATATGTTAGATTTAAGATTTGAATACTTATTGTTAGTTCATATATGAAGATACAATAAATTAAAAAAACATGCATAAAAAAAATATCCCCAGTCTTTAAAGACGAAAGTATTGTGTTCTGTCGCCAGTTTCGAATACTTCTGTTTTTATAATAACTATAGTTTCTACAAATAACTATTGCTTGACATCAAACATTTGATCAAATCAATTATGATATGCATGCACCTTATATTATCCACTATGGGGCGTGGTACTTTCTCTTTTTCGAATGTTTCTACAAAGTTCTACAAGAATCGGTAAAGTGACTCTCCCTTAACTAATTTTCACCAAAGCAAGTGGCCCTCTATATAGTTCAATGTTATTCAGAAATGTTTGTCTAACAACGTTATTACGTTATTTATGAAAATTTAAATAAGTTAATTGGTTATATTTTCAAAGATTCCTTTGTTTTTTTTTTGTTTTGCAATAAATTAATTATGTTCGTAAATATAACAAAAAAAGACTTCATTACTTAACACTACTGCAATTCTATTTTAGTAGTTTTTTGGCTGTCGGTAGGAAAATAACAAAAGTTTATACACATCGAAAAAAACACTTAAAAATCTTGATTTAACTATTGCCGCCTTGTCAGTGTGACATGGTTGGAGTTGGGTTGAGTACACCACACTACAGCACAGCACACCGCTGCACAGCAGAACAGAACAGAACAAAACCCAAAAAGAAAAATATGTAATACTGCTTACAACTTCAACTTTACAATTGATTCTGACAACAACTACAAACTTGTATGTAGGTGAACAATCATTCATTGCATTCCACAGTCGAATACGAGTAGTGGGTAAGTATTCATTTATGTGTATGGCATGTGGTGGTGTCGGAGGAGATATCAATTGTACGAGATTTTAAAAAGCAAACATGTGTAAAGTCTGATGCGAACAGAAATAAGAATTTAGCAACAAAATAAAATATAATACGTACAAATAACAAGAAGGAGAAATCAAGTGTTAAATTATTTTGAAATGCAAGGAATTTAAGAAGAGTTTAACTAATGCAGTGGGAATTTAATTTTGCAATATTTAGTATAATACAAACTGTGGCCTTCGAAAACGGCTAGCTGTTCCGTTCAACTGTGTGTTGTTGTCAGAATATTTACAACTAACCTTTATGTTATTTGTTCATTAATAATTATCACATGTAATTTGGCTTAAAAAGCGATACAAACTTTAGCCCGTTCAAATCATAAATATATAAACAAATTTTGTTTTGATATAATTTTCTTTGCAGCACAAAATTATCCTTAAATTGACATAAGTTTCGTGAAATTTACGGGAAAAAAATTTTGATATAAAAATAAAAACTGTTGTTTTGTTTTATTTTTTTAAATTTTCCCATTATTGTATTTTTCTGTCATTTTATATATTCTATAAAAAATTATTTAATTAATTTAATAAAAAAAAATTTAAAATTTTAAAAACCCCCGAATATATCTAGAGAAGATGCGATATCTTCTAAACGGCTGAACCGATTTTCTTAAAACATGGCTAAGAACCGATCAAGTCACCTTTCAAACAGAAAAAACTAAATCAAAGTCGACCCACCCGTTTGGTCTGTACGTGGACACGGACACGTAACGATACGTCGTTTTGCCGATCCGATACCGATACTCAAAAAGAAATATCGCCGATACTGATTTCGATACCGATACGCATATTGAAACTGAACTCAAAAATTAACAAAACCTTTTATTATACAAAATTATAGTGAAAGATATTATTAATACTTAAAATTGATATTTGCTTTCATTCCGAAATTAACAAACAACCAATTGTTTTTTAAATACCTACATGATTTAGCATTGAGAGAACATTTCACTACTATAGCGCAAAGCAAAGCAAAAGAAACTTTAAATTTTTCTGTTTAGACTTAATGCTCTGCTTTTAATATGTTATTTCTCTTAGTTTTTATGGAAAAAAATCTTTGAAAATTTAATTTTTTATTGAAAACAACTCTAAAAAATTTAAGAAGTATTGCCGTATCGACAGTAAAATATCGCCGATATCGATATATCGGCAAATCAGAAATATCGCCGATATATTGGAGTCGGCATCGGTATTCGTTACTTCCCTACTTTATAACACCCTTTTTATTAGTCGGGGGGTTAGAAAATTATTGTAATAAAAATCCTCACAAAAACATAAATGTGAAAAAAGGCCAAGTTCCTTTCCAAAATTTCGGCCATCAAAAGTAGTGAGATAAAAATTTTGACCAAGTTCGTGTTAGGTACAATTCCTATCACTGCAATATGGTATTCATTATATAAATGTCTAATCGTAACGGTGTTATATAATTTCTAGATAATCGGATAATTGGATAATTGGATAATTACCCAGCGGTAAATTAAGCGAAGTATTTCGATAGGAATCACTAACGTCAGTATACCACCGTAAGTGAGCAATCTAAGTACCTGGATTGTAATGTACGTGTAATCTAATATATCATGTGTTACTGATAACTTCGATTACGATGTAAGCAGGGATTCAGTTATTGTTTAAAACAAATAGTTTGTTCTAAAATAAAATTAAAAGACTGGCCTACTTTTAGGTAAATTTATTATCATGCCCCCTTACAACTCCTCTGTCAATATAAGTGCCATTCTAGTGGCACGTACTGACATTGCAGCTTACTTTGTAAGCGAGAGCGCACCTTTTTCCGCGTTCTATGACTTTTTTGTGTTAAATCTAAATAGCAAAATAAGTGAACAAATTACCACTGACCACACAGTGATTTCATCGGTTACGTAATGTATATTTTTACCACTGGGAAGTTGTACAAAGACAGAGAGAGAGAGAGAGATAAAAGAAAAAAAATAAATAAATATATCGCAGATTTTGTCTTGCACGACGGACTTCGTTCGACGGCGGTGTTTTGTTTATTTTCATAATATGAAAATTATGAACAAATGTGCTTCATTTTCTATGACGAAAGCTCGCAACGAAAAGTTTGTTGTTCGTCCCAGTTGTGTTCCCAGTTTGATTATTGAGTTTCAGTGCAAAATATGTATGAATGTATGTATGTATGCAGGTGTATGTGAGGTATGAGGAATACACAGGCTGTTAAAATTTCCCTCAAGCTATATTTTTTTTCCTAAAATATATTTTTTTTTACAGATTTTTATATTCTAAAGATTTTAATTTTTTTACACAAAATTTCGTATATAATACAAAATTGCTTTTCATTATTTGCGAATTTATTTTGTGATATAAGCAATGGCGGTATTCGATGTTTAATGCAAAATGGTCTTGCGTAAGTGTAAATGCAAAATATCGTAGCTTTTCTTTAAAATCCAACAAGAAGTACACACACAATCCAAAGAAAAGCTACGATACTTAACATTTGCACGCATTACCGTTTGCATCAAACATCGGATACCGCATTGTGTTTCATAAATTTACAAAAAAAAATTTGTAAAAATACAAAATTATTTTATTTGCAGAAAGTATTTTGTAAAGTAAACAAATATCATTTGTACTATTTACGAAGCATTTCGTACCGTAAAAACCGCGAATATTTTCGTAAAATGAACCACATTTTTCATTTATTTTACATATGAAATATTTTGAGTGTACATGAGTAATTTTTACCAACTTTATTTTTTCAGATTTTTTTAACAATTGTCTCCATTGGATTCGTTCATACACAGTATTTTTGTACGGGAACCATATTATTCATAACCTTACTTATATCAAACATTATTGACTACGAGTTATTAAATATTTTATTACTTGAAAATAACGCACTTTTAAAACAGAAATCTAAAACAACTGACACCAAATACAGTGGAGCAAACACAACAGAGAAGAGAATGAGACCATTCGCATTTGCTAACAATTCATAAATTCGTCCATGCATTTATTCGACAACAATAACAAATTTAATTGCTATGATACCATTCATTGCGATTTGTTGATTGCTCACACGCACTCTATTATCACAATGCCGATATAACACAAGCAGCGAAATGAAATGATGCAGCATGAAAGAAAGGATTTCTTTCATGCCATTCACTCAGTATTCGCTGATCTTTTGTATATCACGTTTAAATAAAAAGTTTATTTTAAGTGGTTTTTATGGTTATAAATAAAAAAAATGCAGTGTGAGGGAGGAAATTTTAGAAAAAGCATATGTTGATATTTACAGTTTAAAAAAAAAAAAAAAAAAAATGCAAAAAATAAATTTTGAAAAATGTAAAATATATCTAAAATGTATTTTAAATAACTGTCTCATATAAAATATGACATAAAATACATTTCCAATCTATATCGCGTTTTATGAATACTAATGTAAGAGTTTTATACAAGCACAAAGTACAAAGACTTCGTTGTGGTCAATCACAGTAAAAAGCATTCGCACCATTCATTGAGTATTCGTTGCTTTTGACAAGACGAGTGAACATTTATATAAAACAAGCAATGCATGCAATAAAAATCGCCGCACTCATCTCTTTGTTGTGGATTGACAACAATATTCAGGTTTTTTGCGATTACATTCAAAACAATAAAATAAGCCATTCAATCTGTTCTCTGAAACACAAAACACGCTGATGATGAAAATGTTGTGACCTTCGAAAACAGCTAGCTGTTCCGTTATGCTAGTGTTTGTCAGAATATTAACAATTAACTTTAGTGTTATTTGTTCATTAATAACGCTGTTCTGCAAAAAAAAATTTTGAAATAAAATTATATTGATTCTATGGTCAATTATGACCTAAATTCAAAGTTTTTGTCTATCATCTACCGATTTATTTTAATGCGCGTATATAATGTTAACCCATAAACAAGGTGGTCACTCTAACTTCTTTAAAATATAACTCGATAAAGATTTGCTTGATTTTAATAAATTAAATACTAACCCCCACCATATTCATAAAAAAAATGAGTTTGAAGTACATATTAGGAAAATTTTTTATCAAAAATTTTAAATAAACTACATTTCAAATTTATTTTAAATTTTATGAATATGGGGGTAAAAGTTGCAAAATAAAATTTATCTTTAAATCAAATCTTAGAGTTTTTATCGATTTTCAACGATTTCGGGGTTATTTAGAAATTAGGGGCGAAACAATAAGGTGAATTCACCCATTTGTTTCAGATAAAATTTGTTTTAAATTTAGTTTAAAAAATATGCACGGTCAAAAAAATATTCATTCAGCTCATCAAGTGACGCTATTGTTTAGAAATTCGTGGTTCGGAAAAATTAATGTCTAATAGTGTTTTCACACTGACATGGTTTTAATAAAAGTTGGTTTTAACGTTAAAACCAACTGCTAAAACCTGGTTTTAGCATAAAAATTGTTTTTGTTAAAACCAACTTAACACCGTTTTTGAATTGATTTTTGCATTATGAAACGCTACCTTGTTTTCGCTGCGCTGTGTTCTGTGGTGCCAAGTTAAAATCACCGGAAGAAGCTGATATTGTTAATGCCAGTGAATAAGTATAGATAACAATTAATAAATTTCAATTTAGAAATGAATGCAGACGCAATAATAATCCAAAAATTGCGGGGGGAAAAGAATCTTTTGGGCGGAAAATAACAAAAATATTTTATTAACCTCTGGAAATTGAAAACCGACGATATGACTGACATCGATGTGTCGATAAAAAGTTTTATTTCGTAATATATTTGTGCATTTTTATACACAATTAATTGATTTCCAAGCACTTCTTTACTTTGTATAAGTAGTTACATAATTTTAAAAATGTTTATTTACAAAATACAAAATAATTTTCATTTTAGAGCGCATTGTGAAATATCTGAGTTTTTCGTACAAACAAAAACCGTTGTTGTACAGTTTGTCATATAAGTGTTATAAAAAAAGCAGAAATAAATTCAACAGCAAATGCACGCATTTCTGCAGAAGATTTATTTTATTTTGAGCAAAGTTTTTCGACAGTCTGTGAGTTAAAAGTTGAATTTAAGAAACTTGCAGTGTAAATGCAAAATCAGCTGTTTATGGTTTTAACTTTCAGTGTAAAAACACTATAATACCGACCAAGGTCGCAGAACGCTAATGATATAACGATTTGTAATGTTTAATAATAATTACTTGCTTGAAGCAACTATTTATGTGTATGAATGTTAAAAAAAGAACTTTTAATTTTCTTATTTTTTTTTACAAAAAAGTGCCTTATACATACTACGTATATTATACACATGTATGTATGTAAGTATATTGTTTCTAGAATATAAAATTTAATTTTCTAATTGTCAAAAAGGAATGAACACCATGCATGGCTTTAATAATAGCCACTGCGCTTGACATATTTGCGCACAAAAATATAAGCAATTATATTAAAAACTACAGCCACAAAAATCAAACCCAGACAATCAGTCCAAAAGGTATCATCGGTTGTGCGAAAAGATCCACGTTTTAAGACTTCATAACCATTTTTGATACAAGGATGTTCTTCGTTCACAGGGCAATCTACAATTGAAAATCCATTTAATAACTAATTAGGGCACTCTCCCACATCTAAACTCACCTATATTGTCTACATTAATCCAAAAATTATACATCAACGCCTCATTTGTATAAAAGAACATTGATAAGTATTTTAAAAATGGTATTGAGTCCACATTGTAATATGCACCACCAAATATTACAAACAACAAATCAAATGGTGCCGCACATTCCGAAGCCATTTTTTCCGATTCAAAGATGGTCGACAGGAATAGGCCATAACCTGTGGCTGCCACGGCCGAAAGACTCAAGACCAAACCCATTGTTAGATACAACATGAAACCTCGATACACAAAAATGAAACCATAAACGACCGCAAAAAAGACGAAACTTTTGAAAAAAGCCATGGGTAAAAAGGAAAGCACTACGGCCATATAGTAGGCAGATAGGCTGTAAGTACCCTCGCCTACCTCCCGACGCATGATGGGCAAAGCCGAGGGAAATACGTATGTAACACCATAAGAAAATGTAAAAATTATTTCAGTACTCAGAATGAACAGGGAACCACCAACGTCTTGTATTGAAGTCTGGTTAAGACTACGCACTCCGGAATACATAATGGCAAGAGTGACAGATGTTATCTGGAAGTAAGATTAAATAAAATAAAATTTATTTGTGTTGCGTTAAGATTTGTTATTTCGAAAAATGCTTACCATAAAAAATCCCAATGATATAAAGCCCTGTTTTAAGTTTCGTGTGTCTTCAGTCATAAATCTTCTAAGCAGCAAATAAACTTGAAAAGGCCACCAGATTTTTTTCCTAAAATTAAATGAGATTATGTAATTAAATACCGGCATAAAAGAGTCCAACACTTCAAAATATCTCGGAGTTATTCTTGATTCAGAGCTGAGTTTCAAAACTAGTGCTCTAGAGATAGTGAAGAAAGCAACAATAGTATCCAATATGTCAAATTCGTTACTAAACTATATATAATATAACATATATTATATAATTAAAATGTAGTTCTCATGTACATAAATTGTCAAAATTGTAACCTGAATATAATTACACAGAAAAAGCAACAATTTCACTCTATCTATGAAAAAAAATTCATTGGGAAAAACTGTGGTCTTACCCCTAAAAATCGTACATTGGATCTGTACTGGAATAGTACGCCCAATTCTCATGTCTGGGATTATCATACATATACATATATTTTACATAAGGTGCAAAGACTTGCATCCTTGTATATAACCAGTGCTCTTTGCACTACTCATACAGATGCACTGGGGATGGTCCTGCATGTACTACCATTGGACCTAGTGGAGAAGGAGATAGCAACAACCTCAGCAATCCATCTTCGTTGTAACTCTTTGTGGAACGGAAATGGTACCGGCCACTGTAGAATACTCGATGATGAAGCTTTGGGATGGAGGATTGACCAAACCTCCCTGGCTCTACTACACGAACGTCTTTATAAAAACCATCCACAGAATTGTAGATGAACTCCAGGGAGAATAAAAACTATTGATTTTTATACGGAAGGCTCAAAAACGCAAGCAGGTAACCCACACTTGGAGTCTGTTCAAAGTCTCTTCAGGCGCTTTAGGTCTTCGTATTGCAAAGCGACTTCACATTCACTTCAGTGTCTTCCAGACAGAGATCCTTGCTTTAAAAGAAGTTGCTGATTGGTTGAAAGTGAATATCACTTCAATGACTTTGAGCAGCCATTGTGGCCCTTGAATCCCCGCTTCTAAGAACAACAATAGCCCTCGACTGCCAATCATCTTTAAATGAGATGGCGGAGCAGTTTCATATTAGGATAATCTGGATCCCGGCGCATAGAGGGTTTCAAAGGAAATCTAGGGCTGATGATCTTGCTGGAATTGGAACAACCTTACAAGTTCCGCCAGATAATTAATGTGTGGGTTTACCCCTACTCTCTTGTATACTCAAACTTAGGCTCAAGACAGAAGATGGAACTAATAGAAGATGAGTCACAAGAAATGATTGCATGATTACAAGGCAGTTATGAACTCATCTAAATAGGAAAAATACATCTTCTTTAATTAAAAAAAAGGAAACAAATCTCAATTGTAGATTCCGTGCTAACCGGACACTATCTCATAAGTAGACATGCACAAAGGTTACAGGTCGAACACAATGATTTTTATCCGAGCTCCTAGGATATCAGTGAAGAGGAAAAGTAGAACATTTTCTGTCACTGTTCTGGACTTGCAAGAACGAGAATGTCTACAATAGATGGTCTTGAGATCAGGAAACTTTCTGAACTTGCTAGTGTTGAACTGCAACGTATAAGTAGCTTTTTATTGAGCACTCGTTGGTTCGACGGTAGGGACTTCATATAGCCAGAGTCTCCGTGGTAACCTTACGCAACCTAACTTAACATGTAATTGAAAAACACGCTTATTTTGAGGGTTTTTATTTTAGAGAAGGTGAAATTTAAATTGATATAAAAGTATCAGCTTATGTAACGCTGCACCGCGATGCCAATTTAAAAAACAGCCTGATTGTAAAAGGCGTTAGCGATTAAAATCTTTTTTATAGAATAAAGGAAATTTCTACTACGATTACAAAATTGTATATACAAAAAATTAAGAAGCTTTTATGATACGAATTGTGGCAAAACATTGAATCTCTCCGCCTAACAGAAACAGGGGAAATGCATTTGATCAAGTATCGAATAATTACGTTTCTTAAGAAGGTACATTTTCAAAGTGTTCAATATGCACATTCACGTTTTTCACTAAATATTATCAGCCGTATTCATAAAAAAAACTTGATTGAGGTTTAAAAACCATATTAGTTAAAAAACATTTTAAGGCTAAATAAGGTTTTTTAAATATTTGTATTCATAATCAGTGTTTTAACTAAAAATCAATTAACTTGCTTTTTTAAAAATATCGTGGCAACACTATTTGCCACTTGCATCCTAGTTCTGCTAAACAACGATTATTAATTCACAAAGTACTCGTATCTGTATTTGTTTTTTGTCCATTTTTGGAAAAATATTGTTTTTATACAATAAAAAATGTGTTCCAACTCGTCAAAATTTAAAAAAATAAAAATAGATTACAGCGAATCTTTCTTAAAAGTGCTTATTACATGATTTTTTTATTGCAGATTACGAAGCACTAGAATAACGAGTTCTATTTTATTTGTTGTGAGTTTTTATACATCACTATAATTATTATTTTTATTTTTCTTTCTTCTCTACATTGAGAAAAGACGAAATGGGAATGGAAAGCTGATTGCTCCTTCTCTGGTAAATATTTATTTGGAGTTCATTTGAAATTTCATCATGAGCTTCTAAAAAAATACAATTTTATTTTCTTCTTCTAAATAGCATTCACATGTACATATCTACGTACATACATACGTACACACATACATACATACAGGCAAAACTAAAAATGTAAACAAACACAAAGCAAAAATACAACAACGTCATCTTAAAATTGGTTTAAACATGGGGCCAGTCAATTTTAAAATTTGCTAATTTACGCAAGGTTTAAAAAACGGTTTTTAAGCTAAAATTCTATTATGAATACAATTTTAGCGAATATTGCTTAAACAACTTATGAAACGCTGTTTAAAATTTTTATGAATACGGCTGTATGAGTTTATGAAACTTTGAGACCATTTAAAACTATCTAATATAGTTTATTGGATACTTTGACGCGATAGAACAATATAATCTTGTGAAGTTCCTGTAATTTCATAGTATCTAATATGTCAAATTCGGTTACTAAAATATTTTATGATATAAATAATATAACATATATTATATAATTAATAGGTAGTTCTCATGTACTATATATAAATTTGTCAAAATTGCAACCTTAGTATAATGAGTTTTTATTTCTTAAGTGCGGGCAGGCCATTGTTTGAAAAACTGCCTGCAGCACTAAAAAATCTGCTTTTGATGTGCTGCGAAAGGTTTATTAATTTTTTTAAACTTTTGTTTACATTGCACATTGCTGATGAATGTTCTGTTGCTTTAACTTCGAAATTTCAAAAGCACAGCTTCAAAAGTTCATGGTCCTTTTTATGCTATAACTGCTGAAGCTATTAATCATCGTTTGTTTGTTGTTGTTTTACTTAATTGGTTAACACGTTCGCTGCCATGTGACTCACCGGTGGTTTACAATAGCTATTTCTATGAAGCCATGTGCACCATCGGTGGGTCACACGCTACATAATATTATAGGACTGTTTTCACTGTGACCAGAGGTGGTTCACATGGCACCATTTACTCTTCTGTAACATTTGAGTGCTGCCTGACTCACCGGTGGTCACATTCTAAAAATACAAAAAATAACACGAACCTGACACTAAAGACGCAAAACATAAAAAAATTAGGACACATAGGTAATTTTATTTAAATATACGCTGACCTATGAAGATCTTCACAGCACAGCAACAGTAAAGCTAATTCCTTTTTCGCTTAGCAGCGCAGTTGACAGTCGTTCGTTCGTTTTTTGTTTTGTGCTCTCGCTTTGCTGTCGGCTTTGAAACTTTTGGCAGTCACAGCACAGTCAAAGCAAATGAAAAAAATGGAAGCACTTTCAAACGCTGGATAAGGCTTGTGTGTGTTGCTTTTCCTTCGAGAGTTTTTCGTCTCGCTTGCAATGGTTAACTGATTTGCCACGGATAATAGTTTGAAGGCATAGGTCGTATATAGTCAGTCACAAAAATATTTCTAAGAATAATGTTGTAACTTTACAAGCATATGGTCTAGTTACCCCGCCCATTTTATGAAATAAATAAATAAATAGGCCCTTATTATGAGTTGCGTTCGATTTTCCATCTTTGCTGGCTATCGAACATCGAAAACCGAATGTTCAATTCATATTATGAGCAGCGACAATTTCGTTAAGCAACGAATTTTCTATCGAACGGAATCAAGCTTTCGATGAAGGATTTTAGTACAAAAAATTATTATAAACGGTTTTTTTTATTTTTAACCGTCGACTAAAAAAGGGGTGTTATAAGCTTGTTTGTAGTGTACACGTACAGACCGAACGGCTAGACCGATTTTGATTTAGTTTTTTCTGTTTGATATTTGACTTAATCGAGAGGGTTCTTAGCAAGGTTGTAAGAAAATCGGTCCAGCCGTTTAGAAGATATTGCATCTTCTCTAGATATATTCGGGGGTTTTTAAAATTTTTAATTTTTGTTATTAAGTGAAGTTGTTGAAATTGTTTTTAGTGATACTTACAATAAAAACATTCTTTGTCGAATGATCGTTATAATACAAACTGAAAATTTGTTGGATCAGTACTGTGTCTGTTTGTCTGACACCCGCTTTAGAATTCAAATTTTCAGGGAAATCAAGTCAAGTCTGAGTGACATCCTGGCGCTGTAATTCTTGCACAAATTGAGCTCTTTCTAATTGAAAGGTTGGGATCTTCTCGGGCTCTCCACGTTATTTATCATTCTTGATTATTTTGGTAGCTGCGCAGTGTGCAGTCCGACCGCAGAAAATGCTTCATAAGGACTGAATTTCCAAGAGGCACTTTACCGGTTGACATGCCTTATACGCCTCTAAAGTTCATTTTCTTTGCACAGTAAGCTAAACAGATATTAACTCGCTTTTGAGACACCTTACTCATATGTTTTTCGAACACTAATTTTCTAATAAATATTACGATACATAAATATAACTAATGTATAATCGACAATAGAGGTTCGTTTCCTAAGGACTTCAGGTATGAAATCAATTGCCTTTTCGTGCAGAATTTATCCTAGCAAGTGCAATGAATTTGAAATGCACATGTTGATATTTATCTACGATTTACATGGAATGCCAGTTCCTTGGTAGTCAAGTTTCGACATATTTTTACTTAAATCAATTACATGAGCACACAACACTTACGCTTTTTTCATATTTGTTAAATATTCACCGCCGTAAGGCTTCGGCATTAACCAACTATTGCTATAAAGTCCCGATGATTGTAAACTATATTTTGCTTTAACCAAATCACCATCCTTACGATTCGTATGACTGTCGGAAATAGTTTTCAAATAGAAATCAGCTGGATTACAATTAAGTGGGATCGTAAATCCTAATCTGAAATAAAACAAAAGTAATCAGTAGTGCTTACAAAATATTTGCTCAATATTTAGAAACCTGCTAAAAAACTCCACCGCTTCCTCCGTTCGGCCCTGATAAACAACTCGGCCGGCATCCATTAGAATGATGTGTGTAAATAATTCAAATATGTCGGATGTTGGTTGATGTATGGAACATATAATGGCTTTTTTATAACGACCATTTGGACTATTGTTCAAGGCCTTAAGACTAGATAAATCTAAGCTAAACGCTTCCATTTCAATGGAACTGTGAGGACTGCTGCGAGAGCTACTGCTATTACTGGGCGAGGAATATGAATCTTCGCCATATATTTCTGCTAGGGAAGGTGTCGTAACACGATGTCGGGTACAAAGGTGTCGCAACGTTTTGACCACTGTATAGGCATTATAACTATCGAGACCTGTGGTGGGCTCATCACAAAACAAAAATGGAGGATCCGTTATAAGCTATTAAAAATAAAAGAACTTTATATAAATATAAAAAATAACAAGGCTCTGATGAATGATATTGGAAGAGGAGGCAAAAACTAAATTAACACAATATATGTATGTATGTATATCATCACCTTAATGTAGAAAGGTCCAAACTCATTATTCTTTTGAAATCGAGATTCTTGTATATGTCGATACATTATATGTTCTTCTAACGAAATTTAAAAAAAACTCGATTTCATGAAAATAATGAGTTAAGGCCTTTCTATATTAAGGTAATGATATGCATCAGCATTTTGAAAGTTTACGTCTGAACCTATTTTAAAAAAAGATTAGAAGTTTCGTATGAAAAAATTACATTATTTTTAAGTTAAACATATATGTACTTTTCAATAGGGGTGGAAAACTATCGATCGCACTATCGATACTATCGATAGTTAATTTTTTCTGTGACTATCGATGTTTTAATTCTGCAATCGATTAATACTTGAAAACAATCGAAATTTTTTGTCACTATCTTACTATCTTATTTTACTATCGAAATGATACATCACTAAAACCAAAAGATGTAAGTATGTTACTTTTCATTACTCACTTCTTTTTCATACAATTATTTTAGTTTTACAATTTATTGAGATGTAAAATTCTATATTATTTTGTTTTGTTTAAAAATATTTTGTTTGGAATTTTTAGTGTAAATAAATGTATACATTATACGAAAAACATACAACTTCGATACTATCACGATAGTATCGTCGATATATCGGTAGTTTTTCTATATATATCGATAAGGCTTTTTAGACTATCAAAAACTTCCGATAGTGACACTACCGATAGTTTTTCACCTCTACGTTTAAGCCCGTTTTGCCGAAAGAAGCGAAAAAATCCGTACCGATGTTTGAATTGTTCCGAGAAATGTTACCCATAGAATTTTACATAAAAGCGCTGAAAACTTATTGCATATACCTAAAATGCAAGGGTTTTACTCTTATTTACTTTGTATATCAATCAATTCATCGTTCCAATATGCAAAGAGGTGGAACTTCAACTCCCTTTTTGTAATACGTAAGTAAACTTTCCAAAAGCTGGTCCAATAAATATTTTCTTTCATTTCGTTATAGAACCTTGTTATTTTGGAAAAAATTTTACTCTAGAGTACAATGTAATAAGAATATTTATTTACGTACTTCCTCGGCCATACTCAGCCTTTTGCGTTCGCCACCCGACAACTGCTGTATGCGCGTATTCTGCACATGCCTTAAGCCCACTGCCACTAAAAGATCATTAACTCGTTGGCGTTTCTCGGCTTTGGTTGTTTTGCGATGCATTTTGAAATGGGACTAAAAGTGGATTGAATAAGAAAATTATTACAATTTGGTCTAATGAAAAGAACGTTTTTTTTAACAACAATACAAACTGCTTATCTAGGAAAATATTCAGAGCAAATTTAATTGTATCTTTATTTGTAACGTATTTTAATAAGCTTATTTGTAAAAATTCTTAATTCACTCATGGTATTTTCTTTCCTAAGAAAAAGTAAAATCCTTGTGTTCTTTTTTAAGTCAAAAAGTAATAGCTTTATTCATAAAACTTATTAAGGCTTTATAAGGGGATTTTAAAACAAATTTGCATAAAAAAATTTTTAAAAGCCTTTATAAAGCTTTAATAATTTTTATAAAGTTTTTACTTTCAAATGAATGTCAAATTTATTTCCTCTTTGAATAGACTAAAAGACTAAAAAGACACAAAGCACGCGGTAAAAAAAACAGAAGTCATTCTTTATATGCAGATAGTTAGCAGAAGAACAATTGCACCATTAGTAAACGACAATGGCAAGACAATGGTTATAAATTAAGACATGGTAAAATTGAGCTTTCATTACAAAAAATCCTTGAGCAAATTGATATACAATGAATCAAAACAATTCACATATTCCATTTGCAATAAAAGTTGCGATATAAAGCAAAAATCTACATCAACTGACACCACACACAGTGGACCAAACACAATGCACGCTCATGATGAAGGTATAGTGGGCTTCGAAAACAGCTAGTTGTTCCGTTCTACAACGTTTTTGTCAGAGTACTTACAATTAACTTTGGTGTTATTTGATCATTAATAATTATCACATGTAATTTGGATTACAAAGCAATAAAAACTCTATCCTGATCAAATCTTAAATATAGTAAGTAAAAATTTATTTTAGGCCCAAATTTACAATCATTAGTTAACTAATAGCAATAGTTTAACCAGTAATATTTGATTCACAGTTCTTTGTTTACGATTAGATAAACTGAAAAATGTCATTGGCCAACTAATAGTTAGACAACAGCTGAGTCGTTGTAAACTTTATTAGTATTGTTGCTTTGTGAAAAATTTTATACACATTTCACACATACGTTGTCAAGCATTTTCTTTGTATTTAGCTGTAACACATTCTTTTTATTTTATTTTCTATTATAGTTTGGCTTTTCCGAACCAATTTCAGCACTAATTCCATATCTTGCACGGTAAAGTTAGATGAGCGTGCACTGTTTTATCCATGTTTAAGAAATAATACATCAAATGTAAATAAAAACCATTTTATGATATATCAGAGCTGCCGATAGTGAAACTTAATTGTTTGATAGTTTTAGAAAATAACCACCATGATTTTTAAGAAATCGATTGTTCAAAAGAAATTTATGAACTAATTTTTATACCCTTTACCAAAAAATGGTAAAAGGGTATATATAGGTTTGTCATTCCGTTTGTAATTTCTACAATATTAATAAGAGACACATAAAGTATATATATTCTGGATCCTTATGCATAGGGAAGACGAACAAGCGATGTCCGTCTGTCCGTCTGTCTGTACGTGAAATCGGTTTTCCCAAGCTCCGAGAAGAGCTAGAGACTTCGTTCTTGGACTGGTGTGTCAGAAATTTCCCGAAAAATTTTGCTATTGAAAATCAGCAAAATCGAGCAGACGGTTTCAGAGCTGGAAAACTCATACTCAATATTCCCATAGAAAATAACTACCGAAAACAAGTTTTTATTACTTTTTTATTAAATTAACTTATTATTATACTTCAGATGAATAAAATTGGTATTTATAATTAAAAAAAAATTCGAATTTAACAAATTAAAAAAAAAACGTTTCCAGGGTTGGACAACTTTAACTTTTTTTCTAATAATTAAACATATTTCATGTTTTAGGAAGAAGGCTATTTTCTCAGGAACGGTAAGAGCTACGGGTCTGAAATTTGGACAGTGTGTGTAGAACTTTGGTCGCTACAACAACAAATATATAAAAGCTAAAAATTAAAGGGTGTTCCAAAATGAGCGGCGAAAACTTTTAAAATCCCATGTAATATACATACAATTGTATTATGTATGTACATATGCATATTGACACTTGAAATTTGTAAAATTAGTGTATTTTTATATATGCTACAACAATTAACACTGAAATTAAAAAAATTTAAATTAAAGGGTGGTCCATCAGTTAATGCAATTTTGACTATGTAATTTTAACAAATTGCTATATCTTGGAAACCGTAAGAGCTAAACTGTTCAAATTTTCAAAAACGGTAAAACTAAAAAATTCAAAAATTATAAAATCGCCAAAAATTTAAAAAAAATCGCCAAAACGAAAAAAATCGCCAAAATTAAAAAAATCGCAAAAATTAAAAAAATCGCAAAAATCAAAAAAATCGCCAAAACGAAAATAAATCGCCAAAAACCGAAAAAAATCGCCAAAACAAAAAAAAATTGCCTATAAGAAAAAAAAATTGCCAAAAATTAAAAAAAACGCTTACATGAAAAAAAAAATCGGCAAAATCAAAAAAATCGCCAAAACTAATAAAAAAATCGCAAAAAACCAAAAAATCGCCAAAACGAGAAAAAAGTGTCAAAACTAAAAATAAATTTCCTCAATGACAAAAAAACGCCAAAACCGCAAAAATCGCCAAAACAAAAATAAATGCTTATATGAACAAAAATCGCCAAAAATTAAAAAAAACGCCTAAGTGAAAAAAATCGCCAAAATGAAAAAAATCTCCAAAAAGGAAAATAAATCGCCAAAATTAAAAAAACGCCAAATACCAAAAAAAAAATGGCTAAAACAAAAAAATTGCCTATATGGAAAAAAAATCGCCAAAAATTAAAAAAATCGCTTAAATGAAAAAAAATCGTCAAAATAAAAAAACGCCAAAAACCAAAAAAAAATCGTCAAAACGAGAAAAAAAGTGTCAAAACTAAAAAAATTTGCCACAAAAAATAAAACATATAATAAATAAAAATATCGCCTAAATTAAAAAAAATCGTCAAAATCAAAAAAATCGCCAGAACGAAAAAATCGCCAATATTAAAAAAACGCTAAAATTAAAAAAAACGCCAAAAACCGAAAAAATCGCCAAAACCAAAGAAATTGCCTTTATGAAAAAAATCGCAAAAAAAGCACCAAATTAAAAATAATGCCTAAAACCTAAAAATTGCACAAAAAGTATGAATTTTTCACAAAATTAATATGTACCCACATATCTCTCTGCTTATGTATGCATCTCTATACTACATAAACGCACTTTGGTAAAGCCGAATATAGCACTCTTACTTGTTACCTAAAAATTAGTACTTATTTGCTGATATTTACATGAAATAAATGTCCCGCGTTTTAATTCGTATAAAAGGAAACAAATTTTAACTTTTTACCAGTTTCTAATGTAATTTTCACAACATTAATATATAAAGTATATATATTCTGGGTCCTTATGAATAGGGAAGACGAATAAGCGATGTTCGTTTGCCCGTCCGTCCGTCTGCTGTACGTGAAATCGGTTTTTCGAAGTTCCGATCTCGAACTGGTGTGTCAGAAATGGTCCAAAATACGAGTAAATTGGTATTGAAAATCATCAAAATCGAGGAGATGGTTTCAGAGCTGGAAAACATGAACTTAATTTTGCCATGTAAAAGCTAAAACTAATTTTTTTAACTTTTTTTATGTTTCAAAACGAATAAAATTGGTATTAAAAATAAAAATAAATAAAAAAGACGTTTCCAGGGTAGGAAATCTTTAACTTTCTTTTTATATAAAAGTAACCTACTAAAACTAATTTTTCCTTTTTCCCTACAACTTAAATTAATCTTACATTCTTAAAAGAAAAAGATTGGTCTAAGGAATCACAAAAGTCTGAAAGGATAATTTCTGGGTTGGAAACTTACACTTTTTGTGATATATAAAAGTAACTGGGTCCAATTAATTTATTTTCTTTTTCTTTATAAATTAAATACATTTTATGCTTTGGAAAGAAAAGTTTGATATAAAAAATTAGAAAAATAAAAACCACAGCTCCAGAGTTGGAAAATTTAATTTTTTTAAATTAAAATAACTAAACAGAAGAAATTTTTTCTTATTTTCTTTTTTTTTCTTTACTCACTTAACATATTTTAATATATTTTTTAAATAACCAAATTGGTATAAGGAATCAGAAAATTCCAAAAGGATGATTCCAGAGATGCAAAATTTTATTTTTTTATATAAAATTAATTGAGTAAATTTTTTTTATTTTTGCTTACAAATCAAACATACTTTATGTTTTCGAAAGAAATAGTCTGGTATAAAAAAGTAAAATACAAGGCTCCAGCTCTGGAATAATTAAACTTTTTCTAGTATGTAAAACTAATTAAATAGAAGTAATTATTTCTTTGGTAATTAAATATATTCTATATTTTAGAAAGAAAGAAATTAGTAATAAATCCATAAGAATCAATATTATGGTTTCAGGGTTAGACATTAAAAAAATGGTAAAGAAAATAATCAAAAATATTTTTTTTAGTTAAATATATTTCAAGTTTTAGGAAGATTTTTAGTCAAGATTTTCGTATACACATATGTATGTTAAAATTTTATATGGATATATAATTTAAGTATAAATGAAGGTTTGTGTCATGTTTCTTATTATGCTCTCAGTACAGTTACATTTCGATGGTCCTTCGTTGACAGCTTGCAACGGGTTCTTATTAATTTTTAGAAAATGGGTATAAAAATTAGATTTGTCGCTAAAGAACAGTCATAAGTATAAAATAAATTAGAGGAAATGCTCCATTTCATTTCCCTGAAACCATTCCTTTCTGCCGAACAAAATCGAGAAACTCTTTAGGAATAAACATAACATTACATAATATATTATACTGCGAATATATATAGTATACTGCCTATAGTATACTGCGTATACTGAAAATATATAGTATACTGCGAATATTGTATACTGCGATATATACCATTTGCAATGCGATGTACAAATATAAGACTTGGTACAGCCGAATATAGCACTCTTACTTGTTTAATATCGCTTCCAGTTCGGTGATTAGGAAAAGGAAAAGAGAACTTCTACTTCTGCTTCAAGTCTATGTAAAAATCATTAGAAATTATCCAAACTCGAACTACTTCGGGATCGAAAACCCTACACATTCATGACTTCTTTGGAGTGTATATTTTTGCTGGGTAACATTAACAATTTAAGATTTTTATTCAAAAAAGAATATTTTAAATATCAAATTTAATAAGAAATTCTTACAATTTGTGCACTCTATGCGCTCTACATTAATTTATTGTATTGTTTCATCAAACACCATTTGTCTTATTTAAAAAAATAATAAAATATTTTCAATATTTTTACTAAAATACATACATTCATATACATACATTTACATACTTACCATAAAATATAAGTGTTCATAGGCGGTAAATGTTTGTACATTTATTTCAAATTGTGGTAAAAAACTCGAGATGCGTATCATTTCTGATCGCTGCGTCGCGACACCATTTACAACAATCTCACCGCTTAAATTACCGCGCAAACGTTGTGATATTGCTGCCAGCAATGTGGTTTTACCGGCGCCACTGCATCCCAATATAGCGACCAAATCTCCTGTTTTCATATGCCCACTCACTGCAAAATTTAATAATTCATAACAAGAAAGGCGATCGATCCAATTCAGACAGCCAGCGAAGCCAGCCAGCCAGCCAGTGAGTTGCAAGCAGATGGAAGAAAAGATAAAACAATTATGTTTTATTTAACCACAAAGGTCAATAGAAAATGCTGTAATTTTCAATATTACATATTTAAATATTAATATTAAATAATATTAATAGCAAGTACTTAAATGAACTATATTGATATCAAAGCACTTGTTGGTTGGTTTGTTAAAAATATACGGAAATTATCTGGGTACTCATATAATAATAGACTATAATGTGCTCTGTTCAGATACTTACATGTGTCATTTGTAATTTATACTCTATAAAAAGAATTTAAGTGATTTCTTAGTGTCGGTAATTTTTCTTGACAAAGCAAACAAATTGAATTCTAATTTGGATTTCCGTTGGGAAATCAATGTAATTATTTTAAACTAATGAATTATGGCCATATTTTTAACCCTAGTACAAATTAAGAAGGGAGCTACTCGTAAGCTTGCGCTCAAATATTTAATTATGTAATGGAAAACTTACTGACTGAATGGGCTGCAATTAAAAACGATTAGTAGTTAATTTTAATTAAAATTAAAATTAAATTATTGTTCGAACTTCATTTGTTTCTACATTTATGATTTGAACGGACTAAACCATGATTTTTTACACCGATGTGAATGTTTCCATATCACTTAAATTTTTAAGCATAAAGATTATTTTCTGTAATTAAGTGGAATTTCTTCATTGCTTTCAAGTGTACTACAAAACTCTCATTTGGTTGATACTAAAACAATATAAACACGTCCATATGTATGTAAAGACACTCTCGTACAAAGCCGTGCGATCTACGAAAAAATACAACCCTGGTATGATGTAGTTTATGAAAATGTTCAAAAGACAATAACAATTCATCACACCAGGGTTGTAGTTTTTCGTAGATCGCACGACTTTATATGATAGTGAGTCATGGCCTTAATGAAAGAATAAAAAGCATTGATCACCACACAAAGCAGGCCACCCTTCATCTAAATGGGCTCTTAAGGTTGTGATACACTATCATACAAAGCCGTGCGATCTACGAAAAAATACAACCCTGGTGTGATGTATGAGTTAAACGACTTTGTATGATAGTGAGTCATGAACTTAATTATTTTATGTAAATTTGTTGAAAGCAGATTAAACCTTTAAACGGCCAAATCGTTAAAATGATCGGATGAAGCCAATATTTTTTTAAGATGGATATTGTTAAAAGAACCGTAATTTCAAATTTAACGGTGAAGAAAAAACATTGAGAACGCCAGGTAAAGAATATTGAAGAAAACCCGTTTGCAGAAGACGGTCTTGCCGTAAACTTTTTTATAAAAAAGTTATTAAGATTAAAGTTGAAAGAAAGCTGAAATAGATATTATTTTTAATCGGAGTTTTTAATTCAGAGTAATATTATCGTGGCCCCACTACCATTGGTTAACATTTTATAGTTTTTAGATTTTTTTAGTTGTTTTCTCAGTAACCCCGCCTACTTTTTAAACGGAAATTTTTTTTGGCCATTGCTTATTATTCTTGTCAAGTTTCGTTGGAAACGGATAATAGTATACACATAAATAGCTGATTTGAGCTGAACACATGAATTAGGAATCTTTCATTTTATAGGAGTGTTAACGCCCACTTTTTTCAACAAAAATTTATAAACTTGCATTATCGCAACATATATATGCAAAATTTCGATAACATCGCTGGAAGTAAACGTTTTAGATTTGTTTTTTTAAGCTTAATGGGCGTAGCCACGCCCCTAGCTGCAATTACTGAGTTTTCAGATTTTTTAGTCAGTTGCTCACCTAGATCTACATATTTGTGTATCAAATTTCAGCTCACTAGCTCAAGGTTTATTTTTTAATATTTATGGGCATGATCACGCCCACTTTCTTTAACTCAAGATATTTTTTTGGCAACTTCTTATCATTCGTGTCAAATTTCGTTGGAAATGTATAATTGTAAATACATAAATAGTATATTTTAATGTGCTGAGCTGAAGTACATGAAAAAGTAGGTTTAAGTTTTATAGGCGTGTTAACGCCCACTTTTTCACACGAAAATATATAACCTTGCATTATCGCAACATGTATGCCGAATTTCAATAAAATCGCTTTCATTAAAAGCTTTATATTTGCTTTTTTAGTTCTGAACTTCGTGGGTGTAAACTTTTGCATATAAAATGAGATAAATTTATTCTAATTATGGTTTAAATTTTAGAATTTTACGATGGCGGAGTGCAAAGTTATGAGGGGGATAAAAACAGGTCAAATGGCTCGTGTAAATATACACACACAGATTAGGGGATTTGTCCCCAAAATGGGGTTTTCACGTATCATTTGGGGCAGAATTTCGTGGTAAGGGATTTGGGGACTTTTCATTTTGAGCTCTAAAATCACTTTTTCTTATATTTTTTCTTAGTACATTTACCTTTTATGGGGTTTAGTACTGGCAACTTTTCAGTTTTTAAATATATTTTAAGCGGGTACCAGACACATTAATATTCAGCTCCAAAATATGTGGTTGTGTGCGTTTGTTTACCAAAAATAGTTCCACGTATACTATTAGTGAGAATATTTTGAAGCTGAATATTACCCTGAAGGAAATGTCGATGGTGAAAATGTACTGAGTCGCTTTTGACTTTATCACCAGTACTACTCTACAATTATTCCCCATACAATACTTTGTGCTATTGACATTTAACATGTGCTTGTCATTGAAAATCTACTAGTAACACTAAAACAATTGACTAGGTAGTGAATTCATAGTTTTTATGGGAACAAGGAGACATACCAACCAGACATTTACTAGTACATTTCTATACCTTACGTACATACAAATTTATATATGTTGACAAGTTGTTGCAAAATCCACCAGAAATACACCACATCTGTTTTCTCTCTCTCTCTTTTATACTGATGAATAGAAGAGAAATTGTAGACAATGTAACTACTAGTAGAAATTTAGTGTTGACATAGAAACACTTGGGCCCAGTCTGACGGCAGGGTAATGTGTCTGGCACCCGCTTTAGAGTAGTGTGGCACTCATACTATTTCAAGAAGATGGTAATACCACAAAAATAAATATTTGCATAGGCAAACCCGTCTTCGCAGCTGTAGGGAGATTTAAGTTTAAAACATTAAACACATTCAATACAGCAATCTACCGACTACAAAATATTGAGGAGAGAATACATTTGTTTATATGAGAGGGATTGTTTTGACTGCAACAAGGCAACATGCTCAGGGTTGCTGTCCGTGATACATTTGTCATTGTAGTCAAATTAAGCTTATTTCTATTTTTTATGGCTACAAATCAAAACCAGTGTTGACAACATACCAAATTTGTATATCAAATTTGTGCTTAGAAAAATTTTTAATGACAACATAAAAAAGAAAATTAAAATGTTTTAATGTTAATTACAAAAGTAATTATATTTTTATAAAGTGAAAACCACGATAATTTGCAAAACTGTTAGGAAGCTAAAAAACATCCAAAACCCCGCTTTTATGCGAACTTTGCAAAATTTTAAACAATCCATAATATTGATTAAAAATCAATAAAACTGTAACCCTCATACCTAAATAAGAGCGGCAAGCGTTACGTTAGGAGCATGGTACGTATTTTCAGTACAATGAAATAATATTTTCACATTTAAATGTACTGAAAATGCGTACCCTGCTACAAACGCAATGCTTACCGCTCTTATTTAGGTATGAGGGTAGGGAGTTCAAACAATTCGGAAAAAATCGCTAAAATTACGAACATTTGCAAAAAAAATTAAAAAATTTGCAAAAAAAAAAATTATCAACAGCGGGATTATCAGAAAGTCTCATATTGTTAAAAAATCGGCAAAACTTTTAGGAATAATAAATAATAAATTTTAATATTTAAAAAAAAAAACTGCAAAACAGTTCGCAAAAATTCGCGAGAAGTTGCAAAATCGGAAACAATCCCTTAAATAGATCAGATATCGCCAGAGCCATTCAAAATAAAAAAGTTTGGTAAGAACGAAAAAAGTCGCAACTTAGCTAAGAACTACTAATTGTATTAAAGAAATTTCTAAGCCTGTAAATAGTAAAATTAACAAACAAATATAAAAAAATTATTTGTTTTTATCTTTTTTATTAAAAGAAATGCGAAATATTTGAAAGCGGTACCACTGAAATATATATTTATACTTCAATTCATGTTCTTATTGTGCTGCTGCCGTTTTCAAAACAATTAAGTAGCTGGCTACAAGGCAACGTTTGTTGCCGGCGGGACTTGTAGTCGTGTAGCTATGTTGCCTGTTGTGGTCTATGTGTTTATAAGTTTTAATAACATAACTGCCATTGGAACAGATGGTGCAAGCAATATGTGCACTTAAAAAAATTTAAATAGTTTGATGAACTTGGTGCGTTTGCCATTCACTGAACTTATTTATGCAGCTCACAAGTGGCAAAAGCAATTCCCAATTCTGTATAATTTCTTGTTATTTCCGTTGCGAACGCTTAAGTTCAAACACATATGCGATTAAATTAGTTTAGGTCAAATAAATTTTTAAAACTTGTACAAATATTGCGCCCTATGCATAATTAAAAAGTAGCATAAAGTTAGCATAAGTGGCAAAATTAAACATGGTCTTAACTCGTTAAGACCATAAAATTTTACATTAAAAATCACGATATGATTTAAAAGTGGGTTAAAACTAGATTCTGCCTCGATTTTTAATGTAAAATTGTATGGCTAAATTCGTTAAGACCATGTTAATACTAACTTTAAGTTAGTTTTTCATTATGGATAGGGTCGTAGATGGTTGTCTCTTTGAAAAGCTGTGCAAACAATTTTGGAGTAATGGAATGAGTAACAGCATCATTTTAAAATGATATCAAACAACAATATTGACAAAATATTTTTGGCGACAAAAATTAGGATTTTTCTTTTTAAATGGGGATTTTTGGAGACATGACGTTTTAAATTGGGGACAAGAGCAAAAATTTTTCTGGCAGCACTGTGCGTGAATTGGCCATAACTTGACCTGGCGCACTACCGTGCACTCTGATAGTACCGTGACCCATAGATCGGGAGTATTTTTTATTGGAACTCATTTGTAACTTCGACATAGGAGCGTTTGTGAGCGCATTGTACTCACCCGCTGTTAAGACCGTTGCGGAGTAAGGCCACATCGGCGAGTATCCATGGTCACGCCTACTAAAATTTACGTTTTATTTTGCTTATTTCTACGCAAACGATTCTTACGAAACTTCGTATATACTAAGGCTTCTTGTGGTGACACAATAGTGCATTTTCATCACGCTCTACCCCTTAATATTATGTAACACTGCCCTTGTCAACTGGCGCATTCATCATGAAAAGAAATATAGCAGATCAAAAATTATAAGTTTAAAAAGTTTTATGAAAGGAAATCTTTCAAAAAGGACTCAGATCCTTAAAGGTCGATTTTTTATCCAAAATGTTGTTAGATAAAAACTTTGACCAAGTTCTTGCTTGGTTCAGTATCTCTACTATCTGCTTTGTATCATATAAATTTTGACAACGTTTCTAGACAACTTGATTATTTGGCAATATTTTTATCTTTCTAATGAAGGAGAAAATAATTAATGGATATTTGTTCACTTCCTTGTACCGGAACAAATTTTTTGAAGTTAGCAGGTTGCTTAGAAATGATATGATACCCTATTGTTTATAAGTTTATACAATCCATACAATTATAGAAGTTTGTGGGTATCAAAAATTGTATCTCACTACATTTGATAGCCGAAATGTTGGATAGGAACTTGACCCTTTTTCATGTTTACTATATTTTTCTGGGGATATACTAAACATAGCACAATTGGAAAAAAAACTATCTTTGGATAAAAAAGATTATGCCGAAAAAATTTGTATGTAGGCGACTCTCCGTTGAAATGTCGCCAAAAAGTTACCAAAATAATCAAGAAAAGTGGTGACTTGGTGACACATCCCAACCCCAATATTCTAACAGGGTACTTATTTATTTCACAATGCCTGGTGTCTGCCAACAATATTTCTTTGTTTGAAAATACAAATACTTGTAAAATCATCGTATAATACAGGGCCACAGGTGGTAGACATAGTAAAATATTAATGCCACCAAAGAAATCATATTAGTGCATCCACGATAATATTACAAAAAGTCTAGTAAATATTGCCCAATAAACTTTACCAACTTGAAAAAAACATCATGATTATTTGATTTACATAGATAAGAAAAATAATTAAACTTCAGCTTTTAACAATGTTTGCTTTTATGTCTTTAACTTTAACTGCTTTAATTTTAATGCTAGAAAATCTCTTTGTTTAATTTACAAGTACTTGCCATCATTTAAAATCTGTAATTCCTTTTCTTTCTGACATGATTGCCAGAAATTATAATTTGTCTGCTCTTTGGCTGGTACATAATAATTGAGATTCTTCCACTCCAAACATAAGGCTGGTGTAAATGTGTTTTCCATATTTTAGTATAATCTCCTCTTGTGTATATTTAAAATGAAAATTCCAACTTTTGGATACGAATTAATTAATCTTTTATTTAAAGCGTTTGTTTATAGCGTTCAACACCATTCATGACAATCTTACATTGCAAACTGACAACTAAACTCTGTATTTTTTTTTTCTTCAAAAATAAAATTATCTTATCACTTTTATTCTCTTTTACAGACTAGATGAATATGATCTTATCAATCTTTATCATTACTTTGGATACAAAGTTTCCCTTATAGGTAAAAGATGTATAGTACATAAATAAAATTTCAAGTTATTAAATTTAGGTTTCTTGTACTTGTGTTTTATAAAAAAATTTAAAATTAGTTACTGCAGTTTTGTTTTCTTGTTTTTGTTTTATTGCACAAATTCAATTTGGAATCTAGTTCACACTGCGCGAGTATCTTATATTTAATACTGTACTCTTGTTAGTTAATTTAAATCTGTTTTAAGGCAAGCAGATAGAAAAGAGAACCTTTACGTTACGATGATATTAACTAACTAAACAAGTTAACGATTTGAATTTACCACAAATGTTTGAACGAAATAGTACTCAACTATTCAGCTAATGTATGTTAAATAAAAAGCAGAGCTGTCCAACATGGAGCAGACTTAAAAGAGAAAACTGTGATATTAACTGTTCAATAATTACTGAATTTAACAGGGTTTCGCACGTCCATACAATCAGTACCTTGGTAATAAAAATATGGCTATTCTGACGACACACAAATATACTTTAGCACAACAAGCTTACACAGAAAAACTTAATTTTGTTTTCAATTACTAAAATCGAAAAATCAAATAATATTTTACCCATTAGTTAAAGTTTAATAGACGGAAAAACACACTTTTTCTTTATTAAAATAATTTACCATAAATTCATTCAACCAAACATAGAAAACTAGCATCCCCAGTGATTTTGTTCGCATCTAAAGAGAAACTGAAATGGCCCAAGTTTAGCAAAAACAGAAAAAGGACGAAAATGAAAATTTTTACCCGCTTTGTCCCTTGAAAAATACCCTGTATTTCAATCTGGCGTCTAATCGTCGCTTCCGATAACGAGTTGATTCGATCACGTTTTTTCATTTTTGAAATTTTGGCATTCGATATCTAACCATATTATTACATTGTAAAGTAGTTAATACTAAAATTCGTCTTTTAGAATTTTTGTAATTTAAAATATTATCAAACAAGATTATCCAAAATACATTAGAAAAAGTATAATTGTTCCCTTAACTATGAAAGTGGTCTAAGTCACATGCATTTTTGCTTCGAAACATTAAATTAATCTTAAAACACTTCAATTTATATTTAATAAATATTAAATAAATTTATATTAATCGAGGCTAGTATAAGTCTAAATTAAAATGTAGTATAATTTAAAAATATATTTTAATTTGTTCAAATGTAATCTACTAAATATCTCGAGCAATGAAATATATGACTTAGAGCACTTTCATAATTAAGGGCACAACTGTATCATGATTCCCATGCATGTAAATTTCTGCTTTACTCTCTTGTTGCTAGTTTCTGCTGGGAAAGTAAATGAACAGACCCATTATTTACATACAATTACTTACTACTGCTTATGTGGCTTTTTTGCAACCCTGGTGGGTCTTAAGCCGAGGAGAGAACAACATTCCAAGCGCTTCGGTCTTCTGCGCTCTTCCTCCAATTTCTGACGTTTAGGTCCATTAGGTGTTGTTGGACACCTTCAAGACCATACTCGAAAATTATGTTCACTGGATCTTCTTCATCCATCCGCTTAACAATGTCAATATCGGCGAACAGCTCATACAGTTCATGGTTCATACGATGCCAATAGTCTCCGCTTACACAAACCAGTCCATATATTTTACGAAGTATTATTTTTCTCTCAAAAATGCCAAGTACAGCTTCATCTGCTTGCGCAAGTACCCATACCTCTGCACCATACAAAAGCACGGGTAATATGAGTGTCTTGTAGAGTGTAATTTTCGTTATTCGAGAGAGGGCTTTACTTCTAAACTGCCTGTTTAGGCCAAAGTAGCACCTATTTGCTAGTATACTCTTCTTCGTATTTCCAAGCTGATGCTATTGCTCTTATTAATGGATGACTCAAGGTACACAAATTCCTCTACAACAATCTAGTAGATTTTCTGTTCGCTGAAACCATCACTTTGCTTTCATTAACTGCTGATCCCATTTTCAAGGACTGCCTCTCAATGCAATTACATCTCGCAATGTCCTACTTATGATATCAATATCATCATTGTGCTATTTCTATTGACTGCCGCATCTCGTATGACATTTTCTAGGGCGATGTTGAAAAGGTTACACGATAAACGATCAACTTGCCTAAATCCACGTGTGGTGGCAAAAGATTTGGAAAGACTATTTCCGATTTTCACTGATGATCTAGAATCAATTAGTGTCATCCGACAAAGTCTTATAACTTCGCCGGAATCCCGAAATCAGACATGGCATGTTACACTTTTGTTTGAAACGGGCTGTCAAAAGCGGTTTTATAATCAACGAATAGGTGGTATTTGTCGATATGCCTTTCGTGCGTTTTTACCAGGATTTGACGTAGTGTGAATATCTGGTCTGATGTGGATTTTCCAGATCTAAAACCGCATTTTTAGGGGCCAATTATTTCATTGACATTTGTTTTGAATCGTTCATAGAATATCGTAGCCAAGATCTTATGCCTCTATAATTGGCACAGACTGATTTCTCACCTTTCTTGTGAACAGGGCATTGCATGCTGAGTTTCCAATAATGGAGCATGCGTTCCTCCAACCAAATTGTACCAATAAGATGCATACACCTAATTAATTTATTGCCTCTGGCTTTAAATAGCTCTGCTGGCAAACCATCAGCTCCAGCTGCCTTGTTGTCTTCCTACCTCAATCTCAAATACCGTCATCATCGATTGGATCAATGGTATCTTCATTGATGCTCTTCTGAGATACAAACATATTACAGAAATACTCTTTCCGTAACCTCAGCACGCTTTCTTCATCAGTCACCAGATTGCCTTCTTGATCCTTCAGGAAATGCAAGTACAAAAACCCTCAATCTGCCGTCAATTAATATTTAATAATTATTTACCATTTCATATTATTCTGAGTAAAAATCCGAAAGCTCCTAAAAAAATTACCGTTTATTAACAGACATCCCTTAACAAAAGCAGCAAGCGTTTTTTAACTGTCAAAAGTTTGTATGGAGCATACCGAAATAAAGCGGTGGCAGCGCACCGGCAACGCTTAAAATCCAATTTTGACCACGCGTTTTACAATGAAGTGGTTTGCAAAAGAAAGCAATTTCCATCACCAATGTTATCATAATGGAAGATGTATCTTATTTTCGAAGTTTTTCGGGATGTTAAAAAGACTAAAAGATTTCTTTGTTAAAAATATCAAAATTATGAAGTATGTGCATGCATATATTTGAGGAGTCGCATAACAAAACGTGACTTTTTTTTAAAATAATAATAAATAAATAATAAATTAATAAATAATAAATTTTATCGATGTACGAAATTAAATGACTTTTAATAAGCAAATAACACGTTTTGTTAAAATAAAACAAAAAAAGTACGTTTTGTTTAAAATAAAATGCAAAAAGAACGTTTTGGTATGCGTATTTTCGATATGGAAATATCGTATATTTGAAATATATTTACAAATTTAAACAAAATCGTTAATAAAATTTATTTATTTGACATATTGTCAGAAGTGTAAGTACAATAATTGATATATTTACCGCTGTTGAGATTTTTTAATTTATTGTTTCTTGCGTGTTTCAGTATTTAAACTTCAAACGGTCTTTTGGATTTCTTCCATCTGTATGAATGAATGTATACCAGACTCCTCAATTTCATTAAAAAATCAACAAAGTAATAAAAGTGAGAAATGTTAATATGTGGGATTAAAGAAAATCTCGAAATTTTCTCATCTCTAGTTGTAATGGAACAAGCATAACTAAATTGTTATAAAAAATATTAAATATTAAATAATATTATATATAATATATGTATGTATATTAAAATAAAATATTAAAATAAAAGAAGAAAGGCACTTTTTGTTCTGCATTATTTTTTCTATGAGAAGGGAAGAAATATTATGCAAATAAATTTTTTTCCAATAGAACTTAGCCAAGTTAATGCAAGGACATCAAAAAAACATTTTATAAAAAAATTAAAAAAAGCGTTTTGTTCTGCGACTCCTCATTTATCTTATACATGTTCTATTCTGTAAATATTTTGTGTATTTACCTTTACGCTTATTAGTTCATTTGAAACAAAATAAATTTTTCTTGAGTTTGAATTGAGTAAAATCAATGCATATTAATACATTTTGAAGAAAATCACAAAAAAAAAGATTTTTAATGAGATTTTTATTCGACTTGAAGGTTTTTGAGAAAAAATATGGCAACACTGGTGAGCATCCTTAATACAAGCAAATTTTCGACATCTTCTTACTCTTCTAAATAACTCATTTTTTCAAACTAATTATTTTATTTTAATTAAAATAACAAAATTTTATTAACAAAAATCACAAACAACAATGTCGTTCGTTCAGCTGTTAAGGTAATCAGAGTTATTTTATTTATTTGTTTGATAACCTTGTTTTTGTGACACAACGTTGGCGCTTTTGCTTAGGTATGGCATTTCAGCTCTAAAGCTCGGCGGAAAAATACCTTCCGCCTTCCGTTCTTGTTTAGGGATGGCTGTAATGGTACAGTCTTTACTTGTCATCTGTCATCACGTAGAATCATATTAAAGTGACGGGATATGGAAAAGCAAACGTCTTATTGAAACATCCTGTACTACAAAAATTTTTTAGATTCCGTTTATTGCTGTTGTTCGTAAAAATCGTTTTTATCAATATCATTTTTACCATAAATTATACTATTGAAAGATATTCACCACAAATTTAGCAATTCCTTTCCTTTTTACTTGACACTTCAGCACACTTCCTTTTTGCATCTTTTACAATTATTAATTCTTTGTTCAACTTCAAACGCTTCCAATAGATATGACGGCAATGCTTAGCAATGAAATATATCAAAATCAAAATATCCTTTAAAAAACTTTCAGTTAAACAATATGTGACAGAGATCAGCGAAAATATACTAAAGCCGAGAAAAAGACCCAAAGTGCCGCCAAAAGATACTGAGGATAAAATTAAAAACTTTAGTTAGCAAGAAAAAAATATTTCGTACTGTGTCAGCGATAAAGTTTACCTAATAAATCTTCAAAACTAAAGACGACATCACGTCGCAAACGCACTTTCGGGGGTATAAGTTCGCAACGAAAGCTTGAAGTAAGCACATCTGAATCTGTTTCATCGTTTAAACTTTTAACTCCCCAAGAACTTTTCTTAACCGTTTGCAAAGTGTATTCTGTATCAGTGCAAGTACTGGGGCATTTACACCTCACTGGATCCCAAGTAGGCCAGTGAAATTCAAGTAGACACATAAAACCATCAGGATTACATGCTGGACCATCTGTGAGAAAAAAGCAACAAATAAAAAATGTATTATTAATAAAAATTTTGTTTGTGTAGTTAATATTAGTTAGACGTTTCTAAACCTTAATAAGATAACAAAATGTAGAATAGCATATTAATCAAAAGTTTAATCGAAATGATTGAGCTTACCCACAAATGTATAGAAGAAAGGTACACAGTTACAGACTTCCACCGCTTGTCTGGCATGACATGTGGCCAAACAAAGATTTTTGCTATAAAACTGAAATTTTCTATTATTATTTCTGAGCCATCGTCTATTTACGATCTTTGCAGATCTACTTACCTTTAGCTTAGATATTTCTTCATCATTAAAAACACATTTTCTTTGCTCAACTCCCAGATCCCGTAAGTTTGAAGAAGCGCTTAAATATTAAACGAAAAAGCATTTAAATATTATTATTTTAAATAAAGAGTATTAATAATTAAGTGGACTTACACTGTTTCCGAGACCTTATAGGCAGCTATAATTTTAGTAGATTTTTGCAAATTTATAACGCTGGCATCTGCCAAAGATATATCATAAGGCGAATGGACTTCAACCTAATAAATTAAACCAAATATAATAAGTTGCGAAAATCCCAGTTTAATTTTATACAAAAAACTATGGGTTGATTAGGGATAGCAACCTAACTTTAGTTGTGTTGCCAAAGCTTTGTTACCAACAGCAACTTTTAAATAACAGCTGTCATTTTTAATAGACAATTAGAGTTTTCTGGAAATCGAGAAATTCTGCTTGTCGGCAGTGATGTAATTTTTCATTGATATTCTATCCAGAAGTTTTTATAAACAATTTGTGAGCAATAGTCTGAGAAAGATTGATGAAAATAATAACAAGGATCTAACAGCTGAATCTGGCAAAGGAGACTAAAAAGTTTACATGTATCTTCTTTTTGAAAGTTTACGTCGGAACCTATTTTAAATAGTGGTTTGATATTCACCCTACCCTGGTTGGTTGGTTTACGTAGCTGCTTGCTCCATGCATGCATTCAAGTAGACTCTATATGATTTTCTTTTGACAGACCACGGATTAGTACCATATCCAACTTGTCGCGTTAAGATATCTGATAAGGTCACTGAAACCAATTTCTGAAACGTATGTCTACATAGATGCAAAATTGGAAATTCCCCTCACTACAACTCAGCAGAGCTAATTACCCTATGTCCCTATAGATTTTGTTTGTTAAATGTATAGAGCGTCTATCATTGTTGCAAGGCCACATTTTACTAGCTACTTGACACTTGTCTATATTGCGCCATCTGTACTCAGCCTTATGTACATATATAATGCTTGAAGATGCAGTTTTTAATAGTAACAAACAAAATGGCTACCGTTCCGACATTGGAAGTGTTCATAGCAGAGTCAGTCCGCCTGCCCGTTCGTTACCTGGAAGGTTTCTGTGTGCTGAAAACCAAATGAGGGTAAGGTCAGCCTGACCACATAATCCAGATAGCACATTCTTGTACTTCCCAAGTATGTATATAGGAGAAGTGGTATATGATCTTTGTTACAAAAGTACTTTCTGACTATTAATAAAAATATCGACCTTTACCTGTACTTTCCTGTCGATCGGCACCCTTTCCGCTTTCCTGACACAGAAAAAATATTCCTGCAATTTTAATGGAAAATAAAACCATAAGTCAATTAAAAATGTATTTAAGTCAATTAAACTTTTGCTTAAAAATAAAATGTTCTTGCAGTAAACAACTTTAATTGAAAATAAAACCAAAAATCAATAAAATATTTAATTGAGTCAATTAAACTTTGTAATTCATAAAAAACTTTAAAGAAATGTTTAATTGACCTAAATACATTGTTTATTGATTTTTGGTTTTAATTTCAATTAAAGTTGTTTATTGCGAAAAGTTTTTATTCTTAAACAAAAGTTGAATTGACTTAAATACGTTTTTATTTGATTTTTGGTTTTATTTTCAATTAAAATTGTTTATAGCAGGAATATTTTTTTCTGTGTACAGCCAATACTTCAAAAAGAAATGCACTACCTACGTTATGGAGATGAAAGGGGCATTCTATCCCATCATCATCTGAGAGGAGACTTAGAACCGACACCGTTGACTATTCCTTATCCATAAGTATATACTTTAATAGTGTATTCTCTTACTTCCATCCCTTCGTTTAAATTATTTTTGATGAGTTTTCTATGAAATCCTACCAGAGACGTTTTTGTGAAACATTTTACCATTCTTACCTTCTTTACCTTTCGTAAAAAAAGGATGAAATTGGTTACGTCAGGAAATATATTTACAACGAAATTATACATACAGCTAAGCTCAAAATTCAACACATAACTTTAAGTGCGTCATAGAGTTAACTTCGTATACTAAACCAAAAAATCTTAAAAAATTTAGTTATTTTCATTTGTTAAATAAAAAGTTTTGTTTTTAATTTTAAGACTTTCCTTGTCATACTTATGCAAAAATCTGGACTTTATGGCTTAAGTTACATTTCGCTGAAGTAGTTAGCACGTTGACTACAACACGGAAGGTCCTGCGTTCGAGCCAGATCTCCGATAATCATTAAAATAACAACACCCTGCATTTTTCTGACATGCATTAATGTCCATTTGTATCTGTTGTTGTAGGAAAGTTCAAGTGATGAAGGCATAGACATTGGTCAGTGAACTACACCAGCTTCAGCGCATACTAATCCTAATTTAACACGAAAGCGTCCTCCTTCTTCGGTATTGAGTTACAGAATCATCAGCGAAGTAAAATAACCAATAAAATGGCTACTAAGCAAAGCTTAACAAATTTAATACGCCTCATTGACACCAGGGGCGCTGTGAAAATGCACTATTAGAAACGTACAAAAAAGCAGAGGTGTACAAGAATGAAATTTTCCCCAATATCTTCATTCACCACCTGTCTTCTCTATCACTATGCCTTTCCTAAAGAAGGTGACACCTAGTAATAGAAGTAGGCATTCATTGCCTGAATGTTACTTCTCTTTACAAAAAAAAAAAAAAAAAAAAAAAAAAAAAAAAACTGTTAGACGGAATTGATGTATTGTTCTGGTACTCCAAGATAAATCAGCCTATTGCTAGCAGGGTATACTTAATTTCTCAGAACATTGTTTTGCTTATAAACATTTTTAAGCGCCGAAACTTAATAAAAAAAACATTTCCAAACTTATGTGAGCAATAATTTTCCAAATGATCAAAAGTACCGGCTCGCACAGTACAACTTTTTAATTCATGGCGGCGAGAGAGAAAAATATGATGACTCAGCATTTCATTATATTCCCATCTCTCTTACATAAGCTAAGCTAACTAGCGTGACCATTTGACCGACGAAAGTGCTAAATTGCCACTTTTTGCCCCTTTTTTAAAGTGAATTATATAATAATACATTAAAAATAAAAGGTTTAGTGTAATAGTCTCGTTTTTTTTTAATGGTGCCCCTTTATTTGATGAATCCCCTATTTGTTGCCACTTTTTGAAAATCGTCATCGGTCACCCCAAAAATAACATTAGCGTGTTTGAACAAATTATAAGAAAATATTCATGCTGCTGTAATCAATTGTCTTCTTAAAATAAATAAATTGGTGCCAAAATAACTCTTTGAACAGACTAACTTACATATCCTATACTTTCCAAGATATCAATTTTAATATAACATTTCTGTTTACTAAATTTGCATTTTAATGGAGACTTTAAATCATTAATGTTCTGGAAAGTCGATCTGAAATTATTAACAACAACAATAAATGGTATTTTTGCTTTGAAATCATATATTTTACCTTGGCCCGAAAATTTCACTTATTGCCGAATTAATAGTGTAACAGGAGCCTCGCTCCATCATATCCATATGTACAGATATTTCAAAATTTCCTTCAAATGTACTTATAATCTGTTCAAATGGCTTTCTAGTCGCCTGGGCAATGTCGTACAAATTTAACTTGCTGAATCTTTCGTCTGCAGCATATTTTGCGATGTCAGCGTAATTACTGACACTTGCATTCGATACAGCATATAAAAAATTCATGAAATAAACATGCTCTTCATCATTATGAGATACATTCCATTTATCCAGTAAGTATGTGCTGGCTCTGGCATCTACGCGATCGTAATAGCATAATGTTATGGCCGGCATAAGACCTTCCCAATCTCGATAATTACGATCGACTGACATAACTGTGGGCGATTTCATATAGCGAGTAATTTGTAAATCCGTTATAAAAAATGTGCCATAGATGGAGACAATAAAAGTGAACAGCCAGAAAAGTCTACAAATAAATACAAAATATATATTACACGTATTATAGTTAGTTTAATAATGTTTTTTTCTCAAACTTTATTTGTCTGGTTTGGATTAGGTTATTAGGTTGATTAGGTTATTGTTAGGAAGCCAAATTACGTGTGATAATTTTTAAGGAGCAGCAAAGTTAATTTTTAATATTCTAACAAACACTAGCAGAACGGAACCACATGCTACCATTCGAAGGTCGCCACACTTTCAACGTGTGTTTGGTCAACTGATGCAAATTTAAGTTTCACAATTGTGCAAAACAAAATCACACACATTCTTATTCTCTTTCATTTAAGGCTCAATCAGACCATAGAAAACAACCGTTCAAACCAAACTAATGGGCAACATTGTATTTGATTATAGGTGACTTGCCATAACGCCATAACTCCCACTATAGAAACCAATTGAATTTTGGTTTGGTTATGGCTATTGCTAGGAACACAACTGGGACGAACGACGAATTTTTCGGTGCGAACTTTTGTCATAAGAAATAAAACACATTTTTGCATATGAAAATGAACACAACACCGCCGCACAGTGGCTGAAAATCGTTTTTCATTGGCCAAAATTCTGTAACTTTTGAACTGATCAAAATATTGAAGTAATTTTTATTTTAGTGGATAGATATTTAGTTCAGTTTGACTCAGTTTTAATTACATTAAAATTTATTGAGGACTTTTTAAGGAATTCTAGCTCAAAGTTGAACTTTTGAATTTTTTTAACTTTTAGAGTGAAATATGGGTTTATTATTTTTTTATTTATTAAAAAATTTAATATATGGAAATTAGTAATAATTATAAATATGTTTTGTAATAATGGAATTTATTTAATGTTACACTCAAAAAAAATTTTACACTAAAAAAAAAATAGTAAAATCAACGATTTTGCTATTATTACAGAAAAATTAAAAATTTTTTGCTGTCTAATTTGCAATTTTGTTTACACTCAAAGAATAGTTACACTTAAAAAAAAACTTTAATAATATTATCTAAAAATATTGCTATTACTACAGAAAAATTTATTATTTTTTGCTGTCAAATTTGATCATTTTAAAAAACATATTAAAAATAAAAACTGCAATAAATTTAAATAGCATTTGTAACAATGGTAGGTTCTGTTTATTATTATTTTTTACTAATAGTATGCTTTTCGTACCTTAAATATCAATGAAAGTCAATTATGATTATTATTCATTTGACTCAAATATTGATTGTAAATATTCCATATTTTGTTCTGTGCTATTTCTGTTCTTTAGTAGTTTTTTGGCTTCTTCATCTAAATCCCGATGTTCCACTTTCCATTGATTTCGAATACTGGAGATGAACGGATCTGACGTTGCCAATAATATATTAAATAGATCTTCATTTGTTGAATTTCGTGAAATTTTTCTAGTATTGTGCTCTCTATAAAATCTGTAATCCTTGTTTCTTTTTTCCTGAGCCTCCTCTGATAGATCTCGAAGTGGCACCAAATGATATTTAATGATATCTTCTCCATGATAAAGGATTTTATGAACTGTTGCAGACATATTTCTCCATGGGTAGTTGGTTGTATATATTTTTGCAGTTTCCTTAGCATAATCTCCAAATTTTCTAGAGTCAATTTCTTTATTGCACGCAAGTACTTCTAGGATTATTTTAAACCTGAAAATAAGGTTTAAATCCACTCCTGTTATTTCAGATGCTGTTTCTGGATCTGAAAAGAATCTTCTTGCGGTATTGCCATCATTTGTATTGCCTGACCCTTGTTTTGGCTGATCTATAATCAATCCTAATTTGCGATATTCATCTAGAACATGTTTCTTTTTTGAACTTCTTAACTCTTTGTTGGTTTCGTTGTTTCTTATTGATCCTGAAGACCCGAAATCCAAATCATAACTGATTTTTAGTATGTGTTCCATAAGTCGTATTCTTGCATGTAGTGGTGATAATCCAAATTCATATGCATCGGTATTATCTAATGATTTTGTCGGGACTTGGTTTAATTGGGTTGATGTTGCTTGGCATATAATGCAGCTGGATGCAGCCTTCGTGTTAGTCAAAGCCTGACCTACTTTTCCATCTATCATTGTCAGCACTAATTGGTAGCTTACTTCAGTTTGCTGCCCATCTAACTGTAATTGTAATGGCTGTAGTGTTGCAATTTGGGCCTTGATATCACTAACTTCTTTGTTAATGGCATCATGAGTTTCTTTTTTGAATTCAAATTTAATTGGCCTGCAGTATTTCGTAGAAGATGGTGTCTCATTTTTCCAAATATCCATTGTTTGCGTTGTACTAGTCGAAGGCTCTGAATCTTCCAAAATCTTTTTCAATCGCAATGGTACAAATGATACCATGAACATATCTGAGTCCGAAATATTTTCACATACAGCTTGTTTGTATTGTTTTTGTCCCGAGGAACCATCACATCCCCATTTACAAAAAAGAATTAACTTTGTGTTTCCATATTTCTTTAACTCATTTCCTGTTATTGATTGTAGCAAGCGTTCGGCTGTGTGATCAAGTAGAGATTGTAGTTGTACCTCTGCCGAAATTGGTGTGATTGTAATAGTGTCCTTTGATGGCAAACAGTCTATTTTAGCAGCGGTTATGTAATGATATGCTGGATACATATTTGACCCTTTTTCAATCCCACGCAGTCTGAGCTTAATATATTGCTGTTTTGTTAATTTCAAATCCAGAAATAATGCTAATGCGTCCTCTTTTGTGTACTGTATTGCATCACTCGGAGTCGGTATACTTTTAAGAATCCGTTTTGTTCTCACTGGACTAGCTTTAACAACTTTTTCAATGATATCCACTTTTGATAATTGGTTCTGTGATCGTAATTGATGTAGGAAAGATTCTTTTATATTTGTACAACCAATTGCATCGTTAAAATCTTTAAGTTTCCGCCTCTTAGATCTATCACTGCAGTTGCCCATTAATGATTTGCGTGGTCTTCCAGCCTTATCTTGCTTTGCTGTTTCTGCAGCGACAGTAAGTTGGCCTTCTAACCAGTTTGCACTTTTTATATAAAAGTTTTGTTTACTGTAGCTAACTTCTTTGTAGCGTTTTTTTAGTGCTTTGACGAAATTAGATAATTGCTCTTGCATTTCGGTGCTACACGAATTTAAGTTTAATTTTATTTTAACGTAACTAAGAACATCTTCCTGGTTTTTGTTTCTAAAATACTCTTCGGCCAGTTCTTTATAACTGAAGCTCTCCATATTTATCTGAATATTTTTATTTGTTATATTTTATCCGTACAATTAAAGGATTAACTTATTACTGAGTAATCCCTTATGGAATCCGTAGTTTTATACATTTTTAGATACATGTTATTCACACATTGATCTTCAATTTCATAGCAGGTAGTGCTTAAATTGAACAAAACTGCACATGTTATTCAGACCTTAATATCAGGTAAAACTGATTAGTATCTCGCCAATATGGGGTTGTTTTTTATCTTTAGTGGTTTAATGTCGCCATTATTGTTATAAAAATGTTTATGACTTTGGTTGACCCTAACATTTGATAACAGGTAAATTCAGAAAGAGATCATATGTTTACTGTAGAACCTATTGTGATAATTTTATGACTTATTTTTTGCTGATCAAAACAAAGCCATTAAACCCTTTCGCAGGTATTATATTTAATTTTTTTCGTTTTACGTAGTCTAAAGTAAAAAAAACAAACTTTTAGGCAAAAAAGTGAAAATTTAAGACACTATTGTATACGAGTACTTATAGGGCTGTTTAAATTAATTTGAATTTTTTTTAGAGTAATTTCATTAAAATGAAAAAAGTGTTCTACCCACGGGTCGTCACGGGTGCAAAAGTATATATAGCGTTAAAGAGGACACTTTCACCTTTATCCTGGTGGTATACGTTTCTTGTTCCCTTTTGTTCCCTAGAAGTTCTATTCCACTAAAATTTAAATTTGAGAAAAATATAGTAGTTTCATAAATATTTCATAACGCCCGTAATATTAAACGCTAGAGCTGTGACCACTTACAACAACTAAAGACTATAGTCCTACCAACATTATAAAAAAGACCGCAGGCCGTTATCGATGATAGCTTGCGAGTAGTAACCATTTATTTTTGATAAAAAACAAAAGAAAAACACCTTTTTCTGAAATTAAAAAAACGGTTGAGTTTGACAGCATGCCACGCCCACAAATATCAATAGTTTAACCTAAGTTTTTGGCTACCTTAATCTGGATATATTAGCTACAAAAAGGCGTAAAAATTTTAAAAATCGGTGACAAAAAAAATTAGACTTTTGGCCAATGAAAAACGATTTTCAGCCACTGTGCGCCGTACGACGAAATTCGTCGTGCTTGACGAACTCTGAGATTGATTTATTTTTATTTTGTACGCCGACGAACGACGAAAAAACAAAATTGAGAGATCGCTGATTTTGTACACACAACAACCAACTTTTCCAAATATGAGAGATGAATTCGGTGAGTAAATTTGTCGTTATTGTGCTTCACACGACGAATTTACGCAGCGAATGCTTATCAACGAGTTCGTCGACCTGGACGAAATTCGTCGTTCGTCCCAATTGTGTTTCCAGCATATGGCATTATGGCTATGTCACGTCTTATTTAAGTTTAAGTCGTCAATGAGACAGCGACGATAACACATTGCGCAGCGGGTGTATTAAATTCTTTATAGATACAGTGAAAGAAAAAAATTGGTATGTGAAAAATATTCTATGATCAGTAATTCTTTTCGCAACATTCAATGTGTTTTATGTTACAAAGCTTTTAAGGAAAGAAATCAATATGTATTCAAAAGACATATTGATTTTAACTTAAAAGACCAATAACTCGAGAAATATGGGTCGCAGCCAATTTTTTTGTCAAATTTTTCTTCATATTTTTTAATTTTCTATCACGTAAGCTATTTAAAAATTTATTTTTGGATATTCTTCACAGTTTCCTATGAAAAGTTCACAGCCCCGTAGCTCGGAAAATATGGGTCGCCCCAAATTTTTATTCCTTATTTATTAATTTTCTAGAATATTCCTTTTTATATATTTTGAGCTGCTTCATTAAACTACATCAGTTGCAAATATTTATTTTTTTATATGTACTTCAGAGACGAATGATACAGCTTTTCTCACACATACAACTACAGTTTTATTTTTGACAACACTGCTTGACTGAGAGAAAAACCTTCGTAAATGCAACCATTTTCTACATTATATTTACGATTTTGTCAGTATTTTTCAACCAATGCAACGCTTCATTCGTATTATGAAAATTGTTGCATTAACTGAAAAAATGTCATATATACAATGAAATTTGTTCATTCAAGTAACGACATTGATTTTACTAAGCGTTCGTACATTTTCATATGTTAAATGAAAAATGTAATCATTGCGATGAAACTTTTTAGCATATACAATGAAGTGACATTAGTTTTGCATTTTTTAACGAACTATTTCATTGAATAAACAAAATTTTTCAGTTATCATTGTATCTTATCAATTACTCAACTTAAGTGTGTATATTGGCACAGGCATCAGAAAAACGTTTGTATGATATAATTTAATGGGTTTCCCCGGTCAAGATTCGAACTTGGAACTCAACGCGTGGTAGTAAGCGCGCTTACCGCTGCAGCCACAACAACCTCAAATATTATTTAGATACACACTAAATACATACATACCATCATTAATAAAATTTTAATTCACAGTTATTTAATTGATCTAATTAATTCAACATTATATGTATAACTTACATAACTATAGATTAATAACAATTTGTAGTTTGATACTTTGAAATTATTTTATGTCACCTAATCAATTTAAAATATTTTTTTGTTTCATAAAAACATGTGTTTTAAGTTTTTCATTACCCGAATGAAAATTATTTCGTAACATAAATGATACTAGCGAATGTAAATATTAAGCACTAGAATGGTTTCATTCCATCAATGAAATTTGCATCAATATAATATAATGTTTCATTTTATTAATGACATTTGTCGTTGTATTAATGAAAGTGGTTTAACGTAACGGTTTCATTCCCGTTACGAAGTGTTTTCCTTTCAGTGTTTATATGGATATTTTTAGTGCAAGTGGAATGTGGGAATTGTTTTGATGATTCGTTGTATTACAATTTGCTGCAAGCTTTTTTTAATGAAAACTTTTGGTACATCTCAAACAAAAATTAGTAGTGTACAAGTTAAGACTTAAGTGCTGGTGTCCTTTTTTGCATACTACGAATAGTAAGAAAATTGTTTGCTGACTTTCAAGTAAATCTATCCATAGAAAAAGAATCACATTTTAATATGTACATATACATATATCTTACCTTTCTACTATATGCAACTGTCTATTCAACATCAACTTCAATGCTAATATTCCAGTTTCGTCGCCCACTTTTTGCAAAAAATCATTTAATCCCTTACAGATTATTTGTATAAAACAGCACACAGTTGTCGAAATAAATTTTATTAAATCAAACAAAATTGCAAAAAATTTTGTCAATTTGATATGAAATGACCAAACCAATTGCCGTAAATTATACATTTTAAGAGAAAATCCTCAGTTAAAATAAAAATCATAACGAAATTGTAATTCACTATGGAAAAATATTTATACGTTTATTACACTTAGATCTTTTTATGTGATAAATATATAATAGAATATTTAGTTAGATTATACATTTATTATTATCAGTTTTACTAATTGATTTTATTGTTTCGCTATTTTGGTTTGATAATTTAGAATAAATTGCCTTAACAATAGACGTTTTCCCATAGATTGTTCCATAACGAGGTTGTTGTTGTACAATCATCATTGCGTTAGTTGGTAACCTTTGCTGCAATCGATACGGCACCCAGGTCAGTTTGTATAAGGAATATTAAGTAAGTCGAAAGAGCGCTGACAATCTACAGAAATATAAAAAATATGTATGTAAATATGTATGTAAAGTTAATGTATGTTTAGTTTAGTTTAAGAATTGTAAGAAAAATATGGTTTTTACAAAACTTAAATCTTTTCACGAAAAAATCCATTTTCTGTAGATTTTCAACATTAAATTAAAACATTAGAAATAAATTCTTCACCCAGTAAAAAAAGAGACTCCAAAAAAGTCATGGAAATGTAGAGTTTGCGATGCGGAAGTAGTGAAAATTTCGATCCGATCTAATGATTTTTACATAGGGTTGTCATTGCAAGAAGTTCTCTTTTTCGATGCGTGGTCACTTAATTGGTCACTTTTTTGTGTTCTATGATAATATTTTCTTCTAGGAAAAATAGTAAATAGTTGCCTTTTTTAACAATTCGTTTCTTTTTATACGTATTTAAGCCCGAAACATTGTTTTCATGTAAATTTAAGCAAATAACTTTTAAATTTTAGACTAAAAATAGTTCATAAATTTCTTTAAAAAAATAATTTTTTTTTTAAATTCTGGTGAGTATTTTCTACCAATATGGACGAGTTACAAGGTTTTGTGTGACTAAAGTAAGCTTCTACATGGTTTTTTGCTCACTCTCGGCAAATTAAAAATATCGATTTTTTGGAAGCAATGCAAATGTAGTTCCACTAGAATGACTTCCATTTTTTTCACTGGGCAGTTTCTAAACTGACCGTCTAGTTTTAATAAAATTGCAATGGGCCTACAAATAAAAAAAATATGGCTAAGACAAACCATAATCTAACAGCAACGAACTATGATTAATTTATATGTCAATTGACGAATGATAGTGATAAATAGAAAAATTTTAAATATATTACTATATAAAAAATTTTTGTATAATTTTGTATATTGTATATGTATATTTTTGAAACCCCTTTCAATTACGGTACAAATAAATAAGTACAAGTTTGATAAGAATTCATAAAACTTCAAAGCGAATTATCAACAACAAAATCATCCACATTTATGCTTTTAACACAGTTTCGTAATAGCAAAATGTGTTTCAAATTTGACGATGATAATTTATTCCGCTGCTTTGAACAAATAAATTTCAGGTCAGAAAAAATTTGCTCACAGAGATATGTAGATGGGAAAAACGATAGACATCTTAAAGAGTTTCTTTTGAGCTCGGGATATGTCATTTCATCCACATTTTTCCAGAACTCAATTAAATTTATTTTCTCTGGAGGAAATATTTCGCTTCGAAGTATTATGAGTTCTGATTGTATATCAAACTCATACTTAGTTACATCACAATTAAAAGGGTTTTCGAAAAGATCAAGAAATGGTTGTATACTTTCAAAATCTTTAAACCGGTCTTGAAAATTATAGAAAAGGGTTTCAAATATTGTTATATATTCAAACTTTTTTTTTATTCTGTTTGTCATATGTGAGAGCAGTTTTTGGAAAACTAGAAAAATCATCCGACTGAATTTGAGAAAGGAATAAAAAAAGCTTTGTTTTAAAGTTAAAAAGAATTTTAAACAGATCGCATAAATTATTTCCCTTTCCTTGCAGCTGTAAATTAAAATCATTTAAAAATTTGGTTATATCTGCCAAAAACGCGAGATCTGAAATGAATTCATTATTTTTTAAAGCCTCTATCTCATAGCCTTCTATTTTTTCCGTTTCTAAGAACAGCAGCACATATTCCCTTAAGTTAAATAATCTATTTAAACACTCACCACGGCTTAGCCAACGAACTTCAGTAAACATTTTGAGATCGTTGTATGAAGCATTTTTACTTTTTAAAAAACTAACGAATTTTCTATGAGTGAGGGCGTGATGCCCTCCTCGTATCCTATTTATAATGCGCTCTGCTATCTTCATAGAAGGGTAATTACTTATAAATTTGGATGCAAGAGCAGCCTGATGAATAATACAGTGAAAGCTGGTAACTGAAATCCCATTTTTTTGGAATTGTCCTACGAGACCTTAATTTTTTCCTGTCATTACACTTCCTCCATCGGTACAGACTCCAGCAATTTTGTTGATGTCTACTATGGAGAAAAGTTTATCTCTGACAGTATCGAACAATAGTTTGCCTGTAATGTTTCTATCAAATGTTTCCAGAGAAAACATTGTTTCGAAAATATTGTAGTCATGATCTACGCATCGAATACAAATCAGAAGTTCGCAAAGGTCATTAATGTCTGTGCTTTCATCTAAACAAAAAGAAACGAATTTACAATTTATTAATTTTTCTCTAATAACAGACTCTACTAATTCTCCTAATTTAGTAATATGCCGTACTACGCTGCGGCGAGACAAAGAAAGAGATTGTAAAGTCTTATTCTTATAATTAAGTTTTTGAAAAACTTTATTAATCATATTTTTAAAAAATATCCCATCAGAAAATGGCCTTCCTTGTCTAACAATATCCAAACTTATTAAATTTGATACTTCCAATTGCATTTTTTTATTTTCAAACTTTAGTTTGGTATCGTCCACTGATAGCATCCATTCTTTTATTTTTTCAATATAAATGTTTTTATTCTGATTTAAAAGGTTTTCCCTTTGCTTACCATTAAACTTATTCATATCACTATGAAAAGCATCATAATGTCTTTTAATGACATATTCCGTTTTTTCCTTAAAGCTTTGATAACATAAAAGGCATTGTATGTTACCAAATGCATTATTTATAACAAAATATTTTTCGCATATCATCATCAATTTGAAATGAGACAAGTATGTTTGCTGGACAAATATTCTTGAAAAAAATATAAAAAATATGTAAGCATCCGCCTGATGTGCATTCATCGCTGTCTCATCGACGACTAAATTAAAGAGGGTAAGAATACGTGTGAATATTATTTTCACAATTGTGCCAAGAAACGCCCGAGTCTGAACTAAAACGACCTAACTAGTTCATTAAACTAAAAAGAGCGACTGAACTAAATGTACGAACTAGTTCATTTATAAATAATGAACTATACTGACCGGTCACTGAAATGAACTAAATGGCACAAGTCTAGCATGAAGTTAGTACACAGAGAAAACAGTGACTAATAAATGCCTCATAAAATAGATCAAAATTAATAAGATATCTCTATGGTTTTTTTTTTCAATAAGGAAATCTTATTAATTTCATAGAGAAAACCTTTTTGAAAAAATCAAGACGAAATCTTGTAGTTTCTATTAGGTTATCTTATTGATTTTTTCAAAAAGGTTTTCTTCTTGATTTTATTAGGCAACCTAATAAAAAATAAAAAAAAATTGTACTTATGTATGTATGTATTTTCATTTAAATTCTGTACGATATATGTATGTAGTATACATGCATACATACATACATATTATATTATATTATTAATTAACTAAATCACGATACATACATATTTATTACTTGTGAGGAGACAAGTATTGAACCGGCAACCTTCAGACTGATAGGCAAGAACTCTAACCAATATGCTAACAAGCAGCCTGAATCCGCACTGAAATTATTGTAGAAATATGCTTACACAAAAACGAAAAAGATCATGAAAAAAATTTTCTGTATATCTATTTATAGATATGAAATAATAAGAAACCTAATAAAATCAAGAAGATTTCCTTATTAAAAAAATTAATAGGAACCTAATAAAATCAAGAAGAAAACCTTATTGAAAAAATCAATAAGGCAACCTAATGAAATCAATAAGAAATCCTTATAGTTTACAATTTATAAGAAAACCTAATAGAATCAAGAAGATTTTCTCTATGGATTGTTTTTTGGTGCCAAAAATAATGGAAATTGAGTAAAAAAAGTTATGAATAATAAGATTTCTTCTTGATTTTATGTGGTTTTCTCTTGATAAAATTAATAAGATTTACCACATAAAAACAATAAGGAATCTGTATGAAAAAATTTTCGCTTCTTTCTGCTGGGATATGCCTTTGCCTAAAAACGTTTCATAGAGATAATCTTATTGATTTTATTAGGCAGTTTATGCTCTGTGTATAAGTGGATAAATTGAACATGATCTTAAAGAGTTTTGCGATGAAACTTCACATTAAAAATCATGCTAGAACTTAGAGGTGGGTTAAAATTAGGTAATGTTACCATTTTTAATATGGATACTATTAGTACGTGTTACGTTCTTTAGGAAAGGTATAGTTATTAAGAAGACAGATGTTGAAGGAAGAGATAGAGGAAAGATTCATTCTTTTACCACTCTGTTTTTTTTGCACGTTTTTAAATTATCCAGCGCCTCTGGTGTCAATGAGGCGTATTAATTTTTTTGAAGCTATATTGTTTAGCCATTTTTTTGGTTATTTTACTTCGCTGATGCTTCTGCTACATAATACCAAACTCCTTGGTTGGACGCTCTGATGCTGCATTAGGATTAGTGCCCACCAAAAACCGGTGTGGTTTAACAGCTGATAAGAAAAGAGACTAATGAACGTCAGAGAAATGCGTGGTGTTGTTATTTAACTACTATCGGAGACCGGGCTCAAACCGAGCACCTTCGGTTTTATAGTCAAAGTGCTAACGACTTCAGGCAACGCCACCCTCTAAGAGAAGAATTAAAAAATACTGAACTTGAGCCCGATTAAGAAACTATTCCTTGATTAAAAATTCATTGCAGTTCAATTAAAAATAATATATGTACTTTATGTATCACATTGTTTGTTTTATCAAAAATATTCTTAACCTTGCTTAAAATAATCACATCTTGATAAATATAAAAACACACATATTCGTATTTTGATGTGCTATAAAATATTTATGATAAAAAATTATAATAGATATTGTTGTTAAAAATCATTCCAACAAGGGAGAAAGATAACAAACAAAAATTTAAGTGCTTATTTTATGATCATAATTTGATTACAGATAAGAAAACACTCCAAAGAAGTCATGAAAATGTAGAGTTTTTTTTAATTTTTAATGATTTTTTCATAGGCTTGGCACTTGCAAAAAGTTCGCCTTTTTCAAGCCTAATCAATGAATTGAAAGCGGTGTTAAGAATAATTTCCGCTTGGGCCTTCGGCAAAAAGTTGCGCATTTTCGCAATTTGTTTATTTTTATGAGAACTTAAACGCGAAACTGTGTTTTCATGCAAATTTAAGTAAATAACTTCTAATTTGAAATTTATTTGCTTATGGTTTAGCTTGGTCTATATACGTATTTCATTGGCGCTTAAACCAAATCATCAGTAGACTTCAACCACAAATTTTGAACAGTCACAAACCTCTTACTTTATGCACATACTTTCAAAAACTATATGAGAATTCATAGAATAATAATATTTTTGAAAATCACAAAGACAAAATAAGTTTGGTAGGCTTTGAAACTCATACAAAACCCAGCAAATAATTTATATTCGATATGAATCTATTTTATTTTTCTACACCTTCATATAATTAGAAATCCATTGGATAACAATAAAAGTAATTACAAGGCAAAATGAAAAATAAAATCTAAAATTTAACATTTAAGAAGTTTATTATTCTACATATTGTCATAATTATATTTTAATTTGAAATTTATTTGCATAAAGTAAGAGGTTTGTGACTGTTCAAAATTTGTGGTTGAAGTCTACTGATGATTTGGTTTAAGCGCCAATGAAATACGTATATAGACCAAGCTAAACCACAAGCAAATAAATTTCAAATTAAAATATAATTATGACAATATGTCGAATAATAAACTTCTTAAATGTAAATAACTTCTCATTTCTTAGACCAAAATTAGTTCATAAATTTCTTTGAAAAAAATCTATTTTTTTTTAATCATGGTGAGTTTATTCTAAAACTATAAAGGAACTACAAGGTTTTGTATGAGGGAAATAACTTGCTTTATCGGCAAATTAAAAATGTCGATTTTTTTAGAAGCAATAACAATTTTAGTTCCTTCAGAATGACCTCCAATTTTTTTACTGGGTTATCAAAGAATTATACTATTCTCAGGCAATAATAAAGGTTAAGCTGTAGCCAGATTTTTTTTCAACAATATTTTATTGCAAAATGGAAGCATATTTAAAAATTTGTAAATTCCAATCATTAGTTTATTAAACATCAACCAACATGTCCTTGTTTATTGCAACTTAATTAATGTTAGCAATATTTTTAATCAAAAATAACTTAACAACAAGACTAGAAAATATAATGTTGGGCAACCATGTCCTTTCTCTGTGTTAAAAAAAAGTGTAGCTCATCTGTAAATTCTGGAACATGTGCCCGAAATGGGCGTGGGGTGGCCCATATTTAATTCCTTCTCAGTTAGCAAAAATTTATTGCGAAAAATATTATTTATTTTACCAAAAAAATATTTTCGGCTTATTTAAGTTTTTTTAAAAGTATATTCCCAAAATCTTTCGATCCGAAAATACCGTTTTAAATTTTTTACATTTTTAATTTTAATAAAACTTGCAACATAATTTATACTCTAGCTAGTTGGTGTGCTACCGTGCAAAAATTTGCCTCATACTATTTACGGTTTCCATTGTATAGGCCTCCGAAATTGGACATATCGCAAATTTTTATAAAGATTGATTAAGTTTGGAACGCACGATCAAATCAGATCTCGACTATTATATAATATGATACGTCCTAGTTTAGACGGGCGAAAATTTGGAAGGAAAACATCTGAAATTCTCTTTTGTTGTTTCCTTCGCGGTCACACAGACGAAAATGTTGCCGGAGACATTCCAATATTATTGGATTAAAGCAAGCATATTTTTTTATATTTTTTTTACATTTAATTACAATTATACTTGTACACTAGGGTGTCCAAAAGCATAATTTGAAACCTTAAGCCTGGTACTCTGTTCGAAGTTGTGAAAATTTTTCTGCAACATTGATTATTTCGTGTGAAAAATTTGACACGTAACAAGTGATGCCCATATTACTTTTTCGGAAAAAATTTTCGTTTTTATTGGTTAGGAGTATGCAACATTGGTCGGCTTTTGTAAACATAAACACCAGTTGTCAATATTTCGCACGAAATAAATGCCAGTCACATTATTTCATAGATGGTAAAAAATGTTGCTAGACACATTTCATACATTTTTCACGAGTAGAACAGAGTACAACTTTTGCAACATTATTTCATGAATATTGCATGTGAACTTTTTTTATATGGATTATTAGAGTACCAGGCTTTTTTTCAGATTTTTCCGAAGGGGTTTAGAGTCGAATTTTTTCAAAATTTTTGAGTTTGCCGTTTATTGCAACTTAATGACTATTTTGTATTACAGTCATAACTTCAACCATAACCACGATTTTGTTCATATTTGCGGAAACCATTTAAAAGGAAAATGTACAGGCTTTATTTTTTTGTTCAAATACTTGTAGTGTTCGGAATGAATTTCCTCTTCTAAGGTAGCCTACATTACAATTTTTCGTAATTTTTCCATAAAATTTGTAAATAACACTTTCCAACTTTTAAATTTTTTATAAAAACAAAAAACTAATGATGTAGGTTGAAATGTTAATTAGTCTTAATTGAAAAAAAGATTTCGAATTTGCTCTAACGTTCCTGAGTTCAGCGATGCCAACCTTACCACTTTTGTGGTAGATCTACCTCTTTTGGGTATCTCACTCAACTCTACCGCTTTCCGAGAAAAAACTACCACTTGTTTAATTTTTCAATAAAATGCTAAATTACAGTTACCCGAGTTTATTTTATCTAACTCAAGCTAGAAGTTCGACTGAAATATATTTTGGCAATGCATCTAAATAACGCTGTATTGACAACACTATTTCAAGCCTGCTACAAGCCCAAATATTTCCTTCACAAGGCCACTTTGTGAGAAAATTACATACAAAAGTATTTCGAATGTTGAAAGTTAATTTGCTAAAAAGTATTTTTAGAAATAACCTTTAATGATACTCTGCAAGGAAAGCTACATGGGCAATAAATATGATAATAATAAAAATTTAAATATATAAAAATTATTAAGGCTTTATAAAGCGTTTTTGAAAAAAAAATTTTAAACAAAATTTTTCTTATTAAGCCTTTGTACAGCATTAATAAATTTTATAAATAAAGCTGTAATTAAATAACGATGACATAATTGAGTTCTTATATTTTTAGTTGTTTTTTTATATTCAAATTTTGAATATTAACTATCCGCAATTAATATTGTCATAAAATCGCTTATAAAATATTTTTTATGTATATATATATATATATATATATATATATATATATATATATATATATATATATTATATATATATATATATATATTATATGCTTGACACGCTATCAAGCATCTTCTGTGTGAAATGTGTATAAAACTTTTCACAATACAACAGTAATAATAAAGTTTACAACGAATCAGCTGTTGTCTATCTATTTGTTAACCAATGACATTTGGCGGTTTAACTAATGGTAAACAAAGAGGTGTGAATCAAATATTATTGGTTAAACTATTACTTTTAGTTAACTAATGATTGTAAATGTGGGCCTAATGTTTCCTTTCCAAATGTTTTCGTCTGTAAGCGCGTTCTAGTAACCTGTTTTCTGTAAAAATAAGTATAAAGAAAAAACGTAAATATAAAGAGCTATAATTAATTAGAAAACTTGAGTTTTATTGTCCTGCTTTTGTTACCACTTGCCTAACGTGGCCAGATGTTTTTTGCCAAAAAGCGAGACATTATCAATCAAACAGCGGGATTTTGAAGAAAATACCTCCAAAAAGCGGGATTTAAAATAAATATGTATATGTTAGAAAGCGAAAAGTATAATATGTACTCAGGAAACATTGTTTTTAACTCAAAATAAATACTTTTATATAAACAAAAATATGTTTAAACGAAAATCTAATAGTATGAAAAAGTGAACAAGTGGTGTGGCACCTCCCATATATATCAAATATTTATTTTAAAATATCTTGGGTAAAACACCTGTGATTTTGTAGCAGTTACTCAATTTTCTTTATAGGTTTAAAAAATATATAAAATTATTTTATTTGGAAATATCTTTGCATCTAATGCAGCAAGAAACGTGAAATTTAGTAAGGTGACGATTTTTATAATTTCTCACAAGAAAACAAGTTCGAATTTTACATGTGGATGTGGAAGCACTCATAAAGAGAAAAGCAGTAACGAAAATAATGAGAAAAGTATTACAAAAAGGAGTCATTATTGAAAAAAAAATTTGTCACTTCTTGAGTAAACTAAAGATACATTTTTTAATATCTTCGTATCTGATACAAATACCAAGCTCAAATTCCGCTGATTCTGCGATGATAGAAAATAATCTGGATTGAACAAATAGAGAAGATATTTACTTAAAAAATATCTTGAATTTTGAAACTCTGCATGACTTCATGACTATTTATTTATTCTGTTAATAAAGACAATTTTATTCTACAAAATAGTGAAGGTCGATCCGCAAACTTAGCGCTCCTAATATAATATTTTTTTCATTTTGTATCAAAACGTACATGGAGTGTAGCGAAGCACACAGGGTTTTCGCTAATGAATTTTTGTCAGTTATATTTTAATAAAAATCAAGTAAGAGATTGAAAATTTTAGAACTCTAAAAATGGGGATAGAAATTCGAGGCGGGATCGTCCCTTGCAAGTGTAAAATATGAAAAACTAATCTTAATGATGAGAGTTCAGTAAACTATTTTCCTGCCCATCTGAGACATCATGCTTAACGAAATATATAATAATTTGATTTCCTGTAGTCATTATGGGATCGATATTGAAAATATATGTATGCTTAAGATTGCAATGTTTTGATCTTTTATAAAAGTTTGTGTTATAAATATTAATTAATCTTACCGAAAGTATCAGTGTTAAGTCCAGTTTGAATATATCATAAACAGCAACTCCATGCTTTCGAACCATTAACTGAAACAAATATCCACTTATGTTTCTTTCCATATCTGCAGACTCTACAGGTAAACTGCACAAAATGTAAATTGTATTGCATTTCTAAAATAATGGTGAAGAGAAAGAAATGATGAAAATTAATTAGTTAAGATTAATAGGGAGCCCATTCTACACAGTAACATATATTCTTCATTCAGATGAGATATTTTGTAACTACAACTACTAAGAATCATCTAGAACATTTCGAAAAAAAACTAACAGTTCGTTCAGTCTTCATATAGTTTTCAAGAAGTGCCTACTGCACAATGAAAGATTTTACAGGACCTTACAGTCACAGAGAAAGAAGTATTGGGGGGGGGACTCTTATTTATCAAGATGTTCTGACATATTTATGTCCAATCACATAGTGGGTTTCTCTCAAAAGCTTTGCAGTTATTTTGAACTATTACTCTTCAGTAAGGTAAAAAAAATCTTGGATACAAGGGCTACTATTTACATTTAGGGGAATTGCAAATAATAACAAATATTTTTAAATGAAAATGGCTTTATTGTGTTTCGAAATATTCCCTTGATGATCAATACACTTTTGCTTTCGTTCAAACCATTTTTCCATTCTTCTTGAGACACCTCCAAAACATGGTCTTTGAACGATTCAATTACATCTTCGGCGCTCGTAAATTGTTGACCACCCAGATTATCTTTAATATTTGGGAACAAGAAGAAGTCAAGTGATGATGTTTGAGAGTTCGCATTGTCATGATGAAGAATGATTCGTCTTTGGGGGTTAGTTTTACGAATTTCTCTGAATACTTCCGACAAACAAATTGTCGTCTATCAATCAGAATTGAGAGTTCTACATTACTCAAGCGGAACAGTGGCCACATGACACATTCGGCCGAAGAGAAAGGCGGTTATTTGCTTCGCTATACTTCTTCTACGAACAACTTCTGTTGGATTTAGCTCGTCTTGGAATACCCACACGGTCGATTACTGTTTTGTTTCTGGCTCATAATTATATATCTATGAGTACATATGTTCTGAAGCACTACGGTTGAACTTTTAATAATTTCCTTACACTACTTGATTATAGGATATCCAACGAGAAAAATTTTTTTACAACTAAGTGTTTATGCAAAGTCGTATGTATTGAAGTGGATCTAATATGCAAGGATACCTATATCTCACAATATGTCACATGACGATCTTGCATTATCAGTTCACGTACTGCATCCATCTTTTGTGGTACAACAACCGACTTCGGACGACCTTCACGGAATTCTTCGACGACGGAACTACGATCACTACTGAATTCACTATACCAGCGATATACTTTTTTTAACAAACTCAACCTGTGAAATGATTAGCTTGTCTGCAGAAAAAATCCACGGTCTATGGAGTGAATCGAACCTACGACCTCTGGACTGAGAGGATAGCATCGCTACTACTCAGCAACAAGGGCACACTGTGGTTGTTGATGTTGCTTCATCGCCATACAAAGAACTGAGCTTATCGACACGTTCTTGATGAGATAATCCACGTCGAAAGTTGTGAAAAATAACCCAGTAAAAAAAGAGACTCCAAAAAAGTCATGAAAATGTAGAGTTTACGATGCGGAAGTAGTGCAAATTTCGATCCGATCTAATGATTTTTACATAGGGTTGTCATTGCAAGAACTTCTCATTTTCGATGCCTGGTCACTGAATTGGAAGCGATATTAAGAAAAATTCCCTTTTTTGTGTTCTACGATAATATTTTCATCTAGGAAAAATGGTAAATAGTTACCTATTTTAACTATTCGTTTCTTTTTATACGAATTTAAACCCGAAACAGTGTTTTCATTTAAATTTAAGCAAATAACTTTTAAATTTTAGACTAAAAATAGTTCATAAATTTCTTTAAAAAAATAAATTTTTTTTTAAATTCTGGTGAGTATTTTCTAACAATATGGCGGAGTTACAAGGTTTTGTGTGACTAAAATAAGCTTCTACATGGTTTTTTGCTCACTCTCGGCAAATTAAAAATATCGATTTTTTGGAAGCAATGAAAATGTACTTCCACTAGAATGACTTCCATTTTTTTTCACTGGGAACCCAACGAAATTTAAATTTTTTTTGTCAAATTGATTTTCTGAACTCACTGTAAAGACAACAAATAGCACTTTTACATCAAAGCATTGTGAGTACGTTTATGTAAACAAATTTCAAACTTTATTATGGTGTTGCCAGATTTTAGCTGTTGACATTAGTGTTGCCATTTCTCGAAATACCAATAGCCTAAGTGCCATCTTCTACAGCATAAACGACACTTTTTGTGAGATTGTCATCTTCAAACTCGTGCCACAGGGTGGAGTAGAATGAGCTATGTGTTTTGAATTCTTTATAATTTTTTTAATTATTATTCTTTCTTTATTTTTTCAGTATATTGTGAAGAAGACTTGGAAAATTAAGTATGAATCATTACAAGATGGAGCCACAGCAAATACTGCAGGTGCTTCAATGGCTTTGTTAAGAGACATATTCGGAGAACGCATTATTTCTCGCACAAGCGATTTTAACTGACAGTTTCCTTGGGGATATTTCAAAGAAAGAGTGTATGTTAACAAACCAAGAACCATAGTCCAAATAAAAACCAATATTCGAAATGAAATCATGAACATTTAACCCGAAATTTTGTAAAAAATTATGAAGCAGAAAATGGACATCATTTAAAGGATATCATTTTTCAAATCTTATTGCAAAAAATTTCCCAATAATAAATATACATACTGTATTTAAAAAAATATAATAATCGCATAATTAAAAAAGTTATAAACGGTCTTTTCGTTTACTAAGCTATACTTAGGTGTTGTCGATAAACCTGGTACATAAACACAACACCTCGATCTCTCGCTCCCCCCCCAGAGTGATCTGTTTCTATGCCATCATCATACTTTTCTACAAAAACTGACACAAAGTGATGCTAATGTACATCAGAAAATTGTTGAACGTAGGACTTTCTGTTTTGTAATTAGTCAACGTGGTAATTACTTCAGCCAACGCCGAAATTTCAGTGTTCTATGTAATCGTCAAAAATTTTTACTTTTCTATTTGTTCAGCACTTTAGCGATCGAATTTAGCTTAAGCTTTAGCGAGTTACAGAATACGGGGCCTGGTATGATGGAATTTATGAAATTTTTCAAAGGACAATAATAATTAATTTGACTAGGGTTGTAATTATTCTTTTAGATCGTATTTTGCCTCTATAGAGGTCACACCGTCCTTATAGAAATATCGATGGCATGGTTTTCTAAAGAGATTGAAACGAAGATGACATTATCAGGTACCTCTACCTGGCATCTCTACTTGGCATCGCCTGGTTTCTAAAAAAGTCCTTTAATTTCGTGGCTTCCGCTTGAAAAATGTTACAGCTATAGGGCAATCTAAATTTTCCCTTCGAGAAGTTCAATCCTGAGAGAATAGAGAATATCCCCAATCACATACTATAACCATATTGGAACCATCTATTGAATCCCAGGCATTTCTATTTGGTATCGCAAGTCTCTCGGACTTTCTTCCTTCCCCATATTCACTATGGTCATGCTTCAAACCTTTTTTTTAAGTTTTTAATTTTATTTAAATTTTTCAGCACCCGAATGATAATTATTTCGTAATATTAATGATACTACGAAATGTAAAATATTAAGCATTAGAAAGGTTTCAGTCCATTCACAAAATTTGCATCAATATAATATGATGTTTAATTTTATTAATGAAATTTGTCGTTGTATTAATTAAAGGGGTTCAACGTAATGGTTTCATTCCCGTTATGAAGTGTTTTTCTTTCAATGCAGCACCTTAAAACTATGATTGCTTTTTGAAAAAAATAAAATAAATATTTATATGAATTAATCTAACAGCCTTTTACTTACCTCGTTAATTATAATGTTATTCGATAATAACACGAAAATAATATTAAACGTATGCATTGAGAGGCGCACAAGTTTCAGTAATAACATTAGGATAGTGCCCACATTTGGGTGATCAAAAAATTTATAGATCGCAAAAGAGTTTATGGCCAAAATTGTAAATGCATTGCCAAAACTCAATATCAAAACAACGCCAAAAAGATCAATTACCTCATACATTAACTGATCCAAATTCATTCTGATTCCATTGAGAGTTACAAAAACATCAAAAAACTTAAAAGAACTTTTTAAGTTGAAAATACAAAACTCTCGCTGATACCAAAGTGAGGACGACGAAAGTTGGGAAATGTTTACGGCAGATGATGTTTGAGACGTTTCCAGTGACACTTGAAAACTTTTCAAAATCATATTCGAATAATAATACCCCAAAGATATGATGCGTAAGGCCATACAAAAGAGACATATGTTTGCACTTATCAAAATATTGGGTATATAATATCCGCACAATATTCGAAAAAGCTTTTTGGGCTTGCTTCGATAATGTATTATATTGATTATTATACAAAATGAGTAGAAAATCAAATGCACAAATATTACGAAAAAAATTTCTCTTCGAAACTTTTGATAGATCGTTGTATAAGTTCGTCCCACGGGACCACGACACATTTTCAATTGCTCGTAGAGACTCATAAACTTTTTATAAATTTCAATAAATTTCATTTTCCGAACAAAACTTATATGAAATATACCCAATGGTATAAATATATAAAATATCATTTCGGTTGAATAAAATCCTTTAGTGACGGTGGTACCATGTCCTATGACATGTTGCATTTCCTCAACGCACATAATCCACGTAAACAGCAGCAAAATTAAACACCAAATTTGCTGCAAACGAATCAAAGTTTTGGATTTTCCCATTATTGGTACGGCACCCAGGAATTGCCATATTCTGAATAAAATTTTCAAATTTTTTATCAGTGCATTTATATATTTAACTTTCGAATTCAGTTTATTTTGTTGAATATTTTTTCGTTTCACCAGGTATAGCGCCATTATTATGGAGAACACTTGAATTGAAATGACGCTTGATAAGTGTCAACTGGCTGTTCAAATCGAATTGTGTGACTTGATATACGTACTATTTATTTGATGTTTAATAGTTTTCTCATATACAAAGGATTAATTAAAAGAACGTGGACGTATGAGTGAGTGTCACTTTTTGGTAATTAACTCTGAAGGGTGTATTATTAATTGCATTCATTGTCTGTCAATGAGGAATAATTTTCAAAATTAACCCTTTGGAATTATTTGAAGACCCTGTAGTTGCACGGACAAACTGGGGTGTTTGATTTTTTTGTGTAATGAAAAGAAAAATACCAATTACTGCACATGCAGAAGAAAAAATAAATTAAAAGTAACAGTTTCAAAAGCAAATCTAAATAAAACACACTTAAAATTATGATTTCAATTAAAATTTTGCTTCATTCTAATGCTTGGACCTTGCCATTACGTACCAAATGCACTGTCATATAAATGACCGCCTCTAATTTGCTTACAGCAGTCGATCCTTTCAACCATTTTTAGGGTTCCGTACACCAAAGGTGAAAAAAGGAACCCTATTGTTTTCGCTACGCTGTCCGTCTGTCCATCACACGGTATTTCCTCAGGAACCGTAAGAGCTACGGACCTGAAATTTGGACAGAGTATGTAGAACCTTGGCCGTTACAACAACAAATACATGAGAATTAAAAATTGAAGGGTGTTCCAAAACGAGCAACGAAAAATATTAAAATCCCATGTAATATACATATAATTGTATGTACATATGTATATTGACAATTGAAATATGTAAAATTAGTGTATATTTGTATAGACTACAACAATTAACACTTAAATTTTAAAAAATTTAAATTAAAGGGTGGTCCATCAGTTAATGCAATTTTGACTATGTAATTTTGACAACTTGCTATATCTTGGAAACCGTAAGAGGTAAACTCTTGAAATTTTCAAAAACGGTAAAATTAAAAAATCTGAAAATTATAAAATCGTAAAAAAGTAAAAAAAAATCGCCAAAACAAAAAAAATTTCTAAGACTAAAATAAGTCGCAAAATTCGAAAAAATCGTCCAAATGAAAAAAATTGCCAAAATTAAAAAAGCGCCAGAAACCGAAAAAAATCGCCAAAATTAGAAAAAAAAAGTGTCAAAACTAAAAAAATCGCCAAAACGAAAAAATAAAAACGCCAAAAACCGAAAAAAATCGCCAAAACGAGAAAAAAAATGTCAAAACTCGAAAAAGGATCCAATAACAAAATAATTGTTAATATGAAAAAACAAAATCGCCAAAATGAAAAAATCGCCAAAATAAAAAGAAATCGTCAAATTGAAAAATCGCCAAAAACCGAAAAAAATCGCCAAAATGAGAAAAAAAATTTCAAAACTAAAAAAAATCGCAAAAAAATTAAAAACCTCAAAAACCGAAAAAAATCGCCAAAACGAGAAAAAATGTCAAAACTAAAAAAATGGCCAAAAAAATTGCTGCCAAAAATTAAAAAAAATCGCCAAAACAAAATTCGAAAAAATCGTCCAAATGAAAAAAATCGCCAAAATTAAAAAATCGTCAAAAACCGAAAAAAATCGCATAACGCAAAAAAGTCTCGAGTAACAAAATAATTGTTAATATGAAAAAAATCGCCAAAATGAAAAAATCGCCAAAATTAAAAAAAAAATCATCAAATTGAAGAATCGCCAAAAACTGAACAAAAATCGCCAAAATGAGAAAAAAAGAGTCAAAACTACAAAAAAAGCGCCTAAATGAATAATGTCGCCAAAATGAAAAAAATGCCAAAAACCAAAAATCGCCAAAATTAAAAAAAATCGCCAAAACGAAAAAATCGCAAAAAAAAATGCCAAAAACCGAAAAAAATCGCTAAAACGAGAAAAAAGGTCAAAACTAAAAAAAATGCCCAAAATTAAAAAAAAACCGAAAAAATCGCCAAAACAAAAAAATCGCAAAAATTAGAAAAGTCGGCAAAATAAAAAAAGACGCCAAAATTAAAAAAACGTCAAAAACGAAAAAATATTCCAAAACTATATTTTATATAGGCTACTTAAGTTCGTATTGAATTACATATCTCGTATCCGTATGGAACCCTTCGTTGTCGGGTCAAAGTCGCACTTTACTGAATTTATTTGACACGTTTATGGCGGTATCTAGGCGATAACTTTACGATAATTGGTTTTCAAATGCTCCGCCTAAACATTATCCTTGGCGTAGCAGCACAAAATAGTCTAACGTCATCAAATCGTATGATCTTGGTGGCCAATTGATGAAATAAAACCAAAATTTATCCAGTTCATAATCTTCGATTGCAGGCCATAAAAGTATACATATCTTGAGTGTTGAAAGATTAATTAATTCTAATTCAGAAAGTTTCAATTGTAATTCAGAGAGAAAACAAGTTTTACTGATTATTTACTGATAATTTTTATTATTATAGCTATGCTATTTATTTCACTACACTTGAGTTAGGACATACATAACATAATACATAAGTAAATATTTGTTTTGTGAAAAAATTTATAATTGTTTGCTTTAGTGCAAGTTTTAGTAAGTGATCTCTCAGTATTTTTCAATTAAATATTTTTTTCTGTATTTAAGAAATATTTTATGTGTCAAAAACGGCTTTACGTCATACCATAATACCAAAAAATTGGTGCTAGTTCACTGGCACTCAAGATGTTCTAAGACCTTATAAGTAATAAGCCTTTAAAATAGTCTTAGTATTGTACCACCATACCAAGTAAACTAACTTGTTTTATTTAATAATCTTTGATGTTGCAAAATTCTTAAGTGTCTCAATTTAAACATCCCATTGCAAAAGGTAGATATTGCTGTATTATATAAACGTTTATTCCTAAAGAATTTTTTCAAATTTGTTCAGCACAGTGGAACGGTTTCAGGAAAATTAAACGGAACAAGTCCTTTAATTAATTTTATAGTTAGGACTGTTCTTTATTTACTAAAAATAAGTAAGAAGTCGTTACAAGCTGTCAACGAAAGTCCATCGATTTGAAACATAACTGTGCTGAGATAATAATAAGCAACATTGCACATACCTTCGTTTAATTACATGTACATATAAAAATTTAACAAATATAAAAAAATCTTGGGTAAAGACCTTCTTAAGAGTCTAAACACAATTTTTTCGGTGCGGTGCAATTTCTCGTTGCGGGAGAGAAAAATAAACATGATACAACGGAAGACGGCACCGGCAATACTTGTCATTGTTGGTTTAAATTTTTATTAATTTTTTTGTGCATACATTTTTATAACTAAAAACAAAAAATTAATAACATTTTATACATTCGCAGATATATTTGATATGTTTTTTTAAACTTTTATAATCTATGACAAAAATGTTTGACCCTCAAAATCATGTTTTTTTATAATTATGTTGTGAACACAGCCAATTATTCAAAAACTACGGCAACGTCAGCAAGAGAAAATTGAGAGAATAAGAAAGTCCGCAATGAAAATAAAATAGATTTTAATTTTATTCCGTCCCGCACTGCGGATTTTTACTTCAAAATCGTATGGAAGACCGTACCGCAATAAATAATCGTTACATTGTGTTCAGACTCTAAAACAGGAAATATGTTTAATTAAAAAAAAATGTTTTTGGTTACATTTTTACCAAAAAAATTTTTGTGAGACATTTGTAAATTTGAATTGAACTTTAGTGATTTTTAATCAAAATTAATTTTTAGTCCGGCTTAAGTTCAGTAATTTAAATTCTAATTGAATGAAATATTTGTATTATCTTTTGTAAAACAAGGATAAAAATATTGCCAAGTAAGCAGGTGGCCCAGATATAATATGAAACCCTGACGATTTCATATTTATAAAATGCGTGGCAGATTATAGTGATATGTATTGTGCAAGAAAGAACTTGGTCAAAATTTATACCTCACTACAATTAATGGCCAAAACTTTGGATAGGAACTTGTCCTTTTTTCACATTTATGTTTTTGTGAGGATCTGACTACTTTTTGAAAAATTGTCTATAAAAATACTTTTTAAACTTGAAATTTCTAGAATATTTTATTTCTATTCATGTTCACTGGGCCAGTTGAAAAGGGCATAGTTACATAAAATAATGGGTTAGAGTGTGATGGTTGTTGAATTGCACACGTTAAAAATGCATTATTGTGTCACTACAACGCCGCTAGTGTACACGCAATTCGGTAGACTCTTTTGAAAAAAAAAGATCAAAAGTAAAGAATAAATTTTAGTGGGCGTGACCCTGCCTAATGTTCTAAATATATTCACATATTAAAGTCTGCTTAGCCGAAGGACATAAATCAAAAGGATTTGCCCAATGTGCATACAAAGTTTTAATAGGGTTGCTGGTGCTTTAACTTTTGGATTTGCCGATTGAATAATTCAATTTTGTCTACAAAATATCAGCTCTCTACAGTATAATCTTACGTAAAATATGTATGGGCCTGTCTTTGACACTTTTCTATCTGCTAGTGCTTTTTGTTCATGTAAAGTTTCGTAGGTAAAAGCTAATGAGAAATACATATGTAAGTAATAAACTTTAACTGCTTAGCCGAAGTACATGAAAGAAAAAATAAGATTTATGGGTGTAATCACGACCACTTTTCAAAACGAGAAATTTTTACTCTGGATAAGTGCAATGTGTATGAAAAGATTCAATAAAATGTATCTTAATTTATGATTTGATCAGGCTAAAGTTTATAGCACTTTTTAAGCCATGTGATAATTATTAATGAAAACATAACACCAAAGTTAGTTGTAAATATTCTGACAAACACGTAGTAGAACGAAACAACTAGCTGATCTTTAGTTTGAGTTTAAAGTGCTTGTTCCCACCCCTGACTGAAACTTCCGAGTTTTTAGATTTTTCTTAGTGATCTCTGGTGTAGATTTATTTGTGTATCAAATTTCTGCTCTCTAGTGCAAATTTGAGTTTTAAGCGCGTGGCCCCAATACCAGATAAAGCTTCTTGGTTTTAAGATTGTTCCATTGGCTTACTCATCTACACTTACCTGTGTATAGAACTTCTCTAGCCTATATTAAACCTTTAAATTTTATGACTATTTTAAAGTCACGATTTTGTTGTGAACAGAGCATATAATTCATGCTAATTTTCTTCTAAAATATGATAGACCGAAGTAGATTAAACATAAGGCTCACACTTTATGGGAGTGAGTGCGCCCACTTTTTAAGGTGACAGTTTAAAGTATTGCATAAGTGCAACTTGTATGCAATGTTTCACTTAAATAGTTTGAGTTAAAAGCTGCATATAAAATTTTTAATTCTGAACAGTATTAGCGTGGCCCCGCCCATTCTGGTAAAATTTTTTTTGATTTTCAGATTTTTTTAGTTGGTTACTTACCTAGACCTACTTGTGTATCAAATTTCAGCTCATTAGCGCAAATTTTAATTTTTACTTTTTATGGACGTAACCCCGTCCCTCTGACTAAAATTTCAGCTTCAGGGCTTTTTAGTTGGTTTCTCACCTAGACCTATTTCAATATCCATACATGAAATATGATGCTTAAGTTGTATGGGCGTGTCAACGCCCACTTTTTTAACGAAAAATTTAAAGCCTTGCATTATCGCAATATATATGCCAAATTTCAATCAAATCGCTTTAGTTAAGCGCTTTAGATTTGCTTTTTTAATTCAGACCTTTATGGGCGTAGCCCCGCCCTCCCAACTAAAATGTTCGGGTTTTTGGATTTTTTTAGTTTACGGCTGTATCAAATTTCAGCTCAGTAGCACTTAGCCCCCTTGGCTAAAATTTCCATGTTTTCAGATTTTTCTAGTTCATTGCTCACCTAGATCTAATCGTGTAAAAAATTTCAGCTCTCTAGCTACAGCGGAAGTGATTCATCAATTTGATGAGTGCGTCAGTGGTCAGTGGTCAGCGCACTGCCGTGCGCCTAGATAGATTTTCATAAAATAAAAATTTTTTATTAAAGCAATATTGATTAAAAAATTATTTATTTTACCAAAAAAATTTAAATACCGAAATCCCGAAGATCGGAATTAAAAAAAAAACCCAAATCCCAGGATTTCCAAAAATCTTTCCCGATTATCGCCCCTAAAACATATAAACCAGAAATTGAACTACTTGGAGCTGAGTTCATCAATGCTGTAACTAATGATTTGTAGTGTAATTTTTTGCTGGGTTAAGTAAAATATGTTCAAAGGACTAATTCCTGTGTATTAATTGAAAAAAATCTGCGATTTTTCTTTATTAAATTTATTATCTGATTCTTTCTGACTTAGAAAAGGGAAAAGGAGTATTTTAGTTATAAATTTCCATCTATGCTTCATTAAAGTAAAAAAAATATTATTATTCATATATAATTCATTTCCAAATTGCATGTCACATTACACTTACACGTTTTAGGGGGAAAAAGCCTAATTAATTATCTACCACCAATTATGTATAAAAACGTTTTACAAATACTCGTCAACAGTTCAAATGAAACGAATAAACAAACATTAATCAACACTTGATATAGCAACAGGCATTAAAAACACTCGCGTACTGTTCGAGAAACATGAAACTTTTTAAAAAATCATCGAATAAATTGGAACCGTTCAATACAATTTCTGCAAAAGACATACAAAATAATGAAGAAGAAAAGAAACAGCAGCTGGAGAAGCAATTCTACAAAACATGTAGAAATTTTCTAATAATTTTCCAAATTTTTGTAAGCGCTCCCATGGGCTTACACAAGCCCAGCGGAGATGTACGGAAGTCGAGAAGTGATCTGATACTTTATTGCCTGCACATTATGTGGTGCTTAAGTCTTTATTCAGTTTTGATATTTTGCGTTTACGACGAATACACTCTGTCGAATACCGAACTACCAACCGTACAGAAGCCGCTCTATTGTAGTGAATATTTGATTTATTTAATACATTTATTGGAATTTGCTCGAATGATTACTTTCCGCCGTGAAATGTTTTGGAAATTTCATACTTTTATATTGGATTTTGACTGTAGTTTGCTCGATGTGAAATCTCGCATACAATACAACGATTTGCGCAGATTTTTACGCCAACACATTACTTTAATCTTGTTACATTTGATTACTTGCGCTATAATTGGTTATTTCTACAATGATTGCAAAGTTTTAAGTTTTCTACGCACCAATACCATTTACATATTACCGAACGTCATCATAAATATTTCGCTGTTGCAATACTATGTCCTGTTATTTCTCGTTTACAAACGTGGGGAGAAATTATATTTTCTCCTAGAGCGACTTTTGAATGGCGCAAGTTCTAATGATGTTTTGAATTTTCGCCACCGGTTAAATTTAATACGCAGTCTGTTTGCCAAATTGGACAAGTTCACGAAAACGATTAATGATCACTTTTCGATTTCAATATGCCTGGTATATTTTGGTTCGTTCATCAATATCTGTTTAAATATATTTTTAATGTATAAACACTTTAATGCTTGGGACAATTCGATTCCGGCTTGGACTATTTATTCTCTAGCGTGGACATGTATGCATATTGGGAAAATGTTTCTGATTCTGTACTACAATCAAAAAGTTCAAAACATGGTAAATAATTTGGTAGTTGTAAGATAAATTTGCATAAATATGGTACATTTATTTTTAAATTGCGATTAGTAACTCCCACAATAAATCAAGAAGAAATTAATTACAAATATTGTGTGAAATAAATTATAAAATTTATTCTTATTCTTAACGAGTATAAATAAGAAAAAAGAGTTGAATAGTCAAAAGCTTATATATTTTTCAACATTATGTGGAGTTGCAGTCAGCTGTTTCCTTAATCGTCTTATTCTACGTATTCCAAGAGGATACATTATTAAAAGTAAAGTGTTATTTCATTCGCAAATTTTGAAAATTACTGATACCTGCCTGATTTGTTTAAAAACTATATACAGTAAAACCTCTCATAACGGAAACCTCCTATTACTGGACAAGTTTTGTAAATCCTACACGTTGATTAATCTTTCCATACAAAATGCATTCCCATAAACGGTCACTCTAATAACCGCACGCGGACACTAAATACCTCTCATAAGCGGACACTAAGCGGTGAAATACGACAACAAGAGTTGCATTTAAATAGTAAGTCTTTCTTTATTCAACTCTGATTCATATTTGTCTTAGTGAAAATGATATTTGGAATTCCCCGGTAACACTGTTTATTTTAAGAAGTCGTTTGCTTAGTTCGTGTCCCAAAATGGTACAGTGCTATTCTATATTATGAGGACAATTATAAATAAAAGTCTACGAGAAATTTTCCCCGGGGAATAATTTCAAACAGTAGCAAATAATTGGAGAAAACAAAAAAATCTATTTGGAAAAGAGAGAAGTTTCTGTCGGAAATTCATTCATAATTGCAGTGAATATCTATCTGGATGTCGACTACTCAACGCTATAAAAATTAGCACTTATCTACTTTTCGGTAACAATTGAGTACAATTACAGCTCCTTACAATTGAAGTAGAATACAAGACAAGGCAAGTGCAAACTTTTTGTTGTCGGGTTAACGTAAACGTATGAAATATTTACTGAATAATGCGTTTCTTTTTTCAAAAAGTCCATAGATATGTATGTATGTTCGTTTTTGTTAAGATTATAGAAAAAATGTACATATATTGAAAACAAAAACAAATTTTCATATTTATGTAGTTATGGTTTTCAGTGTAAATTCTCTAATATCAAATGTGATTAATCAACTTAAAGTTTTAAGATGCACAAAATTTTTTATTAAAGTAATATTTATTTTAAAAAATTATTTATTTTTCCAAAAAATTTTAGATCCCGAAATCTCGAAAATCCCAAATCCCGAAAAATCCCGGGATCCCGATACCCCGAAAATCCCGGGATTCTCAGGATCGGGATTTACAAAACTCGGAATCCCGGGATCTCCAAAAATCGATCCCGATTGGCGTCCCTAATTTCCATCCATGGTTCTGATATGAATAAAATTTTCTTGCAAGTTCTTACAAGTAAAGCGTTCATTTACTTTTGCATATTTGGGACAGTAATTTTGTAAATTTCTGCCTTACTCTCTCGTTGCTAGTTTCTGCTGGGAAAGTAAATGAACAGACCTAATAATAACAAGTAATTTTAAGTAAGTGTTTTTACTGTTTGACATTCAAGTTCACAGCACCATCTTATTATTACTAAAAGTTATTTTTCACATGTGATTTACATTTTTTACTAAAATTCAGAAAAAAATATATTTATGGCAACTAGATTCAATGCAAAAAAACTTTCAATTGCATTATAGCGATTTCTTTGACGGTTACAAATGAAAGTAAATTTGTTACATCAAAGATGGCAGTAAATTAAATTAATAAAATTATTTTAAAAATAATACAAATTTCCATGAAAAAATTTTTTCTTTAAATCCTAAATATTCTTTTAATAGATTAAAGAACATTGCAACATTTTTCCTTTAATCTAGGACGAAAATGTCGCAGCTGAAGTCGAAATACGACATCCACAATACATACATACATACATACATACATACATACATACATACATATATGAAGTAAAACCAACTCGTTTTTGCAAGGTATTTCTTATACGATATTTTTTTTTTTAATTTTTACATACAGATAAAGATAACCATTCCCAAAACACTTTAAAAACATTTAATTTGCAATTTTTTTCGTACAATGTTCGAATTTGATCTCATATTTACATACATACTTACATACATTATTATTATTTTGAATCATGTTTGTTATACGAGTGCACACCTATTATTCCAAACCGACGACTGCAAAATTTACTTTAAATTTTAATCTTTCAAGCTCGTAATAAACTTTAATTTGTTTTTCTTATACAAATGAATTGTTTTTGTTATTTATTTTTTCAAAACCCATTTTCAAAACATGCCAGCATTTTGTCTGACCGATATATGCATTGCTTTGCATTATAAAACCTTCATTTATTATTTTTTTATTCATTAAATATTACTATTATCGACAAAGAGTAGACAAGTAATAATTTTTACTGTCGTCTTGATATGACGTCGACTACGCCATTTACAATAAGGGGGAATAATAACAGTAAGAAATGGAATGGAATGTAATAATACAAAACTTTTTATCGGGCAGACAAAATCCTACCTTTAACTAACGGTTGGTTGTGAAAATGGCCCTCAAATTTTTTAAAAAGTAAATTTTTGCACATTTTGCTCAGTCGATTTTTTAAAGGTATGGCACTTATTTACTAAATTTACCATATGTTGCAAATTTTTTTACACGACTTTTTTTGCACGATTGGAACATATCCACAGTGCAAACAAAAAGAGTTGGGTGCACACGAATTAATGTATTGTTTTCGTTTCTTGTTTGAATTTCAGAAAAATAAGGCAACATTGCTAATAAGTTCTTTCAAGTTTGAATATCAAGGAGCGGAAACCACGGTGAGAATATAATAAAAATCTTTGACTTGAATATATCCTTAGGTCATGTTTTTGAGTTCCTGAAAGAATTAGTTAAAAAGCCACATGCACGTGTGTATCTGACGTAATTTGTATGTCTTTTACATCTTGTACTCGTAACATACATACATATGTATGTAGGCATTCACATCCCTGCAGGAAATGTCACTAGTGAATCAGTACTGATTCAATATTGACTTTGTCGCCAGTACTACTGACTAATTATACCCCAGTCAATGCTTTTTGCTATAGACATTTAACATGTGCGTGTCATTGAAAAGCAACTACTGACATTGGAACTACTGATTAGAAAGTTCTTTAGGGACCATATGAAGACATTGGAAACCGATAGTCACTAACACATTTAAGTTATTCTAGTATACTCCTCCTTTGATAATGAAATTGCGTATTTTGTTCACATTTTGGTATTTTATTAAACAAATATATAAAAAATGGAGCTTATAATTAAAAAACATACAATAACCGGGATTAATTCATTTATTCGTTCAGCATATCACCAGCAACTAGGGATTTTGCAACTGTGTATTTTATTTTTATTTTTATTATTGTTCAATACATTTAAATTCACCTTTTAATTTGATTATTTCTTAAACAAATTTTATAAACACTTAAATTTTGCATTACGTCATTTATGTTTTCAACAAACCAATAAAACAAGAAGGAGCATAGTTGTGTGCATATGAAAAAATGTTTTCTATGCATTAAGAATAATACTAATAGACGCTCTGTTGACAATGTCACCAAAATCGTCAACAAAAGTGGTAACTTGGGGATACTTAACTCTACGTTTCCTTCAGGGATGTTTACAAAAATATCAACATTTTACGGCATATGGCCACTACTACTTAGTCCTTGTCCAGATTTGCAATTTTTGTTGCAGCAATTCTTGAGTTTATTGGTGAGAGGGGTGAGAAGATTGGGGAGGTGTACACAGTTTCATGTGCTCGGCAATTCTATTTTGATTTGAATTTCGTACTTGTTTATATCAAGTTTTTAGTTGTATTTGACGATTTTTATTTATTTTATTTCTTCAGTTGTGTGAAAAATAAAAAATATAACATAAAACAAATAGAATTGTTAACTTTTCAGTGAAATTTGTGGTGCAATAGAAATTTTTAATGCATAATTGCAAAATTAGAATTTCTTAATGTGGACACTTATGCAATTTCAAAGCAGAATTTAAAAAAATTGCTGCAACAAAAATTGCAAGTCTGGATGAGGACTTATTTAAAAATATGCAACCATCATGCTAAAAATCCTAAAAACGTCATAGCCATTTGCGCATGTAGCCTTTTACATGTCGTGTACCATAAGCTAGCTTAAGGGCTCTCTCCCACGATGCTGACAACATTCGACTTGTCGCACACGTACATTCAAATCAAACACAAATTTTAAAATTTTTGTTTTCTTTCAAATATACATATACAAGTGTACGACAACTCGAACTTTAAAAATTTTTACTTTTTGCCAAAAATCAACTAACAACATTAATTTTTAGTTAATTTTAATTGTTATTGTGTGAACTTGATTTATTTCTATATTTATGACTTGATTGGCAAGACTGTTGTAAATTTAGAGATGGTAAAATTGAGCTTTCATTAGAGAAAAGCTTTCAGCAAATTAAAATACGATGAATCAAAACATTTCACATATTCCATTTGCATAAAACTTGCGGATATAAAGCAGAAATCTACATCAACTGACAACACACACAGTGGACCACACACAAAAGAACGCTGATGATGAAAACAACTAGTTTTTTTCGTTCAACTATGTGTTTGTAAGAATATCTGCAATTAACTTTGGTGTTATTTGTTCATTAATAATTATCACATGTAATTTGGCTTGCAAAGCGATACGAACTTTTTAGCCTGATCAAATCATTAATTTTTGTATTAACTCAAAATAATAAAATTTTCTTGATATAAGAGTAGTCATTAAAATATTACAATATGATTTGTGAGATGAAAGAGTAGAGTGTAGCGGATGTAAAGTTTTGTTTGTGTTGAGTGTTATTATTGTTCGTTGTCATTCTTTATTATTGTAGATTTTGATAGTTCGTTTGGAGTGGCAACTTCATGTAGGAATAAGAGCGAAACAAATAAGAAGAGAAAATAAAAAGAAATTAAAAAAAAATATATAAACAAAATATGGAAGAAAACAAACAAAATAAAACACAATAGAATGACAAAGTAAACAATAAGGGAATTTAGATATGACGACCTGCTGTTTTTATGAGAACCTAATACTCGCGATCGAATTGGGATGAAATCTGGATTGTTGGGAGCAATTAGAAAATGTGGATTGGATATAGGAGTAGACATAATAAAGAGATCAATGAACCCAAAACAAACAAGAGGAAAAATATTAAATAAATATGTATATTCAAAGCAACGCACTAATTATTCTTCACAGGCTACTGACCAAATTCAAGGCCAGAGTTGCAAAAGGTTATTGACTTCAATTTTGAATCTGTTAGTTAGCGGTGAGTCCGGCTAGCGTAGGCGAGACATGAAATGTTATGAGGGGGACGAGAAGGGTTTTTTTTTTTATTTTTAATCGCCACTAGTTGAAAGAATACATACAGGAATAGAAAGAGACAGATAGTGAGAGCATTTCGAACTGGAAGGCATCAAGGGTATGGTAGTAAAAAGAAAATTTTTTTAAGAAAGATAGGTGATTGAAGATTGAACTTGCAGAGAAAATAGTCAAAAATTAAAGATTATTAAAAAGGCAGAAAAAAAAGTAGAAAACTGTATACTGAAAAGCGAAAAGAAAATCTGTGGAAGAATTGAGTGAATTTGGTGCCAGTGGGAACAACAAGGACAGGGTTGGAATTCGCCCTAAATCTACACTTGTGCATCAGGCTGGTGGAATTTTTGTATGCCGTGGGTGGAATAGTCTGTTACCATATTCAGCAAGCCAACCGAGTAATTGGTGGTCATTGGGTGGAAGGCCAAAGGAGTTGGGTAAATCATCACCAAGAAAAGGAGAGTATAAAATTTATTTGTGGCTTGGTGAGTCGGCCTACACATATTTACTTAAGTTTTTTTTTATTATTATTATTTGATACATACCCCTACATACATAAAATTCGTGCATGAGTCATAAAGACAATGTATTAGAATTATAGTTAAAGAAACATTTTATATATGTACAAAGTTGTTAAGACACAATTCCATAAATTTTCCTCAAATATACAGCGAGTATTGTGCAAGTTAATTTTCGTCGTGTGTTACCTCCATATAGTTAAAGTTTTTTTTTTTATGATTGTGCCAAGTTCAATTTGTTAAAGCCAAATTTTTTGTTGTTAAAAAAAATAATTAAAACGTTAGTTTAGTGTGTAAGGATTTAAATACCTTTTTGTTAGCCCAAAAATATTTCTGTCGCGAGTGTAAAAAGTAGTAAAAATAATAAGAAAATTAAACAATAAAACCTTGTTTTAGAGAGCTCTTTAAAATAGGGAAAATTCTAGTGTCTTTTTGTTCGTTGTTCTGTTTGACTGTAGTGTCCAGAAGAGTTAGGGTATTTTTGGGAATTTGTGTAATTTGTTAGTAAGTTAAGTTTTATCATTGTAAAGAAAAAAGAAATTTTAATTAGTTTTTGTTAGAACATTAAAATAAATTTGTCAAGCTTTTGTGATTGATTAGCATAAAAGAAAAAAATATAAAATTGAAGTGAATTGGAAAATAAAATGACCGGCTAAAGTCATTAATTTCGTGTGGTTGTAAGTATGTAAAAAGGTGACTTAAGAATTGTTTGTGGGGTAACATAAAAATGATTGAGAATGTTACCACAGGTAGGGAGGGCAGATAGAGAAGACAAATACTACCATATGTCTGAAGTGTATCACGGTTCAGTTAAGTGTGTATCCCGTCCAATGTAGTTTTTTTTTTTCTTTTGTATTTTTGTTCTTTACTGTATAAATATTTTTGTCCATCCCTACACCGGAAACCGCGGGTCATATCCCCCCTGAATAAACTGAGCTAGTTGGGAAAGTAATGGGCGAGTTGATGGTTGTAAAAAAAAAGTAGGGTACTGTGACAAATGGCGCCCAAACGTAAAGCAAATATTTGTTAAATAAAATATTTTGTATTTTGTTGGTTTACTCACCATCGTGACTTGGTACAGGTAGAGACCAATTGCATTAATGATGACTGAACCACAAAATGACAGATTAAGTTGTTTTTAAATTTATATATTTTTTTTATTTAGTATTCGTTATATTTGTGCGTAAAAGTTCGTTTATATACACTAACATATACATATATAAAAATAAAGAAATTGGCAATTAAGGCATGGGGCAAAATAAAGAGACTTCATTTGCTTAATTGTTTTGATCCGGTCACCGGATGTACATCTAACATGACATCTGATACGCTGGAATAGACATACACAAATATAACGAATTTAACAGAAAGTATTTAAAGTTAAATTAAGGCATATGGCAGTTTTCATAGACCATATTTGCTTAGTTTAAATTTAATACGGTATACAGTGGCCTGACGTATAGTTTAAATAACGTCTGCAGCATTGTAACGAATTGAAAATCAATAATTTAATTTATAATTTAAGATATACAAACAAAGGAACTGTGATATATATTTAGGAGTCTATCATTAGAATATTAGTTGTCATATTAAATGGTCACAATTACATGCTTACACACACACAGATATGTTTGAAATAGTTATTTGGGATTTAAAACATTATTAGTAATTTATTTATAACATTATAATTAGAATTGCAGTCAATATGACGGATGCAAATAAAATTAGACGGTCATTGGAATTTGATCGGAATAGGCCAGGAGTGACAGGCAGAGTACAGCATTCCCCGACTCAGTCCACAGTGTTTCAAGACCCCCAATTTAGAGATTTATCAGGTACTATAAGAAATGACAGAGATAAAATTTCAAATGAATTTCTGGCAGAATCAGTTAGGCAATCAGTGATAGATAATGATAATGTAACTTTACCTGGATTAGATAGCCAAGGGGCAACTTCAGTAGTAAACTCTGGAGATAGGTACCTTATGAACACACTGCGGATGGAAATGACCGAGATGATTCAGGCTTCGTTGCGTGAAGGCCTCCAAGGCATTATGAAAGAAGTGGATAAAGCAATTAAACCACTTACGAGTTCTTTAGAGGATGCGGGTGATCCAATTAATTCTAGTTCGAATCAAAGTAGTTTAGCGGGTCCAAGAAAAACGCAGGGTGCAATAAAGAAAACCGTAGGTAGAGTAGAAACCTCTGATGCTAGGGGAAATCAAAGCAATATTTCCGTAGTACAAAATAATTCTGAAAATATAAACAATGCAAATAATATTAATAAGCATCCAATACAAAATGAAGCTAGCAAAACTCATGGAAGAGGCCCTAGGTTTTCTAATATTTTGTCAAATGCTCCAAATTTCTATACATATGAAAGAAATTTAAACATTCGTCCAGTGGAAGGTCAGATAAGAATTGATAAATGGGATGTTGTGTTTGAAGGGGGTGGAAGTGGCGTATCAATAGATGATTTTGTTTTTCGTATAGAATTGTTACAAGCAAGTTATGCAATACCTTGGGAAGAAGTTCTTAGGGATTTCCATCGTTTGTTGAAAGGGCAGGCTAAAGAGTGGTTTTGGTTGTATCTAAAAACACAAAATGGGGTAGCAGACTGGCCTACTTTAAGGTATAGTCTATTAAATCAATTTCAGGCGAATCGTAGCGATTTTGAAATAATGCAGGAAATGGTAGAAAGACGCCAACGTCAAAGTGAAACATTGGAGGATTATTTCCATGCAATGCTGACGCTTAGGTCTAAACTGCGATATCCAATTCCTGAGTACGAAATGATAAAGGTTTTGAAACGTAATGTAAAAGAGCATATAGCAAAATTAGTATACCCAATGGCAATTTATAATATAGAGCAGCTGAGAGAAGAGTGTAAAGAGATTGAGAAGAGATTCCCTAAGCGCGATGTGAAATTTAATACACCAAATAACAGCCAAATGCGTTATCAGCCGCGTCCTAGAATAAACGAAATAGAATACGAAGAGGAGGAACAAATTCCTTTTTATGAGCAACATCAAACTTTTTTAGACGTGGAAGAAGTAAATTATGCAAATAAAAAAGAGCTAAAGTGTTGGAATTGTAGGGGTAATGGTCATACCTACATGGACTGTGAGTCAGAAGTGCGTAACATATTTTGTTACAAATGTGGGTATGAGCGTACTATAACTCCAAAGTGCCCAAACTGCAACAGGCAGGGAAACCGTCGGAGGAGCCTGACCAAAGCGGGCGAGTCACGCTCAACTCAAACGTCCGCCAACAACTAGGAAAATTTATTATAAAACCTACACATAATCCAAAACAAAACATCAATACAAATTACTGCCATAATGCTCCATACACATCACCAGTATTTGCCAAGAAAAGCAACAGTTCGTACGCTCAGAAATTACAAAATTATATTGTAGTGAGAAATAGAATTTTTGCCGATGATATAGAGTCGCCACATAGGATTTCCAAGAAAATAGAAAACGCCAGAAAGCGTTATAAAAATAGAAAAGCCATGAGAGCAGAAGTGACCCTAACAGTAGCCGCGATAGAAAATAGAGATCCTCGAGTATTTGCCAATATCTACATAGGAGATAAATTGGTGAGAGCTTTGCTAGACACGGGAGCATCTGTGAGTATACTCGGTAAAGAATGTCAGGAATTGTTAAAAGACTTAGGAGTTAGTGCTTCTCAGTGTTATTCAAATGTTAAGACAGCTTCAGGCCAAGCCCACAAAATATGTGGTAAAGTCATTCTTCCTATCACTTATAAAAACGAGGTACAGCTAATTAAATTCTACCTATGCCCATCGCTGGAACAGAAAGTGTACCTTGGAATTGACTTTTGGCGAATATTTAACTTAGCACCTGATGTATTAAATGCCGACGAACTTGATTTTGAAAAACTTAGACAGAATTTGGAAACCGTTCGTAGTCAATGTCCAGAGAAACACGAATTGACAAGACAACAAGAAGAAGAACTAAATAACGTAAAAAAATTGTTTAAAGCATTTGAAAATAGTGGACTAGGAAAAACTCATTTAGAACAACATAATATACAATTAATTCCAAACTCAGTACCATTTAAGGAAAGGCATTACCCTGTTTCGCCAAAAGTACAAGAACTCCTATATCATGAGGTTGACAATATGTTAAAATTAGGAGTAATCGAGGAGAGCGAAAGTCCTTTTAATAATCGTGTCACTCTAGTTCGTAAGCCAGGCAAAAATAGATTATGTCTGGATGCGAGAAAGCTAAATAGTTTAACCATTAAAGACGCTTATCCGATACAAAATATAGAGGGTATTCTCAGTAGAATTGAAGAAACGATTTTTATTAGCAGCGTAGATCTTAAATTTGCGTTTTGGCAAATTAGTCTAGAGCCAAAATGTCGAGAATACACAGCTTTTACAGTTCCAGGAAGACCTCACTACCAATATACAGTAATGCCATTCGGTCTCTGTAATGCGGCTCAACGCCTGTGTCGTCTTATGGATAAGGTTATTCCACAAGCGCTAAAAAACAATGTATTTATATACTTAGATGACTTGTTGATTATTTCTAAAGACTTCCAGACGCATATAGAACTGTTAAAAGAAGTGGCCAGACGCTTGTCAGACGCAAACTTAACTATAGGAATGAAGAAAAGTGTATTTTGTTTTAAAGAGTTAAAGTATTTAGGCTTTATAATTGGCGGAGGGAAATTACGAACTGACCCGGACAAAATCACAGCGATAGAACAAATACCAATTCCAAAAACTCCAAGGCAAGTAAGAAGCTTTTTAGGAACTGCTGGTTGGTACCGGCGGTTCATCAAAGAATTTGCTATAATTGCAGCACCTCTCAGCGACACTTTAAGAAAAGGCGGTAAGTTTACCATGACTGAAGCAGCCATAAAAGCCTTCTACGAACTGAAAAGAGCATTAGTAACGGCCCCTGTGTTAGTCCACCCTGATTTTAAGAGGCCATTTTATATACAGTGTGACGCATCACACGTGGGTGTAGGTGCGGTACTATTTCAAAGGGATAATGAGAACAATGATCGACCAATAGCATTTTTTTCTCAAAAGCTAAATGGACCGCAGTCCAATTACACAGTAACCGAAAAGGAGTGTTTAGCTGCAGTACTAGCGGTAAAACGATTCAGGCCGTATATAGAGCTGATGGAGTTCACCATAATAACAGACCACTCTAGCCTGAGATGGCTCATGAGCTTTAAAGACCTAAGTGGTCGCTTAGCCCGCTGGTCGCTGCAGCTACAGGCATTCAATTTTACAATTGAACACCGAAAAGGCTCAGAAAACACTGTGGCAGATATGCTGTCGAGATCATTGGACGAATGCAATGTGGAAGATTTAGAATTGTTAGGATTTGAAACAACGGAATTTGAATCCCCTGAATATGTGCAACTAATACACACAATTGAGCAAAATAAACAAAGTTTACCTGACCTGAAAACGGAGGATGGAATGGTGTTCAAAAAAACACAATTTACCAGAGATGACAGTGGGACTGAATGGAAGCTGTGGGTCCCTGAAAACTTGGTTATAACGTTGATTCAAAAGGCTCATGACGCAGAAACAGTATCTCATGGCGGGATAGCAAAAACTTTACACCGTTTGCGACAATTTTACTACTGGCCGAAAATGGTAAAACATGTAAAAAATTACATCCAAAATTGTCAGACCTGTAAAGAGATTAAACCGGTTAATTCTGAAACTCGACCGAGAATGGGTGAAGAATTTAAAACATATCGTCCTTTTCAAAGAATCTACATTGATTTCCTGGGGAAGTATCCGCGTTCAAAAAGGGGAAACGCATACGTTTTTATCGTATTAGATCACTTTTCAAAATATGTATTTTTAAAACCTATGAAAAAAGCAACCTCAAAACTGGTAATCGATTATCTAATACGTAAAATATTCCATATGTTCGGTACCCCAGAGTTTATTCATTCTGACAATGGCAAACCGTTTATATCTCAACAATTTCAAGAATTAACAAAAAACTACCATATAAAACATATCCGAACTCCAGCATATGCTCCCCAATCTAACGCATCGGAGAGAGTTAATCAAACAGTTTTAGCAGGCATTAGGGCATATATAGACGGAAATCATGCTGAATGGGATGCACACATTAGTGAAATAGAGTGCGCTATTAGGTCAGCTAGACATGAGGCCACAGGAACCAGCCCGTATATGGTATTGTTCGGACAACAAATGTACACTTCCGGTAATGAGTACGCCTTGGCAAGAAAACTGAAATCTTTAGGCGACGATGAATTCGAAATAGTAGAAAGAAAGGACGAATTAAAAATTATTAGGGACACAATACCTGAAAATTTACACAATGCATACGAGCGTAGTAAGAAACAATACGACAAGAGGAGTAGGGATATACAATTTATAGTAGGCCAAGAAGTGTACGTAAAAAACTTTGTGCAAAGCAGTTTCAAGAAAAATTTCAATGCTAAGTTCGCACCAAAATTTAAAAGGTGCAGGGTACGTAAAGTGATAGGAAATAGTTGCTACGAGTTGGAGACTCTGCAGGGAAAAGACCTAGGTATTTTTCATGCTAAGGATATGAAGCAATAGCTGTGATATTATGAGCTGAGATAATAGGGGATATATGCAATATTAAGTTAAGTGTTAGTGTTGTCCCGTTTTTTTTTATTTTTTTCTTTAGCTTATGATTTTACAAATTATTGTGTTTTCTTACTTATTTTTCCTGTAGTGTTGTCCAGTTTTAATTGCTTTTAAAAACGACGATTCCTTTTGATGATAAAGTGTTTATTCACTTTAAGTACCAACTTCTGTGACAATAAAACACCTAATTTGTGGCAAAAGCATCGGGGTTCGTAAATAAAAAAAGATATTGAGACTTCTTGTAAGGCCATAAAGTTAATTTTTAAGCACCAACCGGTCGGAGTATCGTCTTCAATAATCAGGTCCCTCGACAGCAAATTTGTAGTTGCCTCTGTAATTATAAATAAATAATAAAATTGTCTCACATACAGAAGTAGAAATAAATGAATTAAAGTATCCATGACACCATAAATAGGGAGGATAAAATATCACACGCATACCGTAGAAAAAAAGATTTGATTAACTTCACATAAAAATTTATTTAAAAAGAAACTAAGTCTGATGAACAGGACTAAAACAACCATGTTTCTTTACTGGTGAAAGATTTGATGGTGGTACTTGTTACAAAGTGCAGATTCATTAGCAAATAGTTCATATTATTTGATTGTATGAAAATGCATCTGAAGGCAGTACGACCATGTAGGAAATAAAAATATTTTACAATATATATATAAATAGCACGTACGTGCGCTCGTTTAAATGATAAAAATAAAGAAAATAATAATGACAAATATAAACAAGATTCGATAGAATTGATGCGTGTGATAAAGGGGGAAAATAAATAATAATGTCAAGTAGGACCAGTGGAAATCTGCCACCGGTGTTAGTATAGTCAGCCAAGATATTCGCGCACTGGGCAGCAACTTTACAATTATGTACACGTATCAACTGACCATATTTTAACGAAAACATTTGTTTCGAACTGCATAATTTTATTTATTTCAAAACTCAAGATTAATTGTACTGGCATAAACTTTATGTTTACAATGCCGTATGTGTGTTTGTGTTGTATGCACTCTTTTGATTTTTTTTGTTGATTTAGCTGTGTATCCATTGGTTTTGTACTGCAAATGCTAGGGTGTAGTTAGTTGAAAATGTGTGCCCGGGTAGGTATGTTTTTTTTTAGCTTATATAGAAACGATGAAGTTGTAATAAAAAAAAAACATTTATTGATGTGTGGAAAGAAAAGGTACGAAATTAAACACCACGAGTAAGCTCTTTGACGTATGATAATGGCTGATTAATAAACAGAGTTACCAAGAGAAAAAGTAATATTAGGAAGAATAAGGATGCCAGATGAAAATAATCATTTCAGCGATTTTCAATATAAATACCCGGCTTTTCAGTCGATGTAGCATGAGTGTCTCAGGGGTGGGCGTTTGCCTACGTTGGGCTGAGAAGAAAAAAAAAAAAAAAAAAAAAAAAAAAAAAATTATCCGCTCTTCCACTTTTCGTCTGACGGGCATTGAAAACCGAAAGATTTGTAGCGGATGTAAAGTTTTGTTTGTGTTGAGTGTTATTATTGTTCGTTGTCATTCTTTATTATTGTAGATTTTGATAGTTCGTTTGGAGTGGCAACTTCATGTAGGAATAAGAGCGAAACAAATAAGAAGAGAAAATAAAAAGAAATTAAAAAAAAATATATAAACAAAATATGGAAGAAAACAAACAAAATAAAACACAATAGAATGACAAAGTAAACAATAAGGGAATTTAGATATGACGACCTGCTGTTTTTATGAGAACCTAATACTCGCGATCGAATTGGGATGAAATCTGGATTGTTGGGAGCAATTAGAAAATGTGGATTGGATATAGGAGTAGACATAATAAAGAGATCAATGAACCCAAAACAAACAAGAGGAAAAATATTAAATAAATATGTATATTCAAAGCAACGCACTAATTATTCTTCACAGGCTACTGACCAAATTCAAGGCCAGAGTTGCAAAAGGTTATTGACTTCAATTTTGAATCTGTTAGTTAGCGGTGAGTCCGGCTAGCGTAGGCGAGACATGAAATGTTATGAGGGGGACGAGAAGGGTTTTTTTTTTATTTTTAATCGCCACTAGTTGAAAGAATACATACAGGAATAGAAAGAGACAGATAGTGAGAGCATTTCGAACTGGAAGGCATCAAGGGTATGGTAGTAAAAAGAAAATTTTTTTAAGAAAGATAGGTGATTGAAGATTGAACTTGCAGAGAAAATAGTCAAAAATTAAAGATTATTAAAAAGGCAGAAAAAAAAAAGTAGAAAACTGTATACTGAAAAGCGAAAAGAAAATCTGTGGAAGAATTGAGTGAATTTGGTGCCAGTGGGAACAACAAGGACAGGGTTGGAATTCGCCCTAAATCTACACTTGTGCATCAGGCTGGTGGAATTTTTGTATGCCGTGGGTGGAATAGTCTGTTACCATATTCAGCAAGCCAACCGAGTAATTGGTGGTCATTGGGTGGAAGGCCAAAGGAGTTGGGTAAATCATCACCAAGAAAAGGAGAGTATAAAATTTATTTGTGGCTTGGTGAGTCGGCCTACACATATTTACTTAAGTTTTTTTTTATTATTATTATTTGATACATACCCCTACATACATAAAATTCGTGCATGAGTCATAAAGACAATGTATTAGAATTATAGTTAAAGAAACATTTTATATATGTACAAAGTTGTTAAGACACAATTCCATAAATTTTCCTCAAATATACAGCGAGTATTGTGCAAGTTAATTTTCGTCGTGTGTTACCTCCATATAGTTAAAGTTTTTTTTTTTATGATTGTGCCAAGTTCAATTTGTTAAAGCCAAATTTTTTGTTGTTAAAAAAAATAATTAAAACGTTAGTTTAGTGTGTAAGGATTTAAATACCTTTTTGTTAGCCCAAAAATATTTCTGTCGCGAGTGTAAAAAGTAGTAAAAATAATAAGAAAATTAAACAATAAAACCTTGTTTTAGAGAGCTCTTTAAAATAGGGAAAATTCTAGTGTCTTTTTGTTCGTTGTTCTGTTTGACTGTAGTGTCCAGAAGAGTTAGGGTATTTTTGGGAATTTGTGTAATTTGTTAGTAAGTTAAGTTTTATCATTGTAAAGAAAAAAGAAATTTTAATTAGTTTTTGTTAGAACATTAAAATAAATTTGTCAAGCTTTTGTGATTGATTAGCATAAAAGAAAAAAATATAAAATTGAAGTGAATTGGAAAATAAAATGACCGGCTAAAGTCATTAATTTCGTGTGGTTGTAAGTATGTAAAAAGGTGACTTAAGAATTGTTTGTGGGGTAACATAAAAATGATTGAGAATGTTACCACAGGTAGGGAGGGCAGATAGAGAAGACAAATACTACCATATGTCTGAAGTGTATCACGGTTCAGTTAAGTGTGTATCCCGTCCAATGTAGTTTTTTTTTTCTTTTGTATTTTTGTTCTTTACTGTATAAATATTTTTGTCCATCCCTACACCGGAAACCGCGGGTCATATCCCCCCTGAATAAACTGAGCTAGTTGGGAAAGTAATGGGCGAGTTGATGGTTGTAAAAAAAAAGTAGGGTACTGTGACAAGAGTGAAAATGAAATTTAATTTTTATAGTGGATAGATATTATTATTGTCGTTAGTTGATTTTTCACTAAAACTGAAAATTATTAAATTTCGAATTGATGAACATACATATTTAAAAATTTTCTTTTTAGCTTCGACTCTTCCTACTACAGTTAATGTCCGATACGCGAAGTAATTATATATGTGGCATGGCAGCTTTAGATATGAATTGTATAATATCGGTATTAATTTTATTACTCTTTCTTTTAAAATAAGATGCAAGCAAGCATATTTTCTTCTTCTTTTTATTTCAGCTGCTGGCAGGCATTTCTACGCTATTTATATTTCTGGTGCAATACGATATAACTAATGAGGCCTTAACAAATAATTAGATATAATTCGGGTGTGCCACATAAGTATACATATATTAATAATTTGTATTATAAACACACATACTCATATCAATCCTTTATGCACAGAAAAAAGTATTTTTATTTATTTTTATTTATTTTATTTATTCAATATATGTAATACATATGACCTTAAGGCCAAAATATATTACGAGTACTAATTATACTATGAGAATAACTAATTAACAATCAATAAAATAATAACCAATAATGCGATATTCCCAAGCATCTAACATCCTAACAACTCCCAGAAAACTATGAAAGTTAAAATTAGTTAAAAGTTATTGATAGTAATTAATACTTTCAATTATTATAATTGATTGCTTTAATTAATTGTTTACACAAAATTTTAATTCATACAACATAATTTTTCATATTAATTTTTTTCTGTGTAACAACACAGTCATAACTTTAAAACGCTAGTTTCGCAAAAAATTAGTTTAAATTTTATAATTTAAAATTAACTTCATGAAGGTATTAAAATAAATTTATCCTCTCCATAGCTAAGCGTACATGCCATTTCTATGAAATTTTTGAACAAGACAATGAAGTAATGTAATGACATTGTCGTTTAAAAGTCCAATGGAGCAATAGATTTAAACAATAATAAGATTTAAAAAATAATATTAACGACTCGCCAGCAATTAAAATTGAATTGAATTAACGGAAAATAATACTTTTAATAATCCAATAATTATTGTAAAGGTTTCACACACCTCAGCTTATGTATACATGGTCAACTTGAAATGACGCATCTTGATGTATTATGTCACAAAGGTTACGTAGTAACAACAAAAAAGTAAACAAGGAGCACAAGGCGTGTGTTCCCCAAAAAAATCAGATCTATTCTAATCTATTGGATAAATTTTATTTACCCAAAATTGTTAACATATCTGAATTTTAACAAAAACGTTTGTCATTAATAATTATGTGTGAAGTGGAAACAGTTTGTAAAATTGCCAAATGCTTGCAAGTGCCTTTGGGTAAAGTGCAACTAAATGAAGAACAGGTATGTACAAAGAAATGGAAATTATAGTACAATGTATGTATGTAGTACATACGTTGTATTGCTGTATGTACATACATAATATAAATATAACCAATCTTATATATGTATGTATGTACTTCACTCTGACTGCGTGTCTTTGGTAATTTTGTTTCCGTTTGGAGTCCAAAAGCAAAAATGAATTTATATACATACATAAATATGTATGTAAATACTTATATTTATAGACCTTTATAATATATGCATACATACATACATATGTACATATGTAACTACTTTTCAATTTGTATCCACATATTCAGGTAGTCACACGGACTCTCAACAACAAATCCATATCAGGATTTGCTACCATTCTCGACAGTTTCGTCAAAGAATCGAAAACAAACATTGCCGCTAACAGTCTTCAAACACGTGAAGTAGAAGCTCAAGTTTATCAATGGATTGAATTTGCTGTTCTCTACGTGGCTCCAGGATCTAAGGATAGACATATTTCCCACCAATTATTGAAAGACTTCAACAATATGTTTTTAAAACAATCGTATTTGGTGGGCCATTTTATAACTCTTGCTGATTTGGCGGTATTTTATGCCATTTACGATTTAATGGTAAATGAAAACTTGAATTATTAATCGAGGCTATCAGCGCAGAAGGGTGTAACCCAAAGCTATTATTTATGTAATTGGCTTAAATCTAGTTTAGGGGCACCTCCCAGAAATGAAAAAAAAAGTATCCTATCCTATAGTAAAATGTAAAATAAGAAAAAAAATTAAATACAAATATTGGCGGCGAGGCTTACTTTCCGAGTTATAGGCCTCTGAAATTCTAGTACAATATTGTGATATACGGTGTTTTTCAACGAATATGACCAATATTGGTATTTCAAAAATTAAAAAAGGTGTGATATCCTACAGAAAATTAAAAAAAAACTTTGCAATCCAGAAAATCATTACTAGGCTGAGGCGTCTCTGGAAAAACCATGGTGGAGAAATTCGTTAAGGCCGGCAGTGCAGGAAGACCTTATTAAGGAAGAAAACTTTGCAAGGCAGAAAATCATTACTAGACTGCGTCGTCTCGGGAAACACCATGCTGGAGAAAATCCTTAAGCCCGGCCGAAGGCCGGCAATGCAGAGAAATGTTATTAAGCAAGAAAACTTTGCAGTACAGAAAATCAATACTAGGCTGCGCCGTCTCGGGAAAAAACATTGCGGAGAAAATCGTTAAGGCTGGCCGAAGACCGGCAGTGCATGAACACATTATTGGCAAGAAAACTTTGCAATGCAGAAAATCATTACTAGGCTACGCAATTTTTTTTTAATTTTTGAAATACCAATATTGGTCATATTTGTTGAAAAACACCGTAATAATCAAAATATTGTACTAGAATTTCAGAGGCCTATAACTCTGAAACTAAACCTCGCCGCCAATATTTTTCTTTAAATTATTTTTTTTTCTAATTTTTCAATTTACTATAGGATAGGATACTTTTTTTAATTTTGGGGAGGTGGCCCTAAACTAGATTTGTTCCATATAATTATTCAATTGGTCTCTTCTTTTTGAATACTTGAACATGGCTTGTTTTACTTTTTTAAATTGGTAATATAACGAATATATTTATCAGCATTGCAGCCATAAAAAATGTGGATTACAGCACTTTTGCGCTGATGGCTTGATTTATTGATAACAACACATGATGACATGCAAAAGAACTTCTATAATTAATACCCGGTAATTCTAAGCATAGTGTACATATATCTATCGTTTAAGTTAATTTGTATAAGGCAAACTTGTAGGTAAAAACCATTAGGTAAATTATCTGTTCGTAGAAATTGCGGTCATGAAACAGTCTAAATGAATTCTGATTTAAATCTGGGAATAAATCCTACCTTACTGATATTTTTTTAAAAATTTGTTAAGTTCACTACTAGACTTTGTAAGTTATAATCGGATTTTAATGACATACAAAATTCGTTCTGTTCATTTACTTTCCCAGCAGAAACTAGCAACGAGAGAGTAAGGCAGACATTTACAAAATTACTCTCCTAAATATGAAAAAGTAAATGAACGCTTTACTGTTAAAAACTTGCAGGAAAATTTTATTCATATCTAACCTGAACAGACATCCCGCTTTAGGCGGGATTATACCGCCTTTCGTAGGTCGATCCCGCTTCAAATTTCTATCCCACTTTTTAAAGTTATAAAATTTTCAATATCTTGTTCTATTTTATTAAATGACCGACGTAAAAATTCATTCCAAATATTTTTTTAAGTGTAGTTATTGCTTAATTAGCCGAAACCCTGTATGTTTTGCTACACCCATAAAAGATTTGAGATGAAAAGAAAAATTTTTTATATTACAACTGCCACGCTTGCGGTTCAAACCTTCACTATTTGGTATAATATTTATTGGCATAAATAGTTTTTACTTTCCAAAATATTTTTTAAGTAAACTTTTTCTCTAATTGACCAGAATTTGAAATTACCAAGTTACTAAAAAATTAATCACCTTATTCCATTTATCAACATCGACGTCACGTCAATACAATACCAAAAAATTGGAGCTGGTATAGACGTTGTCGAAAACAACTGACTACAATTGATAGGCTAATGCTATTTTCTAGACTTTAGGGAACAGATATAGGCTGTCAATAACACAAAATTTCTTTCGAGGACGAGTAGACAAGCCCCAATATTTTGGTATTGTGTTGACGTGACATCGATGTTGACAATTGGAATAAGGGGGAATATTTAATTTACTTAGGATGTGACACACTTTTTGCTCCATTATTGACTGCTTTTGATAATCTTTAAGATTTGTCTTCGAAGCTAATACCAAGCACTTCAAACTCCGAGCAAAAAGTAGTGAATTTTACATTAGCGTGTCATTGGAGCGAAGTAGTCTGTTTTTGCCAACCCGTGAGCGCATAAGATTTACTTTTTATTTGCTATAAAAACTCTAAAATAAGGTGTGAATTTTTATTGGTGAAGTAAATCCAATATATTTTACATTTAGGATGTTGTTATTAACCACTTTTCCAAAGCACTTAAATCAATGTTTTAGGAAGTGGTACTTATTCACTTGTTTTTTAGCCCATTTGGAAAGCCATTTAATTCCATAAAGTATAAATAAAGTAATAAAATGCATAACCTATTTTAGAATTAATTAAGAAGTACTCATTTAATTTTTTGTTGGGACAAAATCGCACGATCTGCCAAATATGACATGTGAGCTAAAAAAATGTGGTAGTGTGGACTAAAAATGTAACTGTGTGACAGATTTTTTTTTGGCAAGTCGTGCGATTTTAGAAATATTTATGAAAAATTTTTTAAAATAGAATCTATACGATCAGAGTTGTTTTTATTGTCACAAAGCTGAGAATTTTGTTTCTGCATAATTTTTGTATGATAGTGTCGCACTTACGACACAATTTCGAAGCGATTTTTAATGTCGGTCAGACTTCTGCAAGATTTTCTTGTGACTGAATCGTACGATCGTGTAGGATAGTAAATCAGGGCCTTAAGCACTTTATATACGGAAGTATTTGAACAGGTTCTCCATTTTATTCATTAAATGCAAAACACAAAAACTTCAATAAGAACATACCAAAAAACTAACCAGTAACTGTTAAACAATTCAACGTAAGCAAAAAGTTAAAAGTTAACCAGTTTTTGTACTCAGCGTTGACGGACACGTACTGAATGTAACAGACCTCATAAGAAACCATGTATTTCATCTTAGTTGTCAGTTGAGAAAGGCGCAGTTTAACTTATGACGGATTCTATGTGCCTGGGCCTTATGAATTACTGTGCTAAAGCAAGTAATTGCGCCATCGGTTTCAAATTAAATGCTTATGGTTATAATTTGCTTTTATTTTGCAATTACTTTTGTTGATAAATACCTTATTTACATTAAGCATTTTTTTAATGAAATTAGTTGCATGAAATTTTTTTATTTCTCAATAGGAGGCCTGGAAAAGAAAATTATATCAAAAATTATATCCAAAAATGCATCAGAGACTCATTATACGTCGTTTTTTATATAACATTTTCTTTTATATCGCTACAATTAGCAAATAGAAAAAGTTGCGTGCAACAAAACTCATGAAATTTCATGAAAAAATGCTTAATGTAAATCAGATAAAAGTCTTAATCCAGCTGTTAGAAAGACGGAAAGAAAAGGAAATACAAATTGATATTTCTTTTCTACCAGTTGAGTTTAAAGTTGGTCAACAAAAGTAGAGGCGGTAATCGAGTCTTATTTGTAATGCAAAAATTAATGATAACCTCGATTGTTGTTGTTTTCTTTTTTCTTTACAGAAATCTCTCTCTCCCAATGAAAAAGAGAACTATTTGAACTTATCGCGTTGGTTTGATCATCTGCAACAACTCCCCGAAGTTCGACAAGGCAACGATTTGTTAAACTTCACAACCATCTATTTGCACGGCTGGGCCACTGGAACCCATGTTTAAAAAAATTATTTATATTCAAAATCCAAATAAGCAATATTTATTTATCTTATTTATAATAAATTCATAAAAGCATTTGTAATAAATACACTCATTCTTTTTAAGTTGAAATTTCTTAAACTTTAATTTCTGCCATCAAAGGAGTTTGCTTATAAATAAATAAAAATATTTTTTACAGCCGATTACATTTCAATCAAGGAGTAATAATTTAGAAATAATAATTTTGCAACAATGAGTAGTTCATCATAATCTGAAACACTTATACACTACGAAATATGGAAATTATTTATTTCGTTAATTTTGCCATATGTTGACAGTTTCAAGTTAACTTAAAAAAATATGCTCAAGAAGTTTGCTTAAACGAAAGAATGTAATACGAATTGATTTAAAGTAGTGACGTACTTGCTAAGCACATTTTGAATAAACACCTAATTGAAAAATAAAAATATTTTGTGAAAAACAAACTATCAGGCATGTTCTGGAAATCACATTTTTCAAACCACTACTGATTTTAAACGTAATAATGGTCATGCAGATAATTGTACGCTCCTTTTTATTTTTCTATTGTATAGAGCACCAAATATCATTTCTGAAAGATTTTAAAAACGTATGCAGGACCATTATATTTTTAAAATCACTAGTGATTTGAAAATTGATTTTTTTTTTAAATACATTTTAATAGATCCTTTCTGCTAATAAATTCTATATATTCTTATAGAATTTCACAATCAAAAAAACAAAAATGCGCCAAAAATGTTTTGTTTTTTAACGATATCTCTAAAACATATTCGTAGCACAAACAAATAGTGTTTGTTGTGTTTCAAACTTAGGCTGACTTCCTAAACGCATGATGGTTTGCAGTAGGTTTGTTCACTTACTAAAAATTGTTACGAATTTGTAACAATTTTTCAGCGATGCCAACTTAGCTATTTTAGAGCTAGATTTAGTTCTTTTTGATTGCTTCTAACTCAAAATTTTTCGCTTTAGGTCTTTTTTAATAAAAAGAAAATTTTCCACAAATTATTGAATTGGAAATGGACTGCCAAAAATATAGGAAAGCTTGGAAATCAATTAAAAAATGGGTTAAACCAACAAAAGATTCTTCTAAAGCTAACTCGTCTTGAAAATGATTGTTCTTATTTTGTAACTTAACGTATATACAAGTATATATAAATGTGTATGGTCATATTGTTAATGCAGATAAATATTTGTATCAATTGCTGTGAAATGATTTTATTTAAAATTATTAGTTTTTTTTTCTTTCTTACTATTGTTTTTAATAATGTAAAATATCTTGAAGAGCAAAATGAATAATAAATATATTCAAAGATTTAAAACGGAAAAATCTTTAGTTTTTAAATTTAGCTCTTTTTGGCTACACAGTTGGCTCGTTTTGCCTTTGAATTGTTGGCATCACTGCAATTTTTACTGGAAAGTGTTCATTAACTCAAAAATTTTGCAAGGAGAGCGTCAAAAAAAAATTGAGAGACAAAAAAAAATTCCTACAAATTATTACATACATAATTACATAAAATTTTACCAATTTTTACTTGCAAGAATTATCCAACTACCTATTGTGTGTTTTGTTGTCAAATAAATTATTTACAGCCCTATTTATAAAACTTAAAAAGTCTTTATAAAGGGTTTTTAAAACAAATTTTCATACAAAATTTTTCTTAAAAAGCCTTTATAAAGCATTTTTAATTTTTATAAATAAGGCTGTTAAAAAATATCTGAAAAAGTAAAACTGAAAATATGTGAATTTCTTTGTAAAAAAACATGTAAAAGTATATAAAAAGAAAGAATTTTTTCTTAATTAATTGTTTTTCTTTCATTGAATCAGAGACGGAAAGTGGAATTTTTGTATTTAATAATGAATAAAGTTAAAAAATTATGAAAAATTCATAAAAATAGTAAAAATACATGAAAACTGTAAATAATTTGATATTAAATGCCAATTTCTAAAAAAATTGCTATTCAAAATATTATCAAACATTACATCAGAAAAAGTACAATTATATCATGATTTCCATCCATGGTTCTCATATGAATGCAATTTTCTTGCAAGTTTTTACAAGTAAAGCGTTCATTTACTTTTTCATATTTAGCAGAGTTATTTTGTAAATTTCTGCCTTACTCTCTCGTTGCTAGTTTCAGCTGGGAAAGTAAATGATCAAACAGAATAAGTCTGCAACTTCCGGAAAAGTCGTTGTCAACTTAATAAAGCCCATAACATAATCTACGACAGTAACTTCAAATGCTCTCTAATTTTTTGTTTATTTTCTTTTTTGGTTATTTTTCTTTGTAGTTTTGTTTATAAAATTTCCATAAATTTTATTGAAAGTATGGTGGCCTTGTTGAGAGACTGAGTATTTATATGTGGGAGCATTTGAAAAAACAATGTCAAAATAAAATAGATTCTATCTCTCGACTGCTTTCTTGTTACTTTTTGTGTCAATTTGTATTGGAAAATGTGTTGATGCTGCAATTCTATTTGATCATTAACGGTTATAATTTGTATTTTAAAAATTACTTTTTAATCATTATTTCTTGATTTTTATTTATTTCTCAGAAAATAATAGCTATTTCTTAATTTTTATTTATTCCTCACAAAATAATTGTTATTTTGTGACTTTTTATTTATTTATTGTGACGTATTTATTCCCCACAAAATAACAGTTACTTTTTTATTTTTTTTAAATGAAGCACAATTTTTGCGTTAGAATTTTAAAATTGAATTTATCGCCAGAGTCTGTAAAAAAAAACATTTATAATTTAAATTAAATGTACTTTTTTAAAGTTTATTCATTTAAAAAATTAAAATTTTTTTTGAGCAAACAAATAACTTATTTTCTAATAAATAAATAAAAATCAAGAAATAACTGTTGTTTTCTAATGAATAAATGAAAAATAAAAAAACTCTTATTTTCTGAGGAATAAATGAAAGTAACAAAAAAGCTATTCGGCCCTGTTCTGTAAACCGAATCCGAGCAAATTTCTCGTTTTTAAAACGAGAAAAAGTTTTGAGTGTTCTCTAAACCGAATTCACATAATTTTACTCGTTTTTAAATGAAGTAAATAAACCTGTGCCTATATTCTGTAACTTTCGTGAGAACTTTTCTAAACGAAAAGTTGGTTGGATGACTAAAAAAAATCTTAGTTCCACGTAGGGATTGGTAAATGTCTTCAAAAATCGATTTTCGATTTTTCGATCAACTTTTTTAATTTCGATTTTTGGAATCGATTAATCGCACATAAAAATCGATTTTAAAATCGACCTTAAAACCGTTTAAGACAAATTTATTGAGCTCATGACTAAGTATTTGAAAAATTTTTACTCCAGAAATTTTTCGTGGCAAGAGAAACAGCAAAACTCAGCAAACTAAATGTCTAAAATTTTAGAGAAGGTTACACAAAAATTATTTCTAAGGATTATTAGTTTAAATATTGTTTTACTAACCACCTTTATTATATAACTACTTGTTGACATCAATGTCAAGACAATATCAAAGTCAAAGGACACTTACGTACTATTTTTGTTTAGAAATTGATTATTGTTAAAAGCGTCGTTTTCATAGAAATTAAGTGTCGTATTTTTGATATTGTCTTGACGTTGATGTCCAAAAAAATTTACGGAATGAGGATGAATAACTTTAGTTACCAAACCTATTTTGTTCACTAAGATTTTATAAAAAAAAGTTGTTGGTTTATGTGATGAGTGCTTAGCCTGTTTCTTTGACAAGTTACTATTAAGCCAGCCTTAGAAAATATTCTTTCACAAGGCACTGATGTCGCAGGGTTTTATAAATATTTTCTTTTGATTTCGGACATGTTGGGATATATTACAACTTTTATTAAATATTAGAATTGCCAAAATTTTGATAATAAAAAAATCGATTTAAATAGCTCAATAATCGATTTCAGCATAAAATCGCCGACATAAACTCGATTGCGAAAAATCGATGTTTTTAAATAAAAAAATCGATTTTCGATTGGAATCGAAATCGATTTACCAATCCCTAGTTCCTGTTTCTTGTAAGCTTATATCAGGTTGTATATGAATCAGCCTGTGAAAAACAGGACAACCAATATAATTATTTCATTTTTCTCGACACGAAAACTTCTCGCAAGTTACAGAACACAGGTACTGGTCGAAAGTAAATCTAATGTGCTATTATTCCAATAAATCACTGATGAAACAATAAAAAAAACAATTAGCATTAACAATTTAAGGTCTTTAATACCAAATTATAACCAAATCACATGCAGTTTGATACATTTAAGTGTACAAAATTGTTTTTAAAAACACTCCAACGTTTGTTTCAATAACGTTTTACTGCAATAATGAAGAAACACACTTTTTCTGTCAAATATTTAGAGCCTGTCATTTTAAATGCTTATTTTTGGTTTAAAATGAGATTTCTTTTATTAACAACTGACTTTGACGTTCAAATATTTTATTCAACTTAATTTCGAATATCACCAAATCGAGTAATTTGTAGAACACCAAATAAAAATTTACTCGTTTTTGAAAAATTTTCATTTTGGAAAACGATTCGGTTTACAGAACAGACCCATTTATTTTGTGAGGAATAAATAAAAATCAAAAAATAATTGGTAAAGTTGAGTTTTTTAATGTAACATGGAGTATCTTGGTATATTTCTTGTGCACATACCACTTGTCTAATAGTGATTTTTTTTGTTTAAATTTGGAAAATAATCGTTATTTACGATCCCTGGTTGTCTGCCCGGAATCTTTAACTCGCTAAAGCTAAATATCTACCGCTAAAAATCTATAGTCGATTTTCGACTACGACTAAAATTTTCAATCGTGTATTGCTAAATTAAAGTAATGGTTTAGAAATCTAATCTGTCGAAATTTTACTGTTTTATGTCACCGCCAAACATTTTAAATTTTGTATTTGTTCAGCATTTTAGCGATCGAATTTAGCTTTTGCTTTAGGGCGTTACAGAATACGGGGCTGGAAGGCCCATAGAATCTCTATATAAATTTCAATATATGTATGTAGTTCCACTTTAAAATTTATAAGGAAATATTTTTAAATACAAATCTTAAAGAATATGAGAAATATATAGCAGCAGATGGGAAAAGTAAAAATATTAAAAATTTTCTGTTAATGTTTACTTAGATCTAAGCATTAACAATAACTACACATGTACATACCATGTACATGTATGTATGTATTGTGAATTTTTTAAGTTACAGGTAAATTTATTAAAATTGATTGCAAAAATAAATGGATGATTAAGAATTAATTTGCATGCACTTCACGGGGAGAATTCAAAGAATTATTTAATTCATTAGGTTCAGTACATTTCCAGAGACCATAAGTTTTACCCACAGTAGTTTGCCACAAACGCAAAGTACCATCTTCGGAACCACTGGCATATAATTCACCATCGGGTGAAAATTTCACTGAGTGCACTGGACCAAAATGACCCTTAAAAGATTCTGCAAAAACAAAATTTAAATAAACGGTACTTTATTTTAAATCTGCACACAACTTACCAATTTCATTCCCAGTTATGTAATCGAATTTATACATTTTAAAGTCTTCACCTCCACACACGAACACGTGCTTGTCGGGATGTAAACTGGCCGATGAGACATTGGTGGGCACTTTGATTTCTTTAAGCTTTTTCAAAGTATCCACCTCCCAGAAACTAATACTACAACCGTGAGTTACGGTAAGTATATGACAGTCTGCGGAAATTTCTAAACTATTTGGATTATTGGGAAATGTAAGACGTTGAATTTCATTGCCTGTCAGACGATCCCATAAGCGCACTGTCTTATCTTCAGCTGCCGATATAATGCACTTGTCATTGCGGCAGAATAGAGCCCTTTTAATAGCTCCCGCATGTCCGCTATACATTTCTGGCTCGGCCTGTGGCTGCTCGAGATTAAAAACACGCACCAATTTCTCATTACTGCCAGTTACTATATTCTCGGAAGTCACATCAAATGCTACCGATTTCACAATGTGCTTATGTTGGAAACTATGTAGTTCGCCACCGGTTATGGCGTTCCATACTTTTCCCGTAAAATCAGCTGCGCCTGAAGCCGCTAAGGTGGCATGTCTATTGAGTGCAACACCCCACACGGCTCCCTTATGACCTTCGAAAGTGCCGACCCAATCGCCAGTATCACCTTGTCGTAACATGGGGCTGCCATCTAAAAAATAAATAAAAAGAATTATTTTAAACTTCATACATACAAATGTACATTAGGGATATAACTTTTTAAATTTTTTTTAAATATCAAAATTGGCATAGCACAGTCCGATAGAGTGTAAAAAACTATAAGGCAACATACATACTTATATTTATTTTTTCGCTAAGGTCAAAAAAGTTCACGCACCAACCGCGATGGAGTTTTGAAAATTTTTACTTTTCTTTTTGGTTAAGAAAAATTAATAATTACAACCTAAGGAAAATATGCTCTATTTATTGAAAGGGGAGACTGCGGGACCACTACTTGACTTTCTTACACTTATTAGTAGTCGTGTTTTTTAACTTATAAGGAAAAGTCGTGGAACTCCTTGGAATTTTTTTTATAGCTCTAGCTAAAGTAAATTATTCAATATATTTCATAATAAAAACAGTATACTATATATCTACACTACATATATACATATATGTAATTGTTGTTTTAATAATAACTGCAAATTATATTAAATACCTGCGGCCCTATGTATAAGCAAAAATTGGCATAAAGTTAGCATAAGTGACGAAATTGAATTAGCTGTTAGCGAGTTCCTTCATACAATTTGACATCAAAAATGGTCTCATTACCTAATAATAAAAAATCGGTTAACCGATTAATACCAAAATTAAACGATTATTAACCGATTAAGCAAAAACCTCGATTAATTAATCGATGAATACCCTAATTATTAAGAAATCTTATATTAAAAACGAAATCTACACATAATTCTAAGAAAATCTTGGGAAGAAACTATGGGTCTAAAATCAAACCCAATACCATGCCTCTCGACAAGAAATTTTGTTACCTCTTCCCGAGCTGGTTCTTGTTTGGCTACTGCCTGCCCTATTTAAAGACATTCATAAAAATGGGGAACCAAATATTATGGATAAATCTAAGGTAGCTCGCGAAAAAATTAAAAGCAGGGAATATCTACGTGAGAGTAATAATAATGATTCGAGTTTAGCAGGATTTACTTCAGTAAACACATTTTTTTATTTAAAAAAATTGCAATTTAAAAAAATGTTTTTCTAAAGCAGAGGAAATATATTTCATGTCGGGAGGCGCAGTAGAGGAATTGATTTTAGACACGTACTTTCTTCGGAGAATTTCGAGTAGATTACATTTTGGCTATACGCTTTTAGCAAAAAAATAATCGATCCGTCCTAATGTACATATGTACATATATTTAATCAAAGTAATCGTTTTATCCCATACATAAGAATATTGAATGTTCATTAAAAAGCTTTCAAATTCAATTTTTTTCACTTTTGTATAATTATAAGTTACGGAAGCAACCTTGACTCAATGACTTGCCTCAATGCCAACGACCTGAAAGCCAACCGCACTGCTCACACAGAAACGGCAAAATGCACAAAAACAACATCAGACATCGACTAGTGTGTCTGCATGTCTGTCTTTCCACTCAAAGCATAAAACGAGAATTGCATTGTCTGTCAGTCACAGTGCAAAAAAAAGCTTTTTTATTTCATTTGCGATTTATTTGCTAATTTTACCGGTTTTTCTTCTTTAACGTGTCGTATTTAGACAAAATAACAAATTGAGAGGATTAATTTTTATGTTTGCGCTTTGTCTATAATCTGATTCAAAATACATATACGTACATACATATGTAAGTAAAATTGATTAAGGTGTAATTGGTATTAATATCATTATGATTAATTAATCCCATCTACATATATTTATATTATAACTTAAGTAATGCAAGGGTAATAACTTTCATTAAATTTAAATTTTCAAAAACAAAACATTGCATACATTACAAAAATAGAAAAAAAAATATTCCAATAAAAATTAAAAATAAATACCTATAGTATATGTATGTAGTTAGAAAATTCACAGAAATTACAACACCTTAGATGTTTGTATTCAAGCAAAAACAAATGTTTGTTTCAAACAAAAACAAATATATATATTTAAATAATTTACAACACTATGACTTTTATGATTACCGTTTGCATCCCCCAATTGTTTTCTGAACTCCTTATTTTTACATGATTTTTTTTTTTTTGCATTTTTTGTTAATAAAATATTTTTTTATATCTTAACTCGACCAAAAAAAGGGGTGTTATAAGTTTGTAGTGTGTGTCTGTGAATCTGTGCGTTTGTCCGAGTCCACGCATAGACCAAACGGCTGGACCGATTTTGATATACCTAGTTTTTTTTCTGTTTGAAAGGTGAGAGAGAGAGAGAGAGAGTTCTTAGCTATGTTTTAAGAAAATCGGTTTAGCCGCACATCTTTTCTAGAATCAGTGTTTCTGTTGAATCAGTTTGCCTTCGGCAGCATAGCTCCCAAACGGCTAGACTGATTTCAATTTGGTTTTTTGTGTTTGAAATGTGAGACTTGATTTAATATCTTCCCGCATATACTTAAAGAAAATCGGTTCAGACGTTTGATCTGTACGTCGGGGATTCTTAAAATTTATAACTTTGTTATTAGATACATGCTTATGAATTTTGTATATCGCTAGCTTAACACGCAAAGGCTCTAAGTCAATATTTTAAAATTTTACAGGGGAGACAAAGGAACAATCAAACTACTGACACATTATTATTAAAAAAATTTATCTTACATTTATTATTATAAAACAGTTAGTCAATTTCTTTAATACATGTTATTGAACAATTTCCCAGAAATTGTTAAACTCTACTTGTTACAGGGAATTAGAACTTTTTCTTTTGATAAATTGGACGCTTTTGCTCATCACTACAAAACAACAACAACAAAACCAGATAACTGTAATTTTTTCTTTGCAATCAATGTACTTTTGTTTTAGAATATTACTGCATTAAAATCCCAATTTCTAAAAAAAGTGGACTTATTCAAAATAAAACAAAATATAAGAAACATAGTTTGATTAAATATCCTTTTCATTTTTAGTTTTATTATCAAATCAACGAACTTCCAGCTTTTTAGTTCCAGAAAAAGCGATTCCAAAAGGCCGTAAGTACCATTAGAAAAAAAAACGACTTTTGCTTCCTCAATCAAAACGCAGATACTGATTTGCTACGCAAAAGGGCAGGATCTTCTTAATATTCACTCACCCGGCTGATTAAGCTTACCTAGTAGCTGAAATATTTGCAAGTAATTCCTACTTCAGCCACTGCCTGTGCTAGAGAGTGTATCCACTACTATGGCTAAGATATTCTTTCGAGCTCGGACAGTAAAAAAGGTTTAATCGGAACTCAACATAAACAAGTCTCCCGGGCCGGATGGCATTCCAGCACTGGTATTGAAGCAGTGTTCCTCGACGCTATCACGTCCATAAGCTAACCTCTTCAACTCATTGTACCATGCTAGTGAGTTCCCAGTGTGTTGGAAGGTTGCTAATGTTACTATAATCCCTAAAAAAAATTAAAAGCAAATAACCCTGAAAATTATCGCCCAATCGCAATATGTTCTGCACTTTCCAAAGTGATGGAAAATATGGTGAATTTCCATCTTGTAAGGTATCTGTCGTCCAACAGCTTACTCAACGACCGGCAGTATGGATTTCGTAGAGGCCGCTCTGCGGGAGACCTACTTGCACACCTCTCGGAGAAATGGTGTAATTCAATCAACCATTTTGACGAAAGTAAGGTGTTGGCTCTAGATATCTCCAAGGCGTTTGATAGTGTGACGTGGTGCACTTTTGTCAAAATGTATTGCCCTTGGTGTCGGTGATAACTTCTCTCGATTCTCATCGAGTTTCCTCAGGGATCGCACTATAAGAATTGTTATAGATGGAATATCAGCAAATGAGTTCAAGTTAAATTCAGGGGTAGCGCAAGGTTCCGTTTTTTCACCAACTCTATTCCTCATCTTTGTTAATGACCTGTTATGTAAAACTTTCAACCCTATTTATTCTTTTGCGGACGACAGCAGCATTTGTCATTCTTTCTCATTCAGCAATACACCTAGCCTGCCGGAGGTTGAGTCTAGGCGACAAACAATGCATGAGACGTTAAACTACGATTTAGCAAAAATTTCTGAATGGGGTCATGCGAATAGGGTCGATTACTCATTGACGCATGACCGTAAATGCTGCTGCCTCTGTAACTATGGGTATAAGTATTAAGGAATCGGAAGCTCTTGGTGTTCTTGGCATGAAAATTCAGTGTGATGTTCATTGGACTGAGCAGGTTTTTCAGGTCTCAAAAGAAGCATTCAAGTGCCTAGGTTTTTTAAAACGGTACAAGCAATACTTCACCCCATCTCATCTTCTTATTATTTATACCACTTATATCCGACCGAAAATGGAATACAACTCTCATGTCTGGGCCGGCGCTTCAGTCTATTTTGGAGTTGCTCGACCGCTTACAGGACAGGGCGAAGAAGCTCATTGGTGACAGCAGGGTATCCAACGCTATTGACGCATTGGAGCATCGACGCAATGTGGGGTGCATTTCCTTGTTCTATCGTTACTACAATGGAATGTGTTCTAATGAAATTAGGGAACTTGTTCCTGAAACTCGAAAATGTTTACGCACAACACGATCTTCAATCAGGGCACATCTTTTATGGTCGATTGGCCAATAAATCGCAATACGCATTACAGAGAGAATTATGTTTTAGTCGTACTATTCGTATGTGGAATAAACTAGGGGTTATCCCCTGAGTGCTGGTCTCTCTATCTATCTGTGACTTTACCATCTGTACTTGCACCATCCCTTCCCTACATTCAGGTAACAAGATGAGAACTATTATTTGGACCCAAATAAGCTGAAAATTGTTATATTAATTTCAAATACAATCAACACGATCTAGATCGGACAAAGTATTTCAAGGAAGAATCTTTCTAACTTCTAGCTCAGCATATTGCAAACTGAGCAAGCTCCGATACCAAAATAGTGGTAAAATGTCATTCACGACATCTATTTAGTCTATTAATGCTGAGGGTTCTTTAACGTGAGTCCGAAACATTCTAACATAAATCATTTTCGAGGCAAAAATTCTATAAAATATTGGTCCAACAAACACTTCTCGACTCAAATGATACAATGAGAATAAGAGGTCGACTTCAGGAAGATTTTTTCTCTTTCTCCACACCACTGTCAAGCAGGACACAAAAATGGGTCTCGTCATTGGACTGAATATTGAACAGTGAATAAATCTCCTTACCGAAATAATATGGTGTATATATAAAAAAACATCTATGAATGTTAAATATAAGATATATATGTATGTGAAATCCATTATCGAATTTTTAACTTCCCGCTATGGGAAGTCCCTGATTTTAACCTAATTTTTGGTGTCATGGGAAAGGGTGGCGTTGGCTGAAGTACTCGTAGTTAGCACGTTGACTACAAAACTGAATGCGCGGTCTCCGACAGTCATTAAATAACAGCACTACCACACATTTTCCTGATGAGCATTAGTGTCCCTTTGTATCAGTTGTTTTGGGAAGTGATGAAGGCATAAGTACAGGTCACTGAACTACACCGGGTTGGGCGGATGCTAATCGTAATATATCATTAGAGCGTCCTCCTTCGTCAGTATTTTGTAGCAGAATCATCGGCGAAGTAGAATAACCAATAATATGGCAACTAAACAAAGCTTCTAAATTTAATACGCCTCATTGACATCAGCGGCGCTGCAACACTGCATTATTAAAAACGTGCAAAAAGCAGAGTTGTAAAGGAATGAAGCTTTCCTCTATCTCTTCCTTCACCACCTGTCTTCTCTATCACTATCCCTTCCGTATCATCCTCTCTCACTACCTTCCCTTCAACTCACAAGTAGCACAGAGGCAACGTTGTATTGGGCCCAAGTGAGCTGGACTGTAAATTTCAGCCTTCCTTAACAGCAGCCTGCTAACCTAAGACATATTTTAGACTTGGCAGTTTTTCTTGAAGCAGTTCTCTTCAATTTTATTTTAAAACTGCACAGATGCAGCGAATGAAATAACAAAAGAGAACTGAAGTAACTTTTCTGTACAAGCAATTCAGTACTCCTCTTTTTTCTTCTTTTCCCTCTCTTCCATAAACTTAGACTTGCTTCAAGAAAAACTGCGGAGTCTAAAACATGAGTAACCTAACCTGAGTAACGTCTTCGTCAAATCGATTTTATTCACTGATTTTTATGGACTTAAAAAGTGTAGGGGTTGCAGCAAATTTGACCAAAATCTGTCGAAAGTTTGCGAAAAAAGTGTTTGTTTATTTCTCTGTAATTTCTTGCAAAATCGTTTTTATAGGGAAGTTTCAGAAATGGCAAGGTCAACCGATTCCAATACTTTTTTAATATTATTTAATTCAAACTAAAAAAAAATATTTCAACGTTTAATTTACATACACATGTACATGTATATATAATGGGTTAAGAATATTAATTTAATGAAATAATTTTATTAAAATTGAAAATAAATTCAAGATAAATTTCGTAATACTTTCTGTAATCAAGGTGAGCAAGAATAAATGAACGATTGTATGCTGTAGACGGACGCATATACATATGTACATAAGTGCATACATACATACATATGCATATTTATTTATATGTAGAATGTTTGAAAGCCAAAAAAAGAAATCATTCACAAATAAACAAAAAGTTTAGAACAAAATAAAAGTAATATTAAACAAAGGAAAGAAAAGCATTTTAATACTCAATTAATAGTTATACACAGTTAAATAAATAAATGCATATGCATTTATGTATGCACATACATATGTACATACGTATGTATGTATACGAATACATACATACATATGTACGTATACAATTGAAGTGTTTCTTGCTTTTTACAAAATAATAAGACAACAAACTAAATTGTTAAAATAATTTACAGAACAAAAGTGTGTATGATTTTTTTTTTCAAAAGCTTTCACGATAATAATATTAAACGCAAAAAAAAACATACGAAATTTCAAGGTGCTTCCCGTATGTGCAACTAGTTTATCAACGAATCAATAACAACAGTCATCACCAAGAGCAACAACAGCAGCAGCAACTGAAAAATCTCTCACTTAAAGGAAATTAATAACAACAATAAAACAAAGTTTAAACGTCAGTAAGTTATACAAACACAATAAAGAAAATTAATTAATTTCAAATATTGTTTTTTTCTTTCTTCTTAAATTAACAACAAAACTTGTTAAAACGAATCAGGAAGAAACGCTGCAATAAAAGACCAATAAGTACAGAGCAGCACCAAAAATTTAAGCAAACAGAGAAAATCGTATCAACGTTTGCATAAAAATAAAATAAATTAAAAATTTATAATTTAGAAGGTATACATTTATTAAGCACAACGCCATTTTTAAATCAAATTGTTATAATTAAAATTTCAAAGGAATGCTTTTTAATTACAATTTGAGTTTTTCTTCATTTTCCGGAAAAGCGGGATTTTTTTTAAATCCCGGGATCCCGCTCTATAGAAATAATAAAAATTCACCCCTATCGTGAATAAAATTTGAAATTTTGTTCACATGGGATTTTCATTTACCTTGAAGGGGAATTTGCTATCGGGAACTTTATGGGAACGTTTTTTCGCGCTATCAAATCGTAGTGAATGTAAAAAACGAGAAGAAGTTTTGTAAAGCTTAAAAATTAATTTAAAATCAAAAAAAATTTTGTTTGATAGTAAGAAACATGATACAATAATATATAGGTAAAACCGTTCTCTCTTTTCGTCGCCATATTAACCTTCTGACGATTGTCCAATTATTTTTTTACTCTCAAAATTAATTCAGTTGTAAAATCCGAGCTTTTTGTTTATTTTTTAACTTTTTGTTTTGTTAATTTAAAAATTAAAAAGAAAAAATTTTCTAATCAATTACTCATATGTATACTACAATAGCTGCACTACCAAGTAGGGTCTCAATTTTCTGCGAAGAAAGAAAATAGCAAAAACAGAAACAGTGTTGTGTGGTAAGGAATTAAGCGGTCTAACACATACATATGTATGTACATATGTAAGTGTTTAGTAGTCTTTCGAGCAATTGGTTGTGAAGATTGGCCAACACAAATGGAAATTGCTCATGTGATGTTTGGGTTTAGTGGCGTTGCAACATTGTGTGGTGCCATGGGAGAGGATTCCTAGCTATGTTTTAAGAAAATCAGTTTAGCCGTTTAGAAGATATCACATATTCTCTAAATATATTCGGGGGATTTTAAAATTATTAATATTTGTTATTATTTAGTCGCCACTATTCGACATATCACCTATTTATTGGACAACGGGTTAACTTAAAATATGCTATTAGTTAAACTCAACTTACACATTTCAAAAAGCATTCCTAAATAAAAGTTACCATTATATGTATGTGGCAACGTTTTCCTCTCTGTTTACAAAAAAAACAGTATTCAAATAATTTGGGTAAAAGTCATAATTAATTTTAAACGTCAAATGTGGTTTTACATTTATATTATTGTATTATGGTAAGAAAAACGAATTTTTTTTTTACAAATGCAATGTTTTTAAGTGTAAAGTTGTGTTTTTAAATATTTTTTTAGATGCTCCAAACTTAAAAATACTTTGTGGATTATTAATCTACGCAAAAATCTCTTTCATGTAGAGAGAGTCAGATTGAGGAATATATCAGGATATCTTGCTGTTATTGTAAGGATGTTAAAAATCGTGTGTTTTTAGTTTAGGTAATAAAATTCTGTTGATTATAATTTTTTTAACCAAGTATAATCATTATGTATTTTTGCCCGCTGATTACGAAAATAGGTTTATTATTTTTCTAGCCCCCTAGCTTCAGAGATATTGAGCTATAATACATAAAAAATATAATTCAAATTTTTCTTTTCGAACGCCATCCAAAAAAAAATTGTTTTTTATATTGCGTTATTTAAGCGACAATAATTTATGTGCTGTTAATTTTATCGACAAAAATCAACAGAAAATATCAGCATCACACATTAACCTACAGCGAATATCGTTAAAAATTTTACTCAATAGCAAATTCGATAAATTTTCGTTATAATTATTTTAACGATGCGATTATCGTAAAAAAAGTTAGTGAATCGCACTACTGATCTTTTCTTAAAAAACGTCCATGCATTGATATTTCCATCGAAAACAATTTAATTTGTTTTTATTAAAAACGAAAAAAGAGAATAATGATTTCAATAAATTACCTTAAAAAATTAATATATTTGACAAAATATATATAAATGTAAAATTTAATAGGAAACCCGCTGCTCACAATAAATTTTCAAAATGTCAAAGTGAAAGCTGTAAATATTCAGTCTGTTCAACGATATCGAAGCAAGATATTCTTTCGCGAAAGTGCATCAACTCACACAGTTCTCTGCTATGTATGGGTTATCTATAGTGCTATTCGAACTAATTATTGTATTTCATGTACTACTATTCAACCAATTCCTACGAGACTTTTCACACACTTTTGGGCTTTTATGATAATTAAATCTCGACTTTATAAAAGTAGGTGGAGCCACTCCCACTAAAATTTAAAATAACACTTTATATCAGCTACGTCCAGTCCATATGCCCTATGTGCAAACTTTTATCAAGAGCTTTTTATGCTTGCACACCGAAGATAGTACAACATCCACAACAACAACACAACAGAATACAATGCTTGCTCTTACTTTGCAAAGAAACAAGAACAAATTTAAGAGCTTTCAAAGCTTTTTACCTAAAATGCAAACATCAGTGTATGTGTGTTTGGACGGAGCTGCTTTATATACTTCAACCGATTCCAATGAAATTTTGCATAATATTAAGCTTTTGGTAAAATACTAATTTTGGAATAAGATAAAAGGACCTTAGAAATATATTCAGTGTTGCCAGATTTTGTTTTCAGCTATATTAAGTTCAATTATTATTTAAAAAGTTCTCACAGTCCTTAAGCACAGAAAAAAATATCATCGAAATGCAGAAGAAGAAACATATGCAAAATATGTACGTCAACTCAAATTTGATCAAAATGAGTTTTCGATGTCAATATTCATCTGTAATATAAATTTTGAATCAAAAAAATTATTTTTTCTCGTTTTATATAATTTTTAGGGTTCCCTACATCCAACTTAATTACTTGCATCTAAATATAATTAAATGTTTACATGTTTCATTTCATAGATCCATGTACTGATATTTAATATTAATGGCATTAATTTTAACACTTCGAATTCGAAACTTGATTCAGTTGTTGTTTTTGATAGCTCTATGTAGTTTGTAGCCCATGCTTGGTTTTCTGAAGAGAAACTGCTCTGCTTTTGTTAATCCGTACACGCATAAATACATTTATACGTCCTTCGTTAAATCTAAGTTGGAATATGCTGCCGTTGTATGAAGTCCTCATGTCTCAAATCTTATCTCTCGTATTGAGACAATTCAACGCATCTTTCTTAAATTCGTTACACGCTCATTATCATATTTAATATATGTTCCTTATGAATCTAAGTGCCTTTTTATTAGCCTACGTACTTTAGAAGGACGTAGAAAACTCCAATCCGCCTTTTTGCTGTATGATATTATTAACGGACACATTGTGTTGATACATTAATTAAGTAATTAATTAGCCTTCTTTATTTTTATTTTTTGTTGGTCTTTTACTATTTATATAAGTTATTTATTCTTAGTTATTAAAAATGTTAACTTTATATCGTTGTCTGAAAGGACTTTCTGTCCATAGACTGAAATAAATAACTAAAGGTGAAAAGGACCCTATTGTTTTCGCTACGGTGTCCGTCACACGCTATTTTCTCAGGAACCGTAAGAGCTACGGACCTGAAATTTGGAAAGAGTATGTAGAAACTTGGCCGCTACAACAACAAATACATGAAAATTAAAAATAAAAGGGTGTTCCAAAACGAGCAGCGAAAAATGTTAACATCCCATGTAATATACATACAATTGTATGTACATATGTATATTGCCACTTGAAATTTTTAAAAATTTTGTATTTTTATATAGACTACAACAATTAACACTAAAATTTAAAAAATTTAATATAAAGGGTAATCCATCAGTTAATACAATTTTGACTATGTAATTTTCACAACTTGCTATATCTTGGAAACCGTAAGAGGCAAACTCTTGAAATTTTCAAAAACGGTAAAACTAAAACATCCGAAAATTATAAAATCGCCAAACCAAAAAAAAAATTCCCAAAAACCCAAATAACGCTTAGACGAAAAAAGCACCACATGAAAAAAAATTTCTAACACTAAAATAAATCTGCAAAACCGAAAAAAACAACAAAATTAAAAAATCACCAAAATGAAAAAAAACGCCAAAAACCGAAAAAATCGCCAAAACTCGAAAAAGGCGCCACAACTGAAAAATAAAAACGCCAGATTGAAAAAAACGCCATAAACCAAAAAGAATCGACAGAACGCGAAAAATGCGCACAAATAAAAAAATCGCCTAAATGGAAAAAAATGCCAAATTGAAAAACGCTACAAATCGTAAAAAACGCCAAAACGCGAAAAAAGCGCAAAACTAAAAAATTTAAAACTAAAAATGAAAAAACACCAAAAACCGAACAAATCGACATAACGGGGAAAAAGTGCCAAAACTATAAAAAGTGACAAAAAACGCAATAAACGCCAAAACTGAAAAACGCTCAAAACAGAAAAAAACCAAAAACGAAAAAAAATTCAAAACTATTTCTAATATAGGCTAAAGTGCGTATTGAATTACATGTCTAGTTTCCGTACGGAACCCTTGTTGTGCGGGTCAGTCGCACTTCACTGAATTTATTTTGTTTATTTTGCTATCTCGAAGTACAATTTTTTTGGTGACAATAAATGCAAACTCCCATATAAATTATTAAAAAAATAAGTAATTTGTTATAAATCTACCTCATATCTTATTTCATTTGGCATGCTAAGCAGGAATCAGTTAAGGATTTTAATATCCTATGGCTAGTTTTTGAGATATGGTCACTTTGAACATATTAGTATATAGGGGTTCCCATAAAAAAAATTGGTAATATATGTATGTATAACTTTTAAACTGTTATTCGAATAGAAACATTATATATCGACCGATTATAGTCAATGATATAAGCTTTCGAATAGAGATTGAGTTAGAGAGTGATAAAGCTGACTACCTCGAGATGGAAGAGGCTTTCAGTCAGGCTTAAGTTATTTTTTAAAGAGAGACAAGCCTGAAAGAAGATCATCAGGCTTATTATGAACAGCAACTTACGGTTAATAAGAGAAATATTTACAACAAAGTTGATAAATCAGTATTACGAAATGTCGGCGGTTGAAAAGAAGTATCAACCCCATTTTTTCAACTATCAACCAGGGCTGTCACATATGGCGATTTCTCCCCAAACATGGCGATTTTTTAACTTGTTTGGCGTCCAAATTTTTGCTGATTTTTCTGGCGATAAATAAGTTTGTTGGCGATTTTTATGTTTGTAATTCAGGAAATTAGTTTGTTGAAGGAGTAGTTTAAAATAAATGAAACCTTCCTCAACTCGTCTGCAAGATATTAAAACAATTTGATTTTGATAATTTTTTTATATTAATTCAATATATTGATGAGTTTTGAATTTGTACGGCAAAAATTTACAAGATATAATTTTTTGCGATTTTATTTCTAGTTATACGATTTTTTAATAAAAATTTATATTAAAAAAATTTTTATATAAAAACAAATTTATTATCAAATACTTATTAAGAACAAATTAATAAAACTGATTTTGGCGACTTTTGCCGATTTTTAAAATCAATTTGGCGAAATAGGTCGAAAAAACTCTGACAACCCTGCCATCAACTACAATTTCACTATTGTGAATAGCTGTTAACAAAAATTTATTCTCTTTTTTTAAACTACAAAATATTAGGAGAAATATATTCAATCGAAGTGTAAGTAGTAAATAAATGAAAATATATAAATAAGTATGGTTTAAAATAAGCAAAATGAATGATTTTATGCATAGGGTGCGTATTATGAGCAACAAAAAGTAAATTTTAAGGTATCTAAGCCTCACAATGCTGATGGAAGCAAACACTGTCATCGCGAATGGACTCTGCTCAAATGGGAGGAATATACCACGGAGTTAAATATTTTAGGTCCACCTAAATGGAATTTTATAATAAGTTTTAAATGAATCTCGCACATTCACTGCCTCTTATTTTTGTAATTTGTCAACTATACGCCTCATTTAATACCACAGGCGCTGCAACACTGCATTGTTAAAACGTGCAAAAAGCAGAGTTGTAAAAGAATGAAGTTTTCCTCTCTCTCTTTCTTCGCCGCCTGTCTTTTCTATCACTATTCCTTTCCTAAAGAAGTTAACACCTATTAATAGAAATAAGCATTCATTGCGTGAGTCTAACTTCTCTTTAAAAAAACAAATCGCTTTGGGGTTGGAGTTTACATTTGTTGAAGGAAAAATCTCATCGCCGAGATTAAGTAGTTGCAGTAAAAATTCATTGTTTATATCCCTGTTAAGATGTTCGCAAATTCAGTCTCTGAACAGAACTCCATGCTCTCGTTCCTTTTGTAATTACGGGGAGCGTTTGATGAAAATCACTAGCAAACACAAAAAGTACTCCACACATAATTGTGCTACAGTTTCTAATATTTTTAACATTCGGTCTACAGCTTCGACAAGAGATATTTGACTGATCCCAAACTATCATCGAAGTGCTTGATAATACTGTACGAGGCACTGGGTGACCTACCTAATTTGGGATCCAAAGCGGATCGTGGCGTCCAAATAGAAGGCGGTATAACCTTTCAACATTAAAAGTTATATTATAACAGGAAATGGTTATCATAACGGAAGATAAGGGGCAAGTTTAGAGGCCTCTTTTCCAAATTAAGCAACATTAGGTCAATCCGCTATTGCTGCTGAATCAACGCAAAATTACAACACAAACAGAAGAAGAAACACGCAACAGAAAGATATTTTGAAGACGAACCACGCATGTCCCCGGATACGATTTGCTACATGGAATGTACACACTTTGTCTCAAGTAGGAAAATTAGCTCAACTTTCGCAGAATGCACAAGACTAAACATATATGTTATAGGTATTAGCGAAATGAGTAATACTGTAATACTGTTCTTTGGTCAATTATTTAAATTTTCTAGAACTACAAGTCGGAATTGAAATGTCCTTCAGACTCCCGGATGAATGTAGCATAGTACACGCAGAGATATCCGCCATTAAAAGAGGAACACACTAGCTAAGTTTTTATCGGATACATAATAGAAATATCTATATAATAACGGACAGCCAGTCTTCAATCAAGTCCTCCACATCATTCTTTGTCCAAGAATGTCGCACAGTCCTAGATAAGCTTGCGCAGCACTCATCTATCACAGTGTATTGAGTGCGTGGACGCGGAACTAATTCAGGCAACATAGTTGCGGATGTCCTGGCAAAGAGGGGAACCCTATTCAGAGTATTCGATATTGACAATCTCTGTGGGCTCCCTCTCTCTCATCCTACTGGAGACGCATCGATTCTGCCTCTCTCATTCAGCTCAAGACTGATGGCTAAATGAGCCTACCTGCGTTATATCGAGAACCCTTTGGCCTCGCCTAAATATCAACAGAACCAAAAACCTCATTAGCTGCACCAGGAAGCACTTGAGGAATCTCTTGGCTACACTAACCGGCCACTTTCACTTTCGGAATCCATGATACTGCTATAGTTGCAATGCTAAAGAAGAAGAGGAAAGCATTTTGCAACTCCTCTGCTTCTGCTGCTCTTTGGAGAATCTCCGCCTGCACTTCTGTGGCAAAATATCATTCAATAGACCGTCTGAGTTACCGTAAATAGGACTCAGAAAGCTAAGTCTATATATCTCTTGGCTACACTAACCGGCCACTTTCACTTTCGGAACACATGCTACTGCTATAGTTGCAATGCTAAAGAAGAAGAGGAAAGCATTTTGCAACTCCTCTGCTTCTGCTGCTTTTTGGAGAATCTCCGTCTGCACTTCCTTGGCAAAATATCCTTCATTAGACCGTCTGAGTTACCGTAAACAGGACTCAGAAAGCTAAGTCTATACATTAGGAGCAGTGGCTGGTATGGTCGTTACATCTCTTATATGGCATGTGTATACGCATGGCCCACTTCTCTTCTCTTTTATCATCTCTTATCCTCAATAAACTTTTCATCTATATATTCCCCATTATTCCCTGTTCCCCTTTCTACTACTAATTTGAACTTACAGGTAGCACAACGGGATCACCGTATTTAATTTTTCACCACCGGCCTGCTAACCTAACCTAACCTAGATCCACGGAAAATCATAAATTAGTTATACCAAGGATTGCTAACACTACATTTGAAAAATCGTTTCTAATAAGAGTTGCAGGCAAAATTAAAAAGGCAATATCTCTTGATTTTGACCTAATCTTTGAAAACGGAGTAACCACTGTGTTCTACGGACAAAAATTAAGTTGGGGTGTCTCGGCGTTTTTCCGTGTCATTTAGAAAGTGATTTTGTCGATCGTATGAAATGTCTTGGTGTTTTACTTGAAAATACTCTTATACCGTGTTCAGACAGACCCCTAATTGCGCAATTAAGAGATTTTATACAATTAAGGCCTTAATTGACCACAATTTACCATACAATAAGTCAATTAATAAATTAAATAATCACAAGTATCACTAATTGCGTAAAACTCGAAATGCAACCCTGGTGTTTGTTGAGAACTGTGTTCAATGAGCAGAACAATTTCCTACAATGGCGAGCCAAATGTCAACAAAAGTAAATAAACAATGCAAAAGGAAATGGCTGCTGCTTTCTAACACTTAATAGATTTATCAAGTTTTTCGTTTTATTTTTTTTAACACTAATAATTTTTAAGAGTTCGACATTTCTGTTATATATTAGTAAAGTTTCTTTTAAAGCCGAATTATCATCTATAAACACGAATATTCACGAAACAAAAAAAATTTTTTTTTCAGCAAACTATCAGTCAAATGATAATTGAGTCAGCTAAATTTAGTATGTGTGAACAATTAATTAAAAATGCATATCTGGACACAGTATTAGTTTCGACCACCATGTTAGTGGACTAATTTCAAAAATAAACTTCACTTTAAGAAGATTATATGCAATAAATTTATACCTGCCATTAAATATTAGAAAGAGCATAGCTCACTCCTTATTGATGTATAATCTATTGCATTGTATTGAGGTCTATTCTGGTTGTAGCGCTGATATTTTAAATATTTGTCCTCTACTCTTTATCAGAATAATACGCTTTATATACCAACCAAGAATTAACGACCATGTTTCAATGTATGTTAATGATTTTTTGGACTGTAGTTTTAAAAACTTCATACAGATTAGATCACTACTTTTATTTTATAATGTTATGCTCACAGACTGTCCAGATTATGTCCGTAGACATTTTAAGTTTTTGCAGAGTGATAGAAACCCACAGCTTCTATTTCCCATTAGAAATCACCTTATCTATAAAAGATCGTTTACTGCACGAGTCGCCAAATGTTGGAATTCATTGCCACGAACCTTGAGAGCATTCCATCTTAAGGCTCAATCAGACGTGATATAACCACAGCCATAGAAAACAGCCCTTCGATCCAAATTAATGGGCAGCACTGTATTTGATTATAGGCAACTCGCCATAACGCCTTACCTCTCACCATAGAAACTAATTGAATTTTGGTTTGGATATGGCATTATGGCTATGTCACGTCTAATTTAAGCTTTACACGCAATTCATTCAAAGGTTAGCTTGTTGAACATTTCTCATAATTGAACTGAACTAGATTCTAAATACATATAGTTAAATTCATGCGCAATATACATACATATATATCTTCCAATTTATATACATAGTAGTAGTCTCATCTAATAATTTTATAACTATTCAGGGGTGTCACAGAAACCATGTCGGTTTTGCTGACTGTCATTTTTGCAAACCAATGTTGGTTTCATTTGGTGTCATGAAACCAAGTTGGTTTTGTTAATTTCGAATGTATCTAAAACCAATGATCAAATCAGCTGTTGCTCACGTTTGCTTATTTGTTTACAAATTTTAATTTCATTTGTTTTGCAAGAAATAAAAAAAAATATCGTTTTCATTAAAATATCAATAAAATTAATTATCTTTCAATGCATAATAAAAAGTAAAGAATAAGTGGTCATAAATAAATTAAAGTGACATCATCAGTTGTAGCATTTTTGTTAGTAGAAAAGTGCTTAGAAAAAGTGATGAGAAAGTCTGAGGGATTGCATCACTGCTGGCCATCCAGAGAAATGTATTCACCTATGTATATTCATTTATTTATATAAGAAACCGATTGCAGTTCGGCACTCAAGTGGCACTGGCCAGCTACATATGAATTGCATCAATCCACCTGAGCTGTCCAAGAGAGTGTACGTATATTTTATTTTGCGATTATGTATGTTAAAAGTTGCTTTGCAGATTTGAAGCGAAGCATTTGCATTTGCTATGGTACTGATAGTCTAAAATATTCCGGTTTTGAAACAAATGGCTTCGTTGCGGCTTTTATCGGTAACTATATAAGTCGTCCATATAGAAGCATAGTGATAATTTTAGGTAATGTGCTCAACGTTATGGATCGGTTCATTTATCAATAGTGGGTCCGATTGGAAACGCACATCAATTATAAATGCAGATCAAGGGACTATTTTTACAATACATATGTAAGTATATACATATGCATATGATTTCTTCTACAGTTAGTTGCAAGGAGTATTATAGTATACCATAAAATATATGAAAATATTTCATTTATTATAGCAAACATTTAAAAAAATAAGTAAATTTACTTAAATTTAAAAAAAAAATAAAAATACGCCAAAATGAAAAGTGACAGCTGTTAGGTGCTTGGTTTATTTCCAATAACGAAACCGATAACATTGGTTTCTATGACACCTAAAACCGACATCAATTCCATTCGAAGATAAAAATGACAACATTGGTTTTCATGACACCAAAGCATTTTTTCGTATCGTTTTCAAAACCAATTCTGATAACATTGGTTTCTGTGACACCCCTGATTATTGTTTTTTTAATGAATATTGTTTGTAAGTTAATTTTTAGACGATAAAATAAATAAATAATAAATAAAATATTTTGTTTGGAAAACAGTTAAATGAACATAAAACAATACACTCGGAGTAGAACTTCATGCATTTAAAAAAGGTACCTAGGCAATAAACGTACTTAGGTAATAAAGGTACTTAGGTAACAAACAAACAGAAAAAGGGAGATCTGGCAGACCCTAATAACTGGCGCGACATAACTTTGCTAAGCTAATAGGCCAGATAACTGCCCAAATAATTTTCGATAAGGTAACACCAATTTTAAGGCAGGAACAAGCTGGATTCCGACCCTATAAGTCCACCATATACCACATAAACAGCCTACGTGTCAAATGGCGCTCACCACTGTATCTATTGCTTCATAGACTTCTAGAAGGCCTTTGACAAACTGAATTACGATGTGATTTGGAGTGCGCTGACATGCAGAGGAATCACTCTCAAACTCATACGTCCCATAAACACCATATATCGAAACGCATCTTGTATGATAAAACATAAAAAATTGTTGAGTCGAGCGGTGAGAGTCTAGATCGGTGTCAGACAGGGCTATGTAGACACAATATTTTGTAGAGCTCGTGATAACGGAAGGGGATAACGTGGGGCTTGCAGGTCCGCCTAAACGATCTTGACTACGCACACGATATTTAACTTTTGGTGCACTGCTACTCAGATCTAGCGGAAAACTTGCCGAGCGTAATGCTGGCGATGCGATCTTCCAGGATTTGTTTGCCATTGGTGCTAGCGAAATTTAATACGTTAGACAATTCTGCTACCTTGGGAGCATTATAGCTACAAACCGCTTGCAGAAAGCAAGTCAAGCATTTGGCCGCCTAAAATCCATATGGAGGTCCCCATATCTAGCCTTGTGAAATCCACCCTTTTGTACGGTTGTGTCAAAAATGCAAGAGAGTCGTCTTGCCCTTTGAATAAGCCAAGGGGGACTGGATAGCTTATAAGGGTAAATTAAAAGAGTATAAAAAGCAGATAAGAATTGCTAAAAATACAACATGGAAGAAGTTTTGTGAAAATATTGAAAATATTTCAGAAGCCTCTCGCATGAGAAAAATTTTGTCCGCTACTCCCTGCACCCAGGGGTATTTGAAGAATCTCAATGGGACGTGGACTACATCCAGCGAGGAGTCGTTAAGAACCCTGCTGGACACTCATTTTCCGGGTGTCTGAAATTCAGACATCTGATCCTTACCCCATACCTGCGGAAAATATATCTGACATCGTCAATATGCAGACATTAAATTGGGCCCTGAGAAGTTTTAAGCCTTACAAGTCACCAGGAGCTGACGGTATAATACCGGCTGAGACATGGAAAGTACATATCGAATATCGTAGCCCCAAGGCTACTGAGAATTTACACCAGTTGTCTAAGACTGGGTTATGTTCCTGAAAAGTGGAGGGAAGCGAGAGTGGTCTTTATACCGAAGGCTGGTAAAAGCTCTCACACCACACCGAAGGACTTCAGACCTATAAGTCTATCATCCTTTCTTCTGAAAGCATTAGAAAGGATGGTTGATCATTATATCCGCAAAACCATCAATAGTAAGCTACTTTCCCCGCATCAGCATTCATATCAAACGGGAAAGTCAACAGAATCGGCTCTACATGAGCTGGTTGGTACGATAGAGAAATCTCTTTCTGTAGGTGAATATACCTTTGTAGCCTTCGTGGATATTGAGGGGGCTTTTAATTATATATCTCCAGATGCGATAATTGATGCATTGTCGAATCTGGGGGTTGGCGAGAGATTGTGTAAGTGGGTACACCACAGGGAGGAGTTCTTTCGCCACTATTGAGGAATCTAGCTCTGAATCCTGTGCTGCTATCTCTAGAATCGTGGGGGTGCAGAATCGTGGCTTATGCTGATGATGTGGCAATAGCTGTAAGAGGAAAATTCCTCACAACATTAAGGGACATCCTACAGGATGGTCTTTCACATTTAACAAAATGGGCGGAGAAACGAGGGCTCGCCGTTAATCCTAATAAAACGGAGCTAGTCCTTTTCTCCAGGAAGTATTAAATACCTGATTTCCGACCTATAACACTTAATAATACGGAGATAAAAGTGTCCAACACTGCAAAATATCTTGGTGTTATTCTTGATTCAAAGCTGAGTTTCAAGGCGAATATTCTAGAGAGAGTGAAAAAAGCAACAATTTCACTATATCTATGCAAAAAATCCATTGGGAAGAATTGGGGTCTTACCCTAAAAATTGTTCATTGGATCTATACTGCAATAGTACGTCCAATTCTCATGTATGGCATCATCGTGTGGTGGCCATCCGTGGAGAAAAAGACGTATCTATACACCTTACACAAGGTGCACAGACTTGCATCCTTGTATGTAACCAGTGCTATTCGCACCACTCCTACGGATGCACTGGGGATGCTTCTTCATCTACTACTATTAGATCTAGTAGGGAAGGAGATAGCAACGTCCTGGGCAATCCGTCTTAGATGTATTTCTCTGTGGAACGGAAATGGAACCGGCCACTGCAGAATACTCGATGGTGAAGTTAGGGGATGGAGGATTGACCAAACCTCCCCTGCTCTACTACACGAACGTCTTTATAAAACCTGGATACCATCTACAGAAATGTGGATGAATGGAACTCCAGGTAGAAGAAAAAGTGTTGATTTTTATACGGACGGCTCCAAAACACATGAGGGTGTGGGCTATGGGGTCTTTTCGAGGGCTTTATGCCTTCGTATTGCAAGGCGACTTCCGGATCACTGCAGTGTCTTTCAGGCAGAGATCCTTGCTATAAGAGAAGTTGCGAACTAGTTAAAAGTGAATGTCACTTCAACGACTTTAATTAACATTTACACCAATAGTCGAGCAGCTATTATGGCCCTCGAATCCCGCTTCTAAAAACAACAACAGCCCTCGACTGCCGATCATCTCTAAATGAGATGACAGAGCAGTTTGATATTAAGATCATCTGGATCCCGGGGCATAGAGGCTTACAGGGGAACTCTAGGGCTGACGAGCTTGCTAGAATTGGGACAACCTTACAGGTTCCACCGGATTTGGAATGTGTAGGTCTACCCCTACTCTCTTGCAAACTCAGACTTAGGCGCAAGACAGAGGACGAAACAAATAGAAGGTGGGTCACAAGAAATGATTGCGTGATCACAAGGCAGTTATGGACTCACCCAAATAGAGAAGGTACGGATTACCTAATTTCAAAGAATAGGAAATAAATTTCGATTCTAGTGTCCGTGTTAACCGGACACTGTCTCATAGGTAGGCATGCACAAAGGCTAAGGGTTGAACACAACGACTTTTGCCGTACCTGCCAAGGTATTGATGAAAAGGAAAGCATAGAAAATTTTCTTTGTCACTGTCCTGGACTTGCAGGAAAGAGAATGGCCACAATGGGCGCTCTTGAATTCAGGAAACTTTCTGACGTTGCTGGTGTTGAACTTCAACGTATTAGCAGCTTTATACTGAGCTCTGGATGGTTCGACGGTGGGGACTTCGCATAAGCAGAGTCTCCGTGGTATCACAATGGACCAAAACGGTCTAAGTGAGTCCGGGTTTCTGACTGCCACCCCTAAATAACCTAACCTAACAGGTTTGTGTAAATAAATTTCTATACAATTTTTGACATGTTATTTACGAGAGTGTAAAAATGAACAATTGCACAATTTGCGAGTCTTTTGAACATTCTCATGAAAACCCTTATTATCTTGAAGTTAAGCAACCTAATTTAAAAAATATGAGCTTCTGACATTAAAGCAAAACAGATAAACATTTTTATGAAGTAAAAGTAAAAAAATATGATGAATATAGAAAAATTATCTCAACTTATTTATGTAGAGCTTTTTTCGATTTGTTTGAATGTATATTACTAAAACATTTTTGTATAATTGTATTTATTTTTATATTTTTTTATATATTTTGCTATGTATATCGATGTTTTCCATTACATGACAGAAATAATAAACTTAAGCTAAGAGCTAGCACTTCTAGCTTCATTTTCAGATGTAACATCAGATGTATCAATATGTGCTATATTAACAAAAATATTTGAGGTACAAAATTCAAATTTTGGAAATATCAACTTAAAGTAGTCTTAACAAACGTGGGTGCGTATTTTAAAGTTTTGATATAATAATTTTTTTTAATACAACTTTACTTAAAATTGCTTGGCAAAGCCATATTAAGTTTTTTGAATACGACCCTTTATTTTTAAAGTGAATAAACTTTCTTTAAAAAAGTAAATTTAATTTAACATATTAGAGTTTTTTACAAACTCTGGAGATAAATTCAATTTTAAATCGGTTAATATAAATTTTAATGCAAAAATTACGCTTTCTACATTTTAAAAATTAAGCAAAAAATAAATATCAAAAAGTAACTGTTATTTCGTGAGGAATACATAAAAGTCACAAAATAACTTTTATTTTATGTAGAATAAATAAAAACCAAAAAATAACTGTTATTTTCTGAGGAATAAATAAAAATCAAGAAATAATGATTAAAAAGTATTTTTTTAATAAAAATTATAACCGTTACGGTTCTAGAAAAAAAACTAAAACAAATATTCAAGTGACTGAAGTAAAGTTCGTGTGTTTTCATTTTTCATTCGACTGAAAGGTTAGAAAATGTAGTAGGTGCAATACCCAATAAATAATTAAAAGTGCCAGTTTGAATTTTTTGTTATTTACGTGGTTTTGCATTTCGGCTGACGATATGCTGCCCTTAGACGTATCCACCCTTATTCCAGTTGCCGTCATCGATGTCACTTTAACACAACACCAAAAAATTGTGGCTTATTTACTCACTCTCGAGAGTAATTTTGCGCAACTAACAATCTATTTCCGTTCCCTAAGGTCTAAAAAATAGCATAAAACTGCAAACAGGAGTCAGTTGTTTTCGATAACGGATACATGATCACAAATTTTTTGGTTGGTTTGTGTTAAAGTGACGTCGATGACGACAACTGGAATAAGGGTGATTTAATAATTTTCCGTAGACGCTTTTTGGCTATCCAAGCATTTGAAAAGGACAGTACTCTGCTTCAGTACAGACAGTGGAATATGTACCTAAAATTAATCATTCAACAAAACTTGCGAGCATGGAAAGAATGATTGGTGCTAGGTATTTGGCCGAAATTAAAAATTGCTGAAAACAAATTACTCCCATTCTTCATATTTTTGTACCATGTACGATTATGATACATATCGGCCTAAAAATTCGGTTGGTTATTATAATAAACAAATAAAAAGAAGGCAGCGCAAACTTATGAAGATAGGCTCCATCAATGCTATGAGGTCCTAACTCAAACTCAAATATATGTAACTTCACAGGAGAAGGTAAAAACATAATAGAAACTGTAATATTCACAATGTAACTTTTTTATTGTAAAACTGCATGTAAAAGTGTTATTTTTAAACTTATGCAATAAATTTGATTGACGACGCGTATTTTTGTGAATTGTATCGGAATCACTGAAACACTCTATAGTTTCGTAAAAACACGAGTTAGAGCCTTTCTGCTGAGACATTAGTGGACAGCACAAGAAAACTAAGTTGTTCTGTTTTCTTCGAAGTGTTCATTTCATTAGGATCATAATGTTACAAAAGACGTCAAATTAAATAAGAATAGAAATAAGAGATGCGATGAAGTATAAAAAGTGGCAGTTTGCCACTTTAATTACATCACGGGCAGTCTTATCTTGGGATAAACAAATTAATTCTTGTGTTTTTAGTTTTTCAAAATGCTTTACTTACCTTTGCATGCTGATATTAAGAAGTAACCACTATCACAAATGTCACTAAAATCTAAATGCACGACCGGACGTGTATGGCCACTACAAGTCAAAGGAATCTGACGTAGATTTGTGGTCATTTTTTTCTTAGACTAGGTAAAGTACGTTATACACTAATTTTCAGTAATAGTTTTTTAATACAAATTCTTTGTAACAAATTTTACGTATTTCAAATTTTTGTTTTGTTTTAATTTGTTTTGTTTTTTCTTTCAACTTGTTTTTGTTTAATTTGTAATTGTCTTATGGATATCCTTGCAAAACATACATATGTTGTATATATGCAAATGTGTGTAAATTTTTCGGTCTACCAAGAAATACTTTTTTTCTTTATTTTTAATATTTTCCCAATTTTTTTTTTCGTTTTTACTTTAATTTTTGTTGCCGATTTATGCTTGGCTGTGCTGAGAAATTTGTTAGTCGTCGTTTCTGTTGTTTTTATTTCAGCTGATATTCGCTTTGCAAAAGAAGTTTAGTTTTCTTCTTTTCTGGTTTATCGTTCCGAAATTTTTTATTACAATTTTTGTACTTTCAATATATACATGAAAATTTTAATTATTTAAACAACGAAATTATGTAAAAAAATTTAATTGTTTGCAAAAGCTGCGTTGTGTATTTAGAAAAAAAACAAAAATTAAATGAATCTTCCAACGTTACCGACTTGACGTGAACCCGAATAGGTGAACAAAACGAATGACAACTATGTGGTGAATTAGGGTATTTTTATTGTTGTTTTCATTTTTCATTCGACATTCTCAAGGTGGACTTACCAGGTGGAATCACGAGGCACCTGACTATTTTTTTTTTCTGACTGCAAATATGACACTGACAAGGTATTTTCCAATGCGGATTGACATAGAATGTGCTTAATTTGCAACTCTGCGAATTCACCTTATATATTTGTTAGTGTAAAATTTCCTGCTCTCAGAATATTTCTTAACGTTTTGATTCATTTGACAGTAGGGAAATTATGTCAGCTGGTGAATTAAGATACCCTTATGAAAATTCGCCATGGTGTTTCATAAAAGGTGGACTCGCCTGAATTCGCTTTGAACATATTGTATTTTACCGATATTAAAATCATTTGTTACGTCAAATTCAAAAACTCATAGTTTGACACATGATACAATTATACTAGGTACATGCAAAACTACACCAAAAAACACATGAATTTTGTTGGTATAAACAAACCCCAAATTGTCGGAAACAACTGTCTTTTGTTTATAAAAATAACAATTACAGGGTAACTAAAGTGCAATTGCAGACGCGGCATTCCTGCATGATTATAGTTATTCAGTGTTGCCAATATGGGTGTAGCTAGACAGTGTGTAATTTCTACTCACATGTGTAGGCGATGTAAATGAATTCTTGTATAATATGTGTGTAATTCTACTTTGGGTTCTATTTTTATTTATTATTGTTTTAATTTTAACCTACACAAAAGATGTGTAGTGTAATTATCTTCAATGTGTAATTGGAGACACAGCCATGTGTAAATTCATTGGCAACACTGTAATCATTTTGTTTACACACATACATTAACATTTTTGTAGCTTGTAAACAACGTTTGACAACTAGGTGCAATGTATACAGTGACAGGCTGGGCTTGTGCATGTACCTACTATAATTGTATCATGGTTTGACATATACGAATTGAAGTATGTTATATAGTTTCTTTTTGACATCGCAGGAGATGTGCTCAACCAATCTGCCGAGATCATATGTATTAATATGACCGATTGTAAAAAGTTTATTTCGTTCACAAATTTATTTGTAATTTTAATAAAAAAATTTACACAACTGCTTAAATAAAATATAACAAAATAAATTTGTTATTACAAATTATATAAAGTGCATTATTATTGTGTCCTTTTTTGAGTTTCCGCGATGTTCTTGATATTTTTTATATTTCATGTGTTTTTGACAGGCACTATCACAAAGGAAGATTGAAGATGATATTTTAAATAATCAACAAAACCGTGTATATGTGTTCGGCTTGAGGTTCGTTTAAATAAATAAATAAAACTACTTTTATATTAGATTTTATTTTTTTCCGTTATTTCGACCAACTTTTTTGGCCATCTTTATAGTACGAGCTAAGATCAAAAAATGTATAAATAAAAATATAATCGTACCCTGAAGATGGCCAACAAAGTACATAACGAACATACTACACTCACAATTAACATCTGCAGGAGGAGGTCAAGTGGTACTCAAATTACTGAAAATCTATTTTGAAATTGAAAAAATAATCTACCGTCCCAGAGCACTGCGCCGAGCATTTTTATCGGTGGCGGCGGCTAACTAAAAAGTCATCGGTGTCCGCTTAAAACCGACTTATGCTTTGCTCATACAAAATTGTGGTTTGAATCCCAATCAGGGATGTAACAAACTTGAAACAATATATACAAACTTTTTTTAATCTTTTATCTCTAAGCTGAATTTTAGCTGAAAAATAATCGGTGGCGGCGGCTGTCACAAACTGTCGGCGGATTGGCTAAGCCGGCTCCTAGCCACCCGGCGAAGTGCTATGCCCTGTCCTTAACATTTTTGTTCCAATAAATAAAAACCTAAACAAGCAAGTTCATATTAGGTGGTAACAGATTTAGCTGCTTGTAACATGAATATACCTCAGATATCAACACACGTTTCCAGTACATTGCATGATTATGTCAAAGTATAAATAATTTCAAGCGAATTGAACCGAGCTTACCTCATAAAATTTCCTTGAACCACCCTGTCTTCAACATTTTTGTTTTAGAAAATAAAAGCGCTAAATTGACAGCACTGATTAAAAGCATGCTTTTCAGTCGGCTTTTTTGACACCTAATCCGTCATTCTTATTTTGAATAAAATAGAATTGTTTATAAAAAAATTTAAAATAAAACATGAACGTGTATCAAACATTTTCAAATATATCAATAGGTTTTCAATACAAAAATTAAGAGTCCTTAAACAGTGAATTAAACCGATAATAACATATGTAACGAGCGTTCAAATTGGAAGAATGGAGGCAACAGATCAGAATTTTTTGAGATCACTATCAAATCAAACTGAACGGGTAGGAAATTCATCTATAAAAAAATCCAAGATTCTAGAGGTGGCACAGAATATAGCTAAGGTAGATGATTTAGTGCAAGCGATTCATAAAAATGAGTGCCATAATACGAAATTGCAAGAACAACTTAAGGATTTCCACGCAACGGCACAGCAAGTACAACAGCTCTACAACAAAGAAAAAATGGATCATTCCAAAGCTAAAAGTGAGTTAGAGCAATTGCAGAAAGAATATTCTAAAATTGATGTTAATTTAACAAATGTGAACATGGTAAATGATCAATTGAAAGCACGTTTAGCTGAGTATGACGGTCGACCAATAAACTTCGACAATTTAGTGGTGAAATATGTAAAAATCATAAATAAATTAGAAGGCCATGATATTCTTAGCTATTACCCAGACAAAGATTTAGTCGAAAGACTTAGAGAATATTGTGGAATGAAGAAACTTAAAATTCCTAAGGCCAATATTAGTCCGAAGAAAGCGAGATCAAGGATAAGGAAAACTAAAACGGAAGAGATGAGTGTACAGTGTGATTTATTGGAGGAAACTTTATCAAAAAAAGACGACTGTCCTACATGTAAGAATGAGAATAAAGTTCAAGATCAATCTACCCAATGCTCTGTAAAAAAACGAGAGCAGGCCTCTCAGTATATCAGCACAATGATCACAAGGCAAACCAACACTGAAAAATTAGTACAAAAACATGTGCAAACGATGTTTCCAGAAGCACCTATTGCTATTGACGATGTACATGGTATACTTAATATTTTTACAGAATGGTCAAATATAAGATCAGTGTCTCCTCTACGTAAATCGCCGACTCGTAAAATTAATAAAGCTTCTAAAGACATACTGAAAAAATTCTCCACTACTGGCACCTGCACTATGTTGTGCAATATAAGGCGAAAAATTGATTATTTGCCTGTTAACAATTCATCCAACATCAAGCAAGAAATTTTTACACCGTCCGTATCGCCAACGCCCCCTTCTTATCCAATAAGTCGGCCAAGATTGGGTTCACTTTCAAATAACCTGCCGATCAACATAAGTTCCAGTTCGTTACTTAACTTATTCAATTCAACAACAAATTCATCGTTAGGGCAATTATCACCTAGTGCATTTAATGAACTTTGGCAAATATTTGGTAAAATGCTTTTAAGTTTATTGCAAACTAATCATACTGGAAATACAAGTACAAATCAAAATACACCATTAAATCAACAACAGTTTCTTGATTGGCTTCTGGAGTTATATACGAATTCTCAGCCTCAAAATACAACCACAGCGGAAACACAAACCTTGGAACAGATGGGTAATATTTATTCATTAAATTATTATTGTTTTATTTCCCTGTTTTCTCCATTTCCCTGCAGCCTCCAACCTTTCCAGAAGTCCATTATTTTTCAATGATACATCCTTGTTGTCAGCAGATGTTATGAGACCTCAACCTCAAAGGATACTGCAAGAAGAGAATGTTGTAAGATCGAATATGATGGAGGATGAAACCAATTTGTCTTTAAGTGCAAATTTAGTTGGTGAGTTGAGAAAAACCCTTTTAAAAACCTAAAGTTTACTTTGAAAATTTTTCATTATACCATGAAGAAAAAAAAATACAAAATAACGTAGAACAAACCAAATTTGCAAATATATCAAAGTTAGTACTTCATATCATTCTCTTTACCCCTCTCATCCTTAAACTCAAGATATTGCAAAGTAAACTTTTTTTGTGTGAAACGGGGTCAAATATGATTGTTCTGAAAAATCAAAATTTTTTATGCGCGTGACCTTGTACATATATAAGAATTAATTTAAAAGAATATATTTATGTTTTGAAATTTTAACTAATCTCTACTTAAGACAAAATTGAGTTATACTATATATACGACAAAATTCTACAGACGACATATATTTGCGCGAAATCCATACCGCTAACGAAGTTTGTTATATACATACGTAGATATAAGCAACACAATAGATGCGTTCGGGTACTTTTACAGTAAAATCCAGTAACCGAGTAAATACTGACTAATGTAAAAAAATTACTCTCAATCAAAAATTTTGCATATAAAAGTGCGCGAACGCGTTTGGTAACTTAAAAATTTTTACTATTTTTGAACCCCCAATAAAAAAGGGGTGTTATAAGTTTGTAGTGTGTGTCTGTTCAAGTACACGTACAGACCAAACGGCTGGACGGATTTTGATTCAGTTTTTTTCTGTTTGAAAGGTGACTTCATCGAGAATGTTCTTAGCTATGCTTTAATAAAACCGGTCCGGCCGCTTAGAAGATATCACATCTTTTCTAGAAATATTCGGTGGTTTTTAAAATTTTTGTTATTACTCGATTTTACTGGATTGAGTTCGCGTACCAGTGTTGTCAACTTTGAAATTTCAAAACGCACCAAAATGGAAAAAAAGCGCGCCATTTACAAAAAAACGTACCAGTTTAGAATTTCTTTTTTTTTATTTTAAAATGTTTATTGAATTAATAATTTTGCATAAAAAGTATAATATTATTTTTTGTAAATGAGAAATCTTTTTTAGATTAATTGAACTGTCGGAAAAATAAAAATATTTTTGGATTTGTTCATATATAATATACTGAATATCTCGACCAAAGAAATATATGACTTATAAAAGTAATTAATGCACACACATTAATTTATAAAAAATTGCGCATTAGTTTTATAAATTCTGCTTAAAACTTTTCAAAAAGAGATTAAAAATTAATTATTCCAAATTAATAAAGCTAATATTTTCATCATTATTGTTATCATAGGGTCATAAAAAAATTTCATTTCAAATTGTGATGTTTTGTAAACATCATTACTATTAATATGGTAATTAACACTATCAGGAAGTTATTAAAAGCTTCACAGGAAAAATTTTCCAGTTTTAACCCGCTGTCGTCAGTAATAAAAGGTTCCAGATGCATAACAAAACAGTCCGAACTTCTACAAAGTTATCCAAAAGCGTTCCATGTAGCAATTTTTGTGCAATTTTGAGAGCGAATGAGAGAGTAATTTTTTTCATTTCCTGTACAAACTAGTACGAACTTTTTCTTCTGGGTAAGTTCGGACAAGAATTAAATAATCAGCTGTTTTCTGTTTACATATGAAAGTGAAAAACTAAAAATTGGAAGGTCTTTTGAACAAATTTGAAGTACATTTGTTCATATTTCTCAATTTCTTTAATATAAAAAAGGCTTTTTATAATTTTTTTAATAATTGACGTTTATTTTTAACATCTGTTGCCAGTGATGCAAAATTTTTATTTTATAATGTTATGCGTTTTAAGCGACTAAAATCACGTAAATACAATTTAATTTAAAAAGTAAGCAGCACTAGTATTTCGTGATGGGTACCGTACAAGAAGACTACCAGTCAATTGACTGCTCATTTGATCGATAGTCAGGCAGGACATATTCATCATTGCGTAGAACAAAGTTTCCATCACTTTATTAAGGGCAAAATGAAAAATGTGATGGAAACTTTTGTGTACGTGTGATCTTGCATCTCTCTCTAACTAACGAATATAACATATAGTTGAACTGCTCACTCCAGTACTTTTTAATAATCAATGATAGCATACATATTACTCAATTTTGACTGATCATAATTGAATAATATATCCCCCACAATTGAGCAATCATACATGATTGATATACTGACAGAAAATATACTTTTTGTTTTATTTTATTTGCTTTTAAAATACACAAGTAAATATAATATTTAAAACAAATATACAACAAATTAACAAAAACACCAACTAACTTAAGCGGTAGCCAGCCCTCTTCACACCTTTTCATCTCCAACGCACCTTGCTCTTTACAAATATCTAAAATTTTGAAAATAAATATACAAATTAAATTAAATTTTGTGAATATCTTTTGTTCATTATTTTACTTATCTTTTTTTAAATCTTATAAACTTTAATTTGCACAGAATGAATTGTATTAAAGCCTTCTTCAACCACCAACACACCATGCCCTTTCCAAATATCTAAATATTGAAAAAAAACGAATACATATATATGTATATTTTTAATCAAACTTTACAATTTCTTATGTTCGTTATTATTTTTATCTTACTTTTTCACAAGCACCATTATTTTTTTTACCACTTTTATACATTTTAATCTTACAAACCGAACGAACTTTAAATTATTTTCAGTAAAATTCAATATTTTAATTGTTTTGACATATGTATATTAGATGCTCCTCTCTAGCATATATGTTAGAGTAGAGCAACTATAATAACTGTTGAATTGAATGTAAAATTGTTGTAAATGTGTTAGTAAAAAAATGTTGTTTGTGTTAGTTTCAGTCATTCATTTCTTGTAGGGTAATTATGGTTTTTTGCGTTCCAGCAATTTTGGTTAGTTTTTGCACATTCAGAGAGTAATTTTCTTTTTACTCTCATTAGTCCGAACTTGTACGAAATCTTGTGGAACACACCTAAAATCTTTAACACTTCTGCTTTAGGTGAATATATTCATTTAAATTTCTCTAATAAATAATATATTACAATAAATATATGTCGCTTACGTTAATTTTTATTTTTTTAATGTAAACAACTACTTACGATAAAATCGCAGCCGCCGTAGTTTTGAAACTATAAGCAATTTTGATATTTTGACAATTTCGAATTTTGAGCTATGTCATGAAATTTTAATTTCTCAAATAAAAAAATGTTAAATGGATGTCGCTTACGACAATGTTGCGCTCAAGGCTCGATATGTTGATTCATGTGAACATTTGCTTAAATACAAAAAAAATTTACAATTCTCTTTCTTTAATATTAATTTATGTACATACATATGTATGTATGTATGTATGTATATCGCTTTTAGTTAAAAAAAAATTAAATTTTTGCAATTACACATGTATGTATGTATATAATGAAAAAGAAATTGGGGAAATGACGGAAATGGGCAAAAAGCTGCTACAGCAGGATGACAAAGTCTAAAAATGTTTTAAACTCTTCAAAACTGTTAAAACTGGTAAAAAAAACACACACAAAAAAATAAAGCGGCCGTAAAAATTCGCGAAAATTGGCAAAATTTTAAACAAGTCATAATATGGATTTAAAATAGCTAAAACTGTAAGGAATGCAAAAAGTTTGCAAAAATTTATTAACTCTGGTATGTTAAAAAAGTTTAATACTCTTTTTAAATCGGCAAAACTGCCAGGAAGCTGAAGACATGTAAAAAGTCACTCTTATGGCGAACTTTTCAAAAAATCGCGAGAAGTTTCATAATTTTGAAACAGTCATAATATTGATTAAAAATTTACAAAACTGTGAGGAATGCCAAAAATTCAATAAAAATCGCAAAATTACGATAATGCGCAAAAACTTACTATCAGCGGGATGGTGGCCAATTCCTTTATTTTTTTTAAATAAAATGAAATTACGTACAAAATTTTAATGACGATTTTAAGTTACACACATATTTTAATATAAATTTGAAACTATTTAATTATCTTATAGCTCTTCTCTTTCTCAATCGGTTATTTTTCAACCGATTTTCAAATTTTTTTAATGAAAAGGAGTGAATGGAAAGGTATTCAAATTACCTTTCAAATTGCTGAATCAAGGCACATTCACCAGGTAGTAGCGGAAATGCAGCTGAGGTATTTTTTTTATTAAAGTTCATCCGAAATTTCAAAAATTGTTTATGAAAGAGAAATTAAAAAAAAAAGTTTAACAAATTTTCAATATGAAAGATATTTTATTAAAAAAATTCTTTGAAACAAAAATTAAAAAATACGAAAAAACTATTAAAAAATTGTGAAAAGTGCTAAACGTTGCAAATTTTGTTAGTGGTAGATGCCGTGGAGAAATTTTTTCAAACTTTTTGTTTATTTTTTTATTATTTTGTTACAACAAATTCTATTTTTGACATTTTGGAACTAAAAGCCAGGTTGTTTTTTTTTCATTGTTGTATTTTTTCATTGTTTTTGTAATCCTGATAATACCTGGAAATAAATGTGCCTTGTGCTGAATGTAGTTAGTACAAATTATTGCCGCTAGATGGCGAAAAATTAATTTTTATTGAAAAATTTATCAAAACGCCCTGTATTTGCAATTACTATAGGCTGTATTTATAAAATTTAAAGTGTTTATAAAAGGTTTTTAAAACAAATTTTCATACAAAACTTTTCGCCAAAGGATTTTGTACAAATTTGCCAAACATTATTTATTTATTTATGAAAAATATACTTTATAAAATAAATTTATAAAATATATGAATTATTGTGTTTATCTTCCATTTGGATTTCATGTACTTGCTTTTTTGAGTCTTGAAGTTCTTTAATTTGCTGTTTCTGCTTTTCACAAATTTTGCATTCAAATATAATATTTTCTGTTTTAATATCATCCATCTTGGGTAGTTTTTCTTGTAGTTTTAAGGCATACACACCTAGTACAACAAGATCTCTTATCATTTCAGATTCATTTGAAAATTCGCACGTACTCGCTAATCCCTTTAATTTTCAATTGGCTCATTTTGCTTTTGAGAGCGGTTGTAAAATATGAATCTTTCATACAAAATGTTTTTCATAGGTTCGAAGTGATTTCCTAATGCGTCAATCACTTTTGCCTAATTTTATCCTCAGCAGAAATATCTAATGTTCGTAAAATGTCCTTACCTTCATATCCAATTTGGTTTCTTAACAAGGGGAGTTTAATATTATCACTTAATTTCGTATTCCTTGCTACAAAATAGTCTTCAAAATCTCGCAAAAATATTTCCCAATTCTTGGCTTTGTTGCCACAAACTTTTAAATCAGGAATTGCTTTAAGATCCATGATTTTCTTTTTTTTATGTTAGTGGATTTCAATAAAATAATAATTTTCTTTTAAACGACTGCGCCATGTGAAAAAATGTAACAATTTTTATTGAATAATTATTTTATATATACATACATATGTTTTCTTTAAATACAATTTTTAAAAAGCATACTATAAATATTATTAAAAACTAACATGTATAGTATTATAACACAATAAACAAAGGTACAAATAATTAATAATGCAACAGTGACAAAACTCCTCCCTGTGGTGTACCTCTTGTCACTAATCTCCTCAGGCTTTCTCTTCCCATACTCGAGTTGAAGATTCTGCTTTTAAGCATGATAATTATCCACTCCACTAGAAAGGTGTGAACTCTAAGAGTCTCCAGCGACTCCCTAATAGCCTATATACTTATGTTGTTTTCATAATTTTCGCTATTTTTATTAATTTTTTTTTGCATTCATTGCAGTTTTAGCGATTTCTAATCCATATTATGGCTTGTTTAAAATTTTGCCAATTTCCGCGATTTTTTGAAAAGTTTGCAATAAAAGCTGCTTTTTGCGAGGTTTTTAGCGTCGTAACAGTTTTGAAGAGTTTAAAGCATTATTAGAGTTTGTCATCCTTGTAGATTTTTTCCAATTTCCGTCATTTTGAGAATTTTTTTTATTTATATATGTATAATTGAACTAATTTTTATTAACTTAATAAAGAAAATTTAAGGTAAATGTAGTTGAAAAACATTAGCACTATTATAAGCTTATGCATTCCTGATGCCATTCTAATACATTCAATAAACATAGGGAAATATGTTGTAGGTGTCGTAGTAAATGTTTCTATGGAAACCACCTACAACATTTTTGCAACTATTGTATAAATTGACGACCTACACTTACAATGGGTTGTGAATTGAAGAAATAAATATTTCACCTGTACAGACCGCGAAAATGTGACTAATGAAAACAGCAATTGAACTTTACTGAATAGAAATAACTTTATTGCTAATGAAAATTTTTTATATATTTTCAGACAACACCTCTAATAGCCAAATACATATTGCTGATTCTTCGAATAACCCAGTAAAAATCAACCAACATGGCTGTGATTCCATGAGGAGAGAAATACATCAAAGGCAAAATATCTCAAATACAGATGAATTGTACACAACAAATATTTTTGAACCCAACCTACATAAGTTAAGTCAAAACACTACTCTTGAAGAGGGTGAAAAAGCCAACGAAAATACCAAAATAAAAGATACTATTTTAGACCAAATTCAAAAGTTCCTGCCCGATATCAATTTGAGTAAAAAGAAACGTAAGGCTATAAAAAGATTATTAAAAAAGAGTAAAAATCATCGCAAAAAATCGTTTAAGATTAGAAAAACTAAAATTGAAAACGATAACAATAACTGTGACACAGTCGAAACAGCTGTCGATTTTTTAAAAACGTTTGCTGTTACACAGAAAATTAATCAGCCGATAGAGGAGGATATGTCCGAAACTGAAAAGATTTTCTTGCAAAAAATCTCAAGCAAAAATATGCCAAATAATGTTTCAAATATTTTAATATCGGAAGAAGATCTTAATATTTCTAACCCTTTAACAAATTTAAAACAAACCGAACCCACATTAAAACGTGAAAATTCTAAGTCATGCCAACAAATGGCAAAGAAATATGAGTTACTTTTTGGAGAATCGGATAGTGAATTGGAAGGCGAAGAAATTGAAAGTTCTACAATTAACCCTAAACATGTGATAAAAAGTACTGCAGAGTTAGCAAATGGATATAGCAAATGTGATTTACAGTCTTTAAAATCTAAAATTACGCACGATAACCTTACAATGTTTAGCCCTAACCAGAATTCTACAAATCAACCTTCAAAAAATACAATTTCATTAGTTGAAAACAAATTGAATCAAATATCGATCAATGATCCAGTTACAAATTTGCCGCACAATCAGCTTCCTTCAGCGAACATAAATACGCCAATTTTTAATAATTCTTGTAATCTTATTGCTAGTCAAGACGCAACAGTAACAATAACAGATGTACCAACTCCAATTTTAAAGGATGTGGAACTTTCTTATCTCCCGGATGTTTTTCATTCAATAAACTCCAAAGATACAGAATGTTTCGGTTTAGATACTAACAAAGAAAGTCTCAACTCGATTAATGACAGTAACAGCTTTTCCTTTCCAAATATCGGCAACAGTGTGGAAAATTATTTAGAATTATCTTCAGAGGATTACAGTGCTAACGAAGACGTTGAAGATGTTGTGGAAAAAGCTAAATCAAGCAAAGATGCTGCTACAATTGAAGAAATAATATATATTAATGTAAATAATTATAATGAAGAAATAAATCAGAAAACTGAAAATGTTCAAAGCCAGGAAATTATAACATTGCAAGGATCTTTAAATGAAACCAATAAGTCTACAGTTGAAAATAGTATTGAATGTCAGAAAAATCTCAATAAAGATGATTCCTCTGAGAACTATCATCAAATAACTAACCTAACACGTTTATATAAAATGGAGAATGTTAGTGAAAATTATTTTTCTAATGACAGTATGGATAATCAGCAAATAATAAATAGTTCCATGCTACCACCCTATTATTCCAGTGATATCGCAAAAGATTTGGAATTATCCTCGGACGATGAAAGTAGCGCAAGTGATATACAGGAATTTAGTTCAAGAACATTTGAGGATTCAAAAGATATTGATTTTGGCGAAGAACGTTTTAATTCGTTCGATAATTTGACTGAACAGGAAAATGTTAACATATCTCCATCAAATTTTTCAAAGTATGAAAATCAAGCAGAATCAAATGGTAGTAGCATTTCTGTTATAAGAACTGGTAAAGAAAACATTTTGAAAACAATTAAAAACTCAACAAATCCTATTGACACTGCTGAAACTGGTGATGTCGTTTCATTGCGAAAAGAAGAAAGTCTCAATAATAAATTTCTTCTTTCTACTAATGATGAAAACATATTCGAATCAAACTTTGAAGTTGATAATAATAGTAAACAAATAAGAGAAGAGAAACAACAAATTCAGAATTTAGAATCAAACCAAAACAAAAACAATTCATGCAATAATTGTAAAGAAAATCCCATTCAACTAAAACGACAAATTGAATTGGAGGATGAATTGCAAATTGAACAAATTCTAGCAAAGACACGAAACAACGAAGAAAGTGAAAATGAGTCCATAATTCAAAGCGAAAGCGAAAAAACTTCTTTAGTTTCGAATGTCACCTTACAAAGCGAAACATTAAATATCAATGAAATTAATCAAGAATTTAATGAAATACATGAGGATAAAGACATTCCTAAAGTATCTAGCTTGAGAACTTTTAGGATAGTGGATGTAAATAAAATGCATGCAAATTCATACAATACAAAAGCAATTAGAGAAGCAAATGATTTACAAGATAATTCAAATAAATATCAATTCATTAAACCTGAAAATAATGTAAATCCACTTGATGATGAGAAAGCTGTTCCAACAATAGCAAAACCGAATAGTTCAACAATAGATCAAGAAGAAAAAGTAAAAATTATTTCCAGCAGTTTATTAAAAGCAGCAAATTGTATTGAAAGTACTAGTGTCGATCATCAAAATGATTTGAATGAGGACAATAATAATTCCTGCTCACATGAAATCTTAACCGTAGAGACATTAGAAAATTCGGTAAAATCGATGCCAAATAACATCAATAAAATTTTCAATAAAAATATCAATGAAATTAATCAAGAATTCAATGAAATAAATAAGGATAAAGAGATACCGAAAGTATCTAGTTTGAGAACTTTTAGGTTAGTGAATTTAAATAAAATGCATACAAATGCATACAATACAAAAGCAATTAGAAAAGCAAATGATTTACAATTCATTAAACCTGAAAATAATATAAACCCACTTGATGATAACGAAGCTGTCCCAACAATAGCAAAACTGAATAGTTCAAAAATAGATCAAGAAGAAAAAGCAACAATTCTTTCCAGCTGTTTATTAAAAACAGCAAATTATAATGAAGGTACAAGTCTGGATCATCAAAATTATTTGAATGAGGACAAAAATTCCTGCTCACATGAAATGTTAACCGTAAAGACTTTAGAAAATTCGATCGAATCGATGCCAAATATCAATAAAAATATCAATGAAATTAATCAAGAACTTAAGGAAACAAATAATGATAAAGACATTCCTAAAGTATCCAGCTTGAGAACTAAGCTAATTGATTTAAATAAAATACATACGGGTCAAAAATTATCCTTTGATTTTCTGATGAATACAAAAGCAATTATAGAGGCAAATGATTCCCAAGATAATTTAAATAAATATCAATTCGTTGAATCTGAAAATAATATAAATCCACTTGATGATGAAAACCCGGTCCCAACAATAGCTAAACCGAATATTTCAAAAATAAATCAAGAAGAAAAAGTAAAAATTCTTTCCAGCAGTTTATTAAAAGCAGCAAATTGTATTGAAAGTACTAGTGTCGATCATCAAAATTATTTGAATGAGGACAATAAGACCTGCTCACATGAAACGTTAACGATAAAGACTTTAGAAAATTGTGATATCTCAGAGGTTGAATTGATGCCAAATAATGTTTCCAATTCGTGCCAATATAAAGTTGTAGTTGATGATATTGATTTCAATGATAATTTGTCGGTAGAAGATGAATTAGTGATCGATGAAGAATTAAACGACAGCAATAATGCAAAAGAATCTAATGATGAGTATTGCAACAACTCAATATTACTAGAATCTGATCAAAGTTGTAATGACACTACCAATTCGTCTATATCGACTTTATTAAATAGTACTATTTATAATGAAGTTCTAACAGAGTCTTTTCAACCCATAGTCAATGATTTACTTGAAGAGGAGATGGTTACAACACCAGAACTCAAGCAGAAAAGGGGTCGTAAACGTAAAATTGAATGTCTTCCTGACTTGCAACCGCGTAAATGTTCACAGCGTCTTAAAGCTAAACGAATGATATTAGAAGAATCCTTAAATTTCACCCAAACAACCATACCACTGGGTAAATATACAAAGCGTCATAAAAATATCACAAATAATGTCCAAACAAAATCTCCTGTGAAAGATGATGTAGAAAAGGAATGTGAAACTGTGGAAAACTGTGAATTGCCTGAAAATGAAAACTCCTTGCACTTGGGATTCTTTAGAGAAAGAAGAACTGAAGAAGATGCAACAATTAGTAATAGTAGTGCAGTAATGGTAGCAAAATCTCGAAAACCTATTTTGAGTGATGACAAAATATTTAAAATTTCTTGTGGAGGCGAAAAAATTGACAGACCCGAACAGCAAAATCATTTTTCCCTTGAAAGCGAAAACCTAAACGATAGAACAACTATTGAAAGCGCACCTGAAGAAAAGCCATATAATACGCCTAAGGACTGTTTAGAACCCTTCGAAACATTTATTTATTCTGAATCTCCACAATCTCCAGTATCATCAACAACAAATACTGTTGAAAGTTCGAAAACGTGCGTTATACCACTAGAGCGCCCACCACAATTTGTACTTCAAGACAATCATCTAACACTATTTGACGTTTTGATTAAATCGTATAGAATCGAAAATCACAAACATGTTCTGGAATCAGCCATCGCCAAGGCTGACAAAAGAAAGCAAAGCATTTTAAATCGATGTTGCGAGGAAATTAGGTCATATTGTTATAGCGAAATGGAATTGGACTTATATTGTACATCTGCACGTGCTATTAATAAGATTTTAAGTATATGCCCGGATTACGAACTCATACAGAGAGCTTTAATAACAGTAGCCCAACATGCGGAGGGAACAAAAACGACCGAAAATGAGCTTCCATCAATAATACAAGAAATGCCACCACATCATTTGCCTAAATGCTTACAACGTTTATTTGTGTTTCTTAAGAACCTCGTAAACCGAAACGAAAACTTTTGCCAAGATTTAATCAAGAAAATAGAGCTACTACTTTTTAATTTCAAGCAGGCAGAACAGTTATCGCTGCAAGCCACCTTGAATTTGACTCAACTCTATTTAATGGCCAGTAAAGTTCAGGAAAATCTTCAAAGCGCCAAACATCCAGCGCGGCTTTTTATAGCTAAATCTCTTTATTTCTATTTTCAAAAGGCAATTTTAATGGTGCACGAAGTGCTCATGTGGTTTCCAACTGTATTGCCGCATCGTGAAGATAAAACCTACGATCGTTCAGATGCCTTGATTAGTGTTATACAATATGTACTAATGAGCACCAAATATGAAATGAAAGATAAACCAGATTTACGTGGTAAAATTTTGCTCTCTAAATTACGCTTTGAGTATCACTTTGAACCATTTAAACCGACAACAGATGAAATAATTCACGTTTTAGTGGAAAAATTGAAAAATTCAAAGTTTTATAATATTTCCTTAGCCTTTGGATTGCTGTGCAAACGTATAGGAGTGCCGAAAGTAGAACAATACATTTTAAATCAGTGCCTCCTTCCTCTGGCTAATGAGTACTATAGTTTGGCTTTAAAAACAAATGACTATGATAAACGCATTGCAGTATTATTGGAAGTTATTTCCATTTTGGTAAAACCTCTACCGATTCAAACAGATACACAGAAGTATTTCAATGAGTTTTCCCGATTTCTTAATGGGTTCGAACGTCAGATTATACAAGAAGCTGCTTTGTGCTCTCTGCTACGTTTGCAACGATTTGATGCGAAATGTTGTTATGATTTGATTCGGCACTTTCAACCCACCTACAATTTGAAAATGCACACTGAGACCATGTTAAAGACGTTCCTGTACCGACGTCCTCTAACATATTGGAAGAATTTGCAATCGCAGTCTTGAAAATTTTAATTATTAAGTGTATAGTAATTGTAGTTTAATAGTTTATGTTATTTTTTCTCTAAGTAATAATTTTTGAAACGTAAAAGTAAATACATGCAGAAATTTAAATATTTATGAAATTTTAAAAGATGACTCATTTTATTTCATTATTTTCCCTTTAAGAATTATCATCTATGTTCTCGCTTCCACATCGATTTCACATGTTTTCTTGTGGGATCGGATGTTAAAACACATGCTACACGTGCTTAAGTTGAAATTAGAAAATAAAAATTAATAGTATGTTTCCTAGCAGCATCCGAATTTAGATGTTAAATTTTTTCGTTTTCACTTTTGGCAAAAAAAAAACTCTTAATCTTTACACTTGTTACCTTGTGAAAAGAATACGAGTTTTTGCTCAAAAATTAAAACGAAAAATCTAACGGCCTTATGTATAAGCAAAAATTGGCATGAAGTTAGCATAAGTGGCAAAATTGAACATGATCTTAAAAAGTTTCGCGATGAAGCTTCACATTAAAAATCATGCTAGGACTTGGAATTGGGTTAAAATTAGGTAATGCTACCGTTTTTAATGTCAAATTGTATGGAGGAACTCGTTAACACATAATTCAATTTCGTCACTTATGCTAACTTCATGCCAATTTTTGCTTATACATAGGGCCGTAAAAGTTTAAAGTCTTCAATTTCCAAATTGTTTTCTTCTAATTTCGGATGTTAGAACACATACTTTTAATTTGTATTTTCTAAATTTAAACGTAAATTGGTGTAGCATGTGTTTTAACATCCGATCCAACAAGAAAACGATTTGGAAGTCAAAACACAGATGTATGACTTTATTATTTAAGTACGTTACCGTTGCCAAATCGTCAAACATGTGGAATATGTGCATATGTATGTATGTCGTAGTTCACCATCCCATTGCCCTGAGGGCTCTGCCAACATTCTGCTTTGCATACGTACTAGTGACCGGCACAAGACCATTTATAAGACATTTCAAGACGTGACAGATTTTTCAAATGCTTTACTAAAGCGAAATATTCTAAAACAAACGCTAAACAACACTGTTGGCAAGACATTTTTTTCAGTTGTTTGTCTTGCCAACACAGTTGTTTAGTGTTTGTTTTAAAATATTTCGCTGTAGTAAAGCTTTTTAAAAATGTCATGTCTTGAAAGGTCTTATAAATGATCTTGTGCAGGTCATGATACAATTATACTAAAAAATGTTAGTGTATGAGTGTGAATAAAATGATTATAGTGTTGCCAATGAATTTACAAATGGGTGTGTCTCCAATTACTCATTGAAGAAAATTATACTACACATATTTTGTGAAGGTTAAAATTAAAAGAAAAATAAATAAAAATTGAACCCAAAGTAGAATTACTCACAGATTATACAAGAATTTAATTATATGGAATACACATGTGAGTAGAAATTACACACTGTCTAACTACACACAGATTGGCAACACTGAATAGCTATAATCATGCAGGAATGCCGCGTCTGCAATTGTACTTTAGTTACTCTGTAATTGTTATTTTTATAAACAAAAGACATTTGTTTCTGACAATTTTGGGTTTGTTTTGTTGTAGTTGTGCATGTACCTAGTATAATTGTATCATGGTGCAGGTCACTAATACGCACACAGCACAACTACTAACAAAAATCTAAAGCAAAATTCGGATTGAATTCCGTTTCCGAAGGGAATTGAGCTCTGTGACATGGCTGATAGTTTTTGAAAGTCTGTGCGTAAAGTAAGAGGTTTGTGACTGTTCAGAATTTGTGGTTGAAGTCTACTGATGATTTGGTTCAAGCGCCAATGAAATACGTATATAGACCACCAGACCACCAGACCTAAACCACCACCAAATAAATTTCAATTATAGATTGTTCGTGTTATAAAAATATTCAGTCTGCCACAGAGCTCAATTCCGTTCAGAAACGGAATTCAATCCGAATTTTGGTGCTTTGGAAACCGAAAAACGAAAAAAAAATTCGGAATGAAATCACTTTTAATTTCATGGACGGAATTAACATTTTCTGTATGTTAAAGCAAAAAAAGTATTTAAAAAAAATTTGTTTCAATAAACAATACTATTTTTTACTTATTTATTCAAAGCTGAATTATAATTAATTAGTTTTTATTTATGTACGGAATTGGTTTCTTTAGTATTGCCGTACCATTTTTGTATGTACTTTATCAAAATCTTCATGTTGGCAGCACATAAAACAAAAAATTACAAGCTAAATTAAAATATGCATATAAAAAAATTTAAAACGCCTAAACATATGCCACATTTTGCTTTACTACAAAATTATATTGCGACACTTACAAGATAAAAACGATTTTACCATTTCTTTCGGATTGATGAAAACGATCGGATTCTGAAGCACCAAAATGAATATTGAACGGAATGGTTAATACGGAATCAAAACCATTCCGAAAGGAATCTGTGACACGGCTGATTGTATCGAGTACCAACATAATTTTTACTATTTTTCCGTTTGCGTACTTTTTCAGTAACAGCTCTTTTTGAGAGTAAATTTTAAAATTTTTGCAGTAGCTACTCATTTACTGCATTTTACTGTAAAAGTAGAAAACACGCCTATTGCAGTTTGTTTAATCTACATAATTCGTTTCTTGTTGATTGTAACATCTTGTAACATCTTGCAACTCAACAAAAAACCGAATATTAATGACGGTACATTTTTTGAAGTACTTCAAATAATCTGTCAGTTTTTACCTACTGGTATAATTTTTTAGATTATTTGTTATGAATTCATATTCGTACTCAATTGCTAAATAAAATAATGAACGCAATTTTTCAGTTTAAATGGTTGCAATTGTTTGGTATACTTTTTATTGATTGTGAATCTGAAAACCGAATACATAGTAGTGATACTAACTGTACGTACTAGTGATGTAACGAATGTCAATTTTGGATATTCGCGAGTACGAATATATGAAGCGATATTCGCGAATACGAATATTATATGCGATATGAAATATTAAAAAATTATTATGGAAAAGGTCTTCACACTCTTGTTGGCGTACTTTAAAGTGAATAAAAAGTATCTAAAATTTTAATGATCGTCATTAAATAATATTTGAAAATGATACAAAGCACAAATTTCTGTAAGCAAATTAATTGCTCAATTCACAACCTATTGTAAGTGTAATAGGTCGTAAAGCTATACAATAGTTGTTGTTGACACCTACAATATTTTTTCCTATGTTTGATGAATGTCGTAGAATGACATCAGGAATGCATAAGCTTATAAAAGTGTTAATGTTTTTTATTTGCATTTACCTTAATTTTTCTTTATTAAATTAATAAAAATTAGTACAATTATATATGCAAATAAATATAAAAAAATTCGCAAAATGACGAAAATTGGCCAAAAAACTGCTAACAGCAGGATGATAACAAAGTCTAATAATGTTTTAAAACCTTCAAAATTGTTAGGACGCTAAAAACCATGCAAAAACCCGCTTTTATTGCAAACTTTGCAAAAAATCGCGAAAATCGGCAAAGTTTTAAACAAGCCATAATATAGATTAGAAATCGCTAAAACTGTAAGGAATGCAAAAATTCAATAAAAATTGCGAAATTCGCAAGAAGCTACTAACAGTGGGATGATAATAATAATAATAATTGTCTGTAAGGAAATAATTGCGTAGACATATAATAAATAAATAAATATATAACAAATTCTTATAGTTACAGAACTGTTAGGAAACCGAAAGCATGCAAAAAGTCGCTTTTATCGCGAAGTGTGCAAGAATTCGCGAGAAGTTGCAAAATCGGAAGCAAGCTGGAATCAGAAATTGTAATTATCCTTATTTTTTTAATCACCCGAATCCACCATTAACATTTCTGCAGTATATTATTCGCATAATGCTGATTTTTTTTTTGGTTTTATTAATTTCAAACTATTTTCGTTCTGTTTAATCTTATCTCTTCGATTTAAATGTTCGACATTTTTAAAAATCCAACCACACTTACAACAGGCCATTCACAACTACCATAGTTATGTAGTTTGTGAATTGGGTAAATGTATTTGTACAAACTAAAAACTTTAGTCATTTATTTAAATTTCGTTTAGTATTTATGCATTTATTTATTTAATTTCTTTGGACAAATATTCGTATTCGTACTCGCCTGAAAATTCGAACACGAATATTCGTGCATCACTAGTACGTACATATACATATCGATGGTTTACTAACGCAACCTCGTAAATTAAAAACTACTACTTTTCAGGAGAGACAAAAAAATCTTTATAATAAGCATTTAAACTTTTATAATACTGTTACTTAAAAATATTCCTACAGGGTTAATGCAAAGAACTATCTAGAAGTATTTAACTAAAGCACTAAACGTACACACATATTCACGTGCAAGCACTATAGCAACAACAATTGTGTACAAAGCTACAGACATACACGTATACAAATAAAAGTGCGAGCACTTATGGTAACCACCCTGTACTAAAAATAGCATACTGCACTATCAACATACAAGTCGTTACTTTGAAAATTCAAAGACTAACGGCCAATCGAATCACCTACAAACATCTAGAAACGGCGACATGAATTTTCCCGATTGTGCTAGAAGACTGTTTGAACATCTGGCTACCAATAAACAAACACGCCTAAACAGCCAAATCGTTTGAGCGGAAATAGTTTCTTCCAGTTGGTTTTACTAAGTACATACATGCATGCATGTTGCTACGCCATCTACTTGCGAATATTCTAGATCCGGTTTGGTAGTATAAAAAGAGCTGCCGTATGTGAGAGTCAGTCAGTACAAATTGGAATTTAGTAGAGTGAACATCGTTGAAAGTAAAAGACATCGTGCAGTGTATAATAACGTTCAGAAGTAAATAAGAAACACAAGTTGTAATTTGTTTAGTCAAGAATAAAAGCAAGTTCAGTTGCAAATAAGAAAATCGTGTTGTTATTTATTTTTATTTTTGAGCAATCAAAAGAACTCACACGTTTAATAAAATTTAAACGTAACAATATAAAAAAATATTCAGTAATGATCTTCCTAAAACATGAAATAAATATGTTTAACTGAAAAATTAATTATTTTTGGTTATTTTTTTACTCAAATTTTTTTTTATATTTCCAACCCTGGAAACATAATTTTGATTTTTCTGTTTTTTAATACTAATTCATTCAAAATATAGAATATATATAATTACCAAAGAAATAATTGGTTGTATATAAAAAAGAAAATAAAAAAATGAGTCACATATGTACTTTAATATCAAAAAAGTGCAAAGTTTCCTGCTCTGGTCTTCATTTTTTTTAATTTTCTGCATCAAATTTTTTTCAAAAGCATAATATACATATACATAATTTATGAGTAAAAATAAAGAAATTAATTAGGTCTAGTTAAGTAAGTTTCCCTGGAATCATAATTTTAGATTTTTCTGATTTCTTACGCCAATCTTTTTTTTTTAATATAAGATACACATATGTATGTATGTTTAATTTATATGTAGAGAAAAAGGAAACATTAGTTTTAGTATGTTGCTTTTATTTAGCAAAAAAGTTAAAGTTTTCCAAACATGGAAACGTCTTTTTGATTTTTTTAATTTTATTTTATTTTTAATACCAATTTTATTCGTAATGAAACATAAATTAAGTAATGGGTGAAGATTCCCTGATGATCTGCTACAGCTACAGTGAAATTCGCATAGGATCCAGATAAACCCTTCAGTAATAATTATAAATAAAAAATATTTTACTAAATAAGTAAAATAATAGTTTGGGATTATTAGTGCGTTAATAACGTTACATTTACATATGAAAGTACTTTCTTGAAATTTCTGTATACGTATTATGAATAAAAATTCTATTGAAATAAATTACTTTCATAAAAATTTCTTGTACGTTTTCATGGGAAAGTGAAAGTTCATTTTAAAAATGTCGTCGAAAATTAAAGTTGGAAAAAATTGGTTTGCTTACTACTTAATTAGAGTTACCCAGAATATTCACATCCACAAAATTTAGAGGGCAATAAGTTGGGAATAAGTATTATTGTTAATATTTCAATAATATTAATGTTTTAAAAAGGCATGAAGTGTCTTCTTCATGTATATTTCAAGAAACCATATTACAATTCTTTAAATATTTATACAAAATAATCGTAATTTATAATAACTATTTGCCATAATCCCGTATATTTGTAAAAAATCTTGAAGGGGGTAACACTGGTAACCTCTTTTCATTTTACTTTCTGAAAACATCGAAAATTTACTTTCTTGAAAATGTCGTTGAAAGCTAAGTGGAAATTAAACACAATGTGAGTGGGGTAGTAAAAAAATTTTATTGAATTGTTACTTTCTTGCAATTAGTTTCATGTGTAAATGGTAGGTAAATGTTAAACTTAAATTGTAACAATTCCCAATAAAAACACTAGAATAAGTTTATTTAAAAAAAAAGATAGCAAAGAATAAAGTTTAAGCTTACCAGCTCTCAGCCCGTCTGCTCGATTTTGCTGATTTTCAATACCAATCTATTTCGGAACATTTCTGACACACCAGTTCCGAAATCTCTAGCTTTTCTGGGAGCTTCGGAAAACCGATTTCACGTACAGAGAGACGGACATCCTTCCCTTTTCTTAAGGATCCAGAATATATATATATACTATATGGTTCGCTTATTAATATTGTGGAAATTACACACGGAATGACAAACCTATTTATACACTCTCCCATTTTTGGTGAAAGGTATAACTTTTTCAGAGTTTAAAAACATGTGTGAAACCATTCAAAAATATCAAGTGTAGCTTTTGAATGGCAATACCTTAATCAACTGCAGCCAAATTAACGTAAATAGGAAGCACAATTCTAAAGTAACCGGTAGCCATTTGTACATGGTTAAGTTTTTCAAGATGTCTACTTAACGAAATACTTTGAAGTAATTCTTTCATTTCTATTTTAGCAAGAAACGTGTTGACAACAAATTTTGCTCAAGCTCGGAGGATTAACAAAATTTTTATTTATATAATTAATCAAAGGTAAGTCGTTATAAATTAGCAATCTGGATGGAAATTAATATATTTCAAATCGCGCCATTTCACAAATGTAATAATGGTCAAATACTTTGTACGTGTTCTGTAAATGGCACATTGCATGGTCTAGGGGCAAATTACGGCATTCGATACGATACGAAATTTTAAAATATTTCCATATAAACTTGAAATATTTCATAATTTCGTTCAATAACGGGTGCCGTAATTTGCCTCCAGATTTAAGTTAATGAATTATTTTAAGCATCAAAAAGATGTGAAAATACCACCAGAAAGTTATTTCAGTGGACTTCGTTTTTTGAAACCGATCGATTTCCATCGTCAAATTCTGAACATTTCCATGATGAATTAAGTTGTACCGCCCCAGTCTGAATAATATTGTGGATTGGTATTGTAAACTGAACATTCTTGTTTTTTTTTATTATTAAGTTGTATTTGTTATTTTTACTAACTTTATTATATATTTTATAGAATATTTGGGTAAACTGGGCTGTTTTCCGATTACCAACATGTGAACCAAATAAGATGCATCTCACAGCAGCCTGTAATATGTGTGGTTATGCCACTTGATGTACATACATATGTACGTATTAAGTCAACTACGATGTTTTCAGGTACATACTTCATATTTTTTGGTATATAGACACATTAATTCCTCAAGTATTTTAAGTGATGATCATATAGTACCGCCCCAGTCTGAACTTAAATGTTGATTGGTTATTTATTTACTGAATGTTGTTCAATATGTTAACAGATTATTACGAAACTTGCGTAATGTGTAAACTTTTCTAACCATTTCAGCTCGTGAGGCCAAGACGATAAGGGAATCTAAAAAGTGCTTGTGGAATGTACAGGTAAGGAAATAGTAAATTGTATTAAATATGAGTTTTTCAGTGATGATTTTTATAGAAGACAAGCATATAACAGAACTTTTATATGTTGATTCCTATAGTCTGAAAAAACTTAATAAATAACACTATAAATTTAGCATGTAGATCGAGCTCTAACCTCCATATTTTTCTTTAGCATTTTAGTCAAAATTCCGGCAATGGTGGGGCAGGTACCAAACACAAACTTTAATAGAAGTGCTTGCTTTATCGAGGTGTGTATATTGAAAAATAATTGTAAAACTGAAGAAAATGTTTGTATATGATGATAATAGTTATCCCTGTCATAAACAAATTGATGATTTTGGTAGTCTGAAAAGCAAACATTTAACAGTTTTTTATGAAGTTTTAAGTTTGTAAAATATAGACAAATAATTTCAATTTAATTTTTTCAGTTTACGCATTACAAAATGAACAATGAGAACAAATATGGTGCCAAGTGAATTGAATGCTTTTTGGTAAACGTTGTAAATATTTGGACGGGATTTAAAAGATTAATAAAAAAATTTGAAACTGATTTATTCAGCCAATTATTTCTACAGTCCAACATCTAACGCCAAATGTACGTTGTTGGCGCAGGTGATATTTGATCAGGGAACAATCAAATTGCTTGCATCGGCTAAAATTTTCAGTCGTATCAGGGACAGAAAATAACTTATTTTTAAAAAAGCACATGTAGAAAATTTCGGTTCTTATGATACATAGGTGATTGAACATGCAAATTTTTGGGAACAAATCTACTTTAGGGGCACCTCCCAGAAATGAACAAAAAGTATCCTATCCTATAGTAAATTGAAAAATAAGAACAAAAAATTAAATAAAAATATTGGCGGCAAGGCTTAGTTTCCGAGTTATGGGCCTCTGAAATTTTAGTACAATATTTTAATTATACTGTGTTTTTCAACGAATATGACCAATATTGGTATCTCAAAAATTAAAAAAAAATCCTATCGTATAGAAAATTCAAAAATAAGAAAAAAAATTAAATAAAAAATTGGGCGACGAGTCCTAGTTTCCGAGTTATGGGCTTTGAAATTGTATACATTAATATAGAAATGGTCAAACATGTAAACAAGTATTGAAAGAAGAAAAAAATAAACATTTTTTTATTTTAAAATGTATTACATACATATGTATGTATATATATATACAGGGTGGCCCAGAAAGACCGAAGTGGTGTAAATTCCTTATAACTTTTTATTTAAGACATATTTTTTTAATTTTTTGTTTTTTAAATACAGTAAATTTATAGGGAATATTTTTAGATTAGTTGTTAAAAATGATATCCCGCAAGTGGAGGCCATTTTCTGCTTCGCACAAATGATCTCTTTTCAACACATTTTCCATGACCTTTCGCAAAACTTCCGGTGTTATGTTGTTAATTTGGTCTGGAATATTGGTTTTTAATTCCTCAATAGTCCTAGGCTTATTAACATAAACTTTCACTCATAAATAAGTTATGAATAATGGAAATGGAAAGAGCACATTTGTGCGAAGCAGAAAATGGCCACCACTTGCGGGATACAATTTTTAATAACTAATCTAAAAATATTCCCTATAAATTTACTGTATTTAAAAAACAAAAAATTAAAAAAATATGTCTTAAATAAAAAGTTATAAGGAATTCACACCACTTCGGTCTTTCTGGGCCACCCTGTATATGTTTTGTGGATTTATAAAAAGCAATAGCTATACGTAGCATTTGTGAACACATGATTGTGAAAAATCACAGGATAAACTTTTCCAAGAGTTAATTTTTACACGTTTTTGGAATAAAATTTAAATAATTGTGCAATATGGCTATAATATTTGTGTTTTAAATTCTTTAAAAGCCAGTGGTGTTCCTAAAGTTCTGAGTGTAAAATTAAGCCTAAATAATGGGAAATTAATAAAATATATGTGAAAACGTGTTCAAGAATTTGCATTAACAAAATAAATTTATTTTAATTATTTTTTTACGCTTAATGAGCTTTAAATACAATACATTTTGATGCAATCGGCGATAAACATGTTCGTACTATATTTTCTCTACAATATCCGTCATTGCGCCATGGTGCTTGACACAACTTGGCCAAATATTCCCACTTTATGTCGCTTATGGTTTCTTTACCTAATATGGGACCCGGCCAACATTTGTCCTAAGTGCCCACAACACTCAACAGATTCAAGCAACTCTGGCTATTCCGCAAATGCATCAAAATGGTAATATTTTTAAAAATAATATTTTTGTTTTAGATGGTTTAATTGTTCTCACCATTTCTTTAAGGTCCTGAAAATACTTTGCCTATGTTGGTAAATGCAATATCACAAGATCAGAAACAAATACTCAACGAACGCTTATACCAAATGATAGGACGTATGGATCCATCTAAGATCACGAGCACTTTCGAACAAAAAATTCCAAACTCTTGTGCATGACGGAATATCATAAAGCTTATTTGGAAAATGTAACGCCATAAGAGCAAATTCTGGGCGGACGTTTGTAAACAATGACCGAAAGCACGCATCCATCTTTGGTTAGTAAGATGAAGGGAATGTTGCTTAAATTAGATTTAAGAATTGTGTTTTTTATGTTTAATAAAAGTTTTAATTTGAAATGTAAATGAAAAAAAATTTTAAATATACCAATATTTACGTTGTGACTTACTAGTTAGAGCTAACCAATATCTACGTTTGCCTAACTGGTTAGTGCTAACCGATATTTCCGTTTGCCTAACTGGTTAGTGCTACCCGATACTTCCGTTTGCCTGACTGGTTAGTGCTAACCGATATTTCCGTTTGCCTAACTGGTTAGTGCTAACCGATATTTCCGTTTGCCTAACTGGTTAGTGCTAACCGATATTTCCGTTTGCCTAACTGGTTAGTGCTAACCGGTATTTTGGTAGTCATAACCTTATAAAAGGCATCAGAGTAAGCAGCACAAATATATGTTACATAGTCGAGTGGAATTAATGAGATAGAAAGAGATGCAAAATCACATGTACACAAGAGTTTCGGTTAGTTTTTTTATATTGCTCCTAATAAGTGACATTCCACAGGACAAATACATATAATGTGAACACAGCTTAAGTGGGTTTAATTAAAGGTTTGTGTCTAAAACGACCTAGTGAAAAACTTTGATACAAGTTATCTTCTTAAGGAAAGATAAAATAAAAGCAAATTACAGTTTGAAAATGCCATGGCATTGTTTTTATAAATACATATTTCCAACAATTCTATAAAAATTCCACACGTTTTAATTTCACATGGAATAACATGCCCTATTATTTTTCTGGCATCGAACTTAAATAAATTTATACATTTTATAACTTATTACATTTGCTTTTTTGTTATTTTGAAAATTTCATCAAAAACAAAATATTTTGTTTCCCTTTGATTTTGTTTGCTTAATTTTACTGGATTTTACTGGCAAAAATTTGTCCAGTAAAAATTTGCATTTACTCAGTAAATAAACTGTCATTTTTCTCCTCAATTCGCCTTCTTATTTACTGGATTTTGTGTACGCGAACGCAATCCAGTAAAAAATTATAAAAATTTGTGAGTTTTCGAACGCACTTAATGTGAACACAGCTTTAAATTACATAGGCTTGTGTCTAAAACGAGCTGCTGAATGAGTTTGATAGAAGACACATGCAATTTAAACGGGTTTGATTATAGGTTTTGTGCCTAAAACGAGCTACTGACTGTTCGATACAAATCCAGAAATCACTGATTTCTGAGCTGAAAGCGCTCAGTGGATTGAACTGCTCACAGTTCTCAGTGAAGTGAATCGTTCAATTGAACTAGTTCGTTCATGAGCTACACAGCTCTAATTCCATCCGTCAAACTCCATATAAAATAGCATAAAATTTTAACCTGAACTGCCAACATACATATAAAAATAATCCTACAAAAATTTTGTATATATGTGTGTAAGTTGTAAGAATAAGTAAACTTGGTATTAATCAAGGCCTATTTATCAGGTCAACGCAATCGTCCTGATGATATTCTGTGTTTTCTTGTTTAAACTGTCAAAAGCTGCTTGCACCATATACTTTAGTTCATGTTTGTGTGTGTTTCTGACAACTTAAACACAAAGTTGTTTTTTGTATTGCTGTGTTTTTGTAGAGTTGCATAGACCTAATAAATGGGCCTTGGTATTAATAGACCTTGAAAACAAATAAAAATAGTGAAAAAAGAATAGTATGTTGGTTCCTTTTACGTATGGAGTTTGATAAATGGATTAACATTTACATGCACTTGAATTAGATGTGCGTTAACCTGGCAATATGACTTGCTGTAATTATACCTTGCCGTACATCTATTTAATTTTCCGGTATGAATCGATATATATATAGTGTTTCATCCCACGCTGTTTCAAAAAATTGTACCGGCACTATTGTGAATGTTATCATCTATGGCATGTAATATTTGTTTACAGTTGTACTGCGGAAATTAGTGAAAATACTATTAATACCTTCAATATTTTTGTAAAAATATAGTTCTATATTTTAAAATGTTCTCTTATAACTTACCAAACGGCTTAAATACTAATACTTACATTACACCAGATGGTAATATTAAATTTGATCCCCCCGTTTATGAACAGCGCTATACGACAGTAATTCGAATAATTGAAGACCAATGTTGGAATCCGCAATTGAAAAAGGTATTTAGACATTCGAGATTCCATTAAGTTTATACTTACTGGTTGTATTGGTTGATAGGTTGTCGACTTTGGTTGTTCCGAAATGCGTCTATTACCGTTGTTACGACGTATTCCACATGTCGAGCACATTTTAGAGGTAAGCAAAGATTAAAATTTTGTTGCAGAGCGCGTGAGAACATAATTTCCATTGAAACCAATTATTTACTAAAGTTAAGAGTTTTACTTCCGTACAATATAGTAATGATATACACAAAAATATATAAATTTTCATACATTTGCCCAATCATTAAACAAGTAATAATCTGCTAGCAGCTTAACTTCCAATAGTATTTTCATAGGTCGATTAATGACATGATACAGATTTGAATCTAATTCAACTAAACTCCAAACCAACATTTTATGAAATTTTTGATAATCGCGTCATCTGTTAATTTCAATTGATTTTCTATTTATTTATGTTATTAATGCGCATTTTTTTTGCAAATAATTTCTTAATATACAAGGATAAATTATTTCCAACTTTTTTCGCACAAGAGATTAATCTGCCAACAGAAGTACTTAAAGCAAATTAATTTGAGGGTTTTTTAATAATCTCAATTGCATTAAGACTTACTGATAAATATATGGAAAATTTACTGAAGATTCGAGTTCAGCGTCCCGAATAACAAGACGAAACTTACTTAATGCTTGGCTCTATATGCTTCGTTAAAACGTTGAAGAATTTGCTTTTAACATCATTAACAAATTTTGCATACATAACATGGTCAGCGAAATAGCACACCTAAGAATGATTGGATATACGGCCAGACAAAGGAAAAAAGACCCGCGCCTCCCAGTTTTGTCCCAAGTCATTCCCTTTTTTTGTATGGGTCCCCAATGATTTGGGCCCCGGTGTCATTTGTGCATTTTCTCAGGCTCATATCTTGCAAACCGTTCGGAAGTTTGATTTACTCTCTGCCGCAAAGTTGTAGCTCTAGTCATAAATAACAAAAATTGTGAACATATAAAATCAAAAAACTTCGGCGCATACTCATAGTCAAAACAAAGTATACTTTAAGAGTTTAAAACCAGTATGTAGTATGGTAATACTGGTTTTAATTTCTAAAGTATACTTTGTTTATGACTATGAGTATGGACCTTGATCTTCAAGATCAAAACCGCAAAAACTTAAAAAATTAGAATTTTAACTTTTATCCCCTGTTCAAGTTCATATCATCATACCTAAATAAGAGCGGCAAGCGTTGTGTTAGCAGCAGGGTACGTATTTTCAGTACATTCAATAATATTTTCATACTTAAATGTACTGAAAATGCGTACCCTGCTGCTAACGCAATGCTTGCCGCTCTTGTTCAGTTAGGTATGAGAGATAGGTGGCAAACCGTTCAAAATTCAAGGAAACAATCAACTATAAAAATGTACCTAAGATCTCAAAACTAGGAGACTCAGGTCTTTTTTTTGTCTTTTATCACGTAGTGGTGCCCGTTGTATGGTTATTTTTCAATGACTTAAAAAATTACACATTATAATTGTGTAATTCAATCAAAACGAAATAAATAAAAAAATTAAAACCATTTGTTTTGAAATTTCAGGAATGAAATCAACAAGAAAGCCCAATTATTGCAGCTTTTTATTTGGTTTTAATATTTCATGTGTTTGAGATATTTTATCCGAACTTAATTACGAATGCTTAGTTCATTCACTGTTTTCCATTTTTGAAACTTTCCGGAAATCCATAAATTTATTTATTTATTAACATAAAAAAACATAAAATTACTCAGTTCAGTATTTAATTATTTAAAAATTCAATTAAAATTTGTTTTACGCAATCGCAGTTGGACACTATAATATCGAACTTAATATTATCTGTTGAAAAAGCAAAGGTATTATTACAAGTACAATAAACTAGATTTACACATTTACTTACTGTATTAATACCTTTTGGAATATGCCTTATGTTTTATCTCCGCTTTATACCTGCGAGGTAAACTTTATATGCTTTCCAAAAAGAAAAATCATAATTCTTAAACTGTTTTTGCTCAACTTTAATTTTTACGACGTTCCACAACTCTTCTATGATATTAAGGTCTGGGCGTTGTGGGTTTGTTTCAGTTCCAACAAAAGAACCGCAAGACTATACGGCTATCCGTGGCAAATCAGAGTGAGATGAAAACACAAGCCTGGCCGACCTTAAGAAATAATTACGATGACTCGAGAATTATTCTTCAGCTGCTTAACGACTGTAAGATTTATTTTCCAATTTTTTATATCTAGTTATTTGCAAAAACTTCTTTATATTTTTTAAGTTGTGGTTTCTTTTTTACTAACTCGTCCATACTTTCTATTGGATACATTCAGGCCAAACTCTTCGTTTATTTTAGTCAATATTGTTCGTGAGGACTTGAAAGAGGTTCTTTTTCAGTACATACACATTTGATGACATTGTAAACATTTTTCTATTCATATATCTATCTATTATTTGCGAGATTTTAACTTGGTTTGTGTCTTTTTGATAGAAGTTCCTAACGATCTTCTTTTTTCAAGTGAGAAGAGAGTTCCTCTCTAGTCATTTTTAATTACAAAATGTGAAATTTTTTTATTATTAATATTTTATTAAATTACAGTAGATTTTTCAACTAAATGTTGCATCTGTTAGAAACTTTCTGTCCAAAAGAAAATGTAAAAAGATTAATGGAACTTTCCCATATAATTTTACGAGAAGTTAAGTAGCGCAACAAAATGGTTCACATTTGTATTAAATATCGAACTAATTTATCAGAAACATTGATGGGTATGATAGACTTCTTATGCGCGATATTTAGCATGCATATGTATTTCTGTGCCAAAAAGGAAAAAGTCCTTAAGTCGAGATAAGCTGATTTTGAGTTAATGGTACATCCGTAATCTGCATATTCAAAAGTACCCTGGTCAAAATCTCAATTAATTTGATTTGTATGAATTTTCAGGAAGTAGCACAATGACTTGCGGCTTATCTGTTTTAGACTTCTTCATTTGGAATAATAGCTTAATTTAATTTATACATACTTTGGTATATTTCAACTTGAATGTATATTTAAAGTATGTAGAGCGATGTTTGATAAAAAATAAAGGTTAACAGATAATTTCCTAATTTAACTGTACAGGAAATAAATTTCTGAAAATCGACTTGAACGCTTAAAAGTGCTCTCCTGCAAATATGACTTAAGCACTTCTTCCTTATTGTCACAGATTTATGTATATTAAAAACTAACGATAGTTCTTAATAATAAATAAAAAGGAAATAAGCGTCTGTTCGGAAATCTATCACTGTATAAAATATAATGCATACAACATCTGTAAAGGCAGCACATAATTTGTAAGATAGTCGAAAATGGAAATCTAGTACATATGGGCATTTCCACAGTCACGTTACGTCATTGTCACGTTGCGTTACCAAGCAAATAAAGATAGTAATTTAGAGTCTTGCTCTTCTTTTCCTAAATGTAGACCTAACTATGTGCCAAACCATTATCAAAACATTATAAAACATACGTTGACTTTTCTGTAGATATGCCTATATATACATGACCATATACATATGTACATATAGTAATATTTAATTGAAGCATTCCACTGTCACATCCAAATTCAACTACTTCTGGAGCTTATATGACATATATCGAGCCCTTTTTCGATTTTATCGTAGCCGACATGCTATCGAAAATGTACTTTTTACTGAATTTAAAATTGTATGGGCCTACCCATAGTTTAGAAACATCCAATTTTGGCTTTGATCAAGCGGGATCCCAATGTAGAGTAAAGAAACAAACCTAATATAAGAATAAATAAAAATAAAAAGGAATAAAAAATAATAAAAATAAATAAATTCAGTGCGACTTTGACGCACACTAGATATGTAATTCGATACGAACTTTAGCCTACATAAAATATAGTTTTGGCATTTCTTCGGTTTGAAGCGTTTGTGCTTTAGTTGTGGCGTTTTTCGGTTTTGGCGATTTTTTTAGAAAATTTTTGGTGGTTGTTTTAGTTTTGGCACTTTTTTCTCGTTTTTGCGATTTTTTCGGTTATTGGAGTATTTTCATTTTGGCGATTTTTTTCATATTGGCGATTTTTTTAGTTTTACCGTTCTTGAAAATTTCAAGAGTTTGCTCTTACGGTTTCCAAGATACAGCAAGTTGTCAAAATTGCATTAACTGATAGAACACCCTTTAATTTCAATTTTTTTTTAATGTTAGTGTTAATTGTTGTAGTCTGTATAAAAATACAATAAAAAAGCTTTAAATACTTTTTTCTTCGTAGATTTTTCTTTTATGCTAAACATTATGGTTGGGGAACCATCTTATAATCATGTATAAAAAAATAAAATGTATATAAAAAATTGTTATAAAATTTATTTGTATAAGGTGTTATGATAGTAAGGTACTATGTTATGCTAAGTAATATGTTATTTGGCCTATAGGCTTTGTATGAACAAATAAAAAATAAAAAAAAATTGCAAATTTCAAGTGTCAATATACATATACATGGGATTTTAAAATTTTTCGTTGCTCGTTTTAAAACACCCTATAATTTTTAACTCATTTTTGTTGTTGCAGCGGCCAAGGTTCTACATACTATGTATAAATGTATAAAAAATTTAAATTGAAAATTGAATTTGAATGTTAAAATTTAAAAACGGTTTTGCCATACAATTCGTTAGTTAAACCAACTTTAAATTTACCAATCGTGTTTGCATAAGGGGGGAAGTTTTCAAATCTTTACTAAGTGAAGTCATTATTACGTTTTCTGGTAGCCAACATATAATTACATCCTTGTTAAAGAACTAACGGCCCTATGTATAGGCAAAAATTGGCATTAAGTTAGCAAAAGTGACGAAATTGAATTAGGTGTTAACGAGTACCTCCATACAATTTGACATTAAAAATGGTCGCATTACGTAATCTTAATCCACCTCTAAGTCCTAGCATGATTTTTAATGTGAAGTTTATTTATTTTATTTATTTATTAAAACTATTTAAGATCATGTTCAATTTTGCCACTTATGCTAACTTCATGTCAATTTTTGCTTATGCCGTAAATGTTCAATCAGACGTGCCATACCATGTAGTTGTTTTTAACTTTTTAGTGCATAAAATACCTTAACTCATAATTTTTTTGAAATCGAGTTTTTCGTATTTTTCGATAGTGCAAAAATCTCGAATTAAAAAAAATTAGTTAGGGCCTTTCTAACTATCGCCCCTGTTCTGTAAACCGATCTGTAAAACTAACTCCGACAATAGAAATATTTTAGATTTCTTTAAATTTTTTTATTATATAGATTCCAAAAGATCATATCTGAAAGAAAGCAATGCAACATAACGAAAAATATCCGAAATGATAAACGTTGCCACCACTATACACTATTGTGATGTCAAAGAATACTTAAAATTCTTCTACGATTAAAAAAGTATGTTCCTCAAGCGTTTCTTCTTTCTTATTTCTGTTTTTCACTTTTTTCCATCATAACCGATAAAACAATGATATTAACAGCATGTTTTTGTAAGACGTTGAAAATGGAAATCTTGACGTTTATGTAATAGATTAATAAGGAAAAGTTGTACAAGTTCCCTTTAATCTATTACAAAAACGCCAAGATTTTTAACGTCAACGTCTTACACAAACCGGGGGTTAATTTATGAAGTTCTTCTCGATTTTAATCAGATGGATGAACATAGTGGTTTTTAGCAATTCTATATTGTTACCTTTTATTTATAACCGTAATTTAATTAATCCTACTAGAGTTAATCCGCTTAAGCTCTTAATTACATTTTCTATTCTAATTTATGCATTTGACCTTTTTAAACCAGTTTTTTTACTTGCTTATTGCATTACCAATCGAATCCTCAAATCTTCTTAATAGTGGCTCCCGACTGTAAAAGTCACTATGTTCCGCACTACTGAAATTGTTTTTTGTTCTTTAAAGCTGTTTTCAGGTAGTTTTTTATTTTTAGAATTAAATGGCTTTCCAAGTGGGTTAACAAACAAGTGAATAAGAACCACTTCCTAAATCATAGATTTAAGTGCTTTGGAAAAGTGATTATAATCACATCCTAAATGTAAAATATATTGGATTTACTTCACCAATAAAAAATCACACCTTATTTTAGAGTTTTTATAGCAAGTAAAAAGTAAATCTTATTAGCTCACGGGTTGGCAAAAACAAACCACTTCGCTCCAATGACACGCTAATGTAAAATTCACAAATTTTTTGCTCGGAGTTTGAGGTGCTTCATATTAGTAATGGTGCTTTTTCTACTTTTTTATCACTTTTTTGCTGGGTTGTTAATCAGCCAATATTCGGTGTTCGGCATTGACCATAAATTTTATGGAAGGCCAAAGCATTTAAAAGTTGATTTTTTTTATCTTATGATTCAAATATTTATAAAAAAGTTGGCCTAAAAAGTGACTTCGATGGGACAGTACCATCTGCCAATTATATGGTTTGATTACGGACGGCAACCAAACTTCAGTTGCGTTGCCAAATGTTATTCCGTATGGCAACTAACAGCTTTTATTTATTTTTGTTGTGCTTTACAAATGTATGAACTTTTGCACACCTTTCACTACCCATCGTTAAAACCCTATTTGTTCTGTTTTATATTTTTTATTTGAAAATGTAGTTTTAATTATCCGCCAAAACAACTATTGAACGAACTATTTCGATCATGAACAACTAAAATTAAGATTTTTACAAAAAGAAGTTTTTTTATTTTTGTTTATTTGATTTTGTTGTTGATTTTATAATATGTATTAAGATAATTTATTATGCATTTTATGTATATACGTAGCCTAAATTACTATTAAATGTTATTTTTTTCCTTTGAAGTAAGTGTTGTTGTATTGTTTTTTGTTTTAATTTAAAAGAGGATTAATTCTACTTATTTGATATATAGATAAAATAAAAAAAATTGAAAACTTAAAAATGAAGTACACTTAAATAAAACTGACACGAAATCTTAAAAAACATGATAAGGACAATTTCAGTTAAAAAAATAATAATAAACTAACTAAAAAATTACCATAAGTTTTTGTTTTTATGTAACCACGAGTCTATATGAATACAATTTAATAATTAGGGTTTGTTGCATTTCGTTGCTGATTAAGCAACTAATCAGCAGATTTCAACAATTCAAAATTGTGTACAAAATCCCACAATGCCTAGAAAAATATTTATAAATATAGTAAATAAAAAAAAACATATTCAAAATCACAAAAAGCAATAAATTATTCGTGCTTTTTTTAGAATATTTAAATTCAAGTTTATATCGCAATTTTTCGCAAAGATTTAAAGTAAAGGTTCCCTAGTGAAATGATAGTAATAAAAATAAAAAAGTAAAATATGAATTATTGGGGGGAAAAAGTGCGATAGAATGAATACAAATTATTCTTTGCTTCTATTATATATTGTGAGTTTTTCTATAAACTTTGGAGATCTGTAAAATTTTTTGAATTGTCGTTGAAGTCTACTGATTAGTAGCGTAAAATGCATAAAAAAATTAGTATTTATTGTAAAAGTGGAAAAAGGGACGAATCGTAATCATATTTATAAAAAATTAGTATATTTTTCCTTTTTAAGCGATCGAATTAAATTCAATCTTATTTTTGAAAACTAAACTTATTTTGTTTGTAAATGTAGTGTTTTTGTTTTAATAGAATATACATTTTTATTAACTTTTAAAATTCTCTTTTGTATATTACTTTTATTTCCTATTTTGTTTTGTTTTAACTATTTAATGAAAATATTTCAATTTAAGTAGTAAGAGATGTTTCATAACCAGAAAGGTATAATTTATTTTTTAGGAATATAATTATTTGTTTATTTAAATTTTTTTGCTATTGTAATAATGCGGAAGGATCTTATTTTAATTTATTAATTTATTTATTTTAAATTAAAATAATGAATTTAGTTATAGCATCAGGTTTTTACTATCAATAGTTTTAATACTTTTTATATTACTTTTAATTTCTTAACAGAATAATTTATATGCTTTTGTTCATAATACAATGATTAATTCAACAAAAGATATATAAAAATCCTATTCGCTTTTAATAATCATAAAACTATAAGAGTGAAGAACAATATTTCAAAAAACCGTTCATGTTATGGGATTTTACATTTTGTGGTCATGTAATCATTTCTTACAATTGCGTGAATAAATTGTTTCGGTGTTAGTTTTCCATACTTCCGGGCTAAAATTCGAATTTGAATCATCTTGTAGACATTCGGACGTTGTATGATCAGTCTTTATAAGGCGTCGCCGTGTACGATGTCCCCGTCTTTTGTTAGGAATTTCTTTGCAGTGTTCTGTTTCTCCAGTACATGAGGCATCCGTCGCCTGAGTCGTCCTAATTGTTGATGAGTGTTTGCGTCCAATAGTTTTTATGGCACTGCCACTTTTTCTTATTGACTTGGACAGTTTGGTAATGGATACCCCCGGTGTAGCCGTTGTCAAGTCAATGATAGTTGTAGCTGCTTTCTTACGCCTGGTTCTAGCACAAATGGGTGTAGCTGATAATGGTGCGCTATCGCCACCAGCAGCTTGAGGCGTAACATCGGGAGTTTTTAATATCAGCTTTCTTGCTACTGTCGTTGTTTTTCTTACAATTTTGTTACTTTTACGCTTAGTAATTGTTTTTCCATTTAACTTGGATGCAGCTTTAATTTTGCGGCGACCACATTTTTCATATGTTTCAGTTGTGTCTGTTTCTCCATCATCACCGCTCTGTTCACCATTATATTCATCGTCATTATCATCAACTTCCATATGTTCATTTTCATTATGGTTGGATTTTCCATTATCACATTCGTCGACTTCTTTTTTGTTCTAAAATTGTACGAAAAAAGAATTTTATTAAAAATGTGCTCCCATAAAGTCTGTTTTAATTACCTCATTTTTAGTTTGTCTCTGTTTACATTCTTTTTCTAGTTTGTTTGTCTCGTTTTCATACTCCCTCACTGAGCGTCCCAAAAGAGTTAAAACCTCCATGATAGCTTTTGTTGGTTTACCTTGATATCGTCTGACAATTGGTTCTTGGACTTCACTTAATTCCTCTTCACGATCAAACTCTTTTTCTGCCCTTTCTCGTGCAATTTGGTCTGGATCTTGGGATAGAACTTCAGCCCACGAGAATTTCTTCTTCTTCATACCTTTTTTATCCGATTTTGAGCGAAGATTCTTCGGCGAAACTCGATTTGTTAGTGTTCTCTCGTGAAACGGAGTACCACCCACAGAAAGATTTTGCATTATGTTTAAGACCGTGTTGCAAGCGCCGTTGAGTTTGTTCGTTTCAAAGAAATCATTTTTATTTTCAATTTCTTCTTTAACTCGTACGCAAGTTTCTTGAATTTCATGCATTTTAAGACGCAACTCAGATAGCGGATAGCCGAGTTGCTCATATTCTCTTTCAAAAAGACGCTTGTATCTCTTGTAGTCAGGACGTTCGTGGTATGCTAGTTGACTTACCAAACGTAGATATTCACCCAAATATTTGGGAACTTGCTTTCCATAAATTTGCCTTAAAAGCTCCCGTACATCGGTCATTAAGAATTCCTTGGCACGATGCACTTTTTCTTGCTGTTGATTGGTAGCCGCCTCTTTCCAAGGCAAATAGCCCTGAGACCAAAATAATAGGTTATAACCCAAGCATTCCATATCACTGCGCCTTGAATGGGCACCCATGTGAGCATCGCGGGATGTAAATTCTAGAGTACCATCATGTGCTCGCCGTTGATCCATGACAAATGGACGATGGACACCATTGTCAATGAATTTTGAGGCCAACCCATAATCAATAAGAAAAATCCGTTCTTCATTTACCTCAATCCATTCTTCACTGCTCTGACGAAAGTTAGAAAAATTGCCGTTTTTCTCAGTTTTAAACTTACTTTTAGTATCATCATTGTCATTGGCGTTGCCACATAGCATTTGATCATCACGTTTGTTATTGAGGCTTAAAAGTTTTTCTTGGCGCCTAGTCAAACGCCGCGATTCTAAATTTGAAGTGTATGATTTTTTTGCAGATGGCCTAATGCTGCTGCGGCGTTCTGAGAGAGGCAAAAAATCTTCGGACTCGTCATCCGAGGTGTTGGAATGCATATCACTAGATGAATTATTACCGTCATGCCCATGACTTTTCAGTGACATCCCATCCTCATTAAAGAATTCTGAGTAACTTATGCGTTTAGCGGGACGTAGGTAATGGGATTTTACCATTTCATCATACACAGAATTTGGTTTTTCACGACGACACGATCTAACCGGATTTGACCCACTATATTGTACAATATTTCGCGAAGCTGATCTTTTCCCATTATGTTGCTTGTTTTTAGTTGAAGGTGTATGATACGTATCCACGCTTGTACTATTCATGCTATTTGTTGTAGCGCCATCATCGAAATCTTCATCTTCGTCATCTTCTGTTGCAGACTCGTCATAATCGTAGGATTTGGACTTAAGAACAAAGTCTTCATCATCTTCATCATTGGCTTCCTGCTCCGAACTATTTCCGCTATCTGTGGTCTGTTGTTTCTCATCATAATTATCATCATATTTTGATGACTTGATATTTTGTTTATGTTTGCCGCTAGCAGCAACATCGCCAAATTCACTCCTTTTCGATAAGGTCGAGGCAGACGATTTCTTTTTTTGTGTTAAATATTTGCATTTGGATATCATAAGATTTTGAGCTTTCACGTCATTGTGACAATAGCCCTTATCGTGTAAATTTTCTAAAACATTTATAATGTGTATAGCCAGTGTTAATACGGATTTTTGGTGAATACGGCACTTTTTAATTAATGAATGCAAGTCTCGATCAAAACGTGGTAAAACCAAAAAACGATACCGAGCATTGCCAAAATAATGTGAACCGGAAGCTATATAATCCGGTATTCCAGAAGGCTCAGTTTTTAGTAAATTATTACTAGATGCAATTTTTTGTTTTTCACTTTCTGTAATTTCTTCTTTAAAGGTGGCTATAATAAAAAAAAAGTTTTACATCTATTAAATGTAATTAAGATTTTAAGAATTAAATTAATATTTCTATGTTAAAAATATCCGAAATTTTTTTTTAGAATTTTTTATTTCTTCATATTATTTACTTTAATTCTTACATATCGTCACCTTAAAGTGTAACCACTAATTACTAACGAAAAACTGTTTGATTCAGACACCTACATATTTTATTAAGTGAAACAGTTGCAAACATAACTAATAGACAATTTTATAGAATCCAACAAGATTGGAAACAGTTTAAATCAAAAAATAAATAAATAAATCAGAATCAGTTTTCCATTAGTAATTACTGGTTAAGCTTTTTTGGGCACATGGCTTGTTCTAAAAAGGACAAAAATTGTGCGGCATAAAAATTAGTGTCGTGTGTGAAAGGCCAAACAGCCACATACACACTCAAACATTTTCCATTCCATTTTATGTGCACATATGATGTACATAGGTATACGGAGGCGAATGAAGGATTAAAATTCCGAGTATCGCTGTGTTTTTGTTTTCGACTGATTATACATTTATAGTGTGTCAATAAACATACAGAGATAGAAAGTATGACAGAGAGTTAATTAGTGTGATACGCATGATACGAATCCGCTTTAGTCAAAACTGCTTGGGAGTAATATGTAAGCGTACAAATTATTTGCTCTACAATTAGGATTATGCGCAGTTGCTTTGTAGATCTTTTACATCTTATAGCTTTGGTAAATTTTTGTTGTTTTGCTTAAAATTTAGTTAGACTTACCAAAGCTACAATATGTAAAGTATCTACAAGGCCAAATGTGAATTCCCCTTATATTTTTTTGAGTAACCATTTTCATTCTCTGGTACATACATCCATACATACATACATATCGACGGCTTTATTATAATACATGTTAAGTCAAAAAAGCCAGTTTTGAAACTTAAACTTTTTGTAATCATATAATAATTACAATAGAATTTTTTTAGTTTATATGAACTTTATTAATTTGTTGTAGATCACAGTTAAAAGTGACTTAGAATACTTAAGATTGTCCTCTAAGGGGACTTAGCATCTATCTGGTGGTCCTTTCTCACCTACAATGGTAATCTAAGTACATATGTATGTATAGCATGTTTAAGTTTTGAGAAAAATTTAAATAAATTTTTTTTTGACTACTTAATTCCAACTAAATCATGTTATCGTCCCTTTTCACAATGTATGGTTAAGAGTTAGCGTGAGCTTTAACTGACAGTTCTTCATAAAAAAATTGCCGTTAAAGTCCCTGTTATCTTTTAACCATACATTGTGAAAAGTAAGTGTAATTAAAATATTTAAAAATGAAGGTTTTTTAAACGTGACAAATTATGCCAAGTACATTTTTGCCCACAAATTTTGAGAGAATAGTCTGATTCAAATCAATATTTTACAGAATCTATGTTAATAAACGATGAATTCAGAAATGCTACTCCCAGCATAACATGTTATGTCGACTTAGCATGTTTTCGAATGGGACCGTCGATATGCATGTATGTATGTATATAAATATGCAAATACAGATGTATATCAACTTACAATTTTTTTTGGCGGTTTTCATTAGACAATGTATTTCCACAAAAAGAGGTCCATTAGAGTGTGGCTCAATTTTCACAACAAATTTTGCATTTTCGTTTGTAACCGGAATGGTGATGTTATCTGATGCTAAAAATATTTCACCAAAATTGCCTTTACCTGCAAAAATGATAACACAAAGAAAAATTTAATAATAATTGTTGCTGTTATAAAAGCAATAAAAAATAAAGACAATGTGCGATGAAAAACAATACTGTAATATAAAAAAAATATTTACAATTATTTACTTTATTTACTATGTCAACTTACCAATGGGGCGACCCAAACGCCAAGGTTTTCGTGTTAAATCATACAAAATCGTACCATTGACAATCGATGGTCTGAGGGTATAAACAGGTTTAGGTGATTCAGTTATTGAAGAATTATTATCGTTTTGGGTAAGGCTTATATTTAAGGAGCTGTTTAAGAGTATGGAGGAATTATTTGCTTGTTTGCTAGATGCATTTCTTGGTGCTGTGGCAACTAATCCCAATGGTAAACCATCATTTGATGATGAGTCCTCATCATCGTTTTCATGCCAATAGTTATTGTGAGGGGTACTTAAACGCAAATTTTTGTTATTTGTTATGTTAGAAGTGCGTTTACGCTTGCGTATACTACGTTGCCCTGTGGTAACCGGTGTAACGTAGGGTTCATGACTTTCAACAACAACACGTTTACCCATTTTCCAGTTGGTTATATTTTATTTAAATAGCTTATAGGTGAATGTAGAATTTTAATTCTTGTGTTTAAATATTAGAATCGATTATCCTTTCAAAAATTCCATCATTGCATTAAAATCTTTAATTTCTTTTTCTTCTAAAAGTTATTTTTTATTAATGCAATCAGTCTCTTTAAAAAATATAAATGTTTTCATTTTCTTCTTATAAAGCAGAAACGTTGTATGTATATACATATAATGTTGAATTGTAACTATTTAATTATAAAAGACAAACATGTCTCTCTCTTTATATTATGCGTCCGTCTTTCGCAGATTTATATTTTTTTATCTTTCATATGTACATATGTATTTACATAAATAAGTATATAAACTATTTATTGCGAAATGATGTTTGCTCTTACATTTAATTTTATTGTTGATTTTTTCTCGCTTTTAAATTAATGATGATGGTTTGCTGCTTATATTAAAATTGATATTTAATACATAAATTTAATGTTGTTGCATTCCATGACTGTGCTTTTTATTAAATTTGTGGATCATATGAAAATATACAATAAAAATGCAGTTAGTTTTGCAGGATTAAAAAAAATTAAGGTATGTATGTATGTATATACAGTCTTATTTATAAAAATTATTAACGTCTTATAAAGGTTTATTTTAACAGTTTTTTATAAAAAGTTTTTCTTATTAAGCCTTTATAAATCCTTAATAATTTTAATAAATAAGGCTGATAGTATATACATACATACATACATATGTATGTACATACATACATGCATATTATTTATATTTACATATACATATCTACGTCATTGTAGGTATACATATAATGAAAAACTAGTATGAAGTTAGCATTAGTGTTAGAACTTTACCCTACAATTTTAGATGTAATCTTGAGTTGAAACTACATTATGCGCCGGTTTTTAATGTCAAATTAAATGGACGAACTCGTTAATACCTAGTTTAATTTCGTCATTTATGCTAACTTCATGCCAGTCAAAATAAAATTTTTACCAAATTTTAACCTTTGTGTTGGCATCCGGTCAATATACACCCTAAAACTCGACTTCTTCAGATTTCTAGTGAGTTACTAGTTTGTTATATTCTCATTTAAATAAGATAGTGATAAGATAAGATTTCGTGCAAATCCTGGTTTAAAAGCAGCAATAAGTTTGACTATTTAAATCATGCAAATAAAATAACTTTGCTGATTATAATCAGTATTCATCATCCAATCACAAATTATGTTGTGATATACGTTGGTAGAGTGGGGCCAAGTTATAGAAGCATTGTAATAATACTTCATACATAGGTACAACTAGAACGAATACAACAAACCCGAATTATCAGAAAATTCTATTAAGGCTTAGCGAACAAAAAAAACGATTTCTTAAATTTAATGAAAGCTCGATTTTATTATATTGTGATAAAATTTGAATTGTAATTGTAAAAATTATTTTTTCTGATTATAACAAATAAGGCTGCCCGCGGAGTTCGCTATGCCTCAATTCTATTGTACATGTAACTCAAATTCTAAAATATTGTGTACAATAAAATAATATGAAAAGTCTAGTGTAAATCAATGAATTTATATCCAAATTGATTAAACCCCTCTTATATGACATCCTCTTCGAACCGATTGCTTTTGAAATTATTCATTTCCATAGTTTTCAATTATGTGTATTATTTTACAGATAAATATGTTACATACATACTTATGTAGAATATAAAAACTAAAAAATAGGTACTTATCGAAAATTTATAATTTGGTTAAAAGTTAAACCATGTTTAGTCCACAAATAATTTCAAATACGGTAGAATAACATAATATATATTATTCAACCATGATTTTAACTGGGCAAGAAAAAACTTAAAAAAGGTCTCAACAAAAATTCGTTTTATTTGAACGAGACGGCGACGTTTCCAAATATTCAGTAATAAAAAATAGCCTTTTTGTACAAACGATTGAATCATATCAAGAAAAGATAGAGGAGCGAAGAAGAGGCACCAAAAAACAATGCCGACAATACCGCTTTATAGACACAAAAAAACATAAAAATGTAAAAAAATCAAATAAAAGGGAACAACAAAAACACACATGAAGAAACCGACCGAACAAGAAAATTAAAAAAGCTGCTCTGCCTGACATGGCAGCCAACTGCGAGTGCAGGCAGAACAAGTCTATGCACATATGTACCATTTTTCATGTCACAATCTTTTGATATATACATACATACATATATATGCAACATTTTATTTATAAGATTCAGCATTGATTTCATTATATTAAATTTGATTTCATGTTTATTGTATAAGCCACACTTAGTTAGTTGCATCCATTAAAATGTTTAAATTTTCTACATACTAACACATTAATTTATTTTTAAATTATATTTTCTTTATACTTTTTTGTTTCATTTCCAACCTGAACATTTTTCCTATCTACATATTTTCTTTACACTTTTTTTCCAATGAAAAAAATTGGCCACATTACACTCTAATAAAAAGGCTTTTAAATTTGTGTAATTCTTTCAAACTTTATTCAAAATGTATTTATGTACATAATTTTATACAATTCACATATTTTTGTTAATAATTTTGATTATTTTACCACTCAAAACTTACAAAAATTACAGCCTCTTAATTGGGCTTTATTATTTCTTCTTTCACACATTACTTGTCATACACACACAACTGACAACTGAAACAAGACCGAATTGAAGTGTTTCATTTCATTAACCAAAAAATTTTTGTGGTAAATATTGTTGGACAACTTAACAAAACGACAAAAATTAATTAGGTTTAAATAAATTTGAAATATACAAAAAAATGTACTAAGAATTAAAATGGTTTACTCATGTCAATGTGTAGAATGTTATATTAAAAATTTTTATTTCGGACGTGGTGGGATAAATCGTTTTTTATTATTGTGAATGCTTATAACGCTGAGACGTGTTTAATAGGCAGATATACTACCTGTGAACAGGGTTGTCAGATTTTTTTTCGACCTTCGCCAAATTGATTTTAAAAATCGCCAGAAATCAGTTTATGTTGTTTTTCTTAATAAATAATAAAAAATAAATTTGTTTTTTATAACACTTTTAATATAAATTTTTATAAAATGATCGTATCAAAATTTATAAGAAAATCGCCAAAATTAGAAATAAAATCGCCAAAAATTATTTCTTATAAATTTTTCTCATCCAAATTCAAAACGCTTTAATTACTATAATTAATGTAAGAAAAATCATCAAAATTAAATTGTTTTAACTTGCAGACGAGTTTTGGTACAATTAATTTTTGAAACTACTCCTTCAACAAACTAATTTTCCTGAATTAGAAAAATTTTTCGCCAGAAAAATAGCCAAACAATTTATTTATTTCTAAATTTAACAGGCTAAAAAAGTTCATAACGCTTTGTAATTCAAATTACATGGGATAATTATTAATGAATAAATAACATCAAAGTTAGTTGTAAATATTCTGACAACACATAGTTGAACGGTACAGCTAGCCGTTTTCGAAGGCCACTAAACCTTCATCATCAGCGTTCTTCTGTGTTTTGTCCACTGTGTGTGGTATCACTTGATGTAGATGTATTTATCGTCAGAAAAATGGACATTCCGGGGAACCAAAAATTTGGACGCCAAACAAGTTGAAAAATACGTTTGGCAAGAAATCGCCATATCTGACAGCGCTGTCTAAGAGTACTGTTGCCATTGAAAATACCAAATTTTCATCCCTAGATTTAGCATAATTATTTCGTATAAAATAAAATCTAACATTTTTATTTATATTCTGAAGAACATTTTAGCATGTTTCCATAATAATTTTCTGACAACATTGACTGAATAGTCGTCGCCTCATAAACCGCTAGCTTTAAAAATTATAATTTTCATTTTTTATTTTTTTTGTTTGTTTATTGATAAGAAAAGAAGATATTTACACTATATAAACACTAGTTAATAATATTACTATTTACATATATACAATGTCTCTTAGTCGAGCTCCCTAGTATTTTTATTATGGTTATAGTTGGTTTTTACAAAATGAGATTGAGTTTTTATTTATTTACATGAAAAATACGTATATTTTCATATACATACATACATACATACACATAGTTACAAAAGTATATGTACGACTACGTCTTCAAATTATTACATATTAATTTATAATTACTTACTTAAATATTATTGGAATAACAGTTTATTGATTGAATACAACCAAAAACCTATTGAAGTGCATCCTTACAAAGTTAGTGCCGGTTCACACGTTTCAACTTTTGTTGCTCCACTCCTAAAGTATCTTTATTAGCGCGTTCGAAATTGTATAAAAATGCATTTTATTAATTTTTTTGCTATTAAATCAGTTTGTAGAATCAACATGAATTTGCAAATTTTTTGCGTATTTATAATAAAATTAAAAATGCCAAAGTGTACAGACATTAATTAAGACATTTAAAAATCGTAGTTAAATTAAAAAAAAACTAAAAAAATTTCTGGCGAGACTATTCACATATTAAATAAAAAGGAACCAATTATACAATTTAAAGAAAACAACTATAAAAATGGAAATTATGCCAAAAAATATACGTTCGCATTGCTCTTCACAGTTCACCGACTGGGTGGAAAGGGTAACTATTCGATCGCTAAAAAAAATCAAAAACAAATTACCAGATAGAGGAAAATATCTACAAAATTTTTTAGATCCGTAACTCTCTAAATATGCTTTAGAATTACGTACCCAAATATACAAATTTCACAACAAACATCTTTTGATTCTGAATCAGTTTTTAAACGTTAACAACCAAGGCAATTTCATATAAGGTATACTCAGCTCAATTCGCTTTAAGAAATTTGTCAAGAAAATGTACTGAAAAATGTGTGTTGACATCCAAAGTATATTCAACTTACAAGGGGCGAAAATAGTCACCTGATCCCTTGCCACCACCTAGTATGAAGTTGCCTTGTTAACAACCTTTTTACAATTAGTTGCAGCGTTGCCGTTGAAAAATTTCAAAAAGGGGCAAAAAAGGGGATTTTCAATAAAAAGTGGCACAAAAAGGGGATTTTCAAAAAAAAAAAGGGGCAACTTCAAAATGAAGAAAAATTATAGAAACAAGCATATTTATCAAGTTATTTTTATTCGAAATAAACAATAAAAACAAATTTCTCATGTATAAGAAGTACAAAAACGTTAATTTAATGAGAACTCATATACTACGTTTATACGCACCTGTTATTTGAAACTAAAAACGCTAACCTACTACCTATCAGAACCATTACTGATTACTGGGGATGAGATGTATGTATACAGAAAAAGAATATAATACCGGCAGTTTTAACAGCTAGTTGAGTATTTACAAATATTTTATTTGTAAATAAGACGAGTATAAACGTTGTATAGATAGCTAATAAATATAAAAAAAATAAAATCATAATAATAAAACAGTGGTCAAACTGCGGCATTTGATTTCGATCGAAATTCCAATACAAAATAAATGGAAATTTCGTTCGATATCTAATGCCGTAATTTGACCCAGCTCTTAAGGTTTACATAAAATCAAAGAATGCATAAATACATTTTTGGATATGGTTTACATAAAAACCAGTATAGTTCAAGTGTCTACTTTCAGTTTATTTGATAATTTTTTAGTAATGCTAATATAATATAATAATATATAGCAAGGCAAATTCATATAAGGTATACTCAGCTCAATTGGCTTTGAGAAATTTATACTTGAAATGTCAGAAAAATATACTGAAAAATGCGTTTTGACATCCCAAGTATATTCAAATTACAAGCGGTGAAAATAGTCACCTGATCCCTTGCGACCACCTAGTATGGATTTGCCTTGATATACATATATAGGAATTAAATTCTTTGTGTGTGTTTTTTTCATTTTATTTTATAAAGATGAAGAAATAAGGTGGAACTTGTTGACTTTGCAACTGCTGAATCTTAAAGGAGTTGGTCGCAACTTATCATTTTTAAAACAACCCAGTCAGAAATTGTGACTTTTCCCAAAAAATATGTACCACCACAACATTGCAAATACAAAATTACGATTCCTCCGAAATTTGTGTACCACCGCAGTACTGTAAACCCAAAATATGACTTAACGTTTACAAATACCACGTTCTTAGTAATGCTATACCACTACAACACTGTATTTACAAAAATCCAATGTTAGTTTCTCTATACCCCGTTTAAAATAATTCTATACCGCTACAACACCGTAAATACAAAAATTTTACTTAGGTTCTCCAAATACTCGGTTTACAATAATTCTTTACCGCTTCAACACCGCAAATACAAAAATTTGACTTAAGTTGGGACATTTCCATTGTGACGACCTTATAAAATTGTATTTAGGGTATTGTGACAAGATTGAAAACAAGAGTCGGAGGACGGTTATTCGGCGTTATCATTTTAATGTTATGAGTACACTAAAAATTGTTTAAACGAGTGTTGTACTGATGTTAGTTGTACCCGCAGACAATCGTAGCAACGTCGTGCTGATTGTCTTTTTCTGCCTGGGAAGTTTCATTTCAGTAATAGCCACTTTCTTCCGAAAATCTGTGTTTTTTGTGGCTATTTCAGCATGAAATTCCAAATGATTAATTTGGCAGATGAGCAACCGATTGCAGAAAACGTAAATTGGTTTTTTGGTATCTGCATCCATCTTAACCCACGTATGCCCACTTATGGAACACTTTCGTATTGCATTTTTCGTTTTTGCTGGGTTTTCCGAGATAATAGGCTCACCTGTTGAACTAATTTCATCGGAACTTAAATCAAATGCATTACTTGATGATAGCAATTCAGTGTGATAGTTTCATACAATAACATTTCATTTATCACAAAGTTGTTCACCCTTTAAAGCTTAAAACACCCGTTGAGTTTAAGCCACCTCTGCGCACATCTACCGGAGGTTGCGCAAGAAGCGATACTGAAAAAGGTAACATATTTGATGAGCATTTAAAATCCGTATTTACACCAAATACATGTACCGGTGTTGCGGATTTGCCGAGAATAGTTTCTCTACCCCCTCGACCCTTAAAATTTACGATGTGTGATGTACGAAAACTAATTGCCGAACTCAACCCGAAAAAGCTCCCGGTATGGATGGAATTAGTAACCAGATAGATGCTGATTAAGTTACCTCGTACTGCAATTAGAATCCTGTTATTAATTTTTAATGCCATTTTACTACTGGGGTGTTATCCACACTGCTGGAAGCTTGCCAAGATAAAGATCTTACCAAAGGCTGAGTCATATAGGCCAATAAGTTTACTGTCAAAAATGTCAAAGCTTTTTGAAAAGCTACTAATGACAAAATTGTCTTGAATTTTAAATGATAATGGGTGCATCCCGGACCATCAATTTGGTTTTAGAAGCCAGCATAGCACCATTGACCAAACGCATAGATTGGTTCAATTTATCAGAAAACATTTGAGGAAAAGAAGTACTGTTCTGCCCTGTTTATTGATGTTTCTCAGGCATTTGATAAAGTGTGGCATGAAGGCCTGATTTTGAAATTGAAGACATACTTACCAATAAACATTCTAAATCTTTTGGAAAGTTACATTCTTGCATGAAAATTTACAGTTGTGGAAGGACACTTTATGAGTATGCCTGAAACTATCTCATCCGGTGTGCCACAGGAGAGTATACTGGGGCCATTTTTATATTTGATATCCACACTTCTACATTTGCCGACGATACAACCTGCCTTAGTATGCACGAAAACCCTGATGAGGCATCCCGAAAACTCCAGGAACACATTAGCCAGATGGAACTATGGTTAAACTTATGGAGAATTAAGGTAAATGAACAAAATTGTGTTCAAGTAACATTTACCTTACGAAGAGATACTTGTGCCCCCATTCGGATTAATAATCAAGTTGTTCCTCAACATTCACATGTGAAATATCTTGGTATAGACCTCGATCGACAACTTACATGGAAACATCACATTGACTATAAGTTAACTCAAAGGAAACTAAAATTAACTCAGGTACATTGGCTGATTGGTAGAAATTCAATACTCAGCCTAGACTGCAAACTTTTAATATACAAGTCGCTTTTAAAGCCAATATGGTGTTACGCTATCCAGTTATGGGGCACTGCCTTTGCTTCGAATGTAGAGAGAATTCAACGAAGCCAAACAAAATTTTAAGGCTAATAACATCTGCTCCATGGTACATTAAGAATTCAAAAATACATCGTGATTTAAATATGCCACTAGTGACTGAAGAAATTGCAAAATACGCATGCAAATATCTAACAAAACTCGAGTCACATCCTAATCCGCTTGCTCGTAATATTTTGAACTTTACTGGACACATCCGCATAAAAAAGAGAGATACAAGGGCTCTAATATTAAACACTCCGGATGAAGCTGCTTGAAAATGCATTTTTTTTTGCTTATCACTACTTATGTATTATTCATAACTATCACTAAGTTTATGTCCGACATTGGTCGGGCCTACTAATTATATTTTAGATTTAAGATTTGAATACTTATTGTTAGTTCATATATGAAGATACAATAAATAAAAAACATGCATTAAAAAAAATTATCACAAAGTGGTTCCCCTTTTAGAATTATTTATGTATGTATGAGTGCATGTAATTTAATATTTAAAAACCTTACACAAAATATTCCGCTATACTGTCAATTTTCAAAAAACAAAATTAATCTTGTATCTTCTTATATGAAGTTTGAAACATAAGAAATAAAATCTTGTTGTCGAATGTGGTAGATTCTGTACGAATATGCGTACATTTATTGCAAAAATAAAAACGAAAGTGAACTTTGATCAAAAAGGGGCAAAAGGGGCACAAAATAATGCCAATGATACCAAAAATGGATTTAAAACTAAGGGGCATAAAAAGTAGCAAGGCAGTCGAAAAAGGGGCAAAATTCGGCTTTAGTCGCACAACGGTAACGCTGATTAGTTGTCACGTTGTGCAACACGAAAAGTATCCAAGAGGCCAAAAGGAAATCATTCAACTGTATATAAAAAATACCGAAGTAGGTACATTTATATGACTATAAGTCTTTAATGTATTAATAAGAAGAATTTTTGATGATTGTAAAAATTTAAAAACGGGTTCGGAATCGATGTTCGTTGTGAATTATTTTTTGTTTGATGCTTTTTAACTTCTTTGTACGTAATTTTGAATTTTAAGTCGACAAATTTGGAATGAGGTTGTTAATGATTCGGATACAGTCTTAATGATTTTTTATAAGTCGTCAAACTCTAGATACGGCTTCTGAATATCTAGAATACTTCCCTCCGAATTGCTAATCTTGCCCAAGTCACATTTGTTGTTTTTGAGTATTCGATTATATGGTTTTGCTTGCTAGCTTAAACGGCCAATCAAGGTGGTTTAATCTTACTTTATAATACTGACAACATAAACTTGTGAAACATATAACTTTAAAAAAAAATGATATCATAAAACAATTACATAGTGTCCACACGTGATGATTTTATATCATAACACGTAATATGACGCCGGCATAGCAACTGTAATTTTTCATTAATATCAACAGAAGGGGGTAGACGTCGATGATTTTATATCATGATGAATCAAACAAATATGTGCCCTTAATTATGAAAGTGGTCTAAGTCATATGAATTTTTGTTTCGAAATTCAAATAAATATTATATATTATATATATAATATATAATAAGTGAGACATTTGAAGATTTTTAATTGAACTTCAGTGATTTTTAATCAGAAATAATTTTTAGTCAGGCTTAAGTTCAGTAATTTCAATTCTTATTGAATGAAATATTTTTATTAATTAATGTGAGTATCTAAAGAAGAGAAGAAAAATTAAACTTAGATTTTAAGCTGGGGGAAATACCGATACTTTTCTGTGCAGCCACGCAGCTTAAAGTCTAAGTTTAATTTTTCTTCTCTTCTTTAGATACTCACATTAATTAATAAAAATATTTCATTCAATAAGAATTGAAATTACTGAACTTAAGCCTGACTAAAAATTATTTATAATATATAATATCATATTAATTTATATTAATCGGGACTACTGCAACTCTTAATTAAAATGATGCATAATATAAAAATATTTTTTGATACGCTCAAATGTAATCTACGAATTATCTCGACTAAAGAAATGTATGACTTAGACCACTTTCATAATAAAGGGCACATAAGTATATTTGTGCCGCCCTTTTTAAACGAAAATTGTTTAATAAACAAATGTTAAATGCACATCAACACATAAAATGACAATTGATATCAAGATAATTTATCAGGCCGTGAGCTCTGATGATTATATCATAACGCTGAAATACTATTAATAAATTGAGTCTATACGTGATGAATTTTCATCATGATATCAATTTGAAATTCATCATGATATACTTAAACTCATTTTATTTATAACATATGAATGTATCACAATGAATAATAAAATATAAAATTTTTTTCAGTTTAAAATTTCAATGAGTCTTTTAAAAAACGATTTTCTTACTTTTTTTGAAAAATTTATTTTTTTGTATAAAACTTTCTGAATATCTCCGAAACTATAAGACTGTTGAACAATTAATAAGGACGTAATTTAAAGTTCAATTTGTTTCCTAGCCTTCTATGCATTCCTTTATTCAATCAAAAAACTGGTTCTCAAGTAAATGCAAATTATGTGATGCAGCATCCTCTTTTTTCTTAATGACGGATAATCTCGAGATACAGAGTCAATTCAAAAAAACTGATTGAAAGGGATTAATACACAGTACTTATAGCGAATTCTTTTCTGACAAATATGTTGCATATATGTTACATGTTTTAAATTTCTGTGTTCGTTTGTACAAAAGATACAACTGTGGAAAAAAATTTAAATTTCTTTTCAGAATATGTTGCAGGAAAAAAATTTAAATATGTTACATATTTTACCTTCACTTTATTCAAGGTGTACATACTGCCATTTTTTCCAACTGTGGTAATGAAGGTTTTATTTTGCATATCATGCTTATAATTTCGAGAAAATGTTTCTTAAATACAAAATATAAAAATTATTATTACAAAAATTAATATAAATAAATATTTATTTAAATATTGTGACTGTTTTGGTTTTTTTAAACATAATTAGTGACGTCAATGTGTACTTAAAAATCAAAAAAACCTCTCAAATAGCCTTAAAAATCGCTGATGAAGTACATTAATGATAAAATGTAACCGTTGTAAAGAAAAGCAGCTTATATTGTTCGGTTGTAGTAATATAATATGTAGCACTTTGAGTGATTCTAGGTAACATTTAAATACGTTACACATTTGTAGTGTAACATATTTTCTTCAGAAAAGAAATCGCCATTAGTGTATACAAATTGACTACGAAGCCTTTGACCTTACACAATAAATTTCATTTTGTTGACCTGTGTAAATAGTTCCTTTACGGCAACACTGCTACTAAAGGCCGTGATACACTATCCTACAAAGTCGTGTTATCTACGAAAAAGTACAACCCTGGTATGATGGAGTTTATGAAAAATTTCAAAAGACGAATTTTGTTCTTAATTCATCACACCAAAGTTGTATTTTTTCGTCGATCGCATGGCTTTGTATGTAGATTTTGTTTTTACTATACGACCTTTTAATTTTTTTCATCTATACAAATCAACCGGCCTAGTATACACTTTAAAAAATTAATTTTGATTTAGCCGATTTTTCTGACGATTTTTCGAGTATAAAATTACCATTTTTTTGTAGTTTATCGGGATTTCGACGATTTTTCGATCATTTTATCTGACAGCCCTGGCCGTCAATAAGAAAGCGACAATTGAAGTTGTGCACGCATGTACGAATTTTTTTTGGTTTTTTGTTAAGTTTTATTAAGAACACCGAACGAAATTAAAGTTCAAATTTAAAAAACCTGTACAGCAATAAAAAGTTCAAATAATTATGGATTCTAAGTAATATTTCGTAATAAAAATGCTTTTCGCAATATGCAATGTATTTTATGTTATGAAATATTTAAAAATAATAGGAAAGACTTTTTAATAGTTCTGGCAGAGTTGTGAATAAATTTAATTTGGAATTACTCCATTGGATTATGAGATTTTTTACTTAAATTTTTATTAAATTGCTTATTCACAAAAAAAAATCAAACAAATAATAACCACAGCATGCATTTTAAATTGCAAAACTGCAACTTTATTTTACTCTCATTTCATACAAAGATACAAAGATTTTATTTTGCGGATCACTGATCTAATGTTGTTATCTATTTATTAGATATATATGTATTGATTTCGTTGTCTTAATTTACGCGGTTTTTCATGTAACGAAAACGTATTTACCGTTTTTATGTGGCACTCAGTGATGTGAAATTTAGCATTTTCTGTCTAAATTTAGCAATTTTTCATCCCATTTAGCCAAAAGAAAAGTAAATTTAGCCAATAGCCATTTTTTAGACACTTTTATTTTAATTTAGCTATTTTCTTTAGCAATTTTTGTTTTCGCATTATTATCAATAACAAAATAGACAACAATGGTGTTTAAAAAATTGTGTAATCATGTGTTGTTATGCACTTCTACATACAAAATTTCCAAGTAGGGGCTACTCACATATTACGTAACGCTATTTTCGGAGTTTATTATATTTATTATTTTTAGTTTTATTCACTTTAAAATTTTTCCTTTTTTGCTTCTTCTGATTTTTGCATTCTATCTCGCTTACGATCTGTTTACATAACGTAACGCTCCTTTGGGAAGGGTTTAAGGGTTTGTTACGTTTTAGAAAATTTATAATGATAATTATGTAAAAAACGTTAAATAGGGGGGGGTGTATGAAAAGTTAAATCGAAAATGAGGCTCGATATGGGAATAGCCCCTTAACCATTTTTGTCTACATTTAGCTATTATTTTTGAAAGAATTCTGGTATCACTAGTGGCATTAGAATTTTATATGCGGTATTCCTGAAACTTATTTACCGCGTTCTATGTATGTAGATAATATAATATAAGACCTTGAAAATATTTTTAACCCATGTTTATTTTTTATAATTTTACCATTTAAGGTTGATATAGACGAAGAACTTTTAAAAACTTACCAACAAAGGGCGGTACCTCTCATTTCGGATTATTTAAAAAAAAGAGAAAAACCACTTCGTGTTGAAGTACTAAAGGGTAGCATTACTGATGCCGTTGAACAATTGTGCGATGTTGATGTGGTAATAGGGCTTGAAATGTAAGTACCTTTATAAAAATCTACATATGTAAGTATGTACTAAAGTCCTGCACAACATCACTTACAAAAACTTTTAAGACATGAGGGATTTTTCAAAAACTTTACTAAAGCGAAATCTTCTAAAACAAACGCAAATGCTGTGATACACTATGGGTGACTTCATAAATGCAGCTTGCAATGCAACACTGAAATGCGTAGGGTTCATAAATACTGCAGAGTTATTTTTAGCAATGCCGCGAGTTCATTATTGCAAGGCAATGATTTTCAATGCGCAACATCTGTCGAATTTGTGCATTGCTTTCATTTATGATTCTTTTGTGCTTGGTATATTTTTGATCATTATAAGCCAATTCGAAAGCGGTTTTGAAGAGATTCGCGCATGTTTGCTTAACATTCATTAAAAAAAACAAGTTGTTTTATTAAGTATACATTTTGTAAAATTAAACAACTTTTTCGCGTTCATAAATAGACTAAAATGTATTTCAAAATAGTTTTGCCATAAAGTATTGCTTTGCCTTGTAAATTAATTTCTTTGCAGTGTTGGATTGCAAGCTGCATTTGTGAAGTCAGCCTATCATACACAGTCATTTGATCTGTCAAAAAAATCGTGTGTGCTCAAAAAGTATGATAGTGTGGATTAAAACTTGACATGTGGGACAGATTTTTTGACAAGCCTGTCCGATTTCCAAAAGTTTATGAACATTTTCATAAAATGATAATTTCTATTAGATCAGAGATGCATTTTGTAAGGCAGTTGCTTCATTTATTTAAAGATAGAGAGATACATTTTGAAAATTACATTTTGCGTTATTATTTCTTTAGAAATGCAAAATAATTAAACATAAAAATTATTTTAAATGTTTTTGCATCTTTTTTGTGGAATAGTGTGGCACCTATAAAATATTTTGTTGCGGTTTTTGTGGAGTGTGACAGAATTCAATCCGATTTTCCAGTAAATGAATCGTACGACTGTGTATGATAGTGTATCACGGCCTTAAACAGCACTGTTGGCAAGACCTTTGTTTCAGTTATTGCAGGTATAGGAGTAAGGAAGAAAATACTTTGTGACTGAAAAATTTGTTATGCATGCTTTTTCATATGCATGGGTGCGTTTATAAACGTCAGGCATGTACATACATACGCACATACTAGTGATGTAACGAATGTCAATTTTTGATATTCGCGAATACGAATACGAATATTTCGAACGATATTCGCGAATACGAATATTTGAAACGATATTCGCGAATACGAATACGAATACGAAAATTATATGCAATATGAAATATTAAAAAATTGTTTTGAAAAAGGCGTACTTTAAAGTTAATAAAAAGTAGCCAAAATTTTAAAGATCGTCATTGAATAATATTTGAAAATGATACAAAGCACAAATTTCTATAAAAAATTAATGTATTTATACAAACTAAAATTTTTAGTCATTTATTTAAATTTCGTTTAGGATTTATGCATTTATTTATTTAATTTGTTTGGAAAAATATTCGTATTCGTATTCGCCTGAATTTGACGAATACGAATATTCGCGCATCACTCGTACATGCATAAGTTGTGTGTATGCTCCTTTATTTTTATGCGCACATACAAATGCACACATGCATTAACATTAGTTGTGTGCGCTTGCTTTAAAGAACCACCCTTAAACATATAATAGCTTACAATCTACATCTTACACACACACTTAAAAGAACAATATGCAAAGTAACAAGTTAACACGCATCAACACTACTTCTTTGATTGCGTGTTAGTCCTAATTTACACTATGCAAGTCTTATTGCTAAGCTGATTAGTTTGTTAGAAGAGTGAGACGAGGGGAAAAGAAACGTTTCAGTTCCCCTCGTCTCTCTCTTCATCAAACTAATCAGCTTTGGAAATAAGACTTTCATAGTGTAAATTAGGACTTACGAACAAGAAGTCTTCGCGACATCGCTCCTTGGGTTGAAATTCCCAATAATGGTTTTTAATTGAAAATTAATATTTTTAAAAAGTAATCAATTACAGGTTATAGGAAACAAAATTGTGCATCACTAACTATCTTTTTCATTTTCCTATGTCATTTACTTTTCGAGTTGCGCGTTGTCAAAGTTGAACTTTTTTTTAAGTTTTTTGAAAACAGTGGTAAAAATTGAAAAAAGAAATTATAATAAAATTTTTGTATTTTCCCAGCATAAAAGAAATATTTTTCCAGTGGAACTTTAAACCTCAGGTTTTTTGTAGTAATATTTTTAATATTTTTTTTAAAATTGGTCTAAGAAACAATAATTTTTAATTTTTAAGTATAAATTCAAATTCGGTTTGGGCAAGCTTGGGTAAATTTTTTTATAGTGTTCTATGATATGTGCACTTACAAATCATGTAAAAAAATTTTGCTGGTTTTTTGCGATAAGTCGTAATTTACACTATGCAAGTCTCATTGCTAAGCTGATCAGTTTGTGGAAGAGCGAGACGAGGGTAACATAAACGTTTTTTTTCTTCTCGTCTCTCTCTCTCGTAACAAACTAACCAGCTTAGCAATGAGACTTGCATAGTGTAAATTAGGACTAAGAACGAAAAAAATATTTTTTTAATTCAACATCAAAGAAAATTTCGTGTATGCTTAGCAATACACTAACTGTATTAATCATGTACGTGTGAACAGCTTAAACCAGGGTTTGGAAACTCAAATGACAGGAATACAGCCAGACGTTTTTTTTAATCCTGAAGTTTTAGCGGAAATTTCATAAATCGACGTTGAACTGATCAAAAAGTTGCATACTATTTTAATTGCTGTATTGTGTGGTCATCAGATTAATGTTGAAAAATTTAGAAATTTTACTTTATCGACCGCAAAATACTTTGTTGGAAAATACCCAAGGTATAAAATGTCCCCCACCTTACATACATTTTTAATACATGGTTCGGAAATTATTACTCATGTACTATTACCTGTTGGTCAGTTATCGGAAGATGCGCAGGAAGCTCGTAATAAATATTTAAATCATTTAGAGAATATTTTTTACGGAAAGGCAGTCGCGAAAAGTCCAATGAAGATATTTTCAATAGATCTTTAATAAACTCTGATCCTATTAGTAATATGAGCAAACGAGCAAACATTACAAAAAGTAGCGTGTTACCACAGATGGTATTGACCCTTCTAATATTACCTAAAAATTCTGAAGAAAATTCCGATGATATTTACATAGTTTAGTGACAGCGAATATTAAGATTAATAATATTAAAATTAAAAATTTAATTTATTATGTATGTAAAAACTTTTTTAATAAATATTAGTATGGCCTATTTCCCGAAAAATTTTGTAAGGGGGCTATACGAAATCATTTACCGATTCCTTTGAATTTTTGTATGTTGAGTTACTAACCTAATTTCATTAATTTATCTTTAAAAAAAGAATTTGCAAAAAAATTTAAATATTCGTACGGGCAAACAAACGGATATCCCTGAAATTTAATTTTTTTTAACTATTTTTTTTACTACTAATGACCCATTTAATACTACGAAACGGAAAAATAATTGCTATCTCTAACGCATGAATTAAGAGCCGTTTTTAGCAATATCAACCCAATGTGCATCGCTTATTAACACTCATATACATGAACATCAATACATCCATCGTACTTCGTTTATTAAACGACAGCATTTATTATTGGTTTAGTATAATACATGCCACGAGAATAAATTTGAAAAACAAGACGTATTTACATTTCAAGACTGTTTACGCAGGCCTCTAGTATGTACACATCCCGAGCCTTTGCTGCAAGAACCTCATGACCTAAAAAAAATAGATTTTCTAGTTAATATTACAGTATCAATAGTCATATCATTCTTTTCATTGTACAAGAACTTCATTAAAATATCTTGTGTACTCGCCTCTAAGCTTATTAAAATAATCTTTTTTTCGGTTTGGATGCTCTTACATCAAGAGTTCGATGTGTACTTAAAAGTTTTAAACATATTAAAGTTGTTTATTTTAAATCTCTTCAAAAACATCATAACAATATAATACATCCTGCAATACAATCCACACAGTATTGAACATTTGCACAAGGAAGTTTTAGATAATGTTCCTAGAAATGTATTCGGTTTTATACAGCCAAAATTGGCTATTTTCTCTACGCCCAATTCAGAGTTCAATGTCCTGTTCGGGCCAATGCTGGAAAATGGTTTCAGGCATTATGATCACAAATTCGAATGGAATCGAAAAGAGTTTGAATCATGGGCTGAAGATATATGCAAAAATTATCCAAATTACAGTGTATCATTTATGGGTCTGGGTAAACCACCACCTAAAGATGAAAAATTAGGCTGTTCTACCCAAATAGCAATATTTGCTCGTAATGACATGATTGACAAACCATTATGTGAAGAAATTATAAAAAATCCCATAACATCTGAAGAGCAATATAAAGTTATATATGCCATAGATTATCCATTTAATAAGGATGAACGATCTAAGGAACAGAAAATCTTGGATGAGACAAATTACTATGTTAACCAATCGAAAAATTGTCCAAAATACTTCAACAGAGAACGATGCATTTATCAACTACCATGGAAGCACCTCTTGGATTATGCAACAAGTATTAGTTGTACTGAAGCAGAATTCTTAGAAATATTGAATACTAATAAATTCAATATTGAGGGCGACTTTATAGTTTTACCAGAATATGATGAGGATGATTATCTTGACGATCCTGACTTCGATGGAGACTATTTAGATGCTGAACCATATAGATATAATCTAAATGAAGAAGAAGAAGACGAGCTAGCAACAAATTTAGCTTCCGTTTGCAATTTAACTTCAACTGATGTTAACTATGACACAGAAGAAGATTGGGATTGAATTTCAAATTAATATACGAGTACGTACATAATTTTTCGCTGTTTCTTGGTTCTATTTTTTCGCAATGGTATGGAGCTTTTGCTTAATACTTTCATATACATAAATCATATCTTATGCATCATTTATTAGTTTCAAAAATACATACCTATGTATTTATTATTAGTTATAAGTAATTATAGTTATGTATATCTATCTCTGAACATGAATTTCTTGTTTCCTTTAAATTTCATTAATTTATGTACATGAAACCAAGGCATGAAACTATGTAATTATTATTTTTTTCTTCTAAAAAATAAAAATATTACAGAATTATACGAAATAAATTGACTGTTTGGTTTGGTCTCGTAGACAGATCCTTTAATAAATCCCTTTGTGGAACATTTAATTGCAAGAGAAGTAATATCTAAATAAAAAAGGGTAAAAAATAAATTAATTCATTGAGCGCATTCATAAGACGTAGCTGTTGAGCTCAACAGTTGTGAAACTGCTGGCAACTGTTGGCCCCAACAGCTACTTCTTAGAAACGGCTTGATGTATATAATGTAATTGTATATCTTTATTTCGTTACTTCATCGCATTTGTAATGTAAAACTTAACAAATATTTGTTGCTGTCACCTAACAAAGCATATAAAAGAAATAGCTCTATTTGACCAGCTGTTCAGGCTGAGCACAACGTGTTGACTATAGGTAGCGAAAAAATTTTATGATGGAAAATTACTCAACTGTTGAGTGGAGCGGAGATACTCAACAATGCGTTTCTAAGACAAACACTCAACGGTTGCGCAACTGTTGCGTCTTATGAATGCGACCAATATTAATTGCGTTCGCGTACTCAAAAGTTTTTAAAAAATTTTACTGAACTTTACTAAATTGCGTTCGTTTACCCAAAATATAGTAAATGAGAACACAAATTGAGATATTAAAGTGACATTTCTTGACTGAGTGCTATGCAAATTTTTACTGCAGAAATTTGCCGTCGTAAAATTTAGTAAGATAAAAACATATGATTCAAAATGTAAACAAATGAAAAGTAAGCATACGAAAAGTTTAAAAATTTGAGAAAAGGTTAAATAAAAATTGTGAATGTCATTAAAAAATAATTAATTTCTAAAGCATAATAATAATAGCTGTTAATATACATATTTTGTAAATTATTTTATTAAACCTTTAGTTTTGCAAATTTAGAATAATTACTCAGTTACTTAAGGCTCACTTAGCCGACTGTAATGTAAAGTAACTGCACAGTAGGAAAAAGCTGAGCGATATTGTTAAGTGAAAAGTAATAAAAATGGTTATAGAGATATAATGTAACGTAACCTAATTTTCATGTAAAAATATCGATCAGCTGTTTCCTACGTTGCAGTTACTTTACACTACAGTCGGCTAACAGAGCCTTTAGATTTGCACTTCCTTTTAAGGTAATCAGTAACATTAACAAATAGTCAAGTAATTTTTATTAATTTAACCAACAACAAAACAAGGAAATCAAAAAGAAATTAATCACAAATATTGCATGAAACAAATTAGAAAATTTATTCTTAGATTGGTCGTGTTACAAAAATATTGTATCGAGTACCAATATTTAAAAGAGTTGAATAGTCAAAAGATTATATATAATTTTCCACACTATTTGGAGTAGGACACAGCTGTTTCTTTAATCTTACTATTTGTTACAATATTTCCGTTCGCGTACTTTTTTCGGCAACAACTTACTGCATTTTACTGCAAAAGTAAAAAAACACACCTATTGTTAAAACATACATAAATACATACATATATGGTTTAAGAGTAGGGATGTAACGAATACCAGTTTAGCGAATGCGAATGCGAAAACGAATAATGCATTTGAATTTTTGCGAAAGCGAATGCGAAAGCGAAAGCGAATGCAAATACTTACAATACGGTCAGAAATCACATGAAACTAAATTTGTTTTAGAACATGAAGTTATATTATATACATAGATGTACTACGTAAAGCATTTTATTTAAATTGAGTCTTGAATTGGGCAAAAATATATTAATTTATTAAATTCTTAAAAAAGGAAGATTTATAAATTAAATTATATTAAAGTATAGATAATAAAAAATAAATTTGCAAAATGTTAAGCAATTAACCCATTCGTAGTTTGGCCCTAAATCCAGTTCGACATTTCATATGAAATGCTGTCATGAATAAAATTCCACATGAAATTTTTCCCTTTTCCTTTTAGAATTTTTTGTTTTCCCTATTACTTGGTTAGGTGGAATTATTCCCAGGGAAAATTTCACGCGGAGTTTTATACATGATAGCCCTGATTAAGAAAAATTGGCATCAATTCATGAAAAATTTTGGTGAATTAGTATTTATTATGTTCATATTGCATATAGGTATATCTTCAAAACTTTAAGTTTTAATGTGAAATAATATGTGTGGCATTTTTTTCGCATAGAATTTAAAACAAATTTAAATTTAATTTTCTGTACGAAATAATAAATGGTGCTCAATATTTTTCAAAAGTTTGAACAGACTAGTCTTAAGCTTTTTTCAAAAACTGATAAATATTTCCAAACACGGCTGGATTTTTGTTTCATTCTGATACTTATGCCAATTTATTTATAGAAAACTTTTCCTCTAAAATGTTAAAGCTTTGTTTATAATTGAAAACTATTTTCGTAAAAGAAGTACTAATTTTGTTGTCTTTAGTATTCGCTTCAAATATTCGCACACATTTTTGCGAATGCAAAAGCGAATGCAAATAACAAAAGTAAGCGAATAATTTGCGAATGCGAAAGCGAATGCGAACATTCGTTACATCCCTATTTAAGAGGTATTTTTTTGTAGATATGCACAAAATTCTTAGCATAAAAGTGGTAACAAAGCGATTTAAATTTGCTTGAAACAAATTGATTTATATATTGTTTGGTATACACATGTTTATAATAAACTAGCTGAGTATAGGGCGCTCACCGCATCTGGACCCTATCCTAAGTACTTTAGTCGAACCTTATACAGCTTATGTCCGTTAATATGTTACATTCTTCATTCTGTTGAAAACAATTTGAAAAAAAGATCGGCAGTTCTCCGGAACTGAAAAATTGTTCAGCTTTATCATATTAGTATAGATATACATACATAGATAAAGACATTCATACACCCAGACAAAAGATTGATTGAAAATTGGTTAGTCCAATAAAATATAATTTTCATAAACTATATTTCAGTTCAAGCTATCAATTTTCTATTTATCCAAAAAACAATCCATGTTCATTGATTCTGAAAATTCTGAAATAAATTGATTACATCAAACGAGCGTATGCTTTTGTCATGACTAATTAACTGATTAGTTAACACAACCGAATAAAATATTATGAATTGGATTTAACTACCAACTTTTGGTATTGCCAACTAAAAAATTGTAGCTGCAAATTCAAAATTAACTTTTGTGACTTTCAAAGATATTATGATTTGTGAATTCTCAAATGGTTTTTGAAAGTCTGTGCATAAGATAACAGGTTTGTGGCTATTTAAAATATGTGGTTGAAGAAATGCATATAGACATGCTTCACCACCAGGAAATAAATTTCAAATTAAAATAAACTTATGACAATAGGTCTGTTCATTTACTTTCCCAGCAGAAAATATCAACGAGAGAGTAAGGCAGAAACTTACAAAATTACTCTCCCAAATATGAAAAAGTAAATGAACGCTTTACTTGTAAAAACTTGCAAGAAAATTTTATTCATATCAGAACCATGGATGGAAATCATGATACAATTGCACATTTTCTGATGTATTTTGTTTGATAACATTTTAAATTGCAATTTTTTTATAAATTGGCATTTAATACGAAATTCTTTACACAGTGTTCATATATTTTTAATATTTTTATGAATTTTTCATAAATTTTTAATTTTATTCATTAACAAATACAAAAATTCCACTTTTCATCTCTGAATATATATGAGAAACAAACAAAATTATTTGCCATTAAAATTGAATTTACGTGGCTCAATGAAAGAAAAACAATAAATTAAGAAAAAATGTTTTATATTTTCATACGTGTACATGTTTTTTTAACATAGAAGTTCAAATTTTTTCAGTTTTCCGTTTTCTTAACAATTTTTAGTAAATGAACAAACCTAATATATCAAATAATAAATTTCTTAAATTGTGTATTTTTATTTGCGTTTATTGTTTATTTCAGCAAGGAAGGCCAATTTTTCTTTCACATGTACCAATATTGTTTTAGTTATATTAACCATATTTTCGGTAGCAAGAATATGTTTTATTTCAAATTCCATACTGTTTGGTTAAGGGTTATAATTAAAATATAGTGGTACCACAAGAAAGTTGCAGTCGTTATACCAGAATTGTATGGGAGTGTCAGAAGTTAAAATGCCTAACACCACAAAATAAAAAGTTGAGTAAATTGGTAATGTTTGGCAAATAGATTTCCAAAATTTGTGAAAATTATAAAAGATACAAAATATGTTTATGACATTTAACAGAAAAAATAAGGGTAGAGGGGATTTCTGCGTAACAGATACATTGGCTAGTCTTATAAAATTTCATAAAGCATGGAAATTTTGCTTGATTAAACCAATACGTTTAATTAAAGTGGAATTAATTGGAGTAGCTTTGGAAAAAATTCAAATAAGATTCAAAGCTGATTTTTCATGTTTTTAATGGAAAATATCTAAATAATAGAAAAACAAAATAATTTCAATAGAGTTAATTAGATAGTAATATAACAAAATTGGTGTTTTTCGAAAAGTGGAGTTAGGCCTTTTAACGTCTGACACGTCCATAACGTAAAGGTTCCCTGATGATCTGCATTAGCAACAGTGAAATGCGCATAGGATCCAGCTAAACCCCCTCAATAATCAATTTCAATGTATTTTTAATAAAAAATTATTTTACTGAATAAGTAAAATAATAATTTGGGGTTATTAGTGCGTTAATAAATTTTAAACTTAAACGTCCATATGATAGTTGGTGCAACCGCCAAAATTCGATTTGCAACAAATTCGGTTGTCTCAACGAATCTGTTTTCTCTGTATGCATATATACGTGTCAAGTAGTCTAGTTTAGACCACCAGGTGATCCTAGTATATAGTTATATTGCATATATAAGTATGTATATATATATATATATATTTATATATACATATATATATATATATATATATATATATTTATATATACATATATATATATATATATATATATATATATATATATATATATATATTATATATACATATATATATATATATATATATATATTTATATATACATATATATATATATATATATATATATATATATATATAATATATTTTATTATAATGTGTGTATAATTTCTGCCGCAATAAAAGGGTTAATTGATCATTTAGTGGTTTGAGATGAAATTAAGTTACTTTACAGACCGAGGGTAGAAGGTAGTCTAAGTTTTCTGGTTTACAAACATGATGAATGACCTCAACACTTAAAATCATCGTCGATGGATTACAAGCAGTATGTTGAAAACATTTTTTAAATTATCCCAAGTATTTTCAGGGGTGAAAAGATAGAGACATATGTATGTGAGTATAAAAAACGAAAGCAAAAACAAGTTTCGTTCTATTGTTTTCAGTTTGTGAATGAATTGTTTCTAAGGGATGGAGGAAGTCGTATTGAGTTTCTGCAAGTGTGTTTGTACATTTGTATGTATTTCCGGCAGTATAAGTAAGTTGCATATATTGATATAGAGTCTTCCATTAGAGAAGGTAAACCATTTACTATTTCAAAATCTTAGTTTAATTTCTGATTTAAGCATTTTTAATTGGAAAAGTCGCATTGCGCATTTTTAGTTCGACCTAGATAGAACGTTGCTTCGAAAATGACGGGGTAACACGACGTAATTAGCATACAAAGGGACCTATTATTTGGACCTAAGTGAGCCGAAAACTTTCTTTCTCTTCTCAGCAACCTGTCAAACCGAAACAGTCAATGATTGTACATGCTTACGTACGTACCTAGCTCGTTTACTTAAATTTTTTATTTTCTGCAAACATATTTTTTTGAGTTGTGAAGTAAATATATTACATACATATATAAGTCCTAGGATGTATCGAAGGCCAATTTTTGATATTGGGGTTCTACAATTTACGACTGCAAAATAAAATATGAAGAACTTTGTACGCAAAATAACTTCATACTCCTGTTCACGTGCATTAAAGTGAAAAACATGGACGTCATGGAACATTTGAAAATGATACACAACACACATTTCATATAATAAATTAAATATGGCAAATATTAATATTTAATTTTTACAGAAAAGTGGCTTTATATCAAATAATCTAGAGACAAATTGTAGTCAAACTGTGACGGCTACTATGGTTTCAAAAAACATAGCATAGATAACAACCTTTTCGAGCATTGTTTCTAGGGCAACTAAAATTAGTTGTAATTCAGAATACCAAAAAACAGTTGTTTCAGTTTCAATTTAACTTAGTTGAGTTGTAAACCGTAATAGGTGCATTAAATGTTCTTAATGCCTCATAATATAATATCAAATTGTTACAGTCTTATTTATAAAAATTATTAAGGTTTTATAGAGGATTTTTAAAATATATTTTCATACAAAATTTTTGTTATTAAGCCTTTATAAACCTTAAATTACAGAGTACATATTTTTAGTACATTCAAATAATATTTTATACGTTTAAATGTACTGAAAATACGCAACGCTTGACGCTCTAATTTAGGTTGGAGTCTTAATAGTTTTTATAAATATCTAAAATCGAAGTTGATAGAAAAAAATTTTCATACACGATACCACTCGGACGAATCACCCGATTAAAATCATCTCGAATTGGTTCACTATTCTTACGACATCTAAGTGAGCTCAACGTCTTTCAAATATAGAAAATTTGCCTCCAATTCGTTGACCCGTTCTTAATTTGAGATGTTTACATACATACATACACACACACACACACACACACACATAAAAGCATCCATACAACTATCTTACTCAAAATGTCGAAATATCATACAAATTCGATTTTCGTAATTTGTGGGCAAAATAAGAAACTTCATATAGCCGGAAGTTAATAAATTGACTTAATGGCAGATTATTATGATTATTGGGAAAATATTTTGTAATTTACCCAAAATGTAAAACAACTTTCTGTACTCAGAAAGTATAGAGTATCCCATATGTGAGCTAAATCTAGATGTGGGTGAAGCTTGGCGCATGCGTTTTCTTTTACCCTACAAGTGCTTTTATTTCGCAAATAAAATGAAAACAAATGACAAATGCATACTACGGCCAACAAGGGGAGTCAAGAAGCACTTTAGTTTAAAAGGACTCATTAATGAACAGTAAACCCAGAAAGAAATATAAGTTTTATAAAAATTGGAGAAAAAAGTAATAAAAACAAAGAAGACATAAACAAACTACATATAAACAACAATTTATGAAAGAAAAATATTAAAATCGTTGAGTCAAAATAAATTTTAAAAAACCCAACTTCAACATAAAATGACTGATGATGGCGGCAATCAGGAAAAAGAAGCTGAAAAGAAGATTATACACGTTTATCCTCTTGTTAAGGTAAAATTTTAGCGAACCTTATTTGTATAAAGATTTCTAAATAAAATGCAAGGCTTTTTTTCAGCATTCTGATATGAATGAAGAAATGCGCACCGAAGCTATTGAATTAAGCATAACGGCTTGCGAAAAATATTCCAGCAATTACGAGGTATTTTGTTTTTTTCAATACATATTGAAGTCCAAAGTTGGTTTATTAACTGTCGTTTACAATAATTAGCAAGCTGCTCGTGTTATTAAGGAATCAATGGATAAGAAATTTGGCATTTATTGGCATGTAGTTGTAGGTGAAGGATTTGGTTTTGAAATCACTTATGAGACTAAAAATATTTTGTATTTATTTTTTGCTGGTAATTTAGCAATACTGTTGTGGAAGTGCTCTTAATTATTTTATAGTTATACATACATACATACATATACATATATACATGTGTACATATATTTAGAAATTAATAAAATTTATAATTGGAATTAAGTATTTGCAAATGCTACTTCTTTAATTATATACTGCAGCAATTTTAATCTTGAATAATTTCTTCTTTCTTATTATTACTGATTAAAATTCACTGTATGTAGTTCAATTAAATTTAAAATGTTTCTCTTATACTGTAGCAATTTCAATTTACAATTCATCTAAAAAAAATGTAACAGAAAATACATATGTTCACATTTAAGTTGTTATGGTGATAAATATTTTATCAATAAGTTGTATGGGAATTTTTAGTTAGAAAATACAACATTTGCAACTATCGGGAATAAAAGGCGAACATTTTGTTCACCTGAAACGTTAGTATTTTGTATACAGGAAAGCAATGAATTTGAATGAATGCAATCACGAATTCTGTATTGTTGGATTGGTGTGCTTGCTAAGTCCCGGTACAGACTTGTAATTTTTGTTGTAGCAATTCTTGAATATATGGGAGAGTGTTGAAATAGAAATATGTATATAAGTGAACATCGACGTCACGTCAATACAAGATCATGCTAGTTTCTAGATCTTAAGGAACAGAAATAAACTGTCAATAGCACAAAATTGTTCTAGGGAGCGGGTGGACAAGCCCAAATTTTTTTTATATTGTATTGACCTGATGTCGATGTTGACAACTGTAATAATATTGAATAAAAAAAACATCAATAAAACATCTTTCAGTAGAATTTGTTTTTTGAAATCGATCAATTTCCATCACATCCCTACAAGCAAAGGAATACGAAAATGATTCGAAATCGTATTGCTTGGAAGAAAATATTATTGCGGCAACAATCATATTCGTATTGCGGAATGTCCCCCTTCGCGAGAGCTTGTGCGGCCAGGGCGATACTTCGAAGAAATACAAAAGCAATATTCTAGAAGATAAAACTGTTAGATAATCATCTAATGAAATTATTTATGATATTGCCAGATTATCTTTAGGATGATAAATTATTTATAACGATAGATTATCTCCTAAAGTACAATTTTGCTAAATTATATGAAGGAAGAAAAATATAGCATCGTAAAGTCACCCCTGAATTAATATTGCTATTAATTTAAATTAGGGATGTAACCGATACCGATATATCGGCGATACTTTTGATTTGCATAGCTTTGCACCATAGTAGTGAAATGTTCTCTCAATGCTAAATAATGTACATACATAAATATGTATTTTGTTAAAAAACATAATTTGGTTTTTGTTAATTTCAGAATGAATTCAAATATAAATTTTAAATATTAATAATCCCTTACACTGTAATTTTCATGATATAAATATAGAAGGTACTTCCATTCTCTAATTTTTTCTTCACATTCACCATCTGACAAGTATAAGTTTCCGGTAAAATCGTGCTACCGTATTAATTTAATATTGTTTGTTTAAAATTTATTTTAAAGAGTATTACACATTTCTGTAAAAAAAATTCTAGGGGATATTTCTTTTTGAGTATCGGTATCGGATCGACAAAACGAAGTATCGTTACACCCTAATTTTTATGGTCAACTAAATTCAATTTATCGTCACAGGAGTATAAAAAGGCATTTCCTGAGCTAATCACCCGTATTGAGTATGTCGCGTCGAATATTCGACTACGAGAATTTCGTCCTAGATGAAACAAACATTTTACACATTTCCTTTAATCTAGTAAGAAATTCTCGTAGACGAATATTAAACTTGACATATGCAATACGGATGATTTTTTTGAACAATTTCTGATTGTTTTTATTTTAAATTAAGTATTTTTTTATCTTCTAGTTAAAAGCATATTGATATTCACCCGTATTGCGTATGTCACGTCGAATATTCGACTATGAGAATTTTGTCCTAGATTAAACAAACCTTTTACATATTTCTATTAATCTAGTAGGAAATTCTCTTAGACGAATTTTCGACGTGACATACGCATTACGGGTGGTTATGTATAAATTTATTGCGCATGTGATAAAACACCAGGTTGAACAAAATGCATCATTTTAATAACACACAATAACTTGGAAAAGGAAAAAATAAATAATCAATAAACATACATATTTTGAACTGCTCATTCAAAAAAGTTTCACTAAAATGAAAATATTTTAATGTCAAAAAAGTATTGTTTTGATGATTTTCTTCTAAATGATAAAAATAAGATATTGCATCTTTATCTTCTGCGTAAGATATCTTCCAAATATTTGTAGGGATATCAGATTAAATATGCATATAAACTAAAGTCCTGCACAAGACCACTTACAAGAAATTTCAAGGCGAGATTTTTCAAATGCTTTATTACAGCGAAATCTTCTAAAACAAACGCTAACTTGGGGGCCACATGTTAAATTTTTGAAGAAAGCGTAAAATCTTATGAAAATTTGCAAAACCTAGCAAAAAATTAAAAATGTATGTCCATAAATAAAAATAAAGAGATAAAAATTTTTGCCAAAATTACATCTTTCGCAAAAATAAAACAAATTCGCGAAAAATTAAAATTTTTCATTAAAAATCGCTAAAACTTTAAAGCAATTTTTCGTATAGTATAATAATATCGCCAATGTGTATGTCATATTCGAATGTTCAAAATCTCTGCTGTACTATAGATATTTTTATAGACCATGGACACCAAGTTATGCAAATATTCACTGCTGCGAAAATCACTTGCATATAGTATGTAGATATGTACATAAGATAAGAGGTTTGTGACTGTTCAGAATGTGTGATTGGGGTCTATTGATGATTTGTTACAGCAATAATGAAATGCATATGCAGACCAAGCTGAACCACCAGCAAATAAATTTCAAATTAAAATTTGTTTTTGTTTTCAAAATATAAATTGTAAGTCGAAAGTTTTCTTTCGTTATTGTGAAACAGGCCATTAACTTTTCGGTGTGATTTTAGAAAGCGTAAAATCTTATGAAAATTTGCAAAGCCTAACAAAAAATTAAAAATTTAAGTCCATAAATAAAAATAAAAGAGATAAAAATTTTTGCCAAAATTACATCTTTCGCAAAAATAAAACAAATTTGCGAAAAATTAAAATTTTTCATTAAAAATCGCGACAATTCACAACTTCGCGAAAAAATCGCAAGATCGCTAAAAATGTCTAACCGCATTGAAGAAATCACTTTTTGACCAAGTTACATATATAACTTTAATAATTTACTTTAAACACATGCAACGAAATCCTGTTGGTTGTCCACTTAAGAAAATTTAAAAATTTTGCACAGACATTCAAAACACAAACTTAATTCTTATTCCTTAAAAAAAAAGAAAAATATTCGAAGATGTTCCTAAATAGTAAAACATTTTCAATTTATTGAATTAAAATATTCCAAGGTCTTGTTTAATTTGAAATCACTTGACTAATGAATAATTTAACTTCAAATTAAAATTATAATTTTTTATATATAATATAATTATAATTATTTTTTTTTGTTAATTTAAAAAAAATAAACACTTTAAAACTAAGCATCTTAAATTGTACATTTTAATCATCTAAAAAGTCAAAAGAAAAAAATTAAAATCTATTTACGCATAAACATCTTCGCGATCAGCTCCTGAGCCATCACCACCGTCCTCCAAGTTTGCAAACAGCAAGAAATGCGAAGGTCGATGAATTTCGTGGTAGAATTCTTTAGGATTTGCTAATTGCAAATCGTATTTCATGTTGGGATCATGACGCACTCCCATAAAGTTATAATTCCAACTGCCCTGGGAGGGTACCATAAAGAAGCCAAGGAACTTATTAGATAACAACATTTGTACTCTTTCGTAATGGGATGGTAGATAACCTTTTGGATTATTTCCCTTATCAGTATTCTTAGAGCCCCATTCGAATCCGGAAGGTGTCAGTTTGTAAGCGGTCAGTGAACATGAGCCGGGCGTAAAGGAACATGTTATAATTATTGTTTTTTCACCGTCCCATGAGGAATTTTCTTGCATTACTTTCGCATGTGTTGTAATGTCTTGTGGCGAAAGTTGAGGAAGTTCATTAGGTTGCGTATGAATCCAGCCTAAAGGTTCCATATCTTTAAGGTATTGATGTGTGGGCAAACCATTAGGAAGATTAATAGTTTGATGTGTGCCCCACTGGGGAGGCATGACAATACAACGAATTTCTTTGACCTGTGGATTATCTGGAGGACTTACACCATATAAATATCCAGCAATTTGGGCCCTTAAATCCGAAATCGTTACAAACTTCTTGAGAATATTCTTCGGCAAAATGTACGTGTAGCCCGTTTCTTTAATGTCGTCCGAGCTGACATATATGTGGTTGGTTCGAAGATGAAGATTAGTTGCCGAAATTGCTCTAACACGCCACTCAGTTTTCGAACTGAACGTCTGTGTTTCATAGTTCGATGTAGTGGAGGTAATTATTTCATCGCCATGTTTGTTGGTGGTTCGAGTAGTTGTAGCTGTAAGTTGGTTTTGTTCCTTAGTCTGCTTTTCGATTTCAGCTATCTGTTGCCTTTGGGCCGAAGGTGCACTAATTTCCATACCCAAAATGATATCGCGAATTTCCGATTGCGTGAGAGAAGCTACATTTACGTTATTCTTTTTGCCATAATCAGCCAATATAAGATCTTTCAATTGCACTTCCACTTTAATCCATTCTTCGTCCGTAAGCGTTGGCCAAATGTGATGAGCCTCGGTGATAGTGGTTTTGTCTGGTTTAAGTATGATCTTTGTCCTTTCGGTGTTCACATGTAAAGCTCTAAGAATTAATATTAAACGACTGAAGGCTGTATAGGATGATATAGTCTTTAGCCAATCATCGTAAAGATTGAACAGAACCATTTGAGGTTCGGTGGCTTTCAAAATTAAATCACCGAATTTCTCTACTTTCAGGCAAGCTTGGAATGGTAACTGCAGTTCAGAACCTTTTATAACAATATTAGGAAAATCCAATAAATGCACTTCTAAGGGATCTAACATGCCCTTACGAGTAACAATAATTTGCTTCGGCTGTTCTTCAACCGGCAGTGAACGAATAAGAGCAGCTACTTCTTCAGCGGTTTTCCATTTAGCCAATTGGCCCAAACGTTTCTGACCTGCCCACACCGAAGTGTGAATAATCTTCAAGAAAAGTTGACCCGTACGAGGATTAAAGATGAAAATTGCACCGTTAATGGGTTTGGTGGTTAAGTTGCCTTCAAAAGTTTTGTGTATGGTAACACGATACACATTTGTATCATCCACGAACCAGATGATCTGATTGGAGAATAATTCACCGTAGTTTTGGGAGCTCAAGTAGGGTTCTGTTGGCTCGGAAGAATATAATTGCAAAGCTTTACGAATGCGCTCTCTTAAAACATACAAAGCCGGATTGGCTTTCATTATCTTGGCCATGGCTTGCTGGATCAGAGTCTTGCATCCGGGGAACCAATTACCATACGCCGAGTGCAAATTGTAGGCCAAATCGATCGCAATAAGTACACCTGTGGGGGATGGATAGATAGACATGTTGTCTGTAGTATAATCTAAGAATTTAGCCCTAGCATAACGTTCAACATCATGAGAGTCGTAATCACCCCAACGCAGTTGTATGTCTAGCCAGTATTTCTGAGTGGTGGTATTGTCCATGGTGTCTTTTGTGTCGGCCAACAACGAGGGTCGGGAAACATTCCATTTGTAAGCGGGGAAAAGCAAAATATCCGCACAAGATGAATTCATTTTGTATGATTTACGTGGATGTATTGTTTCTTTTTGAACTGTTTCTATTTCTAAGGCATCCAGTTCTTGATCGAAGACCTGACACAAGTCCATAACGATTGATTCGTGTATTTTTTGCCACAAATGAGCTCTGAAGATTTGAATTAAGGAAATCTTCAATGTTGGTATCTTACCGTGCATGAATATGCCCGTCAAATCTAATTGCACCTGGAAACCCACATAAACGTTGGCTCTGTTAATAGTTGGTGACCACCACAGCGTAAAACGGCGATTGGGTATTTGATTCAAACCTGATCGTTGGGCGTTGGTCAATTTTTTATATTTCATGGATTCTTCAAAACCAGATGCCTTTTCCCAGAAAAGACCTTCCCAAGTGGGGAAATATGTTCCCTTAAAGAGAGTGTGTTCCAATATACCCTCCACACCTCCCAGAGCCTGTATCATATCAGTTCGATAATTATTCAAATTCCATAATTTACCATCGTGTCTTTGATGCGTCCACCAGAAGGGATTTTGTTTGAGGACTTGATATTGTTTGAATTCTGTGCGTATACGCCAACCTTTGTCATATGCCAGCGTATGCCTATCCTTCTGGAAAAGTGTATTGATACGAGGTATACCACGATCCCACGAGTCCTCTAAATCTTCGAGCGTTAAGCGTCTATTTTGTGTACTAGCCTCTTGACGTTTCAAAGCATATTCCGCCCATACACGTTGAGAGTCTATGAATTCACTTTCCCACGGCTGTATGTAACGATAAAGATTAGGAATCAATTGATCCTCATCATGCGACATACCTATAAAGGAGAAATTTATAAATTTCTAACAATAATAATAAAAAACAAATCAATTGTTAAAGAATTTTTTATATACTTTTTTGTTCATTATAATATAAAATTATGTATGTATTATTTTAATATTATTACCCAGCAAAAACAAATTAAGTCGTATAAAGACTTTATTTTCACGCCTTCTTAATTATGGTAAGAAGTGAGTTCATGTTTAACGCTTTCCCAAATCCGAATAAATTCATCATCATTAAAGTGATGACAATGAAAATCATGAAAAAATGTTTTCGATCAATCAGAAAACTGCATTGCATCGGTTCATTATTTTTTATAAAGGCCTATTTATTTAAATACCATACCAATACATGATTTCCAACGACATGTTAATGTAAAAATCATGTATGTTTCCCCTAAATATAACCAGTTCGTCATCACTTTAATCCATGATTCAAACCGATATTTTTCATGTTTTTTGCTGAGTATTTAATAATTATAAAATGTTCAACATAAAACGATCATAAACTTACCAGATCTAAAATGCGTAATGCCCACGTCTGTTTGTTTAGACCACCTTAAATCCGACTGCGGTATTAAAACGTGACCCATACTCAACATTCCCAAGCCTCCCAATTCTTTGGGAGTGTAAAATACCACCGGCGGAAAACGAGAAGGCATTTTAGAGTTTAATCCAATCTTTATACGAGTTTGTATCTTATTCTCACATTTAACCAAAAGATCTAAAAGTTCTTGAGTGTTAACAACTGCCTCACGGAAATAAGTCATCAAACCAATTAAAGCTGTATTCCATTTGTTAACAATCTAAGGAAATAAATAAATAAACAAAATAAATTCAATTAAACAAATACATTTGTTTAACCATGCGCAATCTATGTTACCTTAGTAAATGTAGTAGAACCGGAAGCCATTAAAATTTGCCTTACACGATTATGGAAACGACCCAAAGATTCATCATCAACACGCAAGAAGCATTGAGCAGTTCGTTCTTTTGTAACTTCATTTTGAAGATTCCAAACGCCGTCACGATGTGTAAATTCTTCATTTTGTGTACGACACTAAGCAAAAATAGAATAAATCAATTAAAAGATTAAAAAGCAGACAAATGTTTTAAAAACAAGAACCTTCGGTAAAATTCGGCATTCGAAACCACACATGTTAAACAAAAGATTTGGATTATCTTTTGAATAAACCGAAACGAAGGTATTTTCCCAGTTAATAGTCGTAACAGAGCGGGGTAATCGATTTTTTATATCCCAGAACACAGCACGACCCCTTTAACAAAAAAAACAACAAAAAAGCACATTTTGCATTTTAACATTTACAGAAAATACACACATGCACATTTAGTTGAAACTTACAAGTTTACATCGTGTTTCATTAAACGCATACGTGCATCCCTTGGCCAACATTTTTTGTTATTATAACCCACGATATTTTCGTTATTTGGATCTGGATGTTCGGTCAAATAGCGTTGTATCAAATCTCTGGCTTCTTCGGCACTAAATCTAAAGAACAAGTGAATACGATCAACATAACGACAATACAAACGTATTGGATGAGCTGCCTCTGTGACAGTATCTTGGAAAGTTAAGAAATCATTAGGCATTTGTGGCGGTCCTGCCATTTCACTAGCCCTATGCAAGCCAAGCACGAGAAGATCCAAAACTAAACCATAATATTGCGTTATGAACGAAGAGAATTGTAGACCACGTATGATGCCATAACTGTTAGTATGATTCATGTCCTTATAATTGATTACTACATTATTTTTTGCCGTCATATAATCGGCAATATTGTGATCGACAATAAGACGCAAAAGACGGTTAAGTAGAGTCAAATCGATTTTTTCATAAAGCTTTTCAAAGCGACTTTCTAATAAAACATTACATTCGCCTTCACTGACATCCCAAACGTCTTGAAGGTTATTTATACCTGGAAATATAATATAATTAAAAAGCAAATAATTATTAAAGTCTATGCATTCAATCAGCAAATCAGTGACCATTTTTCTCTCTCCACTTTTCCACTTTATTTTAAATTATTTGGAAATTTGTCGGTAAAATAAAACAGCTTGAACCAGAAACAGTTGACTTTCAAAGTTTCTCTCCGTCTTTTTAGAATAGGAGGATTTTATTATTGGGAAAATAGATTATCCAGCTTTTAATTTCCGATGCATAAATATTTAGAAACGGTCTGATTATTTTTTAATGATTTCTATAATCCTGGATGTGCAAACAACATGTATTACAAAAAGCCAACGACCAACAATTTTGAATTTCGTGTTAACTCATAATTTACTATGTTGTATAAATATTCTTACGCAAATGCACTGTGATTCAGTGATTTTTGTATAAATATGAATTTTACTAATAAATCATTGTTTAAACAGCGACCACGAGCACGTTTTAAAATATTGGTGTACTTCAGTTTTAAAAATATTTTTATTGTAGCAGAGAAATAATAATAAGATTTTTTGAGGATCGTCGAAAGGAGGTATCGAAGAGAGCGAGATCTCGAGATGAGATGCCCTCTACATCGACCCTCAAGCAGCTCTCATGGATCAGAATGATCTGGATGGAAACTGCTTGAAGGTAAGCTCCTTGATGAAATTTGCCTAACGTTAGCAGGAAAGGAGGATTTAAAATTCCATGCCGTGTCAGCGGCGGCAATAAAAAATTATGTGATGGCGACTTTGTGAAACTGAGCAGATGTGTTTCAGATTAAACCCCGCGTGAAGGAAAGCGTCCAACCATCGCCCCCATGCACCCTTAGAATTAGATAGTACCATTTGACCTACCAATATCGCATACGTTACAATCTTTGAACGTAGTTATGCCTGTACTACGAACTAGTACCTTGCTGAGGTACTTTGAGCTATCTAAACTCTTGCTGCTAAAGTATCTCAAAGCATCTTCTGTTGTATGGCAACAGAACTTAGAATAGTGTCTGGCTTACCGCGTCATGTCAAATCACGCATTGATTTAATACTGGAAAGCAAAGTCTACTCTCTCAGCCAGTGGTTCCTGACACCCACAGCAAGTTCTCTAAAAGAATTCCTCACCAATTACCGCATAGCTCAACCACTCAAGTTGGAGCCAGATGAATGTCCGAGCCGATCACAATCTAGTACCTACTTTACACAGATCAACATCATCTATTTCACCCAGTGGGGTTAGACGAAGTCGACCTTTCAGTAAAGGACAATGTCGACACATTTCACCTATCCAGCAACTATAGCAGCTCGGCTGTCGGGCCAATATTACCAGCTTTAAGCCACTGTTTAAACCTCGAAGTTCCACCCCGAAAGGCTTCGCCTATATATGTTGAATTTTTCTATTACAATATGTTTGCACTTTTCTCTAAAACTTGATAAATGAAAGAAAAAAGGTTTTGTCTATTTAATTTTTATTTAAAAACTGCTTGGGGTTACTTCCAAAGTATGAATACTTTTTGGATGCGGTATTTATGTACATATGTATATCTTGTACACATACAAAGTTGCAAAACATTGTGACTATGAGCACCAACTTTGAAACCGATTCTTGGTTGCAGCAACCTGTCGATAACTTTTTGAAAGGGTGTGTGCATTATCAATATTTTGAACTCCTGGTCTATGAAACAATACACTTTGTTCAAAGACAAAGAAATTGACGTTTTGGAAGCCGGCCATATTTTTGTATAACCGAAAACACATAGAAAACTTGAGGCAATTTTTTGTCACTCACATGAAAATTATTCAAAGTAACAATAACGTAAATTGTTTTCGTTTGTTATTTTTAATAACGTATGTATTTATTTATTTTCGAAACACAAGCTGTTCTTATGTTCTCACAAATATCTCATTGATCAAAGGTTGTGAAGCTAATGTGGTTGTTATTTTGAAAATATCGTTCAATTAAATAACAAATGTTTGTATATTTCTACACACATACATATTTAATTAAAATTATATACTTTGTATATTGTTACAATATTAATTTGCAAAATTAAATGGATTTAAAATTTTTATTTAGTACCTACCTACATCAACTTATAAATTTATAATCAAATGAATCATATCTCGTATTTCAATCACATCATCAAATGGGTTACTCGTGAAAATTACTAATATATCGAAAGTTGCATATACTATATTGTAAAAATTTATACATTATATATTATATTATTATATTATAAATAATTGAAAAAATTCTAAAGAAAATGCTAACTTCAAAAATTTTGCAGCTAAAGCACAAAAAAATGCTAAATTTAGCTGCAAAAATGCTAAAATGGTCACACTGGTTCTTCGTTTTACTTATTTATTAATTTAAGACTAAAAAATAAAATAAAAATAATCACCCTTACTGTGAATGGCGTCGTCGACGTCACATCAAGACGACAGCAAATATTGTCACTTGTCTACTCCTTAATAAGGAATCAATGAATCTAGTTGTAAAAAGTTTTATTATCACTTAATATTTAATGAAATTTTTAGTTTGTGAAATAAAGTATTGTGCACTATGAAGTGTACAATAAAAATATTGCACACTTGACACAACTGTCTATTCAACTGTTGTACAGGGTGTTTTTTTTAGAGGTATAGAACTTCGAATTGAAATAAAACACAAGAAAATCGTTTTAATGTCCATCAATTTGGCTTTATTGGAAGGATAATTTTATGCCATTAATGTTTAAATATGATTTGGGGCATGTGGCCGCCGCGGCTGGCTCGAATAAAGCCAATTCTACAGGTCCAATTTTCAATAACTTTTTCGAGCATATGGGGCCAAGTCCCCTAACGTTTCTGGTTTGTTGGCGTAGACGAGCGACTTCACATATCCCCAAAGAAAATAATCCAATGGTGTCAAATCACACGATCATGGTGGCCAATTGACAGGTCCATTCCGCGAAATTATGCTCTATTCGAATGTTTTCTTCAATAAATCGATTGTGACGTGCGCTGTGTGGCATGTAGCGCCGTCTTGTTGGAACCACAACTCATCCACATTCATGCCATTCAATTCGGGAACAACATAGTCGGTTATCATGGCTCTATACGGGTCTCCGGTGGCGAATCGATTCATTCGGGTCCTCTTCAACACTTTGCTGTACAGCGGCAATTGTTTCTTCGGTGCGCACTGTTCGACGTCTCTGCGGATGCGTATTATCACATAGAGTAAACGTAGTGGGAAAACGATCCATGGTTAACCGAATTAATTGCTCTGATGGACGATTATGTGGACCATAAAATGGACGGAGCTTGCGGTAAACTTCGCGAACTGAACCATTATTTTCGAAATAAATTTGCACGATTTGCAAGCGTTGTTCTTTTGTCAACCTGTTCATGATGAAATGGCAAACCAAACTAAATATTAATCACTTGACAGCTGACAAAATGGCCGCCAATTAAAAAAGTGATGCCAACCTTAAGTTTTATACCTCAATAAAAAACACCCAATACAATGATTGTGTGTGTTTTTTGTTTCCTTGTTCTCTATTTTTGTTTCACACTCAATTACGATTAAAACCACAAACACTTTGTTTTTGAAAAAAAAAACAATACTGATGAAGAAAGGATTTTGCAACTATTTAACAACTATCACAACAAAATTAAATTCACAATTGAAAAGGAAGCAAATAGTTCGTTACCTTACCATGACATGAAACTTATTAGGCAAAAAGACAAAATGATAACAGATTGGTATATGAAACCGATAGCATCCGGCAGAATCATTAATTACAACGCAACACAACCACTAAATCAGAAGATAAATACAATTTCTAATTTTATTAATAACGCTTTACACCTAACCCACGACAAATACAAATTTAAAAATATTAAAATAATCAGATATAATAAAAAATAATAATTATCCAATCCATTTGATAAAATAATTTAAGAGACAAATCAGTAAACCTTAGAACTGAAAATAATGGAAAAACATCTGGCAACACAAAATACTTAAGCTTATCATATATACCCAAATTAACCGAAACTACCCTTATAAAAGAAATTATCAAAGAAGAAGGAATTATTTGCACATATGTAAGTCAAACAAAATAACAAACACACACTTCACAAATCGCATAATTATGGACATAGAAACTGCTGCTTTCTGCTACTTGAGTTAAACTTCACGTGTTTATTTTATTTATTTCAATTTCGTGCTACCGTGGTTCGCTATGTTTTTAAAGCTTCTGTAATTCAAATATTGGCAGAAAGAAATGATGAGACTCAGTAGAAATTTGGAATTTCAAAGATTTTAAAATTTCAATAACTTATAACAAATTCGAGTATTACGGCTTCTTTAAGAATTATTAAAACAAATTTTGTATGGAAATTTGTTTTATAAATCATGTACATACATATCAGAGAACAGATTGAGTGGCTTATTTTGTTGTTTTGAATGCAATCGCTAAAAACCTGCATATTGTTGTCAATCCACAACATTTGAAATAAACAACGCATGGCACAATCGGAAGAGATGAGTGCGGCGAATTTGATTGCGTGCATTGCTTGTTTTATATAAATGTTCACTGGTCTTGTCAAAAGCAACGAATACTCAGTGAATGGTGCGAATGCTTTTTACTGTGATTGACCACAACGTAGTCTTTGTACTTTGTGGTTGTATAAAACTCTTACATTAGTATTCATAAAACGTGATATAGATTGGAAATGTATTTTATGTCATATTTTATATGAGAAAGTTATTTCAAATATATTTTAGATATATTTTAATTTTCCAAAATTTATTTTTGCATTTTCTTTTTTTTTCTAAAAATGTAAATATCAACATTTGTTTTTTCTAATATTTCCTCCCTCACACTGCATTTTTTTTTTATTTATATTATTTATAAAACCACTTAAAATAAACTTTTTATTTAAACGTGATATAGAAAAGATCAGCGAATACTGAGTGAAGGGTATGAAAGAAATCCACTCTTTCATGCTGCATCATTTCATTTCGCTGCTTGTGTTATATCGGCATTGTAATAATAGAGTGCGTATGAGCAATCAACAAATCGCAATGAATGGTATCATAGCAATAACAACATTTGTTATTGTTGTCGAATAAATGCCTGGCAATAGCAAATGCGAATGGTATCATTCTCTTCTCTGATACATATACATATATATAACCTTTTCAGCGTAAGATAACTTGCATTTTAAAAATCAAAATTGTTCGAATTGCACCTTTATTTCAAGAAATTACTAATAGAAATTTAAACAAGTTCGTTGTTTGTTATGCACGTCTAGATGAATTTCATTGCTGCTTATGCTTTATTAAGTTTATTAAGGCTTCAAGTTTCTTAAATTTATTTTTTTATATATATATTTTTGTCATTTTATTTTAAACTTTTTAATTTGCTTTTAATACCCAATCAGCGTGAGGTTTGCAACAAGGGGATTTCAAATACAAATCACCTTGCTTCAAATCACACGAAGAGTAGGTACACATTGACTCCAACACACACAAGAAATTAAAAAAAAAATATAAATAAGAACTCACCTTGGCACCATTTATAAGCCAGTAGTGGTGGTGGCTCAGTATCACTTGGTTTTATCCACGGAGGGAACAAACGACGTTTATCGGCTTCATACCATAGATATTGATCTAAATAGGCGTCAGTTATCTTTTCCAGAGGTTCAACATCATATACTGGTATCAAATGGCTATACAAATCCATAAACTCAATGCCAACTTCTTTGAAAGCTCTTTGAGTAAGCAAATGTCTTTTAATACGTGATAGAGCTTCATGAGGGTTATCATAGGCTTGTTCGATAAGACCCAATTCTTCACGCTGACTTTGATTCAAACGTGACTTGACACTGTAAGCTTCTTTAAGCCGCTCCAATGCTAAAATCAACAGTTTGGTGTCGTGTTTATACGATAGAGGTGGGAAGGGTATAGGACCAAATCTACGCGATTCCAACCAATGGACAGTGGTTGTATAAATAGCCACTGCCTCCTCAGGCGATATATAAGGCCCATCCTTCAAATAGTTATGTTGACGTTCTTGTTCAGCTTTCAAATAAAGACGTGTCAAACGTCCTAAATTCTTTTTGCATACAGTTTTATCTACAGTAGCACCACGACGTATGCGTTCCCGATTATAATGAGCGGTATTAGTCCACCAGTCAGCTTTCATTTTTACATAACGTAAAATCATATTTTCTATTGGTATGGGTAAGCCGGGTACTTTCCATGGAATATTGGCCTTCCAACAGCGCCAAGCTTCAGAAAGATGCTGCAAAATAGTTCTGGCCTTGTTTTGTTTTATCCCCTCAGGCATCATATCGACAATGTCATGCATAACAGAAGCACGCAATTCCAAATCGAAATGCGATTCTACACGCTGTTTAGTTACCGTCTTGGCAACACCCTTCGAATGACGGCCCTCGAATTGACGTGAAAGCAAGTTTCCCAACCAACGTTCCAGAAGAGGAGTTATGCCACGCATAAAGAAAAGCCAAACACGCCAACCAGGTGCCCAAAAACCGCAACCAGGCCCTTTTCCTACTGGACCCTGAAAATAGTTAAAAGAAATACTCAAAATATTGAATTAGTATCTAATACAAATTAAATTACCGTGTTGAAACGATAATAAATTAAATGCTTCAAATCTTTGCACATGCGAATTTGTCTCATAAGTTTGTACTTGTAACGGTACATGCCAGTCAATTGACCCACATGCGCAAATATATATTGGAGACCATCAGCTAGTTGAAATGCATCAACATTGTTTAACCGGTATTGAACATGGGAATCAATAATTAATTTCGTAAGTCGTAAAATTTCACGACACAAATGGAAAGCTGCAAAAAAAAAACAAAATTTCAATAAAAATTGCCGTAATAATGATTCTGCTTTCTCTATTTACTTACCATTGCCAAATCTAGACTTTTTACGTTCTTTGGTGGTCAAAGTCTTGACTGGCTTTAAGTTGAAATTGTAGTCCAAATGTAGATAGTTCAAGTTTTTGCGATGAATTAAGAGATTCAACATATTATAACCTTGGCGGCAGACTTGTAACCCAGCTTCAACCCAATCTAGAGTGGTTGTTTGAAAGAATTTTGTGGATTTAAAAGAACGGAACAGGTATCTACATTATTTCAGGAAAAAAAAACAAATCTTTATAAACTTGATTCAGTCAATTTCATCTAAGAACTCACCTCTTACGTTGTGGTTTAGGCCTACGATGTTTCAAGGCATTTAATACGTAATATTTCAAAAGTTTTTGATAACTAACTCGAACTTTTACTGGGTGTCCAGGTGGGCAATGTTCCTTATACCAACATTTCACTAAGGGTATATCAATTGCTCTCCTGCAACGTCCAGATCTTAAGTTAAAAGGTCTTGGCGCCCACAATAATGATATACCATTGGCTGTATTGTCAGTATACAAGGGTGTATCTTGCAAAAAGGGTTGCACTTCTTCTGGCAACGAAAAGTCTTCATCGTCATCTGGCAAAGGTTCAGCAATTTTTATAACATTTGCATGGCGATGCGAAATAGGATTGATTAAAGGATCAAAGTAAAAAGCTGGCAAATCAGGATCTTCTGTTTTTATATACACAACATTTGGCGTATGATACCTGCAATGAATGATAAGTTGTTCGATTTTTCTAACTTCAAATACAAACACATACAATGTAAATAAGCAAAGTGTTATTTTTCTATCAATTGCAATGCAAATTATAAGATTTCTAATATTTATATTTTAGTTAAAATGTTTGATTTGTCCAGCAGCATAAAATTATAACTTTTCAATTAAATGCTTGCGTTAACAAGTCACCTTTAAATTGTGATATAGTTTTAGAGATTGATTATTTTATTGGTAGTAATATTTCTTATAAGGTATTTTTTATATTTCACTTTTATCATATTTAATCAAAACAAATTTCAAGTTTTGATACAGTTCAAAAGTGAGTTATAAATATCAAGAATCTATAGCTTACCAGGAGAGATGCACAAAATGTGGCATATTGTTGTAAAGATAAGGAAAGGCTATCCTGTATTCAGTACGTATAGGCTGACGTATAATTACTTTATTAATGTCGTTAAACTCATTCCAATCTTCATCACTAACGAGAATAAAAAAGGTTTAAAAAAAATGTTAATGCATAAAAATTTTCAAATACCTACCCGACGTTATGATCCTTAATTAAAGGTTCAAATTTTGGACCACCCGGTATGGCCATGTTTAAGGCCTTAGCGGTAAAGAAGCTTTTTGGATCGAAAAGATAAAAGAAGTTATCATCTACCAAATCGGTAAGTAACTGATTGGCCAAACGATATAATGTAGCCAATTGAGGAAGGGTCAAATTCCATTTACGGTAAGTAGAACCATTTACATACGGTGTACCTACTAGAGGCCGATGGTCATAAAACCATTTATGGACTGAGCCATCTTCATCGTGATCTAATTCAATTTGTATGGCTTCTAAAGGTTCAACGTCTAGTACATTATCGGCATAATCTAGCGGAGGTTCCTCATCGTCGAAAGGAGGAAAACGCATACGTTTAAAATGACGTCGATCACGTTTTTCACGACGCATCATTATCCACATGGTACCCCATTGCGCTATGTAAACTGGTTCTATAACCCAAGGTATTTCATTGACAAATGTTATGGCACCCGTTATATGATACAAAACTTGTACATCTCTTATTTGTTCCCAAGGCATGGGCATATTTTCTAAAAGTTTTAGAACAGCATGCGGCATGTATTTCAAAGCACCTAAGTAAACACGCTTATCATGACGGTATTTACGTGATGTCATATCACCGTGGTCTCGAATAATTTTACGAATATGTTCTGGAGGCATGTCTTCTTTTTGAGCATCAACAAAGCCAAATTTACGCTTATCCGCAAAACGCTTTGATTGCAACTGTTGCCATTTCATGGATTTTTCTTGTAATTTTTCCTCCGGTATATCCGGTTTGGGAGTAGGAATTTGCCCTAATTGAGATTGCATCGCTTGGGGTGGTAGACCCACTTGTTGTGGTGGTGGAGGAAGTGGTGCTCCTGGTGGTGGTATTTGCTGTATTTGATTCGCCATCTGATGAGCGTGCATCTGTGCTTGTTGGGCCTGAGCTGCAGCAGCGTAAGCCTGAGCTTGCTGCTGGGCCATAATTTGAGCGGCCCACGCATTGGGCGGTATCATATATGGAGGTAATGACATTATATTTCACTTTTGCCACTTCTAATAATATAGTTGTCTCTGAAATAAATATTGTGAAGTTGGACAAAATACGAAGTTTTTCTAGTCTCAAAATCACTGACTCTGCGGCATCCAGACAAAATTTTTTCTTCTGCCGACACTGCATATGTACATACACATACTATGTACGTACATACATACGTATATTTTTCAACTTAAATTTTGAACACAAAACTTATTTTTCCAAAAATATTTATACTTACTCTGCTTATATTAACCAATATTATGTTTTTAAACAACTTTTTATATTTAAAAGAAATAATTAACTAATTTCTATAATTTTTTAGCACACAATAAAGAAAACGTTTTCTAGCAAGGCGGCAGACATCTTTTCAGGTGACCAGTGTTGCTAAATTGAAGATTTTCTGTTCGAACTTTCAATGTACCCTGCATATGTGTATATCAAATATTCGAGCGATTTTGAATCTATTTTTTCACTTTTACATTAACCCTTGTAAGTTAAATTAAATACATTCTTTTATATTATTATATCGTGTGTAATTGAAACAATACAATACAATACAATTTCATCAAACATTTTCATTTTCGTTTTAACACACAAAATTCTCCTTTCGTATATATGTATGTGTAAATATTTTCAATATATATATTATATATATATATATATATATATATATATATATATATATATATATATATATAATGAAAACAATATTATAATATCTGATATGGTATTGTAATAATAGTAATATTGCAGTCCACACGTAGTATAATTCCCTGCTGAGAAATTAGACGTTTGCTGATAAAAATATATTTGGTGACATGTTAGTGCCATTTCATACTATGGCTTATTAGCCCGCCTTGTTTTGACAATTTTTACGAAAAGTAACCCACATTTTCGTTTTTAATCATGCCTTTTTGACGTTTATATATATATATATATGTACATGTTTAGTGCTGAGAATACAAAAAAAAACTAAAAGAAATATCAAAAATCCCTTTGAAATTTCATTTCGTGGCTTATTTATTATACCCTGCAAAAAATATAGAAGAATGAAGAATTTAAATAATATTGACTTAAATCTATTTGACGTATGTTTTGTACGAAAAACACAAAATATAACAAAAAGTAAATAGAATTCTTAACTTTTCAGGGAAATTGATGGTGTAATAGAATTTTTAAAAGATAGTCGCCAGACTAGAGTTTCATAATGTGGACACTAATGTAATTTATTTATTTATTCATTTAATGGATGTAAGCATAATTTTAAAAAATTGCAGCAACAAAAATTCTGGACAAGTACTTAGTGCACTACGTATTAAGATTGCATACATCATACAAAGTTAAAAAATGTGGGGTTGGGTTTGATATTGACCCACGATATCAGTTAAGGGCTAAACACCCAGCCGTAACTACATTTTACTGGTTGTCTCAAACTTGGCAATACTCATTTTCGAATGAATTTGAAAAGAGAAATGGTTAAAAAATAAAGATCTGTCAAAATTTTTTCTTTGAGCAAAAATTTTACACGTATCGATGTAGTTAAGTGGAAAAAAACAAACATTTTCTTGTAAATTTTAAAGCTAAATAAATCAAATTTTTTTAAGCAACGAAGTGAAAATATTTAAAAATGTTTGCAAATTTAAAAAATAAACTTATCGAAGAAGTAAAGGCTTCGCCTTCAAAATTTCAACAATTTGCTACTGCTGCCCAGGTAATGAGAAACCTGCAAAATATCCAATGTAATGAAGGTGTACATATGTACTTATATCTATGTGTTCGTATATGTATATAAGCTTTATGTAAAAACATAAATAAGACTCAATATACCTTCCCTATAAGAAAACATTTAATGCGATTGCCTGAAGAATGAAATGGGAACATTGACCAAAAATATAATTTGATGAAAATAATTTTAGCACACAAATATATACTTATTGTTTTTCAATTTCTTTTTTAGGCTGCCGTATCTTCTGCAAGTACACCCAGTGGTTCCGAATCCACGCCGACCACGAATACCACAAATGAAAATTTTTTCAGTATTACCGAAGAAGGTTTGCGTTTTAAATAATTTTCTTTGTAAATATTGTAAAAAAAATCTAAATATTTCCAGATACTCCACAAAACTCTCCGTATAAGCCTTTAAAATTACCAACAGGTGCTGCGCGTGGACGAAATTCTACTTCACAGAGTATTAACAATGGCACTGGTGCTATACCCAGAACACGTAAACTATCGAACTCATCTATGGCTAGTGATGTTTCATTTCGATTGCCAACTTGGGATGCCGGATCGGTAAGGATAAATGAAATAACATCTAATGAAATTGGTCCTAATAGAACCCTAACAATAAAAAGACACCCAAAATAGTTATTTAATGAAATTAGTTCCTAAAATTCTGTATTGCAGTCTACGATGAGTTCCTTAAGCAGAAACGAAATGCATATAAAGCAAAAAATCCTAATATTTCCTTAAGTTTAAATGAAGTAAATTAAAGGATTTGTTTTATAATGAAATGACTATCATCCGAAGCGATGAAGCAAATTCCAATGATGTCATAAATAAAAAATATATTATTTATATATTTAATTGTTTTCAGTCTATAAACAGAAGTTCTTTTAGATTACGATATATAATTTTTCTCATGATATAAATATAGAAGGTACTTCCATTCTCTCTTTATTTTAAAAAATAAGTATATTTATATCATGATTTTTCTTAGTAGCTAGGATCGATAACTTATAAGTATATGTATAACATAAAATGTTTAAATATTAACAAACAAAAAATACATAATAGAAGAAAAAGTTTAAAATCATTTTTGTCCGTAATGAATTCTACATAAGATTTTGATTCTGTATACAATTCAAAACTAATTTTACTGAGAAACGCAAAAGCACGGTTTAATATGCCATTACGAGCATAATTAGTCCGATAAAAAAGAACACCAGACAAGCTAACCTCAGGTTTCTAGGAGGCATGAAGCATGAAGCAAAATAAGCACAGTCCAATGTATTCGTTATAATATCGTAAATCTAAAGAGTGGATTGAATTTTTCTACGTCATTCTAGAGAACGTAGGCCGAAAAATAGGCACTTTGATTCATATTGGACAGAAACTAAGGCCGGGTTTACTTCTGTGTGCCATGTGCCAAAAAAGCGTAACCACTAATTACTAATGAAAACCTATTTGATGCAGACATGTATTTAATGATTTAAACAGTTTCCAATCATGTTGGATACTATAAAATTGTCTATTAGTTATGTATGAAACCGTTTAACTTAATAAATATGTGTCTAAATCAAAAAATTTATCATTTGTAATTAGTTGGTTAAGATTTTTTGGCCACATGACACATATGAAATGCCAGATCTAAACTCAGCTAAGTGTGTAACAAATTAATCAAAAAATCTTTGAAGTTGAGAGATGAGGACTCAATATTCTAATGGCAGCATATTCCAGCTAGATCTAACAGAAGACGTGTAAATGTATTTATATGTCTGTTTCTTTACTTTTTGGGCAAAGTTCGGTAAAGTAAGAGCAAACTATAATTTCTCTAAATAATACACAAAAATGCACAAAAAAAGTACGGGAACAGGAAAAACCAAAATTTTTAACATGAAAGGAAACGTCAATGCATGTACGCATTTACATACGTATACACATAACTAAAGACATACTTATGTACATACAAACGCACTTCTTTACTTACTTTTAGACACAGAAATTTTACTTTCTCTGGTTTTAGATTCGGCAGTTTTAGTTGCTCAACTTAGAATAGAATATTTTAAAAAATAAAAATACTTTTACATTTTGCACTTAATCAACAAGAGTGTATTAACTCAAAATTTCTAAAATTTCACTTTTTTCAAGAAATCAATTAACAACATCAATATATATGTACTGTAAATATTTGAACGTATTCCGATTACTCTTTCATCTCGAAAACCACATTCCCGAACATTTTTGTGATAGTGTAGTGACTACCTTTAAATCATAAAAAATTTGTTATTTGAGCCTTTATTCAAGTTAAAAAATTTCAAATTGTGTTAATTTAAATTTTGTTGTATTTTGAGTTGATACTAGGTTTGTTTATTTACTGAAAATTATTAAGAATTTGTTAAATTAAATTAAATTATTTAAAAAAATATTTGAAAAAGGAAAACTGAAAAAATTTGCATTTCTTTGTTAAAAAACATGTATACGTATGAAAAAAGAAAGCATGTTTTCTTAATTTATTGTTTTTCTTCCATTAAGCCATATAAATTCAATTTTAATGGAAAATAATTTTGTATGTTTCTCATGTGTGATAAGAGATGGAAAGTCGAATTCCCTTATTTGTTAATGGAATAAAATTAAAAAAGTATGAAAAATTCATAAAAATGTTAAATATATGTACATGAAACTGTGTAAAGAATTTCATATTAAATATCAATTTCTTAAAAAAATTAAATTTTAAATATTATCAAACAAAATACATCAGAAAAAGTACAATTGTATTGATATGAATAAAATTTTCTTACATATTTGGAAGATTAATTTTGTAAATTTCTACCTTACTCTCTCTTTCTGCTGGGAAAGTAAATGAACGGACCTACTAGGTCTGTGTTATTTTGATTGCGATTTTGGTTCGATTTCTCGTTGCGGGAGAGAAAGATAAACATAATATAACGGAAGACGGCGACGGAAATACTTGTCATTGTTTGTTTAAATTTTTATTCTTTTTTTTGTGCATACATTTTTATAACTAAAAACAAAAAATGATTAACATTTTATACATTCGCACATATGTATGTATATTTGATATATTTTTTAAACTTTTTTAATTTATGACAAAAATGTTTGAACTTCAAAATCATGTGTTTTTACAGTAATGTTGTGAACACAGCGAATTATTCAAAAACTACGGCAACGTCAGCAAGAGAAAGAGTATCAAAAATTGAGAGAATAAGAAAGTCCGCAATGAAAATAAAATAGATTTTAATTTTATTCCGTCCCGCACAGCGGATTTTTACTTCAAAATCGTATGGTAAACCGCGCCGCAATAAATAATCGTTACATTGTGTTCAGACTCTTACTTGTAAAAACTTGCAAGAAAATTTTATTCATATAAGAACCATGGATGGAAATCATACTGCAATTGTACTTTTTCTGATGTATTTTGTTTGATAATATTTTAAATTGCAATTTTTTAAGAAATTCATATTTAATATGAAATTCTTTACACAGTTTCATGTATTTCTATCTTTTGTATGCGTTTTTAATAGTTTTTTAATTTTATTCATTAACAAATACAAAAATTCCACTTTCCATCTCTGATCATATACATATGTATGAGAAACAAGCAAAATTATTTGCCATTAAAGTTGAATTTATGTGGATTAATGAAAGAAACACAGTAAATTAAGAAAACATCCCTTCTTTTTACATACGTATACATACATATGTATGTACATGTTTTTTAACAAAGAAATGCATATTTTTCAGTTTTCCTTTTTCAGATATTTTTTAAATAATTTATTTGACAACAAAACACGCAACAGGTGGATGGATAATTCTTGTAAGTACAAATTTTACTAGTAATAATTTGTAGGCATTTTTTTGACTCTCAATTTTTTTTCTCTCTTTCGACGCTCTCTTCTTGCAAACTTTTTGAGTTAATGAACATTTCCACTAAAAATTGTTACAAATTCGTAACAATTTTTAGTAAATGAACAAACCTACTGTGTTGTTGATAAAATTTGTTTTATATTGGGTTTTTAATTCGAAATGTGTCTGTTTTTATGATAAAAAAGCTGACATTTTTTTGAGTTGTGGCTCTTCTCAAAACATAGATATTGTTCCCCAATAATTGCAAGATTTTAAAATAAAAACAATGTAAATATCGAGCCTTGTTTTCGATTTTATCGTAAGCGACAAAAATTAAATTTTTCGGGAGGTATTTTTAAATATTCAAATTTGTTTTTGTACGTAAATTGTCGCTTATGATAAAATTCTACGGCCTGTATCTTAAAAGTTATTCAGGGCTATCGTGAATAAAATTCCACGTGAAATTTATCCTCTTTCCAATCAGAATTTTTTGTTTTCCCTATTACTTGCTATTAGTTGGAAATATTTCAACGGACAAATTTAACGTAGAATCTTATTCACGATAGCCCTGATTAACAATTTTGCCATTTTGATAGTTCTAAACTATAGATAGGCCCATAAAATTTTAAATTCAATATAAAAGTATATTTTCGATAACATATCGCTTACCATAAAATCGGAAAAAGGGTTCAATATATTGAAACTTATTTTCGATTTTATCGCAAGCGACAAAAATTACATTTTTCGGAAGGTTTTTTAAAATATTCAAATTTGTTTTTGTACGTAAATTGTCGCTTGCGATAAAATTGTACAGCCTGTATCTTAAAAGTTGTTAACAATTTTGGAATTTTGATAGTTCTAAACTATGGGTAGGCCAGTAAAATTTTAATTTCAATTAAAAAGTCTATTTTGGATAACATGTCGCTTACGATAAAATGGAAAAAAGCTCGATATCTTAAAAATGGAATTTGCTTACTACTTACTTGTATGATGGATTCGGATTTTCAAATTCTCTTAAAATGTAACCACACAAAAAGTTTTTCGTCTCACTGAACTTTTTAAAATTTTGAGTTAATACTCTATTGTAGAGTTGTATAGCTCATGAACGAACTAGTTCAATTGAACGATTCACTTAACTGAGCGCTGTGAGCCGTTCAATTCACTGAGCGCTGTCAGCTCAGTACTGAGTGGTTTCTACATTTGTATCGAACACTTTTAGTAGCTCGTCTTAGACACAAACCTATAATCAAACTCATTTAAATAACATGTAAACTTATTCAGCAGCTTGTTTTAGACACAAACCTATGTAATTTAAGTGGGTTTGTGTCTAAAACGACATAATAAAAGAGTTCGGTACAAGTAGTCTTGTGCTTTTTCAGCAATTTTTTTGTGTCGTACAAGTACATACACAAAAAAGTATACATATGTATATTTTTTAACAAATTCCACTCATTAAACTATTTAACTTTAATCTATTTTTTTATACTTCATCACTAACACAACCACACTCGTATAAATCTGTCACTTTTTATTTTTCGGTTTTCGCTCTTTCTTTATGCTTGAAAAAATATATCACTACAAATGAACTGAGCTACTGAGCTAACTGAATGAAATACTTCAGTAAAGTGAGCTGAGCTGAAAAGAGCGGTCACTCAAAAGAGCTGGTAAGCACAACACTACTCTATTGTTGATAAAGTGCGATTTATAAAGTAAGGCCATTCAGATTTATTATTAAAAAACAAAAAAAAAAGCGATACGAACTTTAGCCCGTTCAAATAAATCACAAATATAGAAACACATTAAGTTCGAAAAATAATAATTAAAAATAAACTTAAAAAAAATTTTTGGTTGTGCTTTTTCAGGAATTACCCACAGGCTGGACTTTTTGATTCAGACATGTTTTTTTCGAGTTATTTTTGGCTCATATTTCATAGAAGTCTTAAAATTAAAAGTACATTATATATATAATTTAATATATATATTTCACTTCCGTAATACCGTAGATACGTAAGAGTCCAACCTAATTTAGAGCATCAAGCGTTGCGTTAGCAGCAGCGTACGTATTTTCAGTAAATTTAAAAGTATACAATATTACTTGATTGTATGGAAATACGTACACTGTTGCTAACGCTACGCTTGACGCTCTAATTTAAGTTGGACTCTAAAAACCTATATTTTAGTTATTTAATTTAATTTTAAGATTCAACTACATATCTTTCTTTTAATTTTAGGTATATCATTTACAATCAGACCTGGATGAATCAGGAAGTGAAATGGGCGATACAGCTTCAACGGCTGCGAAATTAGATGTTATAACGAAAGAACAACTTTTCGACGCATATCGCAAATCTTTGGATCGTTATCATAAATATCGATGCCGTTATACAGATTTAGCTAAAAAATACAAGGATCTTGAACGTGATAGTACTAAGGCAAGGGTATGTTCAAAGTATTTATACGAACATGAAAACTTAATGAGTCAAATTATGTACATATCGAGCCATAACCGCACAAAAAAATTAAGTAACTAAAGCAAAACTTTACAGGTATCGGAAATTATACTTAGGCCAAGTTTCGAAATTATAACGCTGAATTTTAAACGTTTGTACAAGTACAGGTATATTTAGATGTACATAGATAGGTAGACAGTTAGTTCGTGTTTTATTTCTAAATAATGAGAAATGATATAATTACATTTAAATTCACAAATACAATATAAGTACTATTTACCGCGGTTGCAACTCGACCTCTCTCCAACTTGAAAAAAAAACTATAATGCTGCTTTGTAGCAAAGGCGTTAAACTCAGAAATGAAGTAAGTGAAGAATAACTAAGTAAGCAAGCAAATAAACAAAACAGAGTAGGCAATGAGTGTAATCGTTCAAATTAAATTAACGGACATTTTCAAAAACAATAAATTCAAATTCCAAATCACCACCATTTACAATTATACAATTAATAATAAAATTCAAGTCAAAGGAAGTAACATCATTCCACGACAACAGGAGAAGGTTTTTTTAATTATCTTCGCCGTTATTTCAGTTAATTCGCTGAACTTTAGTATATAAGTGTTTTTTATGTCAAATATAAGTAACGCAACGAATTTTAATTAAATATTTGCATAATAATGGTATTTTTGCTATTAAAATTGTTGTGTATAATTTTACCGACGGAATATATTTTTTGTGAAGAAATTTTTAATAAATTGCTACGTACCGAAACTGAACTGGGCTGGACCGCGGAATCAAATTTAAATCATAATAAATTTTTGCAGAGTTATTCAAATAAGTCTTAATTTACACTATGCAAGTCTTATTGCTAACCTGATTAGTTTGTGGGAAAGAGAGAAGAATGGAACAAAACCGTTTCTTTTCCCATCGTCTCTCTCTCCTAACAAACCAATCAACTTAGCAATAAGACTTGCATTTTGTAAATTAGGTCTAATCATATTTGAGACTTATAGATGATTTTTTTTTATAAGTTGGAGAACATAGCCTTTAAAACAATGGTAACTCACTTCAAGACAATCATATTTTTTGGATTAGGTGTGGAGTTGATTCGCGTATATCGACTTAGACTACAAAAATTGGGTTCTAGATTAAAAAATACTGTATTTATTTAATTTTATTTTTTTGTTGGTAGAATTCTAATTTTAGTTATTTACTTTTGAAATGAAGTGATTTGAAATCTCCATGATTTTCAGAATAGTCCCGATTGTAATGTTTAATCCGAATCTGTTGTTTTTAATAAAATACTTTAATTTCCTATGTGAATACATTTATATATCGTCACCTTAAAGACCAAATAACCTATCAGCAGTTTTCAAAAGTTTACAGGAGAGAGAAAAAACGTTTTAAAATTGGAACTATTTGCAATATTGAAGCGAAAATTATATATTCTGATTAAAATGAATCTAGAAGTATATATCGGTCGAGAAAGTTTTGTTTTTTTTAAACACAGCATATGATATGGCGCTTATGTTATTCGGAATTGTAAAAATCTGAACCAAACAACCTATCAGCAATACTAATTAGTATGAATAATTAAGAATTCCTTTGAATACATGAATATTATTTAAATTAAATAATAACAGTTATAGTTTCTTTTACTTGTTTAAAAACAAAAAAGTGCCTAATGTTTGCTTAAATTACACTATTCAACAAAATTTAAATTTTATCATGATTTTTGATAATTTATTTTCCTCTTTTTTTAGTACGTAAGTCCTCTAGGTACAAAAACTGTAATAACTTGGTCATTTGTAATAGTAGATGTTAAAAATTTTGCACACCTATGCGTTATGATATAGGGAATAATAATCCACAAAAAACTCAATTTTGAAATTTTTGCTGATAGGTTGTTTGGTCTTTAAGGTGACGATATGTACATACCCAGTCAGCATTTTATGAAATTAATGATCATATTCGCGTCTTTTTCGACTCCTACGCGCGATTAAAATAAGCATTTTTGCGCTCGTTTTCGAGTTGAAATCGACTATTCATTCGGGAGAAAATGGTAACCTAGCCGCGAGTCTTCTAAAAGAGTATTTTATGACTCGCGTTGACTTATTATTTTTTATTTTAAATTTTTATATAGTACATAAAATCACTTACACTTTATATTTTCTTGAATTCATTGCACGACCTTGCTGTTTTTTTTCGTTTTTTAAACAAATCACTTTCTAAGCATTTCTGGGAATAATTTTCGAGTCTTATTAATCAGTTTTTGATCACCTAAGGCAGTCGAAAAAGACTCACTTTGTTGAAACAATCTTCCACATGCTGACTGGGTACATACTCGTATAAGTGTTTTAATTTCAACATTCAAATAATAGTATCTCTTGTTCAACTTATACAAACTTTCAAAATATCATTCTTACTTACAGTCCGTTCTGGTTGAAACACAAGAAAAGGCCATTCGGCGCATTAATGAGCTACGTGAGCAATGCTCTTTAGAACAACAAGCAAAAGCTCATTTAGAGGAAGCTTTGCGCATTGAAATGGACGATATGCAGTGTAAAATGCAAGCCTATCAAACGAAACTTAAATTACTTGGTGAAAATCCCGATAATATAGCTAGTGTTTTGGCTGGTGTTAATGAACAGTTAATAGATTTAAATACGGACACAACTAACCCCACTGAAACTTCATTAAGCACCATTAACGAAGCAATTTACGATGATGAAGATACTAAAAATAAAATCGAAAATTTAGAAGAAATATTGAAAGAACGTGATCAACAAATTGCTGAGCTCAACAGTAAATTGGACTTATTACGCAAACAGGAAGAAGAGAATGTGTTACTCTTGGCTCAGACAAAAGCAGCTATACATTCAGAGTTGGAACACAAGGAAAGTGAAGTAAAAAATCTAAGCGAAACTGTTAAAGAACTGCAAGCTGAATTGCAACAGACAAACAATAAGGAAAAAAACAGCAGTTTGGTGGCGGAAGAATTGAATGAAATGAAAGATAAACTGAAACAAACTCAAATGGCTAAACAAGAACTTGATGCGAAAATAATTGCCGCCGAGCATATGTTGCAGGAAATGCGTGAAAAACATGATGAAAAGGAGAAAACTTACAAGATGATTGAAGAGCAATGGGAAAAGCAAACTAAAGATAGTGAAGCAAAACTACAAGAATTGAAACTGCAAAACCAACAACTCAACGAAATAGTGACACGATATCAGCAAAACGAAATTTCTTTAGCCGAGATCGATAACGAATTAAATAGAACGAAAAATGAAAATGATATTCTTAAAGCCAGGGCGACTGAGTATGAAATCAAACTACAGGAAACCGAAATTCAATACAATAATCGTTTAGAAACGTTACAACAACTTCAAAATGAACTAAAAGGCAAAGAAGAAATGTATACTCAAGCTATGGATAAAATGGAGGAACTACAACAACAGCTGCAACAAGAAAAATTACATACGGAGGAACTTGATCAAAAGTATATACAACTGGAAAATGAACTTAAAATAACTAAAGAACAAACAACCAATACGGAATCGGAAACTATTAGCAATTTGAAATCGGAACTTGAAAGAGTTTCGATTGAATTAAATCAACAACTTAAAACGGCTAAAGAACAATTGAGCAACAAAGAAAAAGAACTGAAATCGTTAATGAAAAAGTCCACGAAAAGTGAAAAACAACAGGAAAGTAATCTTACACAAATTGAGCAACAAAATAAAGAAATTGAAAAGCTTAAGAATGACTTAATTGAACAAGAAAATCTTATCGAAGCATTAAGAGACGCGTCTCGACAAAAGGAGCAACAAATGAACGAAGAAAAGAATGAATTAAGAATTCAAATTAATGGCATACTAAGCGAGATTTCCCAAATGGAAGAACAAATGCGCATCGTACAGGAATCCCATCAGGAGTTGGACAATGAAAAACGTAATTTGGAAAATAAAATTGAGCATATGCAGCATCAGACTCAAGCAACAGAAAAAGATTCGAAACGTTGGCAGGAAAAACTTAAAGAAACCGAAGAGAAACTTAAAGCTTGCGAACTAAAATTACAGACGGTAGAAAGTGAACATACACAAATGGCTGAAAAAAGTTGTCTGCTGGAAGAAAATTCTCACAGGCTTGAGAAACTATTAGCGGATAAGGAAAGACAACAAGCGGAGTCTGAAGAAGCTTTAATTAATGAACTTAGATTAAAGCTTCAAACAACGGAGAATTCTTTGCAAAAACTTAATGAGAAAATGCAGGAAGTATTGGATGAAAATTCGCGTTTACACAACAACCAAGAAATAAATGATCATGATCAAAGAACCCTTCAAGACCGATATGATTCCTTGGAAAAGGAGAATGTATGTTTGGAAGACAACAAACAATGTCTACAACAAGAGCTTAATGCCCTGAAAAGCAAACTTATTGAAGAGCAACAAAGAAATGAATACATTGAAAATGACATATTACAGCAGCGAGAAAAACTAGTGATTTTGCAGAAGGAATTAGAAAATAAAGAAACACATATTAAGGAAGAACAAGCCTTAAAGGAAACACTGCAACAAGAACATCAACAATTACGGGAGCAATTGGAACAATTAAACAGCTTACAAAGTAACTTAACTGAAGTTAATGAATTGCTTAAAGAAAAACAACAAGCTCTGCAGGAAATACAAACTGAATTAAACGACCTGAAACTGAATCATCAATTGCTATTAGATTCCAATAAAAGAGAAATTCAAGAGCAGACAGAAAACTATCAAATGCTTTTATCTAAAACTGAAGAAGAAATGTTGAAGCTGAATGAGCAAGCAATACGTGAACGTGATGAAAAAATCCAGGAATTAGAAAAGCTGAAAGAAGAGTTTACACTGCTAAAAGAAGAAAAGGAATCTCTGCACGAACAATTATTGGAAAATACCTCAAAACTTAATAGCATGTTAGGGAATCAACAAGACGCGGATTCACTAAGCAAAGAATTATATGAAATTAAAAATCATAATTCAGATCTACAAGAAAAAATAAATAAGTTCGAAGAACTGCAACAAAAAAGTGAAATTGAAGTACAAACCTATAAAGAAAGACAACTAAAAATGATGGAGGAGTTAGCAATATTGCGTCAAAGCAAAGAACTAGAATTACAAAAGCTGCAAAAGCTTACAGAAGACTATCATAAAGAGAAAGAAGAAAAAGACAAGCTCTTAGAGCTGGTCAAAAACTCCCAACTTCAATTGGAGGAACTGGAAAAGCAACATAATAATAAATTAGAGGAAATCGAAAACTTGGAAGAGAAACTTTCACAACATACTTCCAAAATTAATGTAAGTGAACAGTTTATTATTGAAAACGAATACTTAAATAAACATGTCAAGCAACTGGAAACCGAATTAGCCAAACACGAACAAGAAGATAAAAATAAAAATTTGAACTCAGAAGATTTAAAGGAAAAGCTCAAGTCTCTTCAGTGTGAGTTATATGTTCTCAAAGAAAATGCCGAAAAGCATACTACCGAAATCGAATTTAGAGAAAATCATATACATGAATTGAAATCACAAAACAAAATGCTAAACTTGGATCTGGAAAAGGAAAGAGCAGAGCTGCAACGTCAATTAGAACATATTAAATATATAACGGAACAGGATGATACCGTACAGAAGGATCTTCTATTGACGCAAAATAGATTAAAAGATTTGGAGACAACACACAATATTGTTACACAGGATTTCGAAGCACTGAAAGAACAATCCGTTCAACAAAGCCAACGGGAAGCAATACAAATCGATAACTTGAAAAAGGATCTTGAGCGCAACACTTTAACTATAGAATCTTTACAAGCTGAAGTTAAGGATTTAAATAAAGAGTTGGAAGTTAAACAAAATATAGAGGAACAAATGCAGTCCTTAAAAAGCCAGTTAGAAGAACGTACTGGGGAAACTTCGCAACAAGTAAACAACGTTGAATCATCCAACATTAATAAATCACCAGCAACTTCAGGACAGGAATCTGAACATTTGCGCAAAATAAATGAAACACTACAACATGAACTAGAAGAATTAAAGCATAAATCAACACGAGAAATCTCAACACTAGAACAAGAAATTGAAGATTTACAGTCGACCAATAAGCAAATGACCGATCGCATTATGGACTTGGAAGTCTTAAAAGCTGGCTTACAGGCTCAAAAACTTTTTGGCATAGCTAACAATCCACTTCCACAAAATAATAATAATTCGAATATGGGAGATGATGCTTATAATTCTGTCAATGATACAGAAAAACAAGAATTGGAAACTAAACTTAAAACCATTATGGCTGAAGTTCAGGATGTATCAAACCGCAATCTTTTCTTAGAGCAGAAATGTGAAAACTATTTGATATTAGAGCAGTCGAATGAACGTTTAAAATTACAAAATGCTAAACTATCGAGACAATTGGATGAAACTTTGGTAAGTACTGCAAATGTGTATATAATAGCATATTGTCTGCTTTTTTGTTAGCGGGTATTTTAAATGTACTAATCAACCTCTTTCATTCGAGACCCAGATATCGTCACCTTAAATGCAAACGAAATGAGTTTTACAGGAGAAACAAAAAACGTTTCACAATCAATAATAATAAACAGGGCAATTATGAATAAAATTCCGCGAGAAATTTCTCCCTTTTCCAATTAGAATATTTTGTTTCCACTATTACTTCCTATTAGTTGGAATTGTTCCCCGGAAAAAATTTCTCGCAGAATTTTATTCATAAGTGGCCTGAAAGTGTTCTTGAAAATTTTCTTAGAAACTTTCTTTTAGTAGAGATACTTATATGTTTTTAACCATTTATTTCCTTTTTGTATATATTTAAGCTTTTATATTAGTTACGTTCCTTGCAATAAAAAATAGATGCATTCGTAATTACGTCCGTTTGAATTTATTTAATAAAGTCGTCATTTTTGATTGCAGAGGTCTAAATATTTGCGTGAACATGTAGTTTGATAAAATGAACCATAATCAATTAAAACTCGATTTCGAATTTTTGTGTAGTTACGTCCGTTTGCATTTAAGGTGACGATATGCAGATTGGGCTCAAATCTAAATAGTAAGTGCTACTCGTCATTTTGATATGGTGTCCAATTCACACATTCTTCATATTAATTCCTTAAATTTATTCATCAAGCTCTTTTATTAGAGAACCATATTTATATGTACTTTGTGTCTTGTCCGAAAATATCATTTTTTACATGCCATTTTGTTGTAGTCTTCTGAGAAATTTCTTATATTATTTCTTATAATGTACTCATATTGATATGTGCTCAGTTCTAAGATATGCACAGCAGAGAATGATAAAAGTATTGTCTTAAGTACTCTTTGAGTATTGGCCGTCAAACAACTATGAATGAGTACAGCTAAAAATTAAAAAAAAACACGCTCATTTATTTGCAAACATCAATTTTAAACCGAATACGTATAACTATAAACATTACACAACTAAATATGTTTATACACATTTTTTAAATTTATAGACTGTATGAGCTACAGGCATACGCATGAGTATACTAATACTCTGACTATTAATCGGCTACATGCGTATATACAGGCCTATTTTCAGCGTTGCCGATTTCTGTATAATTATCCGAAAATGAGACAAAATATTTTTTGTTGGATTTTGTTTTTTGGATCATACTATCTATATTAAAATTTATAAAGCCATTTAAAATTTTTTCTTTAGTTTTTACACTCCGATGAATGCTTTGCAAAAAGTAATGAAATATCTTTTGCATCGCTTCGATCATGAATCATGATCCAATAATTAGGTCGTTTGTGTTGACATCGTGGGATAGGCCGTTAGTTTTCTTGAGGATGATTTAATTTGTTTAAATAATCAAATAAATAAATTCTTTTTGTTGTGGTGGAGTTAAATATTGATACGCAACAAATTAATATCAATCAAAATAATTATTTTAAATTTATTTGCGACCGACAAAACTTTTACCGAGAACGTTCGTATCTTAAGTCTTTTGTTTTATACTGTTTAAAAAGTAAAAAAAAACTCGTTGCAACATCCGAGTAGCTTACTTAGGGATGGACAGACACAACTTCTTAAGTTCACCCAGACTAATTTACAGGATTATTTAAACTATGTATATCATTTTTCTTTACAGGTATCCATGCAACATAACGATGGTATTTCAGCTAATACAGAGTTTGAATATTTAAAGAATATTATGTTCCAGGTAGGAATGAAATTATAATTATATTATTATAAATTATTATTATTATTTATTATTATTATTTATTATTATTATATTATTATTATTATTTGTTATTATTATTAATTTATAATTTTTAGTACCTGACTGGTTCAGCGAATGGAAACAATGAAACGTTGGTTAAAGTTATATCAGCAGTTTTAAAATTTTCACCCCAGCAAACTCAGGTGGCTCTAGAAAAGGAACATCAAAGAAGGTCTTTAGTAAGTATTTTGTAATTATTGATCGTTACATTGAGGTTATATTTTCCATACCCTCATTCTTTTTGGAAAATGAGATAGAATTTCTGAATAGATTTAACATTGCCAGAGTATATGTATTGTATTTATTTATTATCCATATTCCAATGCAGTGCCAAAAATACCTATTACATATTACATATGAATAAAACTTAGTAAATAACTAAAACTACCCAGGCGGATAAATACAATTTGGCCAATGTTGCTGTTGGCCAATTTTTGCTGTTGTTGTTGATTCTTTAAAATTTCAAGCAATGCTCTAAGAAGGGTCACAGTAAAATTAAATAATTAAATTAAAATTAGTTAACTGTAAAATAAATACAAAAATGTGAGTGCTTTCCATATAAAATTTATACTCAAGTTTTCCGTCTGGGTTGTAGACACAAGTAATCAAGAATAACTTCTTAATCGGGCTTAAGTTCAGTATTTTCAATTCTTATTGAATGAAGTATTTTTATTAATTAATGTGATTTTCTAAAGAAGAGAAGGAAAATTAAACTACACTTTTTAGCTGGAGGAAATGAGCATTTTTCTGTGAAGCCACAAACTTATCAGTACGTATCCATGTCTATCTACTTGGGCAGATATTGTTATTAACATCAGCTATTTAACGTGAATTTTTAATGAAATGGAATATGAGAAATGATTATTGTGTATACAATTACTGATTTACCTTTGGTAAATATATGTAGTATATGTATTACATAAATACAAACTTTCACCAAGCAAATAAACTCTAGAATTAGTCAGTAATAAAGGGTCAAAATAGATAAAAAATATTTTCAGAAATTAATCAATATTCCAAAGCAAAACTTAAATAAAGGGTGGTTAAATTTTAAGGGCAGATGTTGGTTTTGGATAAAACACAAATTATTTAGGAAATTATTGTCATTTATTTTTATTATGATAATATGGTATGATTCAATTATGTATGGAATAAAATATCTGCCAAATGGCCGCCGCGACCTTGGTGGCACACCTCTATCCGATGGTCCAAATTTTCGATGACAATGAGGCATAATTGATGTTCTATGCCCTTAATGTGCCGAATTATCTCATACTTTAGCTCTAGAATTGTTGCTGGCTTATCGACCTACATCACGTAAGATAACATGCCCATTGAATTTGTCGCGCAAAAGAGACGTTGTTTCGATATCTGTGTGGCAAGTGGCACCGTCCTGTTGAAACCACATCCATATCTTCTAATTCGGGCCATAAAAAGTTCGTTATCATCTCACGATAACGAACACCATTCACAGTAATTGTCTGATCGGCCTAATTTTGGAAAAAAATACGGCCCGATGGTGCCGTCAGCCCATAAACCGCACCAAATAGCCACTCTTTGTGGGTGCATTTATTTTTCGACAATCACTCTTGGATTATCATTCGCATAAATGCGGCAATTCTGCTTATTGACGAATCCACTGAGGAGAAAATGTGACCGCAAAAACCACGAAGTGCACGATGTGCATTTTGATTTGAACGCCCATTTTCATAATAAACATGAATAACTTTAACGCGTTGCTCGATTTTGTATCTTTCCATGGTTCAAATTAAGTTAGTCTGAAATTGAGAAATTTCAAATGGAATACATAAAAAAACTTGATGTTTAGGTGTGGTTCACATTCAACATCGGCTCTTAAAATTTAACCACCCTTTATAAAGTGAAAGGAAAATGTAGAGGTTTTCTTTAGTCTAACGAAAAATGTTTTTTTTTTAATTTAAATCCGAATCTTATCTTATGTCTTACCAAGTTTTTTATATTCATTATTTTTTTTTTTCAGATAAACAAAATTCTATAGCACGAAAATGAAAAGAGTTACTACATTTGGTAGCAATAGTTTATATTATACAAATTATAACTAACAATTATTTTTAATGATACTTAAATAAAAACATCTAAATACATACAATATTATTAAAATTTATCAAATAATTATAGTTATAAAAAAAACAATAATTAGTAAGTTATGTTAACTAAATATCACAAAAAGTACCTTTTTTTGAGAAACAAAAGAATAAGATACTGTATTTGTATTATACAGATTTTTACCTTCAAAATATTAAAATAAATAGAAAAACTTTAAAATTTTATACAAAAATAAATAGAAAAATACTTGCAAATATTTAACAACTAATAAAATAACATTCATAAGAAATATTGTAAAAAATATCAGTAAAAATTGCATTTTATATACTAAATACATACATACATACATATATAAGAAACTCATACATACATATATAAACTTGTTAATTTAAGTCAAAATATATTACTAAATTGTTTTATAGGGTATGATGGAAATTGCACTATTTCAAAAAAATAAAATAAAAAATAAGTTTATTTTTTGTTATTAGTAAACTGGCATTTTCAAATCGTACAATTTCCAGCGCACCCCTGCTTTTTTAAATATTTCTCCTTTTCCCTAGATTTCTTTAAGATATAATTTTCTTCACTTTTATAAGTTAAGTTTTTAATTTAGATTAATACCCAAAATTATTTCATACGTGCAATGTACTTTTTTTTATAAATTTTAACATGCCATGTCTGTTTAAAGAATTAAGTATGTACATAATACACATAATAAAATATGTTAAAAAAGAATAAAAAAGAATTGTTAAATGAACAAACAAACCTTTAAAAAATGATACTGTCTCATTTTTTTAAATTATAAGGGCCACATTTTGAGTTCAAGATTAGAGATTAAATTAACCTTAATCTTCTTGTTGTTGTTGTCTTGTTTATAACAAACAATGAAATTAAGTACTGTTGATACATGTATGCTTGTTATTTTGCATATTGTACGTTTGGGTGTGTGTGTAAGATTTGGATGGTACGCTATTATGTTTGTGTCAAGGTTGGCAAACGGTATCGTAAAAATACCGATACCGATTGAAATACCGCTAAAATTAGATACCGGTATCAATACCGATACCGAAATCCATTTCGGTTAGAAAATACCGGTATCCAGAATACCGTTTACGTCTATACCGGTACGTACCGGTATACCGATTCCCACCAAAAATAAAATTTCAAAAATATATTTCAATTAACTTAATCAAAAATAAATACCGAACAACATTGAACTTAGAGAAAAATCTTATATTTGTTTTAAATTAAAAAACATTGAACCAGATATACAATTTCTTTTTAATTTTGTTGTTTTTTATTATTAATAAATGAAATGGATTAAATATTTTAAAATTGTTTGGTTATTTATTGAGCCCACACTTGTTTATACACATAAGATCTTTTTGGTGGTACGCGAATTGTTGGTTATGAGTTTTGTGGTACGCGAACCAAAAAGGTTGAATAGCTCTGGTCTAAGTCATGTGCATTTTTGCTTCAAAATATCAAATAAATCTTTGAAAAACTTCAATATTTAAAACGTTCAACTATGTGTTGTCAGAATATTTACAACTAACTTTGATGTTATTTGTTCATTAATAATTATCACATGTAATTTGGCTTAAAAAAGCGATGCGAAGTTTAGCCCATTCAAATAAATCATAAATAGAGAAACAAATTAAGTTCGAAAAATAATAATTAAAAATTAACTTAAAAAATATTTCGTTCAATAAGAATTGAGATTACTGAACTTAAGCCCGATTTAGAGATTATTTCTGATTTAAATTCACTATAGTTCAACTAAAATTTAAAAAATTTCTCATTTGTGGAAATATTTAAAAACATATATTGTCTTAAGGTGGCGTAATAAATTTTGGAATTTGATATTTAGAACAAAAATAGGTCTAATTCAAATATATGGTTAATGCGCTGATAAGGATGATGGAGAAAATGTCTCTAAACTTTTATATCTGAAGGTAAAGACCGCTCTCTTGAGGCGAATAAAATTACTTTCTTTAACTTTTTTAATATTTATTGTACAAGAAATTTGTTTTGTTTGTTTTTAAGTTGGCTACAAGAATATCGTTTATTGTTCGAATTGAAATATTTAAATATTCGTTTCGTCTGAATTTGGTGAGTACGAATACCAATATCTAAAAACGGCCGAATATTCGAGAATTCGAATACGAATATACAAATGTACATGTATTTCATATATAATATACATACAATGTAATGTATTTATTTTTATCATATTGTTAAATTAACCAAAATATATACTTTATATATGCAGGGTTTCAACTGCAGTTTGCGTATTGTACTTTTTTTAATAAATTATTTTATTTTTAATAAAAGTATGAAAACGTATATAGAAACATATAACTTTAAATGTTTTTATATGTTAATGTAAAAATAGTCCCTATTCGAAGTAATTTAATAACAAAAAAGATTTTTTGCTGTGTCCACTATCTGAACTAATAAATTTAGCAGTAATATCGGTATACCGGTATTATAAACTTGGTAACGGTATGTACCGGTAATACCGATACCGAAATAAAAAAATACCGATACCGTTACCGATACCGAAATTTAAAAAATACTTGTACCGGTATCAATACCGATACCGTTATTTGTTTCGGTTTCCAACCTTGGTTTGTGTTTAAGGGAGCCCTGTCGGAAGTTTGGCTAACTTTAAACTAACTTTAAGCTAACTTTTTCGCAAGTAGTACTGACTACACTTGGATTACTTCGCAATGTAATCAACTGACTACTTTAACATTGCGATGTCCTAAGCGGTAGTCAATTGGCTCACTCTGCATTACTTTAAGCTAACTTAAAGTTGACTTTTTTAAACCAACTAGTACTCAGTAAATTAAAAATTTTCTGGGGTTCGAACATGTGTCATCACACGTTGTGTACTCAAGGCGCTACCACTCAGCTACGGTACCATCTAAAATAACAACAGCAGAATGTTAATATAAAACTGAAATGAGTTTCAAAGTAGCTGAGAATAAATTTTTTGGCTCTCATCAAATTCGAATACGTACTCAAGTTAATAATTAACTTTGGGTTTGTTCTGTATGACATTGCAGTTAGCTTTTAGTCAGTCTAAGAAAAGTTAACTGTTTTTGTAGTCAACTACACATTCTCCGATAGGGAGGCTTTTTAAAGCAAGCGCACACAACTCATGTAAATGCAGTGTTTGTATATGCGCAGAAAAATAAGATAGCTTACACAAATTATGTAGGTACATACATATGTATGTATATACATGCATGACGTTTGTATACGCGCCAATGAGAAAAAAAAGCACAAACATCACAAATTTTTCAGTCACGAACTATTTTCTTCTTTATGCTAGGAACACAATTGGGACGAACGACGAATTTCGTCCACGTCGACGAATTCGTCGATAAGCATTCGCTACGTAAATTCGTCGTGTGAAGCACAATAACGACGAATTTACTCACCAAATTCTTCTCTCATATTTGATAAAGTTGGTTGTTGAGTGTACAAAAATAGAGAGAGATGGAGAGAATTTTCTCTCAATTTTGTTTTTTCGTCGTTCGTTGGCGTACAAAATAGAAATAAATCTATCTCAGAGTTCGTCACGCACGATGAGTTTTGTTGTACGGCGGTGTTGTGTCCATTTTCATATGCACATATGTGTTTTATTTTGTATGACGAAAGTTCGCACTGAAAAATTCGTCATTGTGTTCCTAGCATTACTCTTATACCTGCAACAAATTAAACGAATGTATTGTCGACAACGTTGGTTAGCGTTTGTTTCAGAAGATTTCCCCGTAGTAAAGCATTTGAAATTTCCCTCGTGTCTTAAAAGTAAAATAAGATTAAAGAAACAGCTGACTCCTATTCCACATAGTGTTGAAAAATATATAAACTTTTGACTATTCAACTCTTTTAATTATTGGTACTCGATACAATATTTTTATAACACGAACAATCTAAGAAAAAATTTTGTAATTTCTTTCATCTAATATTTGCAAATAATTTCTTTTTGATTTGCTTGTTTTGTTGCTGTTTAAATTAATAAATATTACATTACTATTTGTTAATGTTACTGATTACCTTAAAAGCAAGTGCAATACTAGGTAACCAGATACTTTACAGTTTTACAACTCTGAGTAATTTGAATAATTTGCAAAACAAAAGGGTTACAAAAGGAAATTACAATGTATGTATTAACTCGTATATTAACAGTAATTATTATTATACTTTATAAAATAATAATTTTTTAATGAAATTCACAATGGCGGTATTCGATGTTTGATGCAAATGCTCTTGCACTAAGCAAAAATAAAAATATTCCTACAGGGTTAATACAAAGAGCTATCTAGAAGTATTTAACTAAAGCACTAAACGTACACACATATTCACGTGCAAGCACTATAGCAACAACAATTGTGTACAAAGCTACATACATACACATATACAAATAAAAGTGCGGGCACTTATGGTAACCACCCTGTACTAAAAATAGCACACTGCATTACCAACATACAAGTCGTTACTTTGAAAATTCAAAAACTAACGGCAAATCGAATCACCTACAAACATTTAGAAACGGCGACATGAACTTTCCCAAATGTGCTAGAATACTGATTGAACATCTGGCTACCAATAAACAAACACGCCTAAACAGCCATATCGTTTATGCGGAAATAGTTTCTTCCAGTTGGTTTTTACTAAGTACATACATGCATGCATGTTGCTACGCCATCTAATTGCGAACATTCTAGATCCGGTTTTGTAGTATAAAAAGAGTTGCCGTATGTGAGAAGTCAGTCAGTCAGTATAAATTGAAATTTAGTAGAGTCAACATCGTTGAAAGTAAAAGACATCATGCCGTGGATAATAACGTTAAGAAGTAAATAAGAAAAGACAAGCTGTAATTGGTTTAGTCAATAATAAAAGGAAGTTCAGTTGCAAATAAGAATATCGTGTTGTTATTTATTTTTATTTTTGAGTAATCAAAAGAACTCGCACGTTTAATAAAATTTAAACGTAACAATACCTAAAAAGCTCTTTTTATGACAAAACGAAAGCTTTTGAAAATGTTTTATAAAAAGCAAATTTTAAACGTTGTTGTTTTTAAACGAAACATAAAAACGAAAGGGCTTGTTTTCTAAAAACAGGCTGTTAATTGAAAATACCAAATTATGAAACTGCTCTATTTTTTGTCAATCGGCTGTGTCAACTGTTTACTTTAAACTGGCGATTTCTACAAACAGCTGATCAAAAAGATCTTCGAAAAACTCCAGCAAATCGCAGCGATTTTAAAACATGCTGAAATGCGAAAACAGCTAAAAATCTTTGAACAGGAAAGGTGTTCTTTTATTGCGTGGAGGACCACACAGAAAGCGTCTTTTTTTAACCGGCTATAACCTATGAATATGCAAAACAGCTTTAGATATGAACTTACACTATTTAAAATCCACTTACGCTGTCTCCGGCAACTCCAGTGGATTGCTACAATCTCGTAAAAGTTTTCTTATCTGAGCGCTCATCTTCTAACAGCAAAGATAAAACAACGGCAGAGCTCATTTTATTTATTTCAAATTAAAAAATACATCAATTTATAAAATTCTCAACAATCTTCAAATTTGTTCAAAATAGTACAATTAAAATTTTACACAATTATACAAATATTAACAACATCTGATTCGAATATCGTTTTTGTTTGCATTCGATAATAACAAAACCGACTTGTTTTCATGACACCAAATGAATCCAATATTGGTTTACAAAACCGACAATCAGGAAAACCGACTGGGATTCTATGACAGCCCCGATTATGTACTTTCTTTATGCTATATAACATACATATCCTTACCTTAATATAGAAATGACCTAACTCATTCCCGCTTATCGTGGTTGGCGTTTTTCGACTTGAAATTCGACCATTTCTAGTTGATTAAAGAAAACAAACTACATTTTTCTTTAATCTACTACAAAACGCCTGACTTGCCGCAAAATCGCCAATCGTTAGATTATCGATAAATTAAATCATCTCTATTAAAAAAAACGAGTTAGGACCTTTATATATTAAGGTAACGATATGCATGACTTGCATTTTATTTCTTCGACTATTTATTGATGCCGACAGGACTGAGCCTGGTTACGAATCACTCGAAAGACTGTCATTTGCTTTGTAGTTAACTTACTAACTACTTCAGCCAACATCATCCAATCCTAGTTTTTTGCAGTTTATCCTCCATAGTTGTCGTTCGTAACTATATTCTATTACAATTTTTTCCATTTCCAAAACTTCTTTCAAACTTTCCATTTCCAAAACTTCTAACAATTCAAAATACATACATTTTCTTTGTTTTTTTTTTTTGCAATTAAAGCTCGAGGCCAAATTAGCTTCTTTCTATTTGCAACTTTTTTTTTTAAAGTTGATGATTTGTCTTTATTTTAATATAATAAGAAATAAGCCCTTACAAGGTCATGGTCAGATTTTATTCTAAAAATACATACATATACATAAAAATGTGTTTTAAAAACTGAACATTCTTACAAAAAATATGCAATTGTGAAATGTATAAATGAATATTAATGAGATATACATACTTAGATTTTATATAATATACATACTACACACATACGATTATATAAAACTCTTCCAAAACTTCTAGTCTTGTTTTCTTTTCTTACAAATAAGTACAAACAGTTGTAATTTATAATAACTTGTATTTATTTTCGTTTTTTTGTAATCCTTATCGGGAGAAATAGGCGAACGAACCTTTGTTTTTTTTTTGTATGGAACAAATTATTGTTTCGCGTGAACAAATGTTTCGTTTTATTTCTCCGATAAAGATGATTATTGATTAATGTTGACAACAATGTTGTTTCGACTATTTGTAAGAATTAATTAAATATTTAAACAAAAAATTACAAGTTAAAAAAGGGATTAGAAAATATATGAAAGAGAGAAAATATGAAATCATGTGGCAAATGAAAATGAACCCAAGTGCCAATATTAACAATCAAACAATATTCGAGGTGTTTCGTTTTAGTTGTTATAAACAATTATAAGATTTGAGACGAGCTTAAAACACGATTGAACAATACACAAAATTAATGATGAAACATTGAAAATATGCAAATACATACAAATAACTTAAAAATATAGATAATCGATTATTTTGCTTTTCTACATAAAAATTTAATGAGAAATTTTGGCAAATCAGTCGTATTTAAGCACGCAAATTTAATTAAAGTAGTAACAGATATTAAAAAAGAAAAAATTAATTTACATTAAAGAAAGCATCGCATGTTTATTGTAGCCAGCAAATGCGATATTAAAAAATTTAAGAAATATTTGAAAATTTAAAGAACATTTCAAAACAGCTGTTTTGCTGGTTCTAGGTTTGCTATTAAATAAATCATGGGAAAAGGATGTTAATTTTTACACTAGTTTTGAAATAAAATATGTCGGCTGGCGCCTATGTGCCATTTGAGAACTCAGGGGGTCTACTCTGTAATTCGAAACGAAAGCAATTGTTTTCGAATTGCAATGTTAATAAAATAGAAATTTGAAATCATTTTTATTCGTTTCGAAATACAGATATTGGGGTCTAATTTCTTTTTTACTTTTTCTGAGTAAGTTTAAAAATTTAGTACTCATAACATCAAATTTGAAAGCTGATGTGCAATGAAGATAAACTTTTAACTTGTCTTCAAATTCCAGCGTTAGAGGCCTTAATAATAGCAACGGAGCATACACAATCGATTTTAATATATAAATTAAAATAGCATTTTCTTAAGGAATTGTCAAATATAAAAAATCTTTTAAAGCATAAAATTGAAATGGACGCATATGTACATATATGTATTTCCATTGAATAAAAAATAAAAGTAATTATACTAACTATTTAGGCCACTAGAATCTACATAATTATTAGATAAGAAACAATTATAAAACTTAATTCGTTTAATTCTTTAAAAGCCGTTCTTATTTCTCGCTTCTAATTATTGAATCCATTAACGTACTGTATAATTCAGAACGCAATGAAACTTTTTGGAATTTGGAGGCCTGATATTTTGAATACACAGCCTTGAGTTTAGCACTAGGAGCATTGCGAGCTAAATGGGCGATTTCTTTGGCGATTGGCGTCAAATGTTCGACTGGATATGTTGAAAACCATTCCAATGTGGAATTCCAGTACTTATTGCTTAAGCCGCTGGAAATGTCGCTATTTCCTTTCAGTATATTAAGTGATAAGAAAAGGGAAGCAGCAGCAATCTGTAATTTTTATAGTTTAATAAAAACCAACTTGTATTAATTGCAGTTTTAAGAAACTCACCTCTGATGGTTTATAATGAGACATTTCGTACTCAACTAAGGATAGTTCCAGAAAGTATTTAGACATTGCATGATGATTATCTTCTGCAACGGCGGCTTTGGAAAAGCGACGCAAAAAATGTATGGGCAGTGGTCTGGAAAGATTGCAGTCCAGGGTTTTGATTATTTGCAATTCCATTTGGCGGATTTGTTTGCCGGTGTAGGTGTCATCAGTAATATAGATAAAATCAGCTATGGCTGGTGGATAAAGTTCCTCATATTTCGAAGCAATAAACAGAGCAGTTACCCCCACCAACTGCAATTGAGAACGTTTTGTATTCTTGACTGCTTGCAAATAACGATCAATGATAGCCACAGCTAATTGAAATGTTTCCGCTACCAAATGGAATTGCGTATGTACTTCGTTTATCCAATCGATTAGAACAGCACGCATTTTCGGATAAACTTCAGTTTGACCTTCCAAATAATTCTTGTGCACTGGTTGTTCCGTTTCCAGTTTAAACAGGTAGGCATATATATCGTTAACATATTCCGAAACTAATATTAAATTTTCCTCATCACCCTCATCAATATTTTTAACGTCATCCAAAAATTTCGAAGATTGAGCCTGCACACAGACAATTTTCAAGTCATCATCCTTTTTTTCAATTTTTATTTCTTTTTTAATTGCAATGGACCCATTAGAATTACTTTTCACCAATGCAGATTTGCTTTTGACAGCTGCAACAGGCTTCTGGGTAATGGCAGCTTGGATTTTTGTTAAAGATTTACGTGACAACTTGCTATCTTCTCTGCGCAATGTAGTTCCTTTCTCTAGTTTATCTGGATCAGACTTAACTGAAATATTAAAAAAAAACTTAAGAACATGTAGTATTAAACAATATACATAAATGTGGTCTGTCTCACTTTTCACTTGTTGCACTCTATTCTCGATCACTTTCGTGGTCACCGTCTTAACTTTATTTTGTCCAACAAGTAAATGCGATGATCCATGCCTTTGTATACCCAATACTGAAGTACTACTGCTGGGGATCGATCGCACCGAATTAGAACGTGTTAATATCTTACGTTGCACTGCTGCCGCAGCGGGTTTTTGAACTTCGCCAGTTGTAGCACTTATTTTTGTTGCACCTACGATGTTTATCGCGGTTGTTGATGTCTTATTGCGTTGAGTATCAACGCGTGCTTTTGCCGCCCGTATAGCATTTTGAAGTTTAGTAGTATCTTTCAAGCTAATATAAGTAAATCAAATATTAAATAAAAAGATTAATAACACAAAACAGTTTTTTTTAATAGTTTCACTTTCGCAAAGACTTGAGTGCTGAGGAGAAGGTATCCTAGAGCTAGCTTGAAAATTATGGCCGTTATTATGAGCAACTTTCGATCTTCGACTGTAATCAAAAGTACTGATCGAACGAATTTTCATTTGACATTATGACGAGCATTCGATAAGGAATGTCCTTTTTGTGAATATTGTGATTTTTAAAATTTGCAACAATTTTACTTAAAAATAAAAACTAATAGTTTTAATAAGTTTCAATAGAAACTTCGTTGCTCAAAGAAATCTTGAAATGTTGAAAATCGAATAATAACAAAAATTAAAAATTTAAAAAACCCCCGATATATCTAAAAAGATATGATATCTTCTAAACGGCTGGACCGATTTTCTTAAAACATACCTAAGATTCCTCTCGATCAACTCACCTTTCAAAAGAATAAATACGGATACATAGACACACATTAGCCCTTATTATGAATTGCATTCGATTTTCGATATTCGCTGGCTATCGAACATTGAAATTTGAAAATATTATAAACGATGGTTTTTTATTTTTATTTATTTCATTAATATTCAGGTTTATCACGAATTCCACATGTGAAAATTTCCGAATCTAATTTTTCGTTCACATGGATTTTAATTTCGTATCGTCAATTCCAATTAAAATGAAAACTTACACATTTCTAATTTTTCCAACAGACAAATCTTTGTCAACATATTTCGTAATCGTATGAAGTTTTTTGATACCAATTGTTCACACGTTCGTAAATGTCCATGTGAAATGTTATTTATGATAAGCCTGATTATAACTGATTTTTAGTATATGTCAGTGATGTAACGAATGTCAATTTTTGATATTCGCGAATACGAATACGAATATTTCAAATGATATTCGCGAATACGAATACCAATATTTGAAACGATATTCGCGAATACGAATACGAATATTATATGCAATATGAAATATTAAAAAATTGTTATGAAAAATTACTTCACACTCTTGTTGGCGTACTTTAAAGTTACAGCCTGTTTGTAGAACACGACTCGTCAATAAAAAGCACTAACATGTTAGCATTATTTATTTTTTGGGGTTTTAGAACACGAGTGTTGACGATTTTTATTAAAAAACGTAACAGTGTCAGTTTATTTGGGTTTGTACAAGTCGATTTAACTCACTATAAACGTCAAATTGGGCGATTCAAAAATTCTAATCGTGTTTACAAAAAAAGGTCATGAAAATAAAGAAAACACTAAATAAATTTAAAATTATTACTAAAAGTTAAGAAAAAATAAACAAATGGAACTTCCAACGAGAAAAAGGTAAGTAAAGTTTCATATTAAAGTTGTTCTTGTTTTGATTAATTAAATTTTTAGCATCAAAGTGGCAACAAGACTGCAGTTTAGCCAATTGTATCATATATGGAGCAATTTTCACACTTGGCCACGGGAACTCCACAGTTTAGTAGGATTATGGATGTGTTATAAATTTGTTGTGCGTGTCTGTGTATGTATCTGTGGGTATGTACGAGTCCATGTACAAAACTAACGGCTGGAACGGTTTTGATTCCGCTTTTTCTGTTTGAAAGATGATTTGATCGAGAGTGCTCTTAGCATTGTTTGAAGAAAATAGGTCCACCCATTGAGAATATATCACATCTTTTCTAGACATATTCTGACGCAGTAGCTCCTAAAAGGCTACACCAAGTCTTATTTGCATTTATGTATGTATGCACATCACTTTACTTACCTTTATAAAAATACTTTAATAAACTAAATTAAAAAAAAATTAAACACAATTTGTTTACTTCAACTCTTTATTTCGGAATTGGCGCTTTGGTATGTCTGCCAACATTCCTACTATATATTACTCATATTCTTATTAAAATGAAATCAATTTCTGCGAAAATACTTTCGAAAATGGGAATATTCAAAATAATTTTTAATTCGCTTTGCACACCATCCATAGTTTCGGTTCTTGGAATGTTGCGCATTTTTATTATTAAGCTAAATCTTAATTTCTTCTGGAATTTTCGAAAAATTAAAATCTTCAGTTAAATAGCTTATATGTAGACCTTATAGCATTTCATTCTTATCCTTTTCCGATTAAGTAGCAACTCCTCCTCTTTTTATATCATTTTATTCATTATTATTGTTATCATTGGAAACTGTTATATTGCTGAAATCTACTTAAAGTGAATTGTTCAACATGTTCTGCAGATCTTCTTAGAACGTAATTTTAGTTTTAGTTTATAATTATTTAGGTGGTGTCTGGTGAATTCCAACTTCAATACTTTGATTACTTTTCTGAATTTCAGCTGACATCGGTCTCAATTTATTGAATTGAAGCTTATCCTCAGTTGAATCAGCAATATCAATGTGTTTGTCCATTTGTTTGTAAATTAGTGCATTCTATTCTGCGTCACTATTCCTTCTATTTTGATTATGTGGAAGTTCAATAGGGGTGGATTGATTTCCTTCATTTTATGGCGACAGAAATGAAACTTGTTTTAATTGTTTATTTTATTTATTTATGAGCATGTCACCACAAGAATAGGGTTGACATTTTTTTAAACTAAAAATATAATTTCATATGAAAAAATTTTAGAAAATATTATTTTTTACCATGTTGGCAACAGTACGATTTAGTACATATTTGACACAAGGGCGAATTAACGTAAGCTGCACGACAAAGTTGAGTCGCGTTATACAAACGCTTTTCATTACGTAGTCCTCCATGATATGGCTCGTCGTGAGTCGCCCTTGTCGTGTTCTACAAACAGGCTATTAATAAAAAAGTACCCAAAATTTTAATGATCGTAATTGAATAATATTTGAAAATGATACAAAGCATAAATTTCTATAAAATAATTAAAGTATTTGCACAAACTAAAACTTTTAGTTATTTATTTAAATTTCATTTGGGATTTATGAATTTATTTATTTAATTTCTTTGGAAAAATATTCGTATTCGTATTCGCCTCAATTTGTCGAATACGAATACATTCGTATTCGCCTGAAAATTGCCGAATATTCGACAATTCGAATACGAATATTCGTGCATCACTAGTAAATATATGTATATAAAAAGGATATTGATAAATCACACAAAGACTCATTTTAGAGTTCAGGGGGCAAATCACCGCATTCGAAATCGAGTACTTTGTCTTCGAAATGGTGTTAACGTGGATCACGGCAATCGTTAACGAAACGTATCTACTCGAAGTTGCACTCAATTGGTAGTCTACTATCGAAAACAAGTAAACTCTTAGCTTTTTGCCGCGAAACAAACCAAAGAAACAAAACAAATTAAAAAGAAAGAAGTATGTAATCAAAATATAAGTATTTTCCGGATATTTTCGAACAATTAGTTTAGAATATCAATACAAAAATTGTCCAATAGGCAGTGCAAAAAAATAAATAAGGGAAAAATCATTTCCAGAACAAATACAAATACGATCGAATACCGTGATCCAAAAAATTGTAGCCATAGAAATAATTCTCTACACGAACGTGCACTCGATTTCGATTGCCGTGATTTGCCACCAGTTCGAATATGAATTTCTTTTTTTAAGAAGGGAAAAACAATTGAAGATGAATATTGCTAATTGCTAATGTAAAATCGTTCGTTCGACTACAGTCGAAGATCGAAAATTGTTGTTGAACCAAAAAGTTTTGAATTAGGAATTTGTATTCCTTAGTCATCGTTTATACAGTGAAACATTTGATGCAAAACTTTTGAGTTTGTTTATGAACAGGGAAAGAGGAATGGAAAACAGTACTTTGTTTCATGCAAGGCCTATTTATTAGGTCTATGCAACTCTACAAAAACACAGCACTACAAAAAACAACTTTGTGTTGAAGTTGTCCGAAACACACACAAACATGAACTATAGTATATGGTGCAAACAACTTTTGACAGCTTAAACACAAAAACACAGAATATCATCAGGACGATTGCATTGACCTGATAAATAGGCCTTGGTTTCATGTACTTGAAGTTCTTGTTGAGTACGTCATTCTCATCTCATTCCCATGAGAAATATATGAGAAAATGTATCAAGCTTCAAAACAAAAAATTCACAGTGTGGACACGTTTGCAGTTTCAAAAGAGAAATAAAAATGTTTCGCAGCAAAATTTTCACTTTATGGACGAGGACTTAGAAGAACAGAGCCACAGTGGGTAAAAATAGTGCATTGGGGTGAATGGAAAGTTTAAAACGTTGAATTTTTTTTTTATTGATTCGATATCAAAATTTTTTATTTGTATGAATTCTTCTAGTTATCTTCTTAGATGTTAACAAGAAGCTATCAACTCAAAATTTCTAAATTTTCACTTTTGGCAAGAAATCAACTAACAACATCAATATCAATCTACTGTAAAAATTTCAACGTATTCCGATTACTCCTCTTTCATCTCGAAAATCACATTAGCGACCATTTTTGTAATAATGTAGTAAAACTACCTTTATATCACAAAAAAGGTATTATTTTGAGTTAATACAAAAGTAGACATAGAAATGTATCGTATAATTTTATTCAAGTTAAAAACATTCAAATTGTTTTAATTTAAATTTTGTTGTATTTTAAGTTAATACTGTGTTGTTGATAAAATTTGTTTTATTTTAAGATTTTAATTCTATATGTGACTGGACTGTTTTTATGATAAAAATGTTCATCTTTTTTTGTGTGCTGTGACTCTTTTCAAAACATACGCTATTTATAAAATTTAAAAAAAACTATTATGGATTCGGATTTTCACATTCTCTTAAAATATAACCACGAAGTTTTTCGTCTCTACTGAACATTTTAAAATTTTGAGTTAATAAACTCTTGTTGATCAAGTGCGATATGATGTTTGAAGCCATTTTTTCTCTCTTAAATTTCTATAAATTAATTTTTTAAATACCTTAAAAACATTCGTATCTCGGCGGGAACTAGATTTTAATTTTAAACTCCTATTTTCTCAGAATAGTTTTCTTAAAATTCTTCCTATATCGCTATACGACTACCGCGCGTTGTTTGTCACGCAAACAAATTAACCCAACCTAGGATGACATTTTGTGACATCGCAACAGTGTGTACTAGTGGGTAACGTTAGTCATTTCTCATATTTTTTGTTGTATGATATTGCTTTCAATATTAATAACAATGTGAGCGGCAATGCACACATTTCGAAGATGACAACACAAGAAATGACCAATGTGTACTCAGCAAAAGAATTATGTGAGTAGCGCACTCTTATGATTGTAGCGCACTCTTTTACTTTTATAATAGATAAATACTTGCTTGTTTTAAAAGATATTAAAAAAAAAATTATTCATATATAATAATTCACTTTTAAATTAATTCAAAATTATCTAATGCATATTTTTAGATGTTAAAGTTACCACCTTTATTAAATAACTACTTGTCGACATCAATGTCAAGACAATATCAAAATCAAAGGACACTTACGTACTAGTTTTGTTCAGAAATTGATTATTTTTAAAAGCGTCTTGCTGTTTTATAGTTTTCATAGAAATTAAGTGTCGTATTTTTGATATTTTTTTATGACGTTGATGTCGACAAAAATTTACGGAATGAGGATGAATAACTTTAGTTACCAAACCAACCTTGTTCACTAACGGCCCTATGTACTGGCATGAAGTTAGCATAAGTGGCAAAATTAAACATAATCTTAGAGTTTTGCCATGACACTTCACATTAAAACTGATGCTAGGACTTAGAGGTGGATTAAGATTAGTTAATGCGCCCATTTTTAATGTCAAATTGTATGTAGGAACTCGTTAACATCTAATTCAATTTCGTCACTTATGCTAACTTCATGCCAATTTTTGCTTATACATAGGGCCGTAAGATTTTATTAAAAATTTGTTGGTTTATGTGATGACTGCTTAGCCTGTTTCTTTGCCAAGTTACTATTAAGCCAGCCTTAGAAATTAATTTTTCACAAGGCACTGATGTCGCAGAGATATATAAATATTTTCTTTTGATTTCGTACATATTGGGATTTATTACAACCGCGTTTTAGTAAATATTAGAATTGCCAAAATTTTGATAATAAAAAATCGATTTAAATAGCTCAATAATCGATTTAAGCATAAAATCGCCGACATAAACTCGATTGCGAAATTTCGATGTTTTTAAACAGAAAATCGATTTTCGATTGGAATCGAAATTAATTTACCAATCCCTAGTGGTTATTAAAACAATATTCAAACTAATATCCTTAGAAATAATTTTTGTGTAACCTTCTCTAAAATTTTTCAAATACTGTCATGAACTGTCAGCAAATTTGTCTTAAACGGTTTTAAGATCGATTTTAAAATCGATTTTCATGTACGATTAATCGATTCCAAAAATCGAAATTAAAAAAGTTTTTTTGAAGACATTTACCAATCCCTACTTCCAATGACACGTTATTGTAAAATTCATTGGCTTTTTAACTAAATTTGAAGTAGTTTAATTCAGATGTGGTACTTTTTCTACTTCTTTTTCCTCAGTTTTTTGGTGGGTAATAATGGACCTGTAGACATTTTTAAAATCATATACCTACCATAAATTTCTTTCATAACTGATATTTATATCTTATTAAGTTAAATAGTTATATATTATATAGTTAAATAGTTTCAAACATAACTATAAATAGGCATTTTGTTGAATGCAACATGATTGGAAACTGTTTAAGTCAATAAATACCTACGTCTGAATCAAAGAGTTTCTCATTAGTAATTAATGGTTACACTTTTTTGGGCACATGCCACACAGATGTAAACTAGGCCTTACTTTTACAATCACATGTGATTTTCAGAACATGATTGATAGACTTTTTGCGTTAAACTGACAATATCTAAAGCTGAAATAAAATAATAAACAATATATTTCATCATCTTGTGCTTTTAAAAGGCGCACTTAAGAAGGATGAAGCCAAATGTGCTCGCCACTGTTTGCATAGATTTTAGTATCTATGTATGTATAAAATTGTTATACATAAATTTTATATTATCTTCACGTATAATTTTTTATATGGAGATTTCGTTTCTTTACTGTTTACCTGAATTATAAAATATTATTGCTCATTTTAATGACATACGTATTTCACGGGTTAATATTTTGTTTTGTTTATACAAAAACAATAATCTGTTTGAGATATAAAAGTCCGTTAAATTCAACGAAGGTTTATTTCTCTCTCAAAAAGTGCTGAATAGAGAAAAGAAGACATGCTAAAAGACCCAACAGATAACTAGCCATGTAAAACCAACCCTCAACCATACGTATACAAAGAAAATATGAGATACTTACTCCTTATTGGTAGTGTCCTTTGCAGCAATTGTGCGAACAATTCCACGATTTTGAAGATCACCCAAAGCAGCCCTTTTGGTAACTTCATTAGTAGAACCACCTATTTTTTTGACTTGTTTGAAAGCAGCAGATTCGTTCTAAAAAGGCAAATGTTAAACCATGATAGATGAAAAATAAAATCATTGCACCCATCGGAGCCATTTTGAAAAAGATAGTATACTAAAAATCTAATTATCGATAGTAAACAAAATTTCATGATAATACTTTCAAGACGAAAAGTTGTTTGGTAAATTATTTAAGCGAGAAACGAAGATACAATAGGAAGGAAAAGTACCGCAACAATAAGAAAAGGAATTTCTTCTTTGTTAATTTCATTAAACGGATCTTTTCCCGTATTTTTAATATACTTGTCATCGTGACACCAAAAATTACCTCGTCCACACGTTTCGAAAGAGTTGTTCCAACCATATTTCTGTATTCTAATTAATATTCCTTAAATTTATTTATATTTTTTCAATGAAATATATTTTTCGTATTGATTTTATTCTTATTTTACACTTTTCAAAGACGTTCGTAACAAACACATAAAATGACATAAAAAGAAACGAGTTTTGTATGTATAATTAATTAAAATTTTCTAAATTGCACGATAAATATTTAATTTTATATCGAGATTGAGCATTTATTGTTATATTTAAACTTTATAGAAAATGCAGTAATGCACTAATTTTAGTTTTCGACACCAACTCGAACGTCGCTTTCAAAATAAATGCTGTTTGAATACTCGCGCAATGTATTCGTTAAGTTCTTTCTTGCAGATGTATTAAAGCAGCAATGCCAACTTAGCGTTTATACACGCGGTACGCGGCGTTTTTTTAAATAACTGCTTTATTTACATTATGCATTAATTCATGAAACCTTTTCTATTTGCTATTGTGTATATACATAAGTAGTAGTAACTTATTTAGTGGTATTAAATTATTATTATTATTATAGTAACGTAACAGTAGTCTCTGAAACATGTTTGAAAACATTCCTGTTTCATGGCAACTAATTTCATGAACTACATAGACCAATGCCATATGTACATTTAACTACGCAACAGACGATAAGGCGGTAAGTTTAGCAATTTCAATGGTAGCAATTGTCAAATTTATTTACTAATAACAGATGTTAACATCCCTACAAGAACAGTATCAGTCAATTGTTCGGTCATTTGATCGGTAGTCATGCAGGATATATTGATCACTACGTAGAACAAGGTTATTTTTTCAATTTATCAGAGATAAAATGAAAAATGTCATGGACACTTTTGTGTACAAGTGATATATTCGCATTGCTCATTCTACTGCTTTTTACAAATCAATGATGGCATACATATTAAGTAGAGCACAATCCTTTCAGTTGCTAGAGATAAAAAACTAAAAACAAAATAATTCATTACACCAATTTTTCGTTAGCAATACTGCACGTCCAATTTTTGTTTTTTTCAGGTTTTGTGTATCCAATTTTTTTTCGTTAATGAAAATTAGCGTGTCAAACATGATTGATAGTTTGAACAGTCAACACTATCATTCAAAACTGATGAATTTTCGACTGTCACTCATGTTCGATATTATGTACCCCATTTAAGTCAAGTTTGATCATAATTGATGGATATACATACGTATCGACTTCAATTAATCAATCGTGATTAATATATCCTTCACAGTTGAGTAATCACAGAGGATTGATGTACTGATAATATATACATACATATAACTCGACACCGCTTACGTGTAGACGAAATGCACGACACACATTTAAAAAAGATGAATTCCTGCGTAGATGATATTCTGGGTAACTCTTATTAAGTTGTAAATATCCCTTTTACACACGCAAAGTTTACTTTGCAAAAAAAGTCTTAATTCAGCTTTGAGAAATGCAGAAAAAGAAAGTATTTCTCCCTGTCTTTCACCCATGTGAATTGAGATTTTGCAAACTAAACCATGCGTTTCTAAAAGGGGCCAAGCAAAAAAATTTTTTGCAACTTAACGTATCAACGATATTTTTGAAATTAACTTTTACTTTTCTATGAAAACTAACAAGAAATTTTCATGAAAATCATTCATTTCATTAACATTTTTATTCATAATACGTATACAGAAATTTCAAGTAAGTACCCTACAAGAAATGAATGACTGAAACTAACACAAATAACAATTTTTTACTAACACATTTACAACAACTTTACATTCAATTCAACAGTTATTATAGTTGCTCTACTCTAACATATATGCTAGAGTGGAACATCTAATGTACACATGTCAAAATTTTTAAAATATTGAATTTTACTGAAAATAATTTTTAGTTCGTTCGGTTTTTAAAATTAAAATGCATAAAAGTGGTAAAAAAATTATAGTGTTTGTGAAAAAGTAAGATTAAAATAATAATGATCAAAAGAAATTTTATACAGTTTAATTAAATATACATATGTATGTATGTATGTATGTATTCGTTTCTTTTTCAATATTTAGATATTTGGAAAGGGATGATTCGTTGATGGTTGAAGAAGGCGGTAATACAATTCATTCTGTGAAAATTAAAGTTTGCAAAAGTGCTAAAAAAGATAAGTAAAATAATGAGTAAAAGAAATTCACAAAGTTTAATTTAATATGTATATTTATTTTCAAAATTTTAGATATTTGTAAAGAGCATGGTGTGACGGTGATGAAAAGGTGTGAAGAGGTCTGGCTACCGTTTAAGTTATTTGGTGTTTTTGTTAATTTGTATATTTGTTTTAAATATGATATTTAGTTTTGTATTTTAAAAGCAAATAAAATAAAGCAAAAAGTATATTTTCTGTCAGTATATCAATCATTTATGATTACTCAATTGTGAAGGAAATATAAATCAATTATGATCAGTCAAACTTGAGCAATATTTATGTTCTCATTGACTATTAAAGAGCACTGGAGTGAGCAGTTCAACTATATGTTATATTCGTTAGTTAGAGAGAGATGCAAGATCACACGTACACAAAAGTTTCCATCACATTTTTCATTTTGCCCTTAATAAAGTGATAGAAACTTTGTTCTAAGCAATGATGAATATATCCTGCCTGACTATCGATCAAATGAGCAGTCAATTGACTGGTAGTGTTCTTGTAGGGTACTTTCATGCGTTTTTTAAGATACTATTTTGCACTACTTATTCGAAAAAGTTGGCATTGCTGCATTCAGCGATACCAATTTAGCGTGTTTGTCGCTAGACTTAGCGCGTTTTAACTATGCCAAGCGCGCTTTTTTCGTCTTAGCGCTTTTAATAAAAAACGCGTTATGAATAAATTCAATAACATAATATCAAGTTCAATATTTTTTTTACTTCTTTTGTATAGATTTAACAATTTTCTAGTATCTATCAGCGGTGCAAATAAAATTCCCTTGACTGTGGTTAGAGTTAAAATCGCATTTTAGTACTGTAAATGGCAAATGTTTTTGAAATTTCACAACTTAAAATGTGCATAGCATAATGTGTATAACATAACTTTTTAAGCATCTATTCTAACTAAAGTACAAAATGCAATGGAATTGCAAAACTATTCAAAACAATATTGAAGAAAAATTATATGTTGTTACAAAGTTTGACAATTAAAATAAAAACTAAAGATTTCGATTATTTGGAAATGGCTTTCAATTTCATAACACATGTGTATTGTGTGTCAAAATCTCTTGAAATTGATAGCTGTGACACAAATTGATAATCAATTTCATTTTTTAAATGCCACCGACAAAGAAACAACTCAAATTTGTAGCTTCAATCAGTGTGTGCTGTGACTAGCTGTCCAAATTGTAAGAAGCAAAATTGCAAAATCTGAAAAATGGTTGCCTAAAAAAATTGTATTTACTAATACATATGTACATACATAGATTTTTATTAAAATTTAATTTATCGTGTAGGAAAATAACGCGTTTTGGGTCTAAATAGTAGACTATGCTGTAACTTAGTGCGTTCTAGCGCGTTTTGAATGGGAATGCGCGTTTGGCTTGTAAATAGTTGGCATCGCTGGCTGCATTCAACAAACTTGACGAAATACTGCTGAATTTACTCTTCGCCATATGGCGCCCTTGCAGACATCATGTGGTCGGGTTTACTATTTAACAAGTATTTTACCCACTACCTACACACATACACATGTACATTTAATAGATACTTTTAATAAAATAAGTAAAATAATACAAATATCATATCGAAATTAAAATTAATTTTTTTTCTATTTAATTATTAAATAAGCAAAAACTTTAGGAGCACATACTATTCTTTATTAAGAGATGCCATATTTTCTAGTTGCATTTGCTGGGATCATACAAGATCTGGTACTACTACATAACCTAGGTTGCCAGGTCTGCATATGAATAAAACTGTTGGATGTGAAAACAGTGTTTATTCAAAACTACATAATAAAAATATTAAATTACTTTTTGCCTGTAGATGCCAGCTGCCACGGTTTACAACAATTGTAAAGAATATACATAAGCATTATTTACTAATATATACAAAAATATTTTGTAGAAGTATGTTTATTGAAATTGAAAAGATGTGTTATGGCCAGATGATAGTAATGTTGAATAGTCTATAACATTTAACATTTCCATATGATAGACTCGTACGTAAACATTTATGAATATGAAAAAAATTATGTTATTTTTACCTTTTAATGAGTTTGAATAGTGAAAAAATTTTTTTTTAGAAATATACAGCCATGTCACAGAGCTCAATTCCGTTCGGAAACGGAATTCAATCCGAATTTTGGTGCTTTGGAAACCGAAAAAAGAAAAAAAATTCGGAATGAAATCACTTTTAATTTCATGGACGGAATTAACATTTTCTACATGTTAAAGTAAAAAAATATTTTTTAAAAATTTTTTTCAATAAAGAATACTATTTTTCATTTATTTATTTAACTCTGAATTACAATTAATTATTTTTTATTTATTTATTCAGCCATGTCACAGAGCTCAATTCCGTTCAATCCGTATTTTGGTGCTTTGGAAACCGAAAAAAAAATAAAAATAAAATAAATATTTTTAAAAAAATTTTTTCAATAAAGAATTTAAGAAATTTATTATTCGACATATTGTCATAATTATATTTTAATTTGAAATTTATTTGCTGGTGGTTCAGCTTGGTCTATATACGCATTTCATTGTTGCTGTAACAAATCATCAGTAGACTTCAACCACACATTTTGAACAGTCACAAACCTCTTACTTTATGCACAGACTTTCAAAAACTATATGAGAATTCATAGAATAATAATATTTTTGAAAATCACAAAGACAAAATAAGCTTAGTAGGCTTTGAAACTCATACAAAACCCAGCAAATAATTTATATTCGATGTGAATCTATTTTATTTTTCTACACCTTCATACAATTAGAAATCCATTGGATAACAATAAAAGTAATTACAAGGCAAAATGAAAAATAAAATCTAAAATTTAACATTTAAGAAATTTATTATTCGACATATTGTCATAATTATATTTTAATTTGAAATTTATTTGCTGGTGGTTCAGCTTGGTCTATATACGCATTTCATTGTTGCTGTAACAAATCATCAGTAGACTTCAACCACACATTTTGAACAGTCACAAACCTCTTACTTTATGCACAGACTTTCAAAAACTATATGAGAATTCATAGAATAATAATATTTTTGAAAATCACAAAGACAAAATAAGCTTAGTAGGCTTTGAAACTCATACAAAACCCAGCAAATAATTTATATTCGATGTGAATTTAGATTTTATTTTTCATTTTGCCTTGTAATTACTTTTATTGTTATCCAATGGATTTCTAATTGTATGAAGGTGTAGAAAAATAAAATAGATTCACATCGAATATAAATTATTTGCTGGGTTTTGTATGAGTTTCAAAGCCTACTAAGCTTATTTTGTCTTTGTGATTTTCAAAAATATTATTATTCTATGAATTCTCATATAGTTTTTGAAAGTCTGTGCATAAAGTAAGAGGTTTGTGACTGTTCAAAATGTGTGGTTGAAGTCTACTGATGATTTGTTACAGCAACAATGAAATGCGTATATAGACCAAGCTGAACTACCAGCAAATAAATTTCAAATTAAAATATAATTATGACAATATGTCGAATAATAAATTTCTTAAATGTTAAATTTTAGATTTTATTTTTCATTTTGCCTTGTAATTACTTTTATTGTTATCCAATGGATTTCTAATTGTATGAAGGTGTAGAAAAATAAAATAGATTCACATCGAATATAAATTATTTGCTGGGTTTTGTATGAGTTTCAAAGCCTACTAAGCTTATTTTGTCTTTGTGATTTTCAAAAATATTATTATTCTATGAATTCTCATATAGTTTTTGAAAGTCTGTGCATAAAGTAAGAGGTTTGTGACTGTTCAAAATGTGTGGTTGAAGTCTACTGATGATTTGTTACAGCAACAATGAAATGCGTATATAGACCAAGCTGAACCACCAGCAAATAAATTTCAAATTTCAATAAAGAATACTATTTTTCATTTATTTATTCAAAGCTGAATTACAATAAATTAGTTTTTATTTTTTTATTATGTAAATATCTCAAGTCGTTACAAAAATAAATTCAACAGAACCAAATGTACCGAATTGGTTTCTTTAGTATTGCCATACCATTTTTGTATGTACTTTATCAAAATCTTCATGTTGGCAGCACACAAAACAAAAAAATACAAGACAAAATTAAAATATGCATACAAAAAAAAAGTTTAAAACGCCTAAACATATGCCACATTATGCTTTACTACAAAATTATATTGCCACACTTACAAGATAAAAACGATTTTACCATTTCTTTCGTATTGATGAAAACGATCGGAATCTGTAGCACCAAAATGAACATTGAACGGAATGGTTAATACGGAATCAAAACTATTCCGAACGGAATCTGTGACACGGCTGATAGAAATATATAATATGAAACGGTTATCAACGAATTAGTATTACATAGGCGTACCTCGATTTAATTATTAGATAAGAAAATATTCACTAAGCAACTTTAGATAAATAAACCATTTTATTAAATTGTAATTTCTTATTTTTATTTAATGCGTGTCGAAATGAATACATTACATGAATAAATTAGAAAAGTTTGTTTGTTGTTGGTTAATCAGAATAACAACTTTTTTAAATAAATTTTAAGAAAACAAGAATGCTGGTGATGAAGGTATGGGGGACTTTGAAAACAGCATGTTTTTACGTTCTGCTAGTGTTTGTCAGATTATTTGCATTTAACTTTGGTGTTATTTGTTCCTTTAATAATTATCACATGTAATATGGATTTCTAAATGTATGAACTTTTGCCTAATCAAAACCAAACATAGAAACAAACTTTTTGTAAATTCGAAGTTATTTTGACATGCGTTAAGGAAAAATAAGAAATTACGAAAAAAAATTGCTAGAACAGATTTTTACATTTAGGAAAACACAATGTGGCATACTTAAGAGCAATCGTGGTTGTCAAAAAATGATAAACACAAACAATCAGACAATTCCTAGGTTTTTTACTTAAAAAAATAAATTTGCATAAGTTGATAAAAAAAGGATAAGCAATAGCTTTACCGGGGCAGTCCCCGAGTGGCGCACGTATTTTTTTTATTAATTTCGATTTCGAATACAAATAAAAAGTTTGACACGATAGAAATACCCCTTTAGACACGGAAATTTTACTTTGTAAAATACTATTTCAGTTGTGTGAAAGACAGAGGAAGGAATGCCAAAAGTGTTGTTTAGCTTTTGTTTTAGAAGACTTCGCTGCAATAAGGCATTTGAAAAATCTCTCATGTCCTGAAAGTTCTTTTAAATGGTCTTTTGCAGGGGTCTAATATGTACATATTTTGTAGAAGTGTTATTGGCATCTAAGAATTATGAAAAAAAACCAAATCTATTGTGATAGAATTTTAACTTTTTGTTTATCTTTAAACAATTTATAGCTTCCGTCCGAAAGAGAGGATGAATGATAGCATGAATAATAAAAATATGTATTTATGTATGTACGTACATATTTAGTTGGTTACGTACCTACATACATACATATGTGTATATGTCTGTCTATACTCGTATGTATGCATATACATAAATCTATTAGCATCATTATTTGATGTAAAAACTGCAATATTAAAAACTGTTGTATTTTTTCCAACATTAATGGAATTTCGAAAATGTTTGCAAATAAATTGTTTTTGTAGAAGTACAATAAAAGACAAATATTTAATTCAGGGATGCGTTGTGAATTTTTTTGACCTCATGATGCCATCGGGCTCGCTCACGAATAATAAATATAGTTTGAGCAACGCATGCTCACGAAAAATGAAAAATTAAATATTTTTAACAACTAAGGGCCAAGTTGTGAATTGCCTTTAGATAAAGGCAGGATTTTGTCTGCCCGATAAATCGCTTTGTGTTATAAAATCTTCATTTATTATTTTGTTATCCATTAAAATGGAAAAATTTAATTTTTTACAACAAACAGGGAAAACAAATTTTTTAAAAATTTTTGAATTTTTTTTCTTGTGTTTGTTGTCAAAAATTACATTTTTCCATTTTTCCAACGAGGAAAAAAACTGAAATGAATACCCTCATTATTACTGTTGATAATAATATCAATAAAAATTTAAAGTTCTAATAATGGCAAGATATTTATTGTTATTGGGCAGACAAAATCCTACCTTTAACTAAAGGCAAGTTCTGAAAATGGCCCTAAAAGTAACATTTTAAACATAAAAAATCCTTTGAAAAAGTTTTAATATTTTTATATGAATATAAATTAAGGCGAATCGATAAAAAGTTTATGTCAGTCGCCCCTAGAATGAAATATATGTGTGTCAATGAAGTTTCTAAAACAGGATTTTGGGATTCATCTGAATTGATGTAGCATATAGTATGTGCAAAAGGAAAAGGGGCTAAATTTTAAGGCGTGTCATAAAAATTAAAATATGTATTAAAATCTAGAAACATTAAAATTTGTAAGGAATTCCTTGGCTCGGGTAAAATATTGCACATTATAGGGGAAGCATCCGAGGTGGCATAAGTGTCAAGCCATGAATAAAATTTTTGTCACTATTCTTTAAAATTCCATATAAATTAATTTTTATGCGCTCTTTCTATACCTGCACTTTTAAAACAAGTGCCCTAAATTTTTGGCAATTTTAAATTATTTTCATACAACAAATCAGTGTTAGCTAGCTGCACATTGGCTTAACTGCACAAAACATTTGTTTTCTGTAATTATTCCCCAAAATCCTTTTTTTAAGTGCACTTTTTATACCTGCACATTTACCATATTTTTTGTTAATTCGAAATTATGTTCCTATAAAATATTAAATTTAGCTGCATATATGAAAAAAATGTGTAGGTCTTTTTTTCTTTTTACATTAAAAAAATAATTAAAATAAAAATTTTAATCAGAAATAATTTTTAGTCAAGCTTAAGTTCAGTAATTTCAATTCTTATTGAATGAACTATTTTTATTAATTAATGTCATCATCACATTAATTATTTTTACTTATTCGATGTACAATCGGTACATGCATGTATGTAAGTATTATTGTAGTGGATTTTATGTTACTTAGTTTTTTGGCTCGCTACAGTTTATTTGGTTTTCCAGCATTCTGAAACTGTGATTGCCAAGTGAACATAGTTTTGTCACGTGCCCATGATGAATTAAGTGAGACATTTTTAGATTTTAATTGAACTGTAATGAATTTTAATCAGAAATAATTTTTAGTCAGGCTTAAGTTCAGTAATTTCAATTCTTATTGAATAAAATATTTTTATTAATTAATGTGAGTTTCTAAAGAATAGAAGAAAAATTAAACTTAAGCTACGGTCACACTTGTCAAACATTTGCCCAAAAAAGCGTAACCACTAAATGCTAATGGCAAATTTTTTTAATTCAGACAAAATTTTGTCAAGTTAAAAAGTATACAATAATGTTGGATTCTATGACGTTGTATATTGGTTGTGTTTGAAATTGTTTAATTTGGTAAGCAAGTGTCTGAATCAAAACTTTTTTCATTAGTGTTTGTTGGTTACGCTTTTTTGGGCAAATGTTTGACAAGTGTGACCGTAGCTTTAGACTTTTTATATGAGGGAAATACCGATACTTTTCTGTGCAGCCACGCACTTCATCAGCACCCTAGTTTATCTTCTTGGGTAGAGATTCTTATTAACATCAGCTATTTAACTTAAATTTTCTCTGAAACGGAATATGAGAAATAATTGTTGTTGATACAAATTTTAATAAAATATCAAACACATCATCACTTAAAAAGCAAAATAACGTAACATCACTTTTCATAAGTTTGCAGGAGAAAAACTTCATAAAATGGAAACTATTAGAGATATTAAGTGTCTTAATTTATTTTGCATTGTGGCTTTCTGAAACCAAATAACGTATCATCAGCTTTCTAAATTATATGAAAAAACGAAAGATAAAATTATAGTTTTTATTAATAATTGAAAAAATTTTTGGTGTTTTTTACCTTTGAATAATTACGTTGACACTACTAATCGAGAAAAAAGAATTTCATATCGAATATAAATTATTTGCTGGGTTTTGTATGAGTTTCAAAGCCTACTAAGCTTATTTTGTCTTTGTGATTTTCAAATATATTATTATTTTATGAATTCTCATATAGTTTTTGAAAGTCTATGCATAAAGTAAGAGGTTTGTGACTGTTCAAAATTTGTGGTTGAAGTCTACTGATGATTTGGTTCAAGCGCCAATGAAATACCTATATAGACCAAGCTGAACCACCAGCAAATAAATTTCAAATTAAAATATAATTATGACAATATGTCGAATAATAAATTTCTTTAACTTTTATCAAGGCAATTTCGCTTCGAGAAATTTATACTTTAAATGTCAAAAAAAAAAATTTACTAAACAATGTGTGTTGACATCCAAAGTATAATCAAATTACAAGCGGCGAAAGTAGTCACCTGATCCCTTGCGGCCACCTAGTATGATTTCGCCTTGAACTTTTATAAGGACAACAAGATAAAATTACTTTAATTTATTAAGAGAGAATAATTTGATAACAAAAATAAGATAATCAGCTATTAATTTACTAGTTAATCATAGAAAAAATTATAGTCTGCTGGAAGCCTTTTGGAAAATTTTTCAGAATTATTAAAATCACAGATATACATATGTATAAAAATTTGTACTAAAACTAAGATGAAATTAAATTTAATATATGTACATATGCATGGTGTAATTATATAGGTGACTGCGTAAAGACTTGTTATACAATAATACGGCAACCATAGCTGTGTAAAGAACCGAAGAATGTCAAAAGCACAAACATTTTTGTACCAAAACCAAAACAAAACGAAGTTTCTGACATTCGTTAGCTACAAAGCACTGCCACCTGTTTATATACACCTTGGTACATATGTATGTAACTAATGCAGGGTATACACGATAATTAATTTCGTACTTAGCGTAGTATGTGTTGTAGTACGGGTTTTCAGTTACACGTTACTACAAATCATACTAATTCACTTGAAAAAATATTTTTAAGGCATTATACACGCGGATAAATGAATTATGCAGTTGAAGAGAATAAAAAAATAATGCAAAAACTAAAAAGAGGCATGTTGTAGAGAATGGCTAAAATAATGTTTTATGTTTTTTAATTAACATATCCGCTACATAAGGCTTATTTTAAAAACATAAAACAAATTTTGCTGTACAACAGCATGATACACAATACTTATTATTGTACTTAGCGAAGCTCCGCCCACAAAAATCAAAAATTTTTGATTTTCATACTACAAAGTATACTTCATAAGTACGACAGCATGATAGACGTTACTAATTTCATACTTGTACGATTTTTAGTATCGTCTATACTCACCATAAGAAGTCAATGCTTACTTCAATTAGAAACAGGAAAGTTCTGACAAGTTATATTGATTATAAGTTATTTTGAATTTTGCTTATAATTTTGTTATTTTTTAAATAAGACCTGCAAAATTTTGTACACATACATACTTATGTAATATGATGAAGTGAATCGTAATCAATAAAAAATTAATTTTGAATTTTTTGATGATATGTTATTTTACATTTTAGGTGACAACATACACATGTGTGTAAAGAAAATTATTTTTTATTACAGTTTTTAACATTTTGCCTCAACTGCACTTTTAGGCAGGAAACCACAACTGTATACCTGCACATTAAGGCAGATAAGTACATTTAAGATAACAGCATTTTTGACTTATCTGCACAAAAAATTGTGCAAATTTGATTGTGCAGCTAATAGTGTTTTCACACTGAAAGTTAAAACATGGTTTTAACGTTAAAACCATAAACAGCTGATTTTACATTCACACTGCAAGCTTGTTAAATTCAGGTTTTAACTCACAGACTATTTAATAACTTTGCTCAAAAATAAAATAAATCTCCTGCAGAAATGCATGTATTTGTTGTTGTATTTTTTCTGCTTTTTATAACACTTATTTGACAAACTGTATAATAACTGTGTTTGTTTGTATAAAAAACTCGGATTTTTTACAATTCTTTGTAAAGTGGAAATTATTTTATATTTTGTAAATAAATATTTTTAAAATATGGAACTAGTAATTCAACGTGAAGAAGTGCTTGGAAATCAAGTTGTTGTATATAAAAAATGCACAAATACATCATAAAATAAAATTTTTTTATCGGCGGATCGATGTTAGTCATATCATCTATTTTCACTTCCCAGAGTCAATGAAAATATCTTCGTTGTTTTCCTTCCAAAAAACTAACATCTATTGCTATTCACTGGCATAAACATTATCAGCCGCTTCCGGGCATTTTCGCTCGGCAGCACTGAATTTAGTACAGCGAAAACAAGATTGCATTCCATAAAACCAATTTAAAACCAATTCTAAAATGATTTTAAGTTGGTTTTAACAAAAGAAATTTGTATGGTAGAACCAGGTTTTAACGTCAAAGCCAACTTTTATTAAAACCATGTCAGTGTGAAGACACTATAAATCAAAATGACTGTATTAGTATTTTATTTAATTTAAGATTTTAATTTATATCGCAGAAGCCATTTAAATGTAAGATTTTTTACTTTTCTCATGATAAATACATATTTAATATTCCAATATAAGTCATTGTTCTATTTAAATAAGAAGATATCAAAAACTATATGGACGTGATGGAATATATCTGCCAATAGATTTAGATTCAATACACTAAAGTCCATTACAATCACATAACAAAGTTTTTGCTTTCGACTTTTATTATTTTTTGCACAACAGTGCTATTTATTTTAATTATCTTTTTTTTAATAGGAACAGCACTCAGGGGATAATTCCTACTCATGCACTGCATTGTGCTAGATCTAGGAAAGACTTTCGCAGGTAGTTGGTTCCACATACGAATAGTGCGGCTAAAAAAGGAATTCTCTCTGCGATGCGTAGTGCAATTTATTGGCCAATCGACGTACGTACGCACGTATAAATGTGCGGGTTTTAGGAAAAAGTTCCCTAATTTCATTAGAACCCATTCCGTTGTAGTAACGATAGTTGTAGCAACGATAGAACAAGTAAATGCACCCCACATTGCGTCGATGCTCCCATGAATCATTAGAGTTGGATACCCTACTGTCACTGATAACCTTCTTCGCCCTCTCCTGCACGCTGTCGAGCAGCCCCAAAAATATACTTTGAAGCGCCGCCCCATACGGAGTTGTATTCCATTTTCGGTCGGATATAAGAGGTGTAAATAGTAAGGAGATCAGTTGGGGTGAAATATCGTTTGCAGCGTTTCAAAAGTCCGATGCACTCGAATGCCTCTTATGCAACTTCAAAAATGTGTTTATCACATTGGATTTTCATGCCAAGAATATCAAGAGCTTCTGATTCCTTAATATTTATACCTCCCATAGTTACAGAGGCAGCAGCATTTTCGGTTATGGGTCTATGAGTAACCATACAACATTGGCTCTTACGGGCGTTAAAATCGACCTTTTTCCCATGACCCCATTCAGAAATGTTCGTTAAATCGTAGTTTAAAGTCTCATTCATTGTTTGTCGCATAGCCTCAACCTGGGGCAGGCTGTCGTCCGCGAAATAATATATAGGATTGAAAGTTTTACGTAGGACATTTATAAAGATAAGGAATATAATTGGTGAAAGAATGGAACCTTGCGGTACCCCTGAATTTAACTTGACCTCATTTGATGAGATCCCATCTATAACAACTCTTATAGTGCAATCCCTGAGGAAACTCGATAAGAATCGAGAGATGTTATGACCGACATCAAGGGCAATAAATTTTGACAAAAGTGCATCTTGCAACAATCAATCAAACACCTTGGAGATATCTAGAGCCACCATCATACTTTCGCCAAAATTATACAATTTCTCCGCGAGGAGGACAAGCAGTCCAGCCGTAGAGCGGCCTCTACGAAATCCATACTGTCGGTCTTTGAGTAAGCTGTTGGAGTCAAGATACCTTACAAGATGGAAATTCAACATACTGTCCTTCACTTTGGAAAGAGCAGAACATATTGCGATTGGGCGATAATTTTCAGGGTTAGTAGCTTCTCCTTTTTCAAGAATTGGCGTAACATTAGCAAGCTTCCAACACACTGGGAACTCACCAACATGGTACAACGTGTTCAAGAGGTTAGCTAATGGATGTGCCAGCGTCGAGGAGCACTGCTTCATCATTATTTTCTTCTATCAATGTTGTTTGCATAGAGTTGTGTAGCTCATGAACGAACTAGTTCAATTGAACGATTCACTTAACTGAGCGCTGTGAGCCGTTCAATGCACTGAGCGCTGCCAGCTCAGTACTGAATGGTTTCTACATTTGTATCGAACACTTTCAGTAGCTCGTTTTAGACACAAACCTGTGTAATTTAACTGGGTTTGTGTCTAAAACGACCTAGTGAAAGAGCTCGGTACAAGTCTTGTGCTTTTTCAGCAAATTTTTTGTCGCACAAGTACATATGTACATAAAAAAAGTATACATATGTAGACATGTATATTTATTAACCAATTCCACTCATTAAACTATTTTACTTTTATCTATATTTTATACTTCACCTGCCTTGTTTTGCAACGCATGACACACACACACGAAAACAATCTGTATAAATCTGTCACTTTTATGTTTCGATTTTCGCTCTTTATGCTTGAAAAAATGTTTCACTACAAATGAACTGAGCTACTGACCTAACTGAATGAAATACTTCAGTAAAGTGAGCTGAGCTGAAAAGAGCGGTCACTCAAAAGAGGTGATAAGCACAACACTATGTTTGTGCAATATTTATCAATTTATTGATTTTTATTAGCAAACATTTGCAAGGGTGGGAACCTCAAGCATTTTATGTGCAAATAGTGCGTTAATTGTGAATAGTTTTTGTTAGCTTGTTACTCACAATATAAAAATCACAATAAAACAACTATATGGCAATAATTTACAGTTTTATTTGGAAATAAGTCATGCGTATATTACTAAGTTTAAAAATATTTGCAAATAAATTAGCTCACTGTTTATACGACATTTTAAATGTATAAAAACTTGATAGCGCTTCCATGGAAATGTTACTTATATTTGCAAAAAAATTTTGTAAATTTGTAAATAAAAAATAATAATTTGTTTTTATGGTAATTTTTTCTTCTATCAATGTTTTTTATTTTATCAATTTATAGTTTTTTATTAGCAAAAATTTGTAAGTGTGGCAACTTCAAGCATTTTATTTGCAAATAGTGCGTTAAGCGTGAATAGTTTTCTGAATTTGTAAGTCTCATTAAAAAAGGATAATATGGCAACATTTTACAGTTTTATTTGCAAATAAGCCGTGCGTATAAGCGTTGTATATAGCTCGTTTATATGCAAATCTTATTTGCAAATAAAAGAATTTGCAAATACTGAACTCACCGTTCTATCACCGTGGATAGAATACATTACTATTTGTTAAATATATTGCCACACAATGTTAAATTTGTATTACATTTCTTACAAAACAAATATAATTGGCAACATTTTACACCTTATTTGCAAATAGTGGCGTTATTTGCAAATAGCTTTCGTGAGTTATTAACTTACAATAAAAAAGTTATACGACAACGCTTTCGACTTTTATTTGCAAATAAGAAGTGCGTATAAACGGGATAATAAACGTAGTACATGTCATGATTTTGGTATGTACAAAAACTATTTGTTGGTAATGAATAAAATGAGTACTTAGTTATATCGTTATATGAAGTAGTTATTTCCTTAACCCAGTTTCTTGTTTCTAATAATAATTCTGCCAAAAAAGTTCGTAAAAATCGGTTGCGTGGAATTACTTGAAATATTATAAAAGATTTTAACGGGAGTAGACCCGCCCATTTTTGAATTTTAAAATTGTGTAATTTCAAGAACTAATGGTGTTTCTAAGCTTCGCAGCCTTCAAATAAGCAGAATGTCGTAAAATCAAATAAAAAATTGTGGACGTGTCTCCGCCCACTTTTTTTTTACAATGGGACCAATGGGAAGCTATACCCTCTGACAAAAAAATTTTTTTTACAATTGGTCTAAAATGTACCGAGTTATGAAGTAACACAAAAAAAAATAGAGACGAATTGATAACCTCCTCCTTTTTTTTGAAGTCAGTTAAAAATAACACATTTTGTATTAAAATATGTATATTTGAAAATCTATTATTATTACCTTTTCTAACTTCTGAAATAAAAATTACTACTCTACGAGTTAAATTGCTTATAGTTACTACTTATGAGCTGCTGCTAAAATTTTTTGCATACTAACAACAAGGTGTTTGCTGTGGAGGCAGTTCGTTATGTTGTTTTTTCAGACAGACAAAACTATTATCATTTTTAGTCAACTATTTTTTTTAAATAAAGCAACACTTAAATCGGTAATCTATTTTTTTTTTGATTCTTATAAAAATTAAGTAAACCTTGCTTTATATCCCATATCATCTGATAATTTTTGATGGGTAAACATCTATACGCTAGGGGGTAAAAATATTTTTCACAATACAAACACAAATTTTGAGTAAGATCGTAAAGTGTTATCAAATCGTTGTGGGCTATGTATGAGTGTATTAGTGTAATCATACGAACAAGAATTACAGAGAAACTTAACAGCTCAACCGAATTTTAAAGCACACCTTCAGGAGCAATGTTAATTTTAATAGAAATTGCTTGTGGAGTGTAATAGTGTTGCCAGTGGAGATAATTTCTTTAAAAACTTGAAAATATATAAAATAAATATAAACTTTTAAATAAAAGAGCGTTTTAAATGTCAAATATTTGTTTAAAAGATATATAACAGTTTTTATAAAGAATTTATAATATTATATTATAATATATCTTCTTTACGTACTGTTGCCTTTCACTCAAGCTGGTGCACGACAATTGGGTATCAATCTCCTTGATCAAAAAATTTCAATTTACATATTATGTTTAAAGCCTCAGTACAATTAATGGCATTAGAGAGGCAACTTAAAATGCCGAAAATTTTATTTAAATCTATACACTCAAAATTTCTATAAGTATAAAATAAATTTCAAAAGATCTCATATAATATGTGTATGTACATATGTGTGTGTGTGCATTATAAGAAATATACCAGCATTTTTATTTAGTTACAAAAGATCTCAACTCAACTGTGATGATCAGTGTCAAGATTTGACATACAACTTGTGGTCAAATGCTGTCTTGCATATTTTTATATGATTATACACAAATACATATGCGGGTACATACACTACCAATTAGATGATTAGAACCACTTACATTTCAGTGTTTAGTACGCCACATTTTTTTAGTTTTTTTTAATCGAAAAAAAGATTATTTAGTGGAAATCACAAAAATATAAACAACAAAGAATAAAGTTTGTTTAAACAGTATTTTAAAGTGAGTTTAAAAAAATAAAACCAAAAATTTTAAATTTGTTTTGTTCATATGAATAAAACCATTTCACACACAGTTTTGTGATTTGGCTACATTTCCCATGGATATGAATATCCTTGTGAACAATGAACAGCTCTTACTGCCAGTGTTCCCAGTTTTATTTTATATATTATCCCTAATTTTCAATCTTTCATCCCGAAAAATGTCTAAATGTGTAGCTATTTTCTTATCCGCTAGAATCCCCACAGTTCCTTAAAAAGAAAACCACATTATTTCAAAACGAAAATTTGCATAAATATATTATTAATTAAATCCATTTATAATGAATATTTTTAATATTAATGTTATTTATACTTTGAGTTATAATGCCAAGATCCCACTATCTACGTAATGTACCGATTTTAGTCGGCTCTATTCAGTAAAGTCGAAAGTTTTAAGCCGAACTGGCATTATTTCTCAATTAATTCAAATATAATAGAGCCATATAGACTAATCCCGGAATTAATGGCCTATTTTTCACCTGCGAAAGAAAACGTTCGACTTACAATTTAAATTGAAAACAAAAACAAATTTTCATATTTTATTGTTGTTTTCAATATAAATTGTAAGTCGAACGTTTTCTTTCGCAGGTGAGAAATAGGCGATTAGTCAGTAGAGCTACAGTCTAGTGATGGATTTTCAATGACAAGCTAATGTTAAATGTCAATAGATCATTACATTGTCTGGGGTACACCTGGTCAGTAGTACTACTGATAATGTCACTAGTAAATCATTACAATTTCACTATTCGAATTTCCTGCAGGGTATTTTGACTCACCAATAATATTGAATAAGTTGGATAAAAAACAGGAGCAACGAAATATTATTTACATTTTGAAAAAGTTGAATGACCTTGAAAGCCTGAATAGATACAATATCTATAAAACTACATTAATTGAAATATTTAATAATTGCACTACAGTTCGTTTGATGTTTTAAAATTTATTTATTGAAAAGACTATAGCATATGCTACTGATGATCCAGGGAAGATATTGAGGCATGCTTTGCTGTGATAATAGCATCCTCTTCACATGCATATTTTTATTAATAATACTTTAATAATATTATTGTTTTAAAAAGGCATGAAATGTGTTCTTCATGTACATTTATTTGGAGATACGATATTATAATTCTTTAAATAGTTATACAAAATAATCATAATTTAAATAATTATTTCCCCTTAGTATAAATTTTTAAAGTGGGTATTTACCAATGGTAAATCAATAATTGAAAACACAATAATCATTTCTCATATTCCATTTCATAGTAAATTTGCGTGGCTGCACAGAAAAATATCAGAATATTGAGAAGAAACATAGTTGTGTGTATCTGACAAAATGTTTTCTACGCATCAAAAACAATGGTCCATATCGTGATTGGCGTTTTTCGACTTCAAATTCGACTACTTGTAGTTTATTAAAGAAAACAAGCTACATTTTTTTTAATCTAGTACAATACGCCTGACTTTCGCCGCAAAATCGCCAATCACAATAAGGGGGAATGTTAATATGAAAGACGCTCCGTTGATAATGGCAGCAAAATAGTCGACAAAAGTGGTGAATTGGGGACGCATAACCCCACGCTTCCATCAGGGTAGTTTCATGAGCAAATGGTAGGTTAGAGTTGTAGAGAAATTTAATTAAATTGTTTTTTATGAGTTATGCTAGGAACACAACTGGGACGAACGACGAATTTTTCGGTGCGTACTTTCGTCATAAAAAATAAAACACATTTGTGCATATGAAAATGAACACAACACCGCCGTACAACGAAATTCGTCGTGCGTGACGAACTCTGAGATAGATTTATTTCTATTTTGTACGCCGACGAACGACGAAAAAACAAAACTGAGAGAAAATTCTCATCCTCTCTCTCTGTTTTTGTACACACAACAACCAACTTTATCAAATATGAGAGAAGAATTCGGTGAGTAAAATCTTCGTTATTGTACTTGACAATACGAATTTACGCAGCGAATGCTTATAGACGAATTCGTCGACGTGGACGAAATTCGTCGTTCGTCCCAATTGTGTTCCTAGCATTAGGCTGGTACTTATGTAGTTCTTTCGTAACTTCAGGTTCTCATAAGAACTCTATGCAAAACAAAACTAACGGAAATTCAGATTGACAAATAAGAAATTTCCGTTTGCTAGACGCACTTTCAAAAGAAAAGTACAGGGAATTTTTGAAATTTATTGCCTATCTTAAGGATGTTATAAATATAAGTGTTTTTGTGTGTTGTATAGGTGCCCTGTCGGAAATTACGTTAACTTTAAACTACCTTTAATCTAACTATTTCGCAACTAGTACTGACTGACACTTGGATTACTTTTAATGCAATCAACAGACTATATTAACATTGCGATTTCCTAGGCGGGAGTAAATTTTCTCGCTCTGCATTACTTTCAGCTAACTTATAGTTGATTTTTTAAATCACTGGGTAGTCATTAAATTAAAAAACTTTTTCTGAGGCTCGAACATGTATCATCACACATTGTGAACTCAACGCGCTACCACTCAGTTACGGTACCATCTAAAATAACAGCAGCAAAATGTTAATATAAAACTGAAATGAGTTTCAAAATAGCTGAGAATAACTTTGTTGGCTCTCGCCGAATTCGCTTACGTACTCAACTTAAGAATTAACTTTAAATTTGCTCTGGATGACATTGCAGTTAGCTTTTAGTCAGTCTAAGAAAAGTTAACTATAAGTTAACTATTTTTGTAGTCAATCATACATTCTCCAACAGGGTATCTATACAAAAGGCTACACGAAATACAGTTTGTCAATAATTTTTTTTCAATGCTGAAAAATTCTAGTAATTTTTCATTCAAACAAATAAATTCCTTTTTGTTTTGTTTTTGAGCATACCGTTAGCTCTGCTTGTCTACGACAATATGGAGCCAAAGTTATGCACACATAAACACGCATTACAAAAAACAACAACAGAGAGTTCTTTTACGCGGTGCCAAAAAAAATGTTTTCAATTTAACAGCAAATAACAAAAACTCGAAAATTCATGGAAAGTTTTTGCGTCTGCATTTTATTTAAACATGGTATTGTATGCAAAATATTTTTTTAGGGTAAATTCATAAAATGCTCTTCCCCATGTTAATAAAATTTGAGCTGTCGACAAAATATATAAAAAACAGAGATTTAAGTGTTTCTATTCATCTGATGGGGAGTGTATGTATGTATATCTGTTTGCATGTAATTTAAATTGTCTGGTATTATTGTTTCAATTTGCATTCGTTATAAATGAGTTGTACAGGAAAAGCACTTGACCAGAACAATACTCATTTTAGAATAGAATAAACAATAGATTCTTTTTGAATTCCAAAAGGCATTAAAAGAATAGAAAAATGTTAAAAAAAGACTACTCGTATTTTAGAATTGCTTAAGGAAACATTAATGAATTTATTATGTACATTTGATCGCTGCTGCTGCATTATGATGTATTTTATGTTCTTTTAGTTTTCGATTAAACGTTTTAAATTTTCTACATACATATGTACCCGTATATAAATTTATCCCTTTTTTAATACTGTTAAGCAAATAAAATTGTAAAACTTATGCAATTTAAAAACTATGTATGTAGTTTGATTTACATATGTTTATCATACTATGAACTTGAATGATGTTTGAGGAAAACATTATGCGCTTATTAACAGGTATGTAGAATTTATTTCCATTAATCCCCACATTCACGGTCTTGGGTTAACTAATGAAAATAATTCTAAACAATGACTTACATAGGATGTATGAAGTTAAAATGATTAAACTAAAGTCATTAGTTAAGTATATGGACAGAAACAGAAATTTTTGAGTTCGAGATTTGAAAAGTTTGTTTGTTGTTGGTTAAACTTTGAGGTCTTGCAAGCTTTTTTGAATTGTGGTTGAAGTCTACTGATGATTTGCTTCAGCAGCAACGAAATGCACCTAACAAACTAACTTTTTTACATTCGTATTCATAACGTAACGTTACAAATAAAAAAGCGTATAGTTACATACTGCACGACTGATAGGTAAATACCCCCTCAACTAACGTAGGTACAACATAATTGTTGGTTTACACTGTTTGTTAACATTGAAGTTGAGGAATGTACGTTGGAATTCTCATTCAGTTGTGAAGTAGAACTATATATGACGTCCAGTTTTGAAAGCAATCGGGGAACAAGTCACGACAACGTACGAACTGTAGTTACAAGAAGACCACTTGAACTATCGTCCGAGAGCTTTGCCGATTCTTTTTTCGATAGATATGTGTGTATATTCCTAGTAGAATTGATAAAATTAGTTAGTAAATAAGTGAACACCCGAATCTTTCATGTATTTTATTTAGTAAATCATACGAACTTCCGAATCTTTCGTGTGTTTTGTAGCTAGTAAACATAACTCGTATTTTAGACAACTACACGAACTCCCAAATCTTTCGTGTATTCGTAAACTGTGTTTAGTGAAGCATACGAACTTCAGAATCTTTCGTATGTTTTGTAGTTGGTAAGCATAACTAGTATTTTAGCCGACTATACGAACTCCCGAATCTTTCATGTATTTTATTTAGTAAATCATACGAACTTCCGAATCTTTCGTGTGGTTTGTAGCTAGTAAACATAACTCGTATTTTAGACAACTACACGAACTCCCAAATCTTTCGTGTATTCGTAAACTGTGTTTAGTGAAGCATACGAACTTCAGAATCAGTCGTATGTTTTGTAGTTGGTAAGCATAACTAGTATTTTAGCCGACTATACGAACTCGCGAATCTTTCGTGCACTCGTAATCGTACTTTTTAGAATATTTTGTCTATACTCGTTTCGCTATTGACAGAAAGTACCAATATTTCCCGAGGACTTTTGCAATTAAAAGGGCAAGATATGCAGGAGTCACCCAGACGGCACAAGTGAATTTTATAAAAAAATATCTACATATTAAATTTAAAGTAGCATAAGTTAAGTTATGTTTTCGTAAATAAAGTATAGTATATTGTTTTCTCTGAATATTAAAACACCAACATTTTCATGTTATTATTTGCAAAGGAAGCAGACCTTTGGTAAGGACCTATACAGAGTGGGGCCTACAGCAGCTGGAAAAAAACTGTTTTACAAGTTTTTTAGTTTCGTCGAATAAACATGTCGATGGTCTCAAATAGAAAGGCTCTACTAATTCAAATATTTCTAACTTTACAATAGAAACTGTAATATATAATCCTCACAAAAACATAAATGTGAAAAAAGGCCAATTTCCTTTCCAAAATTTCGGCCATCAAAAGTAGTGAGACACAAATTTTGACCAAGTTCGTGTTTGGTACAATACCTATCACTGCAATATTGTATGCGTTATATAAATTTGTAATCGTAAGGGTGTTATATAATTTTAGATAATGTGCTTACTTGACAACATTTTTCCCGATATAAAGAAATGAACAAATATACATTATTTTCTCCTTTTTTAGAAGAGTAAAATTTTTTGCCAAGTAAGCACATTATCTAGAAATTATATGACACCCTTACGATTACAAATTTATATAATGCATACCTTCTTTCACATTTATGTTTTTGTGAGAATCTCACTACTTTTTGGAAGGTTTTCTTAATAAAGCTTTTTAAACTTTAAATTTTTAGTCTGTTATAGTTCTATTCATAATGTCTGTGCCAGTTCAAAAGGGCAGAGTTACATAAAATAATGGGTTAAAGGGTGATATGTGCACCATTGTGTCATAATGAGGACCGAGTAATTTGCTTAATTTTTTAAGAGTCATCTGAGTAGAAATATGTAAAATATAGTGTAAATTTTAGTGGGAGTGACCCCGCCTATTTTTCTAAAGTCTGCTCAGACGAAGTACTTTTGAAAACGCAAAATTAAATGCTAGCATGAGTGAAATGTACATGCAAGGTTTTGTGTTTTAAATTTATCTAGTTGGTAACTTACCTAAGCCTATTTGTTTGTGCAAAATTTCAGTTCTCTACCGTATAATATTTCGATAAAAATTTTATAAACGTGGCCTTACTTCCCTAATTTAATAATCGGTGCTTTCAGATTTTTCCTGTTCGTAAATCTTTTAACTTAAATTCTTAGTTTTGAGCTTAAAGTGCGTGTCCATGCTCACCAATTGAAACTTCTAGGATTTTTAATCTTTCTTAGTGATCTCTAATTTAGATTTATTTGTGTATTGAATTTAAGCTCTCTAGTGCAAATTCTTGCTTGAAATGTTATGGCCGTTACCCCCAACTTTTTAAGATGATAGCTTTTAGTTAAAGCTTCAGTTAAAAGCTTTATTAGAAAATTATCGTGGCCCCTGCCACTGCTGGTAAAAATATTTGGGGTTTTAGATTTTTCTATTTGGTTTCTCATCTTTATGGGTGTTTTCCCGCCCACTTTTTTAAATAATTTTTTTTTGCCAGTACCAATCATACGTGTCAAGTTCCGTTGGAAACGGATATTAATATTTAAATAAATAGTATATTTAAATCTGCTGATCCGAAGTACATGAAATAGGAGGTTTAAATTGTATGGGCGTGTTAACACCCACTTTTTTCAACGAAACTTTATAACTTTGCATTATTCCAACATTTGTGCCAAATTTCCATAAAATCGCTTGAGATAATAAACATTTTAAATTTGCTCTTCTAATTGTGTGCTTTATTGGAATAGCCCCGCCCCTGGTCAAAATCTACGGGTTTTCAGATTTTTCTAGTTAGTTACTAATCTAGACTTACTTGCTTATCAAATTTCAGCTTACTAGTTTATTTATTTTCTTCTTATGGCCATCATACCGCCCACTTTTTAAATTTAAATACCCGCTGTATCCATTAGTTATCTTTCTTGTCGAGTTTCGTTGAAAACCGATACTAATAAATATATAAATACATATTTAGTATATTCAAATGTGCTGACTAACAGTACATGAAATAGGAGGCTTAAATTTTATGGGCGTGTAAATACATAAAGAGCACATTTAAATATGCTGACCCGAAACACATGAATTAGGAGGCTTAAATTTTATGGGCGTGTTATCGCCAACTTTTTTCAATAAAAATTTAGAGCCTTGTATTATTGCAACATGTATGCCAAATTTCAATAAAATTGCTTGAGTTAAACGGCTTAGAAATGTTTTTTTAATTCTGAGCTTTATGAGCGTAGCCTCGCCCCTGCTTAAAATTTTCGGGTTTTAAAATTTTTTTAGTTCATCGCTCACCTAGATCTACTTGTGCACCAAATTTTAACTCTCTAGCCATAGCGGAAGTGCTTCGTAATATTGATGAGTGATTCAGTAGGTCAGTGAGTCAGTGAGTATGTCTTAAAATATGAACTTTTTGCACCTCCATATCTCCGGAACCTTTCATTGTAAAACTTTCAAACTTCGCATATGAGGTTAGATGAGTTTATTCTTTTTATGGTTTAAATTTTATAATTATTACGATTGCGGGGAACATTGTAAAAACAGCTCGAATGGCTTCCTGTAAATATACACATTGCGTGCATTGGTCGGAACTTGGCCTGGCGCACTGCCGAGCGCCTAGATATGTAACTTTTTTTGTGCAATTGTAAAATTGTAAATTTTTAAACTATTGCAATACATTTTTGTGCAAAATGTATTGGAATCACAGAAAAACTTAAAAATACGAGTCAGGGTCTTTCTATTTGAGACTATCGATATATAAATACATGTGTATGGTTTTGCTTACTAGTCTAGGCGGCCAATTGTGGTAGTGTAATCTTATATTAATATCGACAACATGCGAAAATGAAAAAAAAAAATAAAAAACAAATGAAGGTGCAGCGGCTTTGAAAATCATTTCATTTCATTTCTATTCTGCTAGTGTTTGTCAGAATAATTACAATTTGGTTCTTAAAAATTATCACATTGTAATTTAATTACCTCATAATACGATATTTAGCCTAATTAAAACAAACAAAGGAACATAAACAAATTCGCGAAATAAAAACGTGCTTTAAAATCTTTCATTTACTAAAATAATTTCATAACTAAAAAATTCAATTTTTAGTGAAGAATGAATCCTCATACCATTATTCATATTGTGTGAAAGTTTCGTACAAATGTCTTCTTAACTCAAAAAAAAAAAAGAAATATAAGAAAAAAGATTTTCTTGTACCATTTAGTTGTGTGTAAATTGAAAATTTTCTACTCGATTTCTGGCAAACTAGTATTTTTGACTTATGGCGTTGTTTTACTAAAGGAGCAATATTTCAGACAGGAAAAGCTTACTTTGCAAAGTCCTTGCTTTGCCTTTGCTGTCTTAAGGCAACAACCAAATTTTGTCCAAAGTTAAATAAATCCTATCAAAAACATAAATGTGAAAAAAGGCCAAGTTCCTTTCCAAAATTTCGGATATCAAAAGTAGTGAGATAAAAATGTTGACCAAGTTCTTGTTTGGCACAATACCTTTTAGTGTAATATGGTATGCATTATATAAATTTGTAATCGTAAGGGTGTCATATAATTTCTAAATAATCTGCTCTACAGACTATAATACATTTAAGTTGAAATATACCAAAGTATCAGTGATGCCAGAATTCCTTCACCAAAAATGGCCATAGAATGCAAAAATCATGAACTCTAGCAAAAACAAGAAGGTATTTAATATATATATTTTTTTAAAATCAAATCGAGAATTTTTTGAAGTAAATACAAACAATAAATCGAAGTAATAAATAAAATAATTTTTCTATTCATTTGTACATTCTGCTATTCAGCCTTTAAATTTTTGGGTAGAGCTTCTACGCGGGAAAAAGAACCCGGGAAATTTTCAACGGGAATTTTCGGGAATTTAATGTATACGTTTTTCGAATTTGATTTTTTATCATTGCTGTTCGTTGTTTTGTTACCTAAAAATACAAATATGGAAGCAGAAGTAAATAGGCTTACGAAATAGTTTCCACATAAAAAGTATTTACAGTATCTAGATGGAATTTCCATCCATACTATAACTCAAAGCATATGAATTTTTTGGTTTTTTAAATATTGTTGTTGATTAAATGAATGAATAAACCTGCTTTGTTTTTAATTTAAGGCCCAGATTAAACGATGATTTAATCTTTCTTTCCCCCATACAAGAATCTACAAATTTTAGTAATTTAATTTAATAAATTAAAAACATTTTAGGTCTTGTTCAAAAAAAAATAATTCTAGCTTACAAAACGTTTAGCAAACAAATGTCTATAAGAAATTAGTTTTGTAAACCTTTTTTAAACCAAAATTATTTCTTCAAAATAACAGCAATTATTATTTCATTGGAGCTACAGTAGGTAACTTAAAACTTGACATATGTATGTATTGGGTGTTTTTTATTGAGGTATAGAACTTTAAGTTGGCATCACTTTTTTAACTGGCGGCCATTTTGTCAGCTGTCAAGTGATTAATATTTAGTTTGGTTTGCCATTTCATCATGAACAGGTTGACAAAAGAACAACGCTTTCAAATCGTGCAAATTTATTTCGAAAATAATGGTTCAGTTCGCGAAGTTTACCGCAAGCTCCGTCCATTTTATGGTCGACATAATCGTCCATCAGAGCAATTAATTCGGTTAACCATGGATCGTTTTCGCACTACGTTTACTCTATGTGATAATACGCATCCGCAGAGACGTCGAACAGTGCGCACCGAAGAAACAATTGCCGCTGTAGAGCAAAGTGTTGAAGAGGACCCGAATGAATCGATTCGCCACCGGAGACCGGTATAGAGCCATGATAACCGACTATTTTGTTCCCGAATTGGATGGCATGAATGTGGATGAGTTGTGGTTCCAACAAGACGGCGCTACATGCCACACAGCGCACGTCACAATCGATTTATTGAAGGAAACATTCGATGAGCGCATAATTTCGCGGAATTGACCTGTCAATTGGCCACCAAGATCGTGTGATTTGACGCCATTGGATTATTTTCTTTGGGGATATGTGAAGTCGCTCGTCTGCGCCAACAAACCAGAAACGTTAGGGGACTTGGAAGCCAACATTCGTGGCGTTATTGCCAACATACGGCCCCATATGCTCGTAAAAGTGGTTGAAAATTGGACCTGTATAATTGGCTTTATTCGAGCCAGGCGCGGCGGCCACATGCCCGAAATCATATTTAAACATTAATGGCATAAAATTATCCTTCCAATAAAGCCAAATTGATGGACATTAAAACGATTTTCTTGTGATTTATTTCAATTCGAAGTTCTATACCTCTAAAAAAACACCCGTTAATTCTTTTGTATAAAATTATTTAAAGTGACAACTTCTGCATTCGAAATTAAGGCTTGGATTTTCTGCACTCATGGAGTTTATTAAGATTTAAGTTAAATAGCTGTAAGTAATATCTTTAATTATTAAATCATTGTTTAGTAGATGTTCATTTTCTATTTCCTGAGGTGCTTGGCATTAGAAGAAAAGGGCGAAGATCTGATCCAAAGACAGGCACTGTGACACCAAAAAAGTCTATGTAATTTCGAACAGAAACAAATTTTGAAATGGTTTATGAGCAAAAATAAATTTTGGGTGTAGTTATTTTATAATTTATGCACAAAAAAAATGTAATATGAGAATCAAAAATAACTAAATTTTGGCCAAAATAAATTATTCGTCCAATATTCCCTATACTCTTATATTAGTGACAAAAATACCTAGAGGTAGCATTGATTTGTATTAAAAAAGCTGTTGTCACATTGAATGAAAAAATAAAATAAAGCAACATACCAAAAATAAAAATATATATAAATAAAATTTGTATTAAGGACTCAGAGAACGGAAAATGTGATTTGTTTCTACCTCTTTTGCTTTTCGATACCGATCGCCTATAAACTCCAAAAATCGTGTTTCAAAAATCAACGTGTGAATTGCGTGTAAATGTAAATGATTTTTCATAAAATTATATATTTTATTGAAGTCATTTAATTAATTTCATATATTTTTGAAATTTCCGGGAATTTCCGGGAATAAATCATTTTACTTCTCGATTCCCAGGAATCGGAAAAGTCCGGGAAATTGGAAACCCAATTTTTGGGTTACTAATCCATTCCTTATGAAATTTTTCTTTATAATTTGTATTCATTTTCTATTTTTTTAACTTTCATTTAAACTTTAATTTATTTTTTATTTCCACTCGTGTAAAACAAAAATTACCCTTCTTTGATAACTTAAAACAACATTGCAACGATTATAAGAACGAAGTAGCAAATCTTCTTGTTACCAATTGAGTTGCCTCTTTCATATAAGGGCTTTTAGACTGCAGCCACAAAAATGGAAAGTTTGAACCGTGATTTATTGACTAATGTGAAAAGAATAATATATTACTCTTTTGTGTTTTTTTGGATTTAATAAATGTTTCTTTCTTAAGAGTTTAAATTTTTATGAAAACTGAAAAATATTTCATAATTTTTAAAAATAGCTAAAAAATAGCTAGATTAAAATAAAAATGGCTAAAAAAATAGCTAATGGCTAAATGGGATGAAAAATGGCTAAATTGGCATCACTGCAAAGTATAGCCTAAATTACGATATTATTTCAAATGAGATTAGAAGTCTAAAAAAGATAAGTCGCAACTCATAGTGCTATAAATTCCTGAAAAACCACCCAAATTCATTGAGATTTTGACCAGGGGTACTTCCGAATATACATATCACGGAGGTACCACTAGCTCAAAATCAGCTTAAGGAAAAAGTACTCCCTCTTTAACACAGATATATTACCACATGGTTAATAAAGTACCATACCAAAAAATAAAAAACAGGAAACACATATTTTCGTGATTTCATATGCAGGAAATGTTTTTTTAATAAAAAAATAATAAATGAATAAATTAATGAATTAATATTCGACTTCAGTTAACTCAAATAAGCTTTAAGAATTCGTGTATTTCGATCACTTTTTTGGTAGAAGATTATTTAGAAACTTTAGGCGGGAACGACTTCTCAAAAACGTGATAATCCCATTCAGGTCAGGTCAGGTTTGGTATTCCCCTCTATACATACACACATACTTATAATACAAACGGCAAAACGTTTACATATAATATGAACATATTATGAAAGTTAAAAGAAACAAATATGCAATCACTGCAATTTAAAATGTGTCCCAAATAAAAACATATGTATGTATGTAAATAATTTTACAATTACACACCCCTTAAACTAACTTACATTGGTCAATAAAACAAAAAATTCATATAATCGTGTCACGTGATTTATTATATGTTATATGCACATATGTATGTTCTACTCATATTCCTTATACCGAATGTTTATATATATTTATGTATGTAAGTAAATGTGTGTCAAAATTGGCGTGTTAAATTACTGATTACTGATACAAACCTATCTATGTGTATATGTATACATATTTTGCTGCTTAAACACCACTGCAAAAAAATAACTAAAATAGCTTTGTAACAGCGCACAGTTTTTATAAAAAAGGTTAGATGACTATGTGACAGCACACAGTTCTTATAGAAAAGATGGCTTTCAGTGTGGCAACACATTGTTCTTATATAAAAGATAATTGACTAGTTGGAAGCACACTTTTCGTATAGAAATGTTGACTGTGTCCCAGCAAACTTTTCTCAGAAAACTTTTCTTTCAGAAAAGTTGACTGTGGGAAACATACTCTTCTTATAAAAAAGTTTACTTTGTCACACCATACTTTTCTTATAGAAAAGTTGACTGTGTTACAGCACACTTTTCTTATAGAAAAGTTGACTGTGTCACAGCACACTTTTCTTATAGAAAAGTTGACTGTGTCACAGCACACTTTTCTTATAGAAAAGTTGACTGTGTCACAGCACACTTTTCTTATAGAAAAGTTGACTGTGTCACAGCACACTTTTCTTATAGAAAAGTTGACTGTGTCACAGCACACTTTTCTTATAGAAAAGTTGACTGTGTCACAGCACACTTTTCTTATAGAAAAGTTGACTGTGTCACAGCACACTTTTCTTATAGAAAAGTTGACTGTGTCACAGCACACTTTTCTTATAGAAAAGTTTACTGTGTCACAGCACACTTTTCTTTTTGAAATGTTGAATTTGACACAGCACACTTTTCTTATAGAAACGTTGACTGTGTCACAGCACACTTTTCTTATAAAAAAGTTGACTGTGTCACAGCACACTTTTCTTTTAAAAAAGTTGACTGTGTCACATCACACTTTTCTTTTTGAAATGTTGAATTTGACACAGCACACTTTTCTTATAGAAAAGTTGACTGTGTGAAGCATATTCTTCTTATAGAAAAGTTGAATGTGTCACAGCACACTTTTCTTGTAGAAAAGTTGACTGTTTCAGAAAAGTTTACAGAAAAGTTGGGTGCTCAACGAAGCTTATTTTGAATAAATTCCATCGATTTCAACGTGCGAAAGATGGAACTTCGATTAAATCTGTGAGAAAGATTTTTAAAAAAAGTGCAGAAAAGAAACATATTTATTATATTTGGAAAATTTGCTACACTCTTTTGGTCCTTATCCATGTATATTTACTGATGATGCCAATATAGATATTTTAAGTACATACATTTTCATCTGAAGAGTTTCTTAGCGTGATTGCTAATTTTAGCTTCAGTAATTGTAACCGTGATTCAATGATAACTCCCTCAAAGCGATAATACATAAATATTATTAATATTGAATTTATAGCACTATGTATTTACCAAATTAATATAATTTTTTCAATAATTATATTTATTTATATTTACGATTTGAACGGCCTAAAGTTTGTATCGCTTTTTAAGCCAAATTACATGTAATAATTATTAACGAACAAATAACATCAAAGTTGGTTGTAAATATTCTGATAACACATAGTTGAACGGAACAACTACCTGTTTTCGAAAGCCACTACAACTTCATCATGAGCGTTCTTTGTGTTTTGGTCCACTGTGTGTGGTGTCAGTTGATGTAGATTTCTGCTTTATATACGCAACTTTCATTGCAAATGGAATATGTTAATTGTTTTTATTCATCGTATTACAATTTGCTGACAGCTTTATTTTGTAATGAAAGCTCAATTTTACCATATCTAAATTTATTAAATTAAATTTCTTTACTACTTACTGCATATGTTGGTTAATTTTCTTATTTTTGTTCTACTTAAGACAAAATTTTTTGGTTTGTTACTATTAAGTATATCCCAGTGAAAAAAATGGAAGTCATTCTAGTGGAACTACATTTTCATTGCTTCCAAAAAGTCGATATTTTTAATTTGCCGAGAGTGAGCAAAAAACCATGTAGAAGCTTACTTTAGTCATACAAAACCTTGTAACTCCTTCATAGTGTTGGAAAATACTCACCAGAATTTAAAAAAAATTATTTTTTTTTAAGAATTTTATGAACTAATTTTGTCTAAAATTTAAAAGTTATTTTCTTAAATTTACATGAAAACACTGTTTCGGGCTTAAATTCGTATAAAAAGAAACGGATTGTTACAATAGGTAACTATTTACCATTTTTCCTAGATGAAAATATTATCAAAGAACACAAAAAAAAAGAATTTTTCTTAATATCGCTTCCAATTCAGTGACCAGGCATCGAAAAAGAGAACTTCTTGCAATGACAACCCTATGTAAAAATCATTAGATCGGATCGAAATTTTCACTACTTCCGCATCGCAAACTCGACATTTTCATGACTTTTTTGGAGTGTTTTTTTTTACTGGGTATGTATTTACTTTTTGCCACAGGTCCATGGCTATTGATGTTAGAAAAAATTAAAGGAAAGTTGTTTTTTTCCGAGCAAATTTAAACAGATTTTAGGGTTCCGTACACCAAAGGTGAAAAGGAACCCTATTGTTTTCGCGACGGTGTCCATCTGTCCGTCACAGGCTATTTTCTCAGGAACCGTAAGAGCTACGAACCTGAAATTTTGACAGAGTGTGTAGCTTGGCAGCTGTAACATGAGAGTTAAAAATTAAAGGGAGTTCTATAACGAGAAACGAAAAATGTTCAAATCCTATGTAATATACATACAATTGTATGTACATATGTATAATGACACTTGAAATTTGTAAAATTAGTGTATTTTTATACAGACTACAACAATAAACACTAAAATTAAAAAAAAAAAACTGAAATAAAAGGGTGTTCTATCAGTTAATGCAATTTTGACTATGAAATTTTTACAATTTGTTGCATCTTGGAAACCGTAAGAGCCAAACTGTTCAAATGTTCAAAAACGGTAAAACTAAAAAATTCCAAGATTACAAAATTGCCTATCCGAAAAAAAATCGCCAAAAATTGCCAAAACGAAAAGAATCGCCGAAATTAAAAATAAATTCTAACACTAAAATAAATAGCCATAACCGAAAAAATCCCCAAAATAAAAAAATCTCCAGTACAAAAAAAATCGCCAAAATTAAGAAATCGCCTGTATGAAAAAATCGCCAAAATTAAAAATAAGAAACAAAATGAAAAAAACGCCAAAAAAACGAAAAAAATCGCCAAATCTAATTAAGTTCCAAAATTTAAAAAAATCGCTTAAAACCGGAAAAACCCAAAAACGAAAAAAATGCCAAAACTATACTTTATATTGAATTACATATGTATGTAGTGTCCGTACGGAACCCTTCGAGTGCGGGTCAAAGTCGTACTTCACTGAATTTATTTCCTTTTTTATGCCAAGAATTTTGAAAAAACATTTAAATTGTGCATGTCTACAGAAAAATACCTTTTAAACCATATATGTAAATATGTATGTTTCACCAATATTGGTGGACGATAAGATACTTAAATTTTGTATAATGGATTCAATTCAGCAATGTTTGTATAAAAAAAATCGTTCAACTAGCGAAAAATATATAAATAAATAGGGAATAAATAGCAAGTAATCTAAATGTAAAAATCTCTCAGTTTACAAAAAGTTGTACACTCAGAGAAATAAATAAATATGCATGTGTTAACAATATGACCAATTAAACATAATTCGTTTCATTAGGGATCACTGTTAACAAGAACTTTCTGCTGGTTTTTCTTTTCGCTCTTGTTGTGGTTGTACAAACGTCAATGAAGTTTTCATCAAACGAAATCTAACGATCTCTCAAAATCGAAAAATGAAAACAAACAAACAAACAAACAAACAAACGATGACGATCAGCCGTATTTACATATGTACATATACTACGTTACAATTCACGATCTTACTACACTCGTTTTGATTGTAAAAAAAAATATAATAACAATAAAAATAAAAAAGCACAACGTTTGCAAACAATTTACACAAGAATAATTTTCATGCAGAGTTTTCATTTATTTGATCATTCGTGTTTAAACCAGCGCACTGTTCAACAGCTAAACGCGGAAAAAAAACTCGATTCAAATTTAAAAGAAAGAAAAATTAAAAAGTGATTAAATTGTAATTTAAAGTTAAACAAAATATAATAAGTGCTTAATGAATATAATTTTTTTTTTAAAATAAATCAAGTTTGCAAAAGAAAAAATTAAAAAGAAATACATAAAACCGACAAAATAAAATTTATTTAATTTTAATTTAATTAAAATTACCACGCAACATCATTAATTTTCAAACATTATCATAAACAATAAAATTTTTTCATATTAAATTATACAAATATTTAATTGTTTTAGTGCTTCTTAAAATTATGGGTTTGAAATACGAAAGAAGTTAAAGATCACATTATTGCATTCTTAACTTTAATATATTGCTTTTTTTGTTTGTGTGTAACAAATAAGAATTTTAATTAATACGTATCATTGTTGTAAGTATAGAGTGGACTCTTGTTGTTTTTTTTAACACATAAAAGTGCTATCGATTGCAATTGTTCTATTTTATCAAACCTTTAATCTATTGTTAATTTTAATTCCCTTTATTACTCAGCGATTCAATTAATTTTTCTTCTTTCTGTCTAGTCAATTTAAGTGCTCAGGTTTTACGTTACATTTTTTTTGAATTGACTCTGGCTATTGCGAAAAGCTTGGGTATAATAACATATCTGTTATATATGCATCATATATTATTCTATTCTTTGTTGAATCCATTGAAACTAATGCTGAGTACACATTATGACATGTTAAGACATTGCAATAGTGTGTAGTAGTGACAACGTTTGACATTTTCTTTATTTTTCCATGTGACACTAAAAAAATGAGACCACAAAATAACTCCCCAAAAGAAATGCCAAGTGTGTACTCAGCATAAGTAAGAGATCCTTTTTACAAATACGATTACTTTTCTTCAGTCGTTTTAATTTTATACGATTATGAATTTATTACTTTCATCATTATGCGATCGCTTATTTTTCTATGCATCACTATTTTTATTGTAACTGATATTCACTCATGTTGAATCTAATAACGTCAATCAGAACACCTTTTTATATGCGTTACGGTTGAAATAAAACATTTTAGTTTGTTTTAATTTGTTTAAAATAATAAAAGTTTTTTCTTTAATTTTCTAAATTTAAATAATTTTTTTTTAAGTTTTCGACCCAACAAGCAATATGTTTGTACATTAGAGTGGCTGTTATTTATTTTTATTCTCACCCCCAAATCGGTTCAGTTTTATGTAAAAAAAATATACAAAAAAATTTCATAGCGATAAGTTGTGTTTTAGGGGGTGCGTCCGCCCCTCAAAGTTGACCTTCAAGCCCATTTTTCAATGTAATTTTTTGCATATGACTATCTTTTAAGAAAATCATTTTGCAAGATTATAATATATGGCAATATTTTAGCTCTTCTAGTCTACAATATTAGTCTCGAAGAAAGTTTTTTTTTGCAAAAATTAATATTTTAGGAAATAATGAAGAAAAAAATTGCATTTATATGCAAATTATTTTACTAAGCGTTTATAACAAGAGTTTATATCTATTAAATTATTTCATACATATATTAAGTATAGTCATAAATAAACTAAACATAAAAAATACATTGAATATATGGGCTTAAGGGCTTACCTTGAAGGCCGAACGCATCTCCTAAAACAAACTCCACTAAACGCTTTTAAATTTTTTTTACACAAAACTGAACCGATTTGGGGGTGAGAATAAAAGAAATCGAATCAATCAACAAAAAAATTTTCTATACAACTAACGGCCACTCTAATGTACACATGTACAAAAAAGTTTTAATTGGAAATAGAGACTATTTTTATCTACTATATTGCACAGTGGAACGCATCGAAAATAAATGCTAATAAGCGACTTCGAATATAATGTTTCAAATTATTTGAAATTTTTATAAAGATATCGACATTTACTGCATAAAATTAAAGAATAACAGCCCAATTATGATGTTTCCCGGGGAGTATTTTCCCTTTCCTATCATTTGTTCCCGTATAATATTAATAATCCTCCTATTCTAAATAGCCGGGGAATAGGCAAATACGGAAGAGAGTAAAATCTGGAACTATTTAATGTTAACATATTTTTCTGCACTAACGCAATAGTTCAGCAATAGAAATTTAATAACAATTTTATGTTTTCATTGCCAATAAGATTGTGTGTTAATAAAATATCTATTTTGGCTTAAATAAATAATGAAATAAACTGTGTAACCAGTCACAGGAATGAAGAAGAACTTTGTGCTGAGAAAGTGTAGCAAAAACTGAGCCAGGTGCAGATGCAAATGGATTAAATTTCCAAGGACTGTATGTGTAAAGGAAATTATTAATTTTATAACGTTTTTCTTATTAATATTAGAAGGAAACAAATCTTCAATTTGGCTGTTATGCGAAATTAAATGAGGTAAAATTGAGTGTTTAAAAATGCATAAAACAGGAGGGAAATATAACATTCCGGTGATTATGTGTATAAGCTTTTTGTTGTAAATAAATGCTTATAGCATTGTTTTAAAACATTTATTAATTTCATTTATACATTTTTGCATTAGTTACCTCCAAAATGTTTGCGGAAAAAATCTCAAAAAATTTAACCTCTCCCTCTTCCCCTCCATCATATTTAGAATGCTTACTTTTTTCCGGGATAGTTTTTTCCTGGGGAAATTTAAATTCATTATTGTTATATATAATCGGACTGTATATAGCATCACAGTGGATCAAGCCTAAAAATATTGGATACTAAATTTTTTTCTCACAGTGTATGGTTAAAAGATATTAGAGACTTTAATGAAAAGTTTTGTATGAAGTACTTGCAGTTAAAGTTCACTTTAACTCTTAACCATACATTGGGTAAAGGGACGTCAATGAATTAAATAATAAATATTTTAGGTTAATTTTATTATTGTTGTTTGATTAGGCTAAAGTTCGTATCGCCTTGTAAGCCCAAATTACATGTTATTATTAGTAATGAACAAATAACACTAAAGTTAGTTTTAAATATTCTGGCTAACACATAGTTGAACGGAACAACTAGTTGTTTTCGAAGACCACTACACCTGCATCATCAGCGTTCTTTGTGTTTGGTCAATTGTGTATGGTGTCACTTGATGTACATTTTTTTATAATGTCCTTTTAAAAAATTGCTGGTGACCGGTGGCTTGCAGTAAAATTTTTTTCTTCTTCCTTCTATGCTAAAGCGTATTTGTCAAGATTTTACATTGTCAAAAAACGATATAATTTTTCAGAGCAGGAAAAATTAAATTTTTTCCCCACTGGCAAATATTTTTTTACCATAGTACTTTTCTACCGTTTGAGACACGCCCAAAAGTCGAAATACGACACTCGTAATTAGGCCCATTATTTTCCCCTATAAAAAAAGGTACAGATTAACCGACTTTCGCAATTTATTTCTTTTTATAAAAGTTTAAATGTGAAACGGAATTTTATTGTGAATTTCAGTAAAAAAAACTTGGTTCATAAATTCAAAAAAAATCGTTCTTTTTAAAGCATCGTGTGTATTATCTAAAACTGTAAAGGAATTAAAAATGTTTTTACGACTTAAAAAATATAAAAACAAAAATATCGATCGAAAATCTGATTCCTTAAAAATTACTTCAACGTTTTTACTGCCATATTAAAGGCTGTTATTTCAGGTTTCATATAAATTTGACCAGCAGTTTTGAAGTTAATATACATATGTATATGCTGTCATTTATTTTGCAAATCCGTCCCAATGTAGATTATACATACTCATACAAGCATTCAAGTGCCCAAGCACTTATTTTATCTGAAAGATAAGGTAAAATTGTTGAAAATCATTGAGTTTTAAAATCGCACTTGACAAATTGGCTAAACAATTTATAAAGTATAAAGTGAATTTGAATTTTTCCATCTAATGAAATATCAATGAACAAACGAATGAATATGTTTTCCTATGGGAGGTCTTTGATTCAGATAATTAAAATTATACGAGATAGTTTTTAATTTTTTTTTTTAATATTTTAATAAAACAACTCATATATATATATATTTTTATTTGCAATCTTCGTGCCGGGAGTTAAATATTTTTTTTACATATTAAATTTTCTATTTTTTTTGATAATTCAACAATATTGTTTAAAAAATTTCAGTCCCAATGTGATTTTTTATTAACTAATGTTTAAATTTAAAGCTTGGGTTTTCTTAACCAATAAATGACAAGTTTGTCATTATTGTATCAGTTACAAAACCGCAAATTTGGAGATTTCAAATGGTTGGTTGTAGTTCAGCTATAAAAGAAAGTCTAAATAAAAACTAAGTTTTAGTTTCATGTTAAGTCAGAAACTAATGTAGCAGAGTTCGATTATGATAAACAACACTTATGAAAAATTGTAGCATATAACGAACGAACAACTTGTATAGTGACAAAAGTTTACCATTAATTTTCAATACAAATTAATTAGTGCGCTTATTATGAATTGTGGTTATAGAGCATTTGGTCGGATGTCAAGTCCCACAAATACAACTGCATGAATATTTCTACGCTTATAAAGAGAAAAGAATCGTTAGTCTTGCAGCCAGTTTATAGAAGACGATGAAACTGAAACGCGCCTAGCCGATACATAAAAGACTACGTAAGAAATGTGTGTCCATAAAAAAGGCAGTAATTTTTTGTGCGACTTACGTTGCGTTTCAATCACACAAGATTCTATTGTGAATCATATGTAGAGAATTCTCAATCGCAGACGAGCTCATACTTCGTGAAAGATGCTTCGTACGAGAGAAACTTTCATATGTAGACGATTCATATCCAGAAGCTGCGGGGAAGGCGCTTACATTAGTCGTAGATGCAATCATTTGCGATTTATTTAGAGATTATCTTACAAGTCTTTTATGAAGAATATTAAGAATTATATGGGGCTCCTCAATATTAATCTTTTACGAATCATACCATATCGATTTGAGGAATAGTAAATAGAAACTATTCATTTATTGATTAAATCCTATTTTAAAAAGTGAAAGTTAGAATTCTTAATAAAACGGAAAAATAATTTCAAAACTCAAAAAAGAAAAGATAAATTAATACAAACTAATTTCAAAAAATGATTATTACTATGTTGAATTTATCTTTTTTAAAGGTCTAACGATTTTATCTTTGGCTTGAAAAAACGATGCTGCAGCGATCTGTTGATAGTGGAGTCAATTACATTACAAGAATATTTAACGAAAAAAGATCAATGAAAATTTCAATTAATTAAAAGAATTAGATTATTTTAAAATTTGTTTACGTAACTCCAATAATTTTATAAATATTTGGTGTAAAATACCAAGCACATTGAATTTAAAATTACCTTTAATATTTCTTTAATTCTTTGTACGAAGGGATCCGTACAGACACTAGATATTTAATTCAATACGAACTTTAGCCTATATAATAAATAGTTTTTGCTTTTGTTCGCTTTTGGGTTTTTTCGGTCTTAGCGTTTTTTAGTTTTGGCGTTTTTCGGTTTTTAGCGCAATTTTTTTAGTTTTGGCAATTTTTCCGGTTTTTGACGTTTTTTCAATTTCGCTGTTTTTTTTCATTTTGGCGATTTTTTTATTTAGGCGATTTTCTTAGTTTTGGTGCCTTTTTCGCATTTTGGCAATTGTTTTCGGTTTTTGGCGTTTTTCCAATTTGGCGAATTTTTTTCATTTTGGCGATTTTTTGGATTTTGGCGATTTTTTTTTGATTTGGGCGATTTTTTAGCTTTGGCGTCTTTTTCGCATTTTGGCGATTTTTCTCGGTTTTTGGCGTTTTTTTTCATTTTGGCGATTTTTTCATTTTAAGGATTTTTTTCGGTTTTGCTGATTTATTTTAGTGTTAGAAATTTTTTTTTAATTTGGTGTTTTTTTCGTTTAAGCGATTTTTTTGGTTTGTCAATTTTACAATTTTCGGATTTTTTAGTTTTACCGTTTTTGAAAATTTCAAAAGTTTACACCTCTTACGGTTTCCAAGATATAGCAAGTTGTCAAAATTACATAGTCAAAATTAAATTAACTGATGGACCACCCATTAAATTTGAAGTTTTTTAAATTTTAGTATTAATTGTTGTAGTCTATATAAAAATACACTAAATTTTACAAATTTCAAGTGTCAATATACATACATACATACAATATACATACAAGTATCAATGTACATACAATTGTATGTATATTACATGGGATTTGAACATCTTTCGTTGCTCGTTTTGGAACATCCTTTAATTTTTAATTCTCATGTACTTGTTGTTGTAGCGGCCAAGGTTCTACATACTCTGTCCAAATTTCAGTTCTGTGACTCTTACGGTTCCTTTTCACCTTTGGTGTACGGAACCCTAAAAATGAATTGAAATAACCGGCATGACTCTTCTTTAAAACTTAAATGGAAGCATTAGCGAAGAAATGAAGAAAACACAACAATTTATAACAGTAAATATGAAAATAAAAAATAACAAGCATATTTAAGATAAATTTATCGTCGATTAAACATTACAAGATCTAAAAGAGAGAGTTAAAGAGAAATGCTACAATATCATTCTCCAAATAATCAGCAGAAGATTCGTTTAGTAGTTGTATTTAAATAAAAGTTTAGACTTCAATGAAATTCTGGCTACAAAAAAACTCGATTTAAAAAAAGTGAGTTCTGGCCTTTCTAACGATGTAATTATAACGATGTGTAATTATATTCCACTAGTGCACTATTATGTTGAGTTCCTTTATTTTGCTATATGGAGCAAATAGTTTCAATTATTACATTGTGATCATGTAGTCATTAAATCTTTGTAACTGCGTCTGTTACTGACTTTAAAAGACATATAACTTCGCATAAGAGGTAGTAGCGTGGTTAACAACAATATTTTCCAAAAGAACCGCAAAACTATACAGTTAGTTGAGGCAAATCAATTAACGAAGTGCCAGCCAGACTCAAGACTTTCGAGCACCAAAAGGCACAACGCAAGCCGCTCTAAAGTAATTATCACAATTATGCTAGACGATAAATATGGACGAAAGTCCTTTTATAGTCTTCCTTATTTTATAGATATGTATGTGTGTTTAAACTTAAGGCACATAGAATTTGTTCAGCGCGGTTTAATACAGTCTATTGTCAGTCAGATTTTTTGTTCTTGTTGTCTCCAAACATATTAAAATTATAGTATTGTAATCATAATCATAAAGTGTAATATAAGTACTAAACAATGTAAGCCAACCGCATATAAAAATGTTTGCCAGTATAAATCATTAATAAAGGTATTAGCAGTGTTCACCTTACTTATTTATTGAAATTTGAAAATTGAAAAGTCACAGACAGAATGAAATTGTTTACACCAGCTATGTGCAAGCCATATGCATAATGTGCAAACTTTTAGAAAAAGCTTTTTGTGCTTTCACACCTACGAGAGCACAAGAGCTAACCAGATCTCGGCGACAACGTTTGCTCTTATTTTGCAAGGAAACAAGAACAAAATTATAGTGTTTTCACACCGACATGGTTTTAACGTTAAAACCAACTGTTAAAACCTGGTTTTACCATACAAATTTTTTTTGTTAAAACCATTTTGGAATTGGTTTTAAGTTCGTTTTATGAAAAACAATGTTCTAAATTCAGTGCTGCCAAGTTAAAATGACTGGAACCAGCTGATAATGCTTATGCCAGTGAATAGGAATAGATATTGATTAAAAAGATTTTCAACTTAAAAATAATAAAAAAAAATTATATATTAAAAATAGTTTCTTTGGAAGGGAAACAACGTTAATATTTGCATTGACCTCTGGAATGTGAAAATAGACAATATGACTGACATACATCTGCATATGAAAAAGAGTTATCTTATAATGCATTTGTGTATTTTTATACACAATAACTTTATTTTCAAGCACTTCACTTTGTATAAGAAAATCTATAATTTAAAAAATGTTTACTTATAAAATATAAAATAGTTTCCATTTTAAAGCACATTGTGAAATTTTGAGTTTTTCATACAAACAAAAACAGTTGTTGTACAGTTTGTCAAATAAGTATTATAAAAAGCAGGAAAAAATACAACAACAGATACACGAATTTCTGCAGGAGATTTATTTTATTTTGAGCAAAGTTATTAGACAGTCTGTGAGTTAAAACCTGAATTTAACAAACTTGCAGTGTGAATGCAAAATCAGCTGTTTATGGTTTTAACGTTAAAACCAGGTTTTAATTTTCAGTGTGAAAACACTATTAAGAGCTTTCAAAGCTTTTTCCCTCAAATGCAAACATCACAGTATGTGTGTTTGGACGTACATATGTAAATGGTCTACATAGAAAAAATTATTCCCAAAAAATTTTCAAACAAATTTTTGTTTGAATTAAAAATTAAATTGTTTGTTCCAAAAAAAAAAAAATAGAGCATAAACAGGCCACGATATTTCGTCGGTTGATAATTTATATGTCGTATGTGGATTTTTTGCGGTTTTGAGTTAAGACCGATTCCTTAGGTTTTCCGACCTGATCTTTCATTTGACGAAATCAGTTTTTCGATACCTCATACGGTTTTCGAGATATGGAGGGTTAACTTTGTCGCATGTGGCATTTGCTGATGCAATTTTATAAGAGCTCAAACTTCAAACTCAATTTACTCGAAACTACCGGAAACCACATACGACAATTAAATTATCAACTGACGATTTGTGTCGGCTACTTGTCGGTATTTACATGTATACAACTCGATCAATCCAATTAAACAACAATAAGAGTACAACAGTACGTTGTATCTTTCAACAAACAAGATAAAAACCAACACACTAAAACACAAATTCTCTCAATTTAAATTTAAACCATTTTTTCAAAATTGTTATCAGAATTAAAAAAATTATTTATTATTTTTATTTTTACAAAACATTTACTGGTTCAATGAATTTGGTTACTGAAAATGAAATTAGTTTTTTTCGTGCAGGAAAATTAAATCAAGAAGATTTTATTTTTAAGATCAAAAATGAAAGTTAAATTTTGACTTTTCCTTTTTCAAATATTTTTTTTGTGATTGAAGGAGACAAAAGAAAAAATTAAATAACACAAAATAAAATATCAAAATACAAAACTTAAAATATGTAAATTGACGTAAAACTTAACAAAAATTAAAAATTTTAAAAACCCCCCGACATAACCAGAAAAGATGTGATATCTTCTAAGCAGCTGAACCAATTTTGTTCAAGCATAACTAAGAACACTCTCGATCAAGTCACCTTTAAAAAAAAAAAACTAAGTCAAAATCGGTCCAGATTTTTGGTCTGTATCAGACAACTGCAGCGATACACTGCAACAATAAGTACACAGTTCAAACACACAGTCTATCGTTGACAACTGTATCTCTTACACCTTAACGAAAACTGTGCTGTGTGTGTTTTACACAACATTCTTTTGCAAAAATCTTTATGCGCTCACAATTGTACTTTGCATTATTCGTACTGTGTCAGAGACACAGTATGCAAGCAGCGATTGCAAAAAGGCGATGAGAGCGAACACAGCTCTCAGTACCAGTGTTGTTATAAGATGTAAGAGGAAAAGTGCAGAGATAAAAGTGCTAAAACGTTCTAAGTAAGTGGCCTATACACTTGCAATAATTATACAGTATTATGTCAAGTTTTTTAACCCCCACGATGTGAGCAATAACATACTTATTTAATTATATTGTATGTATAGGTCGGTTAAAATATTTAATATATAAATTTTTAATCCAGCTGCGTAAGGAATACCAAGAAAGAAAAAATCTTTAAGATTAAGAGTAGTTAAGTAAAAATATATTTATTTTCTACATAGATAAATCAGACGAACCGATTTAATTAACGTTCTATAGTTTTACTGGAACATAATTGTATAACCGACAACTAAATTCTTGGGCTCACTAGCTTTAACTGTGCTTTTCGTTAAGCTGATCAATCACATTCTTAACCATAAGCTCTTAAGAAGAATAAAACTTAAATTTTTTTTTAATTTAGTATTTCAAATGGTATACTTTAATGTATTTGTACCCATATGTGTATCTCAAAGCAGTTCAGTTATATGACTCCTGTCATACTAAACACTTAATGAAGATAAATAAATTTGATAAACATATAATATTAATCGGCTAACAATTTGTCTTAAGGAATTATCTATGGAAATGTTATAAATGTAATGAAATAAAAAAGTGCTAAAATGGCAAGCCTGCTCAGTACTTTGCAATTTCACAATCGAGTCTCTTTTTTACATTTTTTTTTGCTTTGTGTTGTTCCTGCATAAACATTTCTTGATGTTTGGCGGTGGCGTAAATGTGTATTGTAGTTTAGTAAACTGAATATGTATTGGCGTTTAAAAAAAAAATTGGTTTATCCCTTTGGTTTTTTCTGTTTTTAGTTTTGGCAGATCAGCTAACAGTGTCATTTTTGATACTGTACACATATAAAACTTACTGTGTCGGTGGCACCGCAACCGCAAAAAACCAAACACACTTTCTACACTCCACACTCTAGCACTCTACTCTCATTGATTTATTCTACTGTGATCGCCCCACATACTGTGTTGTTGGTATTGCAATGACTGCTTAAGCTGTGTAGTTATGAGCGAAGACCAAACACTGATCCGAACATGTGTTATGAACGAGGCAATGACACACACACGAGACAATGACTAACAAACAACATGAGTGCGCTCTTGATTGATTAAAAATAATACTGTGACGATAATGATTGTATAGATTGATGTTGCTGTGTGACCGACACAGTAATTTCTATGTGTGTACAGTAAGTGGCAAAAATTACTGAATATGCAGTTCCCTGGTCCTTAAGAGTACTTGTACAGACACACAATTACACAGACACACATTACAAAGTTATAGCACCCCTTTTTTTTGGTCGGGGGTTAATAAAATAGTTTCACTGAACATATAAAAAAATTTAAGAAAATTAGATTAACAATTTTTCAAATAAATTTTTTTTTAACTCAAGGTAGACACACTGCTCAAGCCATATGTATAAGCCAAGCATGATCACTAGTATGTGAACGAAGGAAGTCACTTTTCAAATCGTTTTTATGGGGGACCCACCTAATATTCATTGATATGTTATAAGTAATAATCTAACTATATTATACATGCAACGCACATGTTAAAGCTAATCGTTGATAAAATGTAATAAGATATTTTGAAAACTATTGCATATTTGTCAACTGCATAAAATGATTAAATGTGTACAATTAATGAAAAGGAAATAATTAATTGAGCACATTTTTTTATTGCAAAAGTAAGAAACTGAAGAAGGCACATATCTGTTTCTTTAGGAAGATGAGTACAAACAAACAGTTTGCCCTACACTTCTTAAAAATTAATAATAGTACAAAATATGCTAAAATTATATAATACGAGGGCTACTATTTATATTTTGGGAATAGCAAATAATAACTAACATTTTTAAATGAGTGCGTTTTTATTGTTTTTCAAAATATTCCCCTTGATGATCAATACATTTTTGAATTCGTTCAAACAATATTTCATAGCAGCTTTTCCATGCCCCTTGAGATACGTTCAGAACATGGTTTTTGAACGCTTCAGCTGCTTCTTCGGCGCTCGTACATCGTTGATCGCGTAGTTTACGTTTTGTATTCGTATTCATATTCGAGAACAAGAAGAAATCATTACAGTCACGTAAGGATTGTACGGAGGATAAGTCATCAATTCGATGTTTTGACTGCTCATAAATTCACTTGTTTGACGAGATGTGTGAGAGCTCGCATTATCATGATAAAGAATGATTCGTCGTCAGCGGTTTTTACGAAATTTTTCGAAGACTTCCGTCAAAAAATGGTCCTTAATCACTCAAAAGCGTTCAGCCGAAGAAATAAGCGACATTTTGCTTTTGAACAACTTATGTTGCATTTAGGTCGTCTTAGAATACCCACACGGTCGATTGCTGTTTTGTTTCCGACTCATAAGCATATTATCCATAATTCGTCACTTGTCACAATCTTATTCACGTCTTTTGAAGCACCACGGTTAAACTTTTTAATAATTTCCTTACACCATTTGATGCGAACCTTTTCTGAGCGATTGATAAATTATGGGATATCCAACGAGAAAAATTTTTTTTACAACAAAGTGTTCGTACAAAATTTAATGTATTGAAGTGGAACTAATGTGCAAGGATACACACAATGCAACTATTTTTTTAAGCTTTAGGTCAGTAAATTTCATAAATTTCTTTATATTTTTATTTTTATATCGATATTTCGTTAACCTTTGGTTAACTTCTTCAGGAATAACAAGAATAATCCTGAAAAAGTTACCCAAAGGTTAACGAAATATCGATATAAAAATAAAAATATAAAGAAATTTATGAAATTTACTGACCTAAAGCTTAAAAAAATAGTTTCATTGAATAATTTCAAATCTCCTGAAAATTTCACGAATATTGTAAAAGAGTTTCATTGGATTGCTTCGTTGGTATTCTAGTTTCACAATAATATTTCACTGGATTTATGACAAAAATATTTTCTAATTATTAAGAAACTCCTTTATATTTAAGAAACATTTACAGTTGTTGCTTGAAATAAACGTATATACATAAGTACATACCTTAAAGCAATTAAATTAAAGATTAAATTCTTTAAAAATAATAATAAAATATACAGCAACTTAGAGTTTCATTATAGCTATAAAATGTATTCGTTGTCCCAATGAAAATTTCATTGTAATCATGAAAGTCTGATAAACTAAATGTATTTCAACAGTTGTCAACCAACAGCTTGTATCAAAGGTAGTTCTATATGAAATTTCTTGTACTCTTTGTATTTTTATTTACACATACAGTTTCAATTAAGTTAATTCGTTGTTATAATAAAGTTATATCATTGTTTTTATGAAGTTTTTCATTGTTTTAATGAAATTATTTCCTTATTTTAATGAAGTTCTTTAATTTTTTTAATGAAATTATTTCGTTGAAAATTATTTCGTTGGCAATTATCTTGTTGTTTTAATGAAACTATTTCATGGTTTCAATGAAATTATTATTTATTTATTTAATTATTTTATATTAATGAAATTATTTCGTTGCTTCGATGAAGTTCTTTCATTGCATTGATGACACTGTTTAATACATTTGACGTAGTTTTCATTAAAATAATTTTAACGAAACTGTTTCATTAATCTAGCGAAGCGTGACGTTGGTAGAATTTCAATGAATTTTTTCATTGGATTAATGTCGAAATTCATAGAAGTTATGAAAAAATTTTTTTCAGTGTATACACAACAGTACATGACAATAATAATTTATTGTCAAAAATGAACAAATAACTTACCTTTTCCAATAAATCCAAGACCGAATGCCTATTTCTTTAGTGTCCAATACATATCATTCATATGCATAGCGTTTTATTTTAAGAAATTAGATTTTAATTTTTTATTAGATTGACATTTCAAAAATTAAATTTAACTCTTTGTGAGACATATTAGATTAGAACTCTTTGTTAACAAAAGTTTCGAAATATGTTTCAAATAAAAAGTTTAGAAAATATTTCCACCAACAAGAACATTATTACAAACCAGGCTAAAATAAGCACAAATATATGTATATAAATATTATAAATATCGAACTCCGCATATCAAAAATTTATTATTAAAAAACTATGGTTTCTCTTTGAAATATGGATGAAAATAAATTTTCTTGAATTTACTGATGGGCGTACTTTTATTAAAATTCAACGGTTTTAAATTTAAAAAAAAAGTTTTTAACGCACAAATAATCCCAATTTGTTATTTTACTTATTAAGTAAAATATTTGTTTCATTAAAAATACATTGAAATTGATTATTTAGGGGTTTAGCTGGATCCTATGCGCATTTCAATGTTGCTAATGCAGATCAGTAGGCAACTTTTACCCAAAGTTTCTTAAAACAACTAGAGTTATTGTGCTATAAACTTTCATTTAAACAAATGAGAAGCTCAACAACAAATAACAAAGTTGAAACAAGATCTCAATAATCAACATGTTTTTTACTTTCTTACTTTACTACATTGGCTGATTTTTTTAGCTCTAATTAATTGTAGTTGTAAAAGTATGTAAAGAAAATAAATGCAAATAACAATAACAGCTATTCATTGACTGCACCCGCTCAAAAATATACTTGCGAGGCAAAACTCTATTCTTGAATAGCTGTTGTTGTTATTTAAAATAAAGTAATGATTTACTTACGATTATATTCACTTTCACACTGTTACTAATTGACTACGATTACTAAAACTGGAAAAGTAATCTGAATTACTGGAAATTACAAAAAATAATCCAAAAGAATCAAAAGTAATTAAAAAATAATCCAATTACTTTTAAGGATTACTTTTAATTTTTTTTTGATTATTTATTAATAATCAAAAGTAATCTTTGAAATTAGTGGGATTATTTTTTGATTACTTTCGATTTTTTTTGATTATTTTTTGTAATTTCAAGTAATTCAGATTACTTTTTGATTATTAGTAATCGTAATCAATTGTTTATCAGAAATTATAAATAATCAGTATAATTCTTTTTAAAATATAATCTAATTGATTATTAATCGTGATGGAAATTTAACAGCTCTGCCTGTGACAAGAAATATGTGAATAGAAACAATTGAATTATAGCTATAATGAATTTGAGAATAACAAGAGGGTGGTAGTTTTCGTTCATGTTTTTTTGGATAATTAAAATATAAAATATGTTAAAAGTGAATTAAAATTAAAAAAAATAAAGGAAAATCTCGTGCTCAACAAGTGTGTTATTTATTTTTAATTTTTAAGTCGTTATATTTCATTGTGTAGAAATAGTTTTTGATATTTGTATAAAAAAAAACTAACCCAAAAACAGTTTCTTGTTAGTCGTTATTAAAATTTAATCGAAAATAGGACTCGATATTTTCTTGATCAACGTAAAATCATAATTCAAAACAAATTTTTTAACCTGCATGTGGGACTTATTGTGAATGATATTTAGAAAAAGGTTTTAGCTTTCACTCGCTGTAGGGTACAAATCTGTTATTTGAAGAGAAAAAAAACAAAAGACTTAAGCAACAAGCATGATTCTTGCAGACAACTACAAACAAACCAAACACTATAATAACAACAACAACAAACAAATTGTTACAGTTACAATTTAATCAAATAAAATAACAACACAACGTTCGAGCACAACTCAAAAAATAACATAACATAACATAAATAAACAAAAGTAAAAGAGAAAAATAAGAAAAACTAAAAAAATACTCACAAACACACACACACACTCACACTCAACCAAATTAAACTAAACGAAAATAAAATTAAATAAAAGCTCAACTAAACTAAATATAACAATTAATTAGTGCATAAACCTACAAATAATTAACTGCCGTTAAATTTTGCTACAACATGCAAGCATTAGTGTTTTAAATAGGAGCACAAAATTAATGCATACATACATACATACATATACATACATACATACATATATTTGTGTGTGTATAAACATTTGTATACATTTTGGAAATAGAAAAAATATTTACAAAGTTTTCTTCACATGTTTTACATTCACTTTTTAAAAATATAAAGAAACAATGTAACGAAATTTGGAAAAGAAGTAACAAGATGTCTAAATATTTCAAAAATTTCAAAACTATTTCACATACATATATTATAGTATTATAAGTTTTGTAAAGATTATGGCCCAATGAAGTGTATTCAAGTGTGAGTGTTTTTCCAAACGAAAATCTTAGACAAAAAAAATATTAAAACTAAAATAACATAAAATACTTTTTGCCAATTACTTAGAAGAACTAACGAATTGTTTATGATGTGTTCACTTAGTGGCTTAATTTGTATTTTAATTGCAATATTATTTTACAATTGTGTTTATTTCTGTGTGGCAGTCAAAGCTGATGCCACAACGATTGCCAGACCGGCAACTAAAAACTTTAGCAATAGTAAAATCAACGGCACTAATGACGCCTCCCTTGTTCATAAAACTGCAGCTGATGATGTCTACAACATTCCACACGAGTTTGAAAACAATTTAAAGCCCAATAGCCATCAACACGAGTTCTCAAGCCACAGTGCGGGTGAGAGTAAGCGCATTGGTAGTGGCAGCAGCTTCAGCAGTGATGATGGCCAGTTTATTGATATAACACGGAAGCATAAAATCCATTACAATGGTATTGTGGTAAGTGTTACATTTTATTTTTTATTTGTCTAAGTATTTATTTGCTTGTTTCACTTGTCTGAGTTTCTATTGTTTTTTTTTTTTTGCTATTCGTACATTCAACAAAATAATTATTATGAGGTGTTGTATGCTTTTCATTTTCAAAAATTAATATTCAACTTTTGTGAGATGTGCGTTTTGATCAAGCAAGAGGGTGGTAGTTTTCTTTTCTATTTCGTTTTCAAATTTTTCGTTCATGTATTTTTTTTTGTTAATTAAAATATAAAATATGTTAAAAGTGAATTTTTAATTTCATGTTTTCGTTTTATGAATTTTTCTTAAAATTAAAAAAAGAAAATAAAGGAAAATCTCTTGCTCAACAAGTGTGCTATTTATTTTTAATTTTTCAGTCGTTATATTTCATTATGTAGAAATAGTTTTTGATATTTGTATAAAAAAATAAGCCAAAAACCGTTTCTTGTTAGTTATTATTAAAATTTATGTGCAGCATTTTTATTGACAACATTTCTCGTATTTATTAAGAAAACAAAAACCCTTTGAATAATTTTTTTTAATTTTCTCACAAAGACTTAATAAATTTTTGTTAACGCCCGTGTATTTGAAACTAATGTCATGCAAATTATTATGAAATAAAATGCGAAGGGGCATACGCAATTATGAGAATTAATAGTTATGAATATGTACAATAGGATAATAACTTTTTTTGGACGTCGGTTAATATTGTTTTGATTAAAAAAAATCATTTTTACCCACCCTTTACCAAAACTGGAAAAGGGTACACGCAAAGAATAGATATGGTTGTAGAATGGTTGAGAAAACAATATTATGTTCTTAGAAACAAATGTGTGGTCTTTGAAAACAAGTTATTGTTATTTTAAACATTAATTTTGTTACGGTAAGCAAAGTAATGTTTGAATTTAATAATTACATTATTATATTCATAAAAAAGTGTGAAATAGTTAGAGTTTAACAATATAGATTTGATAAAAATGTATGACTGCAACATAATTTTTGTTATTATTTAAAAATAATATAATGTAAATAACAATATAATGTTATCCAAAACCATATTATGTTTAGTTTTAAAAAAATCTCTTTCAGAAACATATTCTGTCAGTTCAGTGTTTCGTTTGTAAGCTATCGGTATTGCACGCGGCGTGTTAAACAAATAAATAAAGTACAAACAAAAAAAGGGTAGATAAATAAAAACATATACATACTTACATATGTTTACCTCTTTATACAGACTTGTCTGTATTTCGAGTATACACACATATGTAATTTTACATTTCTATATATGTATATACATTTTATTTCAACAATGTTAATTTATTTTTATTTCGGATTTAACGCACAGCTGTTTTAAACAAGACATTTACCAATAAATATATGATTGAAAAACAAAATATTATTATTATATTAAATAATACCGTTGTCGTATTTCACAATATTATTATAATATAAGAACATGGTATGGTGAGTCTCAATTATATTTTAGTCACATCTAATAATAGTGTTGTAATAGTTACAATAATAAGATTAGGTGTAACAAAGTTCATTGTTTTTGTTGATAATATTATTATTAACTCAGATAATAATATTATTAAAAGATTGCTTTTCTATTGACAATAATATTATTTGACTACAACCATATAATTCAATCATAGTATGTTGCTATTTGATTATGGTTACCTCAACCATATTTTTTCTTTGCGTGTATATATAGGTTTGTCATTCCGTGTGTAATTTCCACAATGCAATATGCCACCCATAAAGTATATATATTCTGGATTCTGTCCATCCATCTGTCCATCTGATATACGTGATATCGGTTTTCCGAATATCGCAGAAGAGCTAGAGACTTTGGTCTTAGACTGGTGTGTTAGAGGTAGTCCAAAATAGATTCACATTGAAAATCAGCAAAATCGAGCAGACAGTTTCAGAGCTGGAAAACTTAAACTTTATTTTGCCATATAAAAGTAACTACCGAAAATTATTATTTTTTTTTAAACTTATTATACTACAGTAATACAATTAAAAATAAATAAATTAAATTAAGAAAATCAAAAAGACGTTTACAGGGTTGAAAAACTTTAACTTTTTTCTTATACAAAAGTAACTTACTAAAACAAAGTTTTCCTTTTTCTCTATAAAAAAAAACATATCTTATACTCTTAAACAGAAGAGATTGTTTTAAGAAATCAGAAAATTCAAAAAGGTTGATTCCACGGCTAGGGTACTTACACTTTTTGTGATATATAGAAATACTAGGTCTAATTATTTTTTTATTTTTCTTTATAAATTAAATATATTTTACGTTTTGGAAAGAAAAGTTTGGTGTAGAAAATTATAAAAATAAAAACTACAGCTCAAGAGCTGGAAATTTTATAACTTTTTTTCTGGATATTAAAGTAACTAAATAAAACTGTTTTTTTAATTTCTTTTTTTTTTGTTCACTTTATATTTTTTTAAGAACTTCTAGAAATAAATAGTTTGGCATAAAAATTATAAAAAAACATAGCACCAGACCTGGAAAACTTAAACTTTTTGTAATTTTTTATACGAGTAACTGTTCAATTTTTAGTTATGTATAAACGAAGGTTTGTGTCATGTTGATTATTATGCTCTCAGCACAATTATGTTTCAAATCGATGGTTTTTCATTTACAGTTTGTAACGAGTTCTTATTAATTTTTTGTAAATAGAGATAAAAATAAAATTTATCCCTAAAGAACGGTCCTAACTATAAAATTAATTAAAGGACATGTTCAGTTTCATTTACCTGTAAACGTTCCTTTGTGCTTAACAAAGTTAATAAGATTCTTTAGGAATAAAAGTTTACATAATACTGCGATATATACCTTTTGAAATGGGATATTTAAATAGGGACACTGAACAATTTTTTAACGTCAAAGATTATTAAATAAAACAAGTTAGTTTACTTGGTATGGAGGCATAATACTAAACTCTTTTATAGGGTTATTAGTGTCAGTGAGCAAGTACCGATTTTTTGGTATTGTATGACGTGACGTCGTTTTTGACATGTAAAATATTTCTTAAATACAGAAAACAAATAATTAATAGAAAAATACCGAAAGGTCACTTAATAAAAATCGCACTAGAGCAAAAATTATCAATTTTTTCACAAAACAAATATGTGTGTACATATATGCTTATGTATGTGTCTTTATACTACATATACGCACTCTTACTTGTTTAGTTCAATTTGGTAAAGCAAACCAACGGCAATTTCTAAAATTCATTTAGCATTTTATTTTTTAAGGCCAAATTTTGTAAATAGAAACGTTTTTTTCGTTTTGAAATTTGTATGGAAAAAATATTTCTTGAAACGAATTTTCGTTATTTTTCATAAAAATTTTAAACGTTTAGAAAGGAAATTTTTACAAAATCTGCCCATTATTTTTTCCAAATAACTTTGTTTCAATAATGATAAATATATGAATATATGTATGTACTACATATGTATATATGTTTAACTACAAATTATGTGCAAAGAAATTTATTATTATTATTATTATTAAATTTTAGATTTTATTTTTCATTTTGCCTTGTAATTACTTTTATTGTTATCCAATGGATTTCTAATTGTATAAAGGTGTAGAGAAATAAAACAGATTCATATCGAATATAAATTATTTGCTGGGTTTTGTATGAGTTTCAATGCCTACTAAGCTTATTTTGTCTTTGTGATTTTCAAAAATATTATTATTTTATGAATTCTCATCTTATAAAATAAGAGGTTTGTGACTGTTCAAAATTTGTGGTTAAAGTCTACTGATGATTTGGTTCAAGCGCCAATGAAATACGTATACAGACCAAGCTGAACCACCAGCAAATAAATTTCAAATTAAATTATGTGCAAAGATTAATATAGTTTATATAGAAGTTATAGATTATATAGTATTAGTAAAAACAATCTTCTTATTAAAAACTTCATAGCGTTCGGTGCCTTAACTTTTTTAAGGATCCGGAAAAACTAAAAATTATTTTAAAACGATTTTACCCTGGGAGGTATAATATTTGCAAAAAAATGCGAAGTTATAATCTTAATGTACAAATACACTTAGTTTTCGATATGTGCTGGAGTACTCAATATTTTTTGATGTTCATTGCCTTTCACTGGTTCGTATCGCTCTGAAAGCCAAATTACATGTAATAAATTTTAAGGAACAAATTGACGAAAGTAAAAGGATGGTTGTAAAATATTATAATAAATACTAGCAGAACGGAACAACATGCTGTTTTCAAAGGTCACCTGAACTTCACCATCAGCGTTTTTGTGTTTGGCTCACTATGTGTGTGGGTCAATTAATGACAATGGAATATATGAATTAGTTTGATTCATCGTCCTCCAAGGACTTGTCTCTTATTTTGCTTATGTTTGTTGTGATTAAACCAATATTTTTTTGTTATTGCTTTAATTATATATATTTTTTTAATTATGCTTGCTCGGAATTAAAAATGTTGCAAAAATCAAAATAATAGTATATCCATGCAAAGGATTTACAGAACAAGCGCTATAAACACGCAAAAAATTCTGATTTGGAAGAACTAACAACTGAGCGAAGCAATGTATTCCTCACTTGATAACAAAAGCTTCGAAAAATGCTCCTGAAAAGCACTAAAGTAAGGCGGGCTCTCGCAAAAATTAATTAATTAATTAATTAATTAAAAAAATGCCTTATTCATGCGCAACTGCAAGTGATTCTGTAATATTGTCTCCCTTAAAAAACGCTTCTGGTAAGCAGTAATTTTTGCTGGGAAATTAACCCCAACTATAATCAGTGTCACTAACTGTTTAAGAACATATCATAAATAAAGCAGTCACTTAATCTCAAAATTAATATTTGCATTTTTCATAAAATTTTATATTCATGTTTTTTGTTTTCTTTTCGGAATCTATGTCTTTTGTTTCGCTTTATGAAATTTACTTGTTCGGACATTTTTCTTTTAAACCCCCTACAAAAAGTCACACACAATTAAATGAAGACGATTTAGTTATGTTTTTTGACGTATATATACGCGTTTAATGCTGAGAATACGAAAAAGGTAAAGAAAAATGCCAAAAATCCCTCAAATTTTTATTTCGTGCTTTTTGTTTTACCCCGTAAGCTTCTCAACATCTCTCACCAACAAACTAAAAAAATCATGCCTGCACCTAATGCCCTCCTACACTTAGGGGTAAAATCATTTCAATCTTAATGGTCTGTTATATGTAAAAATTCTTCCTTCAGGAATAAAATCTTACGGCCCTATGTATAAACAAACGTTGGCATGAAGTTAGCATAAGTGGCAAAATTGAACATGATCTTAAGTAGTTTTGCCATGAAATTTCATGCTAGGACTTAGAGGTGGATTAAGATTAGGTAATGCAACCATTTTTAATGCTAAATTTTATGGAGGTACTCGCTAACACCTAATTCAATTTCGTCGCTTTTTCTAATTTCATTCCAATTTTTGCTTATACATAAGGCCGTTAATTTTTTAAGATCGCTTTTAAGATTGTAGTCTTGATTAAAATTTCATTTTAAGATTGAATTTAAAATTTTGTTCTTATAAAAATCTTAAATTAAGATCATATTCTTAAAAATTTAAGAATATAATCTTAAAATTAAGATTATGTTTTTTATTTTAAGAATGAGTTCTTTATTTCTAGAATTCATTTTAAAAAGTTAGAATTTATGCTTAAACTTGAGAAAGACAGTCTTATTGAACAAATCTTAAGATTGAAATTTGAAAATTTCTACAATCTAAATTCAAGATTTTTGTTCTTCAATTTAGATCGTTATTTTTCTATTAGTGTACTTCTGTTCGACAATTGTGTCGTCTGATCTATGGAAGGAAAATAGTCGTAGCTGTAATTATTTAACCACTAGTTTTTAACTTAGTATTTAAGTACGTATTAAGACAGTTTTTATATAAATTTAAATTTAAATACGATCTAATTAAAGTTCTTGTAATATTACGTTAAAAGTAGGGCAGCACTAATTAATTTCAAAATATTGTTGACAACTTTCTTATTCATGTTAAACAGCTCATGTTAAACAGCTCTAAATAAGAAAGTTAGGTAATCAAAATGTAGAAACTTGAAATTGACTAAAAACACATATTATGAAAGAAAATGAGCATCAAAAAGCATTTTTCTATTTATTTATTCCATGATATGAAACTAGGTATTGTATATGTTATGCATTAATGAAAATTAAACGAAGATAAAAAAGCTTTCAGCAAATAGTAATACGACGAACCGAAAGAATTCACATATTCCATTTGCAATAAAAAGCTGAGTATATAAAGCAGAAATCTACACCAACTGGCACCACACACACTGGACTAAATACAAAAGAACGCTGATGATGATGTGACCTTCGAAAACAGCTAGTTGTTCCGTTCTACTAAGTATTTATTATAATATTTACAATAAAATTTGGTGTTACGAACAGTGTACCAACCAAAATAAAAGCACTGTTCAAAAAATGAACAACATGAACAACTTTTTAACAATTATCACATGCAATTTGGCTTACAAAGCGATACGAACTTTAGCTTAATCAAATAAAACAAATAGAAACAAATGAAGTTCTAACAAGAATAATAAGAACTAACTTAAAATTCATACTTTATGAGAGGCACCCCGCCTAATTTTCCAATTCCGAAATTGTATACAGAGACAATGCAATGTGCATTAACAGAGTAATCTCTAAAAAATGTCAAGGTTCTCTCTGTTTTCAAGATATCTCAAAGTAAGTATTTTCTCTTTATGGGAGCAGCCACACGCACATGTTTAATCCGAACTTTTGTAACACAACTCGTATAATAAAAATCATTTATCACACAAAATTTTACGTTTCTTACTGCATTAGATGCAAAGATATTTCAAAATAAATAAAATTATTTTAATCAGAAATAATTCATAGTTAGGCTCAAGTTCAGGAATTTCAATTCTTATTGAATGAAATTACTGAACTTGAGCCTAACTATGAATTATTTCTGATTAAAATTCACTACAGTTCAATTAAAATATCTAAAAATTATTTTATTCAACAACTTCTAATGACAATGGAGTGAGTAACATATATAAAACCGCGGGTGTTTTACCGTATTAGTTCCCAGGGAATATGACAATTATTTAAAAAAATTAGCGAAATCGGTGCAGCGTTCTTTAGTTATGTGATTAAGATCTAACGACTTTCGATTTTTATTTATATAGATATATATATAAACTATTATTAGACTTCTGACAATATGTCAAATAAATAAATTTCATTATTTTTGTTTATTTAAAAGCGTTTCTTTTGAAATGAAAACTGTGTTTCGTGAGTATAAACGAAACTGTGTATGTGCATATTATACATTCCGCTTTCTAAAATATACTTATTTTGTAAATCCCGCTTATTGGCGGTATTTTATTCAAAATCCCACCTTTTGATGGATCATGTTTCACTTTTCACAAAAAACAAACTTAAATAAAATTTAAATATGCAAGTTACACAGTTTAGTATTTAAATAGTACTTAAAACTAATTACAATTACAATTATTATTTATAATCTCTGCTAGTAGGTTTGTCTATATGCTTTAAGATTTTGTTTCAAACCATTTTATCCAACACATATTTTTTCATATATTTATCAAACTATCATATAAAAATTTATCGTCGCCTTAATTCTCAAACCACGTAAGCGCCATTTTTCAAAATTTACCTTTTTGGTTTTTACGGTAGAAAATAACATTTTCCACCCGATTGCATTCTCAGCTTGACAACTTTGTATGAAAAAACAAAACTTAAAGCCATTTCCAAAACCTCCTAAACGCCATACAAAATGACATTTGCATGAATGGCTTTCATATCTAAATTTGGAAATAATAAAGTCTTACCCACCAACTTTATAAATTTCGATATGAAAAAAATCAGGAAAGTTTCAGGCCAATCGTTTCTCTTTTGGTGAGGTGCCAGGCTTTAAAAGTCAGTGACTTCACAGAAACAACAATTTTCGTCGTGTAACTCAAAAACTATATATCCTATATAGCACAAATGTTTCTCGAGGCCCCCTTATTTTAATAAAATGAAACTTTTTTTCGATATGCCAAAGCTCTATCTCAATATGTGAACAAAAAGTCGTTCTGAGCCTAAATTCGTTTTTGGACCGTAAGGGATTACCGCTTATACATAGTGGGTTAATTTTAGAGACCGAACCCAATTATTTTTGCACAACCAATAATTCTTTTAAATAATTCAAGGCTCTATCTCTGCTTCTTATAGTAGCTCCCATATAAACCGTCATATGAATGCAAAAAAAAATTGTCCTTGAAGCTTTTTTGAACAACTTGTTATCAATAATAAAAATTAGGATCTTAAAGTATTTTTTTAAGTTTAGTTATTTTAAGAGAACTTGTTTTAATTACCAATTGAATGATTTTTCTTTAAACTATTACAAAATCTCGAATCAATTCGAGAAAACTCCAAAATTTTGAATTTTTCAGTGAGTATAAGAATAAATTTGATGGTGGTTCAGCTTGGTATATATGCATTTCATTGTTGCTGTAACAAATCATCAGTAGACTTCAACCTTATCTTATCTTATCAAATTTTTTTTAATGAGGGCAATCATGAATAAAATTCCGCATGCAATTTTTCCCGGGGAACAATTTCAACTTATAGCAAGTAATAGGGAAAACATAAAATTCTAATTGGAAAAGGGAGAAATTTCACGCTGAATTTTATTCATGATTGCCCTGAATAAGAATATACATAAGCAAATTTACAAACAGAAACTTTTTAGTTATAGAAAACCTTGTAAGTGACAAATAGTTGTACGTTAAAATTTTTTCCTAAAAAAGTTATACACTCTCCACAGAGTCGCAAAGCCATGTTTTGTAAAAAAAATTTAAACGCACATAAAGAGATTGGTGGCTATACTGGAAATCGCGTCGCAGAAGTGAAACTTTACATTAAAACAAAAACAAATTTTCAAAAATTGTTTTTGTTTACCATACAATTCCTAAATGAAATAAACGTGAGAATTTAAACGCGTTTCTCTCTCTCACTCTTTCAAAAACGGTTAATTTTATATGAGGAACAAAAACATTTTTTTTACATTAACCAAGTTTTGTTTTTGTTTTCCATGTAACTTTTGATGCGTATTTCAGAATAGACACCATTAAGTATTTTTCGTTTTCTGAAAAATGAGAGTTTTATTTTTCATTGTCAAAGACAACAACCATCTTTGAAGAAAATTACGAGTTCTTAGCGAATTCAAAAACAAATACCCAAAAACGTTTTCAAATAGCAGCGTCCTAAATCTTATTACTGTATTTGATTATTATTCTCAAAAAAAGTTCTCCCCAAGAAATAAACTCCCTGGGAATATTTATGATTCTGTGTTACTAAAACTTTATTGTTATCACACTTAACAAATCCTGAATTTTTTAAAATAAAAGGCAACAAATAAATTTTATTAAGCACTTATTTTTTCTACAAGCAAATGAATTATAATACATAATTATGTATATCTAAAAATTTGTCATTTCAAAATTGCACAAATTTAGCATAAATTTTAGCACAAAAATAATAAAAAAATCAAATTAAGAATTGTAACAAAAAAATTTATTAAAAGTCGTTGTTGAACCTTAATATCGTGACTCTTTTATGAGGTGTGTTTTTAGTATATTTTTTTTTCTTTTTTCAAAAGTGAAGTGAAACACGATTGTTGAATTTATGCGACATTAAAAATGCACCAGCGTTTCTTTTTCATTGTAAGTTTTTTTTTTCAAATCCATTAAGATCTTTGACTTTATTTTTAATAACAAATAGTTTTTTTTCTCAAACTTTATGCCACCAGCATCTATCTGTTGTTGAATTTTTGGCACGTGAATTACAACGACACGAATTGCATTTGATTTGCATGACAAATAGCAGCACACAGACAAATGAATAGACAAGATTAAAGGCAGTGATTAAAAGGTGTTAGAAATTGCTTTACATTCCTGAAAAAATATTTGCATATCGCTCATTTACTTCAATAACGTCATAACTCAAAAAATTAATTTTTTAAGTTAATAATACAGAAATAATTCTTATATCATTGTTCGTATTATGTAAAAATGTCATACAAATATCTCGCACAGGGTGCCCCTGTAGTTGAGTGGTATCTATGCTAGCCTTGCAGTCCAGAGGTTGTGGGTTCGATTCCCACCATATACCCAGGGTGTTTTCCGCAGACAAGCTAATCGCTTTGTGGGGTGTGATTGTTCTTTAAAGAAAATAAAATTAGTTTTCTGTATCAATTAAATTGTGTGCAAGTGGAAGACTTTAAATTCATTTTCTTAAAAACTAGTTTTTTTGAGTTATAACGTTGTTGTAGCAAATGAGCGAGTATAAGCTTATAACGAGTATAAGCGTATAATGGTTATTAAAAATTTATATGTTGTTTAGAGTCATGATATAAACTATATGTGCATTAAGATAATCTTCTTATGATGAATTGTCAAGTTTGTTCTCGTATCCCTACCTGATAAATAATAAAGATAAGTGACTTAGTGATTTACATACTGAGATTTGTTTAAATCTTTCTTGGAAAATCTATTAAATATTCTAGAGTTAATTTAGTATATTATTATAACAATAAATTAATCATTTAACTACTGTGTGATGTGATATTTTTGCTTTATTATTATTATTTATATATTAATATGATGACAAATAGATTTATTTTTGTAATTTTAAAGAAAATTAAACCTGCCGCTTTAGTGTTGGAATACAACAAATAGTGTTTGCTTAGTTGGTTTGCTATCTACAATTAATTAAGGAGAATTCTAGGATTGATTCCACATAGTAATGTACCAGACCAAGTGCTGGCCTATGTTCACAGTGTATATATTTACACGAAGCCATTGGTACCCCTCCAAAGAACTGTAAAATGGTGAAATTTTTAACATAAAAACGTCACACTGGAGGTTATATGTTTTTCATTAAAACTTTTACAATGAAAGCTTCCTGAGATATGGAGGTACAAAAGTGCATACATATTTTAAGCCATAGGCACTGACTCCATATGTATACTTACCAGTGATATGCACTGAATCATGTTTTTGCTATTCATACTGACTTCATGAAATTTTAAATATAAATGCGTAAACATCGTTTAAACTCAACTACTATGATGTATGCACACTCACAATAAGATTGATTTATGAATATAGGTTCAAATAAATATGAAAGCGACGTTGACATTCCTGTTCATACCACACTCACACTTACAAATCACTTCAGTTTAATTTCTAATTTCAGGAATTTCAGAATGTTACATACATGAGTTTATTTAAAAGTTAAGTCATTAAATATTTTGCAAGTAGTATACAATAGGGTGGTTTTTCAATTTCTGCAAAAAAAAAGAAAAAAAAGCAACAGAGAAACAAACACACAACCTCATAATGAGAACTTTAATATTCGTATGCGAAGTTTGCATTGTGAATCATACTTATTTATTTTGCATTGTCGAAATCAACAACGTCATTAATGTTTGTTGTTATGTATGAGTTCGATGAGCACTTCAAACTTTCTAGTGAGTCTGCTTCATAGACAACATTGCAATAAGTATGAGTGCGCATAGAAGAAATTATAAGTCAAGGTTTAACTCTACTCACTTTTTTACTACTCATTGCTGTTCTCTGATACTTACTGCTGTATATTGAGAACGTTGTTATAGAGACGAAAATTAATGCTTCAAATAAATTTTTTTACTATCCAGAGAATCAAATTGATCATTTAACTCCGACCGAGAAGACGCCGTCGCAATATTTTTAGCTATCGATCCGCTTACACAAGAAACTTGCTTTTCTTGAAGTGTACTTAATATAAGGAATGAAATTAAATTGTTTCTGCTATACCCAAACATGCCTAATTAAGATTTCTTTTATTTTATATTTATTTTTATATTAGAGTGACTCAACTTGTATGGAAGAGAAAAGAGAAATTTTGTTACCCCTCTGTTTTATATTTTGGTTCTGGCGTTGACCATCAGTGAGCTGGACCATTTTTAAAAAAGTCTTTGCTCCCAGAGGACAGAAATAAAATTTGGTATCATCGAAAAGAGTTTTTGAAGCAATGGTATTAGTTGAGATATTTAACTAAATACATATTTTCGTTTCGCGTTTTTAATAAAAATTCTAATATAGGCAATATGGGTATCAAATTTTTTCATTTTTCAATTATAACAATCTGGTGATTAGCCAAAGATATTTTTAGGGTTCCGTACACCAAAGGTGAAAAAAAGAACCCTATTTTTTCCGCTACGCTGTCCGTCTCTCTGTCACACGGTATTTCCACAGGAACCGTAAGAGCTACGGACCTGAAATTTGGACAGAGAATGTATAACCTTGGCCGCTAAATACATAAATATACAAATACATAAGAATTACAAATTAAAGGGTGTTCCAACACAAGCAACGAAAAATGCTAAAATCCCATGTAATATACATACAATTGTATGTGCATATGTATATTGACACTTGAAATTTGTAAAATTAGGGTATTTTTATATAGACTACAAAAATTAACATTAAAATATTAAAAAATTTAAATTAAAAGGTGGTCCATCAGTTTATGCAATTTTGCCTATGTAATTTTGACAACTTGCTATATCTTGGAAACTGTTAGAGGTAAACTCTTTAAATTTTCAAAAACGGTAAAACTAAAAAAATCCGAAAATTATAAAATCGCCAAACCGAAAAAATTGCCAAAACCTGAAAAAAATCGCCAAAAATTTAAAAAAAAACGCCAAAACGAAAAAAATCGACAAAATTAAAAACAAGTAAGAGTGCTATATTCGGCTGTGCCGAATCTTATATACCCTTTACCAAAGTGCGTTTATGTTGTATAGAGATACATACATAAGCACAGAGAGATGTAGATACATATTAATTTTGTGAAAAAATTCATACTTTTTTCTCTAGTTCAATTTTTAGGTTTTTGGCATTATGTTTAATTTGGTGCTTTTTAAATATTGGCGATTTATTTTATTTTGCTGATTTTTTTTGTTTTGGGGATTTTTTTCATATAGGCAATTTTTTTTGGTTTTGGCGTTTTATTTTGGTTTTTGGCGTTTTTTTAGTTTTGGCGATTTTTTTCGTTCTGGCGATTTTTTTTTATTTTGACGATTTTTTTTTTCATTTAGGTGTTTTTTTGATTTTTTATATCTTTAATTTTTTTTTATTTTTTTGTAGCAATTTTTTTAGTTTTGACACTTTTTTTCTCGTTTTGGCGTTTTTTTAATTTTGGCGATTTTTTTTTCATCTAGGCGATTTTTTTATTTTTTGGCGATTTTTTTATTTTTTGGCGATTTTTTTCATATAGGCAATTTTTGTTTTGTTTTGGCGATTTTTTCGGTTTTTGGCGTTTTTATTTCTTTTTGACAATTTTTTAAGTTTTGACACTTTTTTCTCGTTTTGTCGATTTTTTTCGGTTTTTGGCGTTTTTTTAATTATGGCGATTTTTTTAATTTTTGGCGTTTTTTTTCATATAGGCAACTTTTTTTGTTTTGGCGATTTTTTTCGGTTTTTGTTTTTTTTAATTTTGGCGATTTATTTTCGTTTTGGCGATTTTTTTGATTTTGGCGATTTTTTCATTTAGGCGATTTTTTTAATTTTTGGCGATTTTTGTTCATATAAGCATTTTTTTGTTTTGGCGATTTTTGCGGATTTTTGTCATTGTGGGAATTTTTTTGTTTTGACACTTTTTTCTCGCTTTGGCGATTTTTTTCGGTTTTTGGTGTTGTTTTTTAATTTTGGCGATTTTTTTTCGTTTTGGCGATTTTGTTGATTTTTTTCATATAAGCGATTTTTTTAGTTTTTGGCGATTTTTTTTCATATAGGCAATTTTTTTTTGTTTTGGCGATTTTTTCCGGTTTTTGGTGTTTTTTTAATTTGCGGTTTTTGGAGTTTTTTTTGTCATTGTTAAAATTTATTTTTAGTTTTGACACGTTTTTCTCGTTTTGACGATTTTTTTCGTTTTTTTTTAATTTAGCGTTTTTTTTCATTTTGGCGATTTTTTTCGTTTTGGCGATTTTTTTACATTTTTGGCGATTTTATAATTTTCGGATTTTTTAGTTTGACCGTTTTTGAAAATTTCAAGAGTTTAACTCTTACAGTGTCCAAGATATAGCAATTTGTCAAAATTACATAGTCAAAATTTCTTTAACTGATGGACCACCCTTTAATTAAAATTTTTTAATTTTAGTGTTAATTGTTGTAGGCTATATAAAAATACACTAATTATACAAATTTAAAGTGTCAATATACATATGTACATACATACATACAATTGTATGTATATTAGATGGGATTTTAAAAGTTTTCGTCACTCATTTTGGAACACCCTTTAATTTTTAGCTTTTATATATTTGTTGTTGTAGCGACCAAAGTTCTACACACACTGTCCAAATTTCAGACTCGTAGCTTTTACCGTTCCTGAGAAAATAGCCTTCTTCCTAAAACATGAAATATGTTTAATTAGGAAAAAAGTTAAGGTTTTCCAACCCTGGAAACGTTTTTTTATTTTGTAAAAATTAAAAAAATTTTTTTTTAATTATAAATACCAGTTTCATTTATACCGAAGTATAAAATAAGTTAATTTAATAAAAAAGTAATAAAAACTTGTTTTCGGTAGTTATTTTCTATGGGAAAATAGAGTTTGAGTTTTCCAGCTCTGAAACCGTCTGCCCGATTTTGCTGATTTTCAATAGCAAATAGGAAAATTTCTGATACACCAGTCCAAGAACGAAGTCTCTAGCTGCTCTGGGAGCTTGGGAAAACCGATTTCACGTACAGACAGACGGACAGACGGACATCGCTTGTTCGTCTTCCCTATGCATAAGGATCCAGAATATACATATATACTTTATGTGTCGCTTATTAATATTGTAGAAATTACAAACGGAATGACAAACCTATATATACCCTTTTACCATTTTTTGGTAAATAATAATAAAATATTCAACTAATTCTAACATTGAAAGTAAAATCTTTGCATCAAATTTTTTAGTGGAAAACTACCTATAGGTCATTTACTATAAATTGCACTATGCACAGTAAAAGAAAATCGGCTTACACAGCGATACGAATCACAAATATAATAAAATCATATATATAAATTAACTGTTCTTTTCACAAAAGAAATATGTATATGTATGGAACAAAATGAATGCTCCATACAGAAATGTGTTTTTGATTCAGAAAGAGGGTATTCAAAACATACTCGTATATACTCCATACCTATCTAATTTTTTTGATGGTCGCAACAACATATGAAAAGTTCCCTGCAGAATCAAGTAAAATCTCTCCCTTGTAATTATTTTCCTTTAGCGCTTACGTCTTTATGGCTCTTAACGTTCGCTGTAACCATTACAAACACAGTAAATGAAAAAAAAATAACTTTATTGATTACAAATTTAGAAAAAAAAACAATACGATCTATTTGTCTTTGTTGCTGATGATTACAAAGCAATTTATAAATCAATTGAAATGAAATCAATTCAAATATAATTGCCTGCTTGATTTTTTTATCGTTTTGGTAATTATTGTAATCAATACTAATAAAAAGCTGAAGTACAAAATACACAAAAGTTTGCATAAGTCTTAAGTTGTATGCACTTTTATAAGAATACATTAAAAACGTGTTGAATTTACATTAATAGACAATAATTAATTATTTGTATTTATTAAGTGTGTAATGTATATCAATAAATAAGCGTTTGTAGATAATAAGGGGTTTCATGATAATTTTCAAAAGTCTCGCAAGCTGTGCAACTGTGCATTTTTACACTCTCGTAAATAAAGTGTCAACAATTTTATGGAATTTTATTTACACAAACCTGTTAAATTTGCCCAACATTTGTCACTCGTAAGCTTAAGCTTCTGGGCTTTTTTGCTTCCTTGAGGCATTTTTAGACGACACACACACGCACTTTTTATTTTTATAGAAATATATAGAATTGTATTTAAATTAAAAACTGTTTGAAATTTATTATTCTTTTATTTTTATCAAATTAATTTTTGACATTTCATTCTAATTTACTTAACTGTTTGCGCAAAAGTTGAAAAGGGGCTTAATGAATTTTTTAAGGTTCTCATGAAAATCCTTACTACAATAACAAAAATTAAAAATTTTAAAAACCCCCGGAATATATGCATATATATATATATATATATATATATATATATATATATATATATATATATATATATAACAATTGTTATTGTTTGCTAGTAGAAGGTACGAGGTTAGTAAAAATGAAGCACTACACGAATGAACAACGCAATTTCATTGTTAAATTGTTTACCAAAATTTTGGTGCGGCTACAGTTCGCAAATTGCGATCAATTTGAGGCCACAATAATGCTCGAAAAGAGTCAACTGTTAACAGATTAATGGATAAATTTGCCCAAACTGGGTCTGTTAGTGATGTAAAGACAACAGCTCGCCTTCGACCAGGTCCATCGTCAGAAAATGTCGCAGCTGTACGTGTCGCTCAAACTCCATCCACCTCAATTCGACACCGAACTCAGCAAATTGGTGTCTCTAAATCCACTATGCAGCGAATTTTGACGAAATATTTGCATCTTCATGCATACAAAGTTCAATTGACTCAGGAACTGAAGCCAGCTGACCATGGACAGCGAAGGGAGTTCGTTAATTGGGATTGGAGAGACAACATGAAAATACTGATTTTGCCGATAAAATCATCCGCAGTGACGAGGCCCATTTCCATCTTGATGGCTTCGTCAATAGGCAGAATTGTCGTATTTGGGGTGAGGAAAACCCTCGAGTGACTCACGAGAAGCAAATGCATCCTCAACGTGTCACTGTGTGGTGTGAATTTTGGGCTGGAGGAATCATTTGACCTTTTTTTAAATGAAAATAAGGCAGGTGAGGCGCAAACAGTCAATGGTGTTCGGTATCGTGAAATGATATCCCGTTTTTTCGTTTTATAGTTTCAACAAGACGTCGCCACATGTCATATAGCCAGAAAAACTTAAAAGAGAAAATTGGACGCTGCATTAATGAAATACCGCAGGATTTATGCAAAACGGTCATTGAAAATTTCATTAAAAGATCACGTTTATGCCAGCAAAGTCGCGGCTGCCATCTGCCCGATATGTTGTTCCAAACATAACCTCATTCTGTGTTTACTTTACGATTTAATAAAGTTTCACGTATTTTTTTTAAATATCTGTGTTTTATTTAAAATTTAAATTTTGCGTTATTGTTGGAACACCCTTTTTATTTATATATATATATATATATATATATATATATATATATATATATATATATTCGAGTGTAAACAAATGCTTTAATCTTAAAATCTGAGTTTCAAGGACATAGCGCCGTCCGTAAAGTTTCGGAATTTTTAAATTTGGCTAGCTTATTATTCACATAGAACTACTTGTGTATTAAATTTCGCCTTTCTAGAAAAAATATAGCCTTACGTTTTTATGGTCGTGACCCCGCCTACTTTATAGACTCAAGGTTTTGCTGGGGAGGCATCTGATAGTATGAAATATATAAATAATAATTTAAATTTATTTGCTGGTGGTTTAGCATGTCTCAATACGCATTTCATTGGCGCTCGAACCAAATCATCAGTAGACTTCAACCACAAAATTTTGAACAGTCACAAACCTCTTACTTTATGCACAGACTTTCAAAAACGAATAAAATAATAAGATAGTGCACGAAACAGAAATTGAAATTTTTATGGGCGTGGCCACACCCACTTTTGAAAACAATAAATTATATTCCTGCATAGTGAAATAGCTTGTGCTAAACGATTCAATTTTAATTTTTAGTTTTGAAGTTTAAGGGCGTGATCCCGCCTCTAATTAAAATTTCCTCATTTTCATATTTTTCTGCTTGGTCGCTAGACTTGTGTTCCAAATTTTAGTTCTCTACCTCTAGCGGAGGTGCACCATAATATTGATGAGTGAGTATATCAGTCAGTCAAAGAAATAAAATAAAATATGCACTCTTTACACCTCCATATCTGAGGAAAAATTCATTGTAACTTCGCTTATGGGATTATTATGTCCTTATATTTTAAGCATCATCATTTTAGGATGGAGTGGAGCAAAGTTATAGGGTTAAAAAGAGGATGAATGGCTTCGTATGAATACATACACTGCATGCATAGGCTGGAACTTGGCCTGTAAAACTCCGTACACCTAGGAAATATATATTTCGATGGTGTTACCATCTCTTGAAACGAATTTGAAATTCCATTTAGCTCATAATGGAGGCCAAAGTCTTACAACTTTTGTGTTTTGTTTTGTGTTTTTGTGTGCATTTTGCGCGGCATCAAAAGGTTTGTAAAACGATGACAGTGAAGCGGCTCTCCTTCAATAAGATGTACACGCATATTTCATATTTTTTATGTTTAAAAATTAATTTTCCAAAGAAAGTAATAACATGTAACCTTATTCAAATCAATCCACTATGTGCAAAAGAATCCAAGTTAAAATCTAAAAATCTACTTTAATTAATTAAAATAAACTCCATAAATCCATTTTTTTTAAATACAATTCGTATTACAGCAATTAGCTATGACATTTTTATTAAAAAATCTTGACCCACAATTAATGCTGAAAAGCAGAAAAATTAGTATTAAAAAATAAACAGTTGGACATATAGACAGGTAGACGGACAGACAAACAGACATAGAGACGGTCAATCGTATGATGTATTTTTTTAAGCTTTTACAAAAAATTATTTACTAAAAAAACAAAAAACAAAGTAACGCTGATTTTAAAGAAATAGTATTTTTTGTGCATGTCAATGACTCAATTTTAAGTAAATAAATATGTTTGTAAATACTTTTCATAACATTTTATTTTAACATCACATTAAGATTGTTGTTGTCAATATTTAAATTTCTGTTTAAGCATTCTAAAAATTTATTGAAAAATTGCTTAGACCAACCGTTTTAATAACATTTTATTTTTCATAACATTTTATTTTAACATCACATTAAGATTGTTGTTGTCAATATTTAAATTTCTGTTTAAGCATTCTAAAAATTTATTGAAAAATTGCTTAGACCAACCGTTTTAATTAATTTGAGCCATTAAAGTTAAATTTTATTTGCATTTAATTTGCCTAGACATTTAAGCGACAACGTCATCAATTTTTATTTAACATGTGTTCACATTTTTTATGATCAACATAAAATCATATGTAAAGAAAAAACTGCAAAAAATAAACAAATGAATTATAACGTTGAACGTACTTTTTGCAATACTTGTACGTATATACGTATGTTTGTGTATGTGTGCACTTACTCATACGGGGTATACTGCACGTCAGTCTAGATGTTTTGAAATTATATTTTGTGTCACGTTATACAGTGGAGTTTAACGAAATGTTTTTTTTACTTATTTGATCGCTTATAGTGAAATGTGGCCACTAATGTCTTAAAAAGTCTTAGAATTACATATTAAATTTTCGAAAATCAACAAATGTGTGGAGACTACATATTGGCATTTCTACCGGAATGTCGACCTTTTGTAGCGTGCGACACCAAACGAATATGCTTGTTAGTTTTTAAGAAAATGGAACTTTGTTTTTACTTCTTTATATATTTTTGTAGGCGTCATCAGATCAACATTGGGTAAAATTTTAAGAAAAATCGAGTCACGTTGTTCTAAAATACAAGCGTAATTGCGTGGAACTTCACGTGGAAATGCCCATACGTAATACTATACGAACCTGATGTAGAAATTTTTTTTTATTTTCAGTACTCGGTATTTTTTTGTTTTTGAGTTTTTTCCTAGTTTTGGAGTTTATTTAGTTTTTGGATTTTTCCCCCGTTTTTTGCGATTTTTTCATTTCCGCGATTTTTTTATATGGATATTTTTTAGTTTCAGTGTTTTAAGCAATTTTAAGAGTTGGCCTCTACCAGTTTCCAACACATACAAGTTTCAAACACTATATAGTCTTAATTGCATTAACTGATAGAATAACCTTTAATTTTGATTTGTTTTAATTCCAGTGTCAACGCGGTAGTCTGCATTAAAATACTTTGAAAATTTCAAGTGTCTCTATATATTTGTCTGTATATTTCATTAAGATTTCAAAAATTTTCATTGCTCGCTTTGAAACACTCTTTAACTTTTAAGTGTCATGTATTTGTTGCTGTGCCTTTTTCATCTTTTTTTTTTTGGTGTACGGAACCCTAAAAACTAAATGAATTTGAACTTGAGATTTTACTCCTTTTCTTCAGCCGACAGCGAATAACGTTGAAATATTTTAGTGGATAGTAAAGACGATAAGTTTTCTTTAGGTTTATTATAGAAATACGATTATCGTAATAAAAGTTACTGAACCATTGATTGTATATTCATTATTAAGATCTTTTTGCTATTGTTATTTTTTATATATTTTTAACAAATTTAGAAATCGTGCACCAATAAATAAATCATCCAAATTGTGTGTTAGAGTGGCCGTTAATTGTATGGAGACTTTTTTGATTTCTTCTACTTTCACCCCCCAAATCAGTTCAAATGTAATTTTTTGAATATGACTATCTTTTTAAAAAATTATTTTACAGAAATATGACATATGGCAATATTTTAGCTCTTCAAGAACATTATTCTAAAGAAATTGTTTTCCTAAAATTAATATTTTAGAAAATAATGACGAAAATAACCAAGAAATTACCAACAATTTTATGTAAAAAAATTATATTCATATGGTATATGGAAATTTTTTATTTTATGCATGTACAATAAGAGCTTATATATATTAAATTATATCACACATATATGTACATATAGTCAAAATAAAACTATAAAAAAATTACATTGAATATATGTGCTTGAGGGCCAACTTTGAGGGTCGGACGCACCCCCTAAAACACAACTTATCGGTATGAAATTTTTTATATTATTTTACACAAATATGAACCGATTTGGGGGTGAGCGTAGAAGAAATAAAAAAATAATAATAACGGAAACCCTAATGTACATATGTAATTGCTTTTTTATTTTACAAGAACGTCAATAAATTGACGTTTCTCAGGCATTTTATAAAGTGTGGCATGAAGGCTTAATTTTAAAATTGAAGACATTGAAGGACACTTTATGAGTATGCCCGAACCTATCTCATCCGGTGTGCCGCAGGGAAGTATACTGGGAGCAGTTTTGTATTTGATTTATATCTCTGATATATCTGTGAGAAGTAATATCCACACTTCTACTTTTGCCGATAATACAGCCTGCCTTAGTAGTGCATGAAAACCCTTACGAGGTATCCAGATATTTTGAGGAACATATTACACAGCTCGAACTATGGTTAAACTTATGGAAATTAAAAGCAAAGGAACAAAAGTGTGTTTAGGTAACATTTACCTTACGAAAATTTAGTTGTTCCTCTATTAGAATCAATAATCAAATTGTTCCTCGACATTTACATGTGAAATACCTTGGTACACACCCAGATGGGCGACTTACATGGCAACACCACATTATTTCTAGGCTAACACAAATGAAACTGATTGATAGCAATTCAACCCTCAGTCTAGATTGTAAACTTTTAATATACAAGCCGTTTATGAAACCACGGAATTCAACTATGGGACACTGCTTCAATTTCAAATGTAGAGAGAATCCAACGAATTCAAAACATAATTTTACAGTTAATAATATCGGCTCCATGATACATAAACAACTCAAATTTACATCGTTATTTACATATGCCATAAGGTAATGAAAAAATTGGAAAATACGCAGGCAAATATTTAACAAAGCTCAAGTCACATCCTAATCCGCTTGCTCGTAATATCTTTAATTTTACTGCACACATCAACTAAAAAGGGGGGACACCACGGCGGTAATACTCAACACTCTAGATGAAACTTTTTGAAAATATTTTTGTGCAGGTCAACACGATTTTTAAGGTCGGTACTTTGATAGTAAATTTTCGTACATATGATACTGAGCTCCAATGTCTATAAATTATTTTTTTTGAATATCTCGAGATTTTCCGTTATTAAGAAAAAAAGAGGATGCTGCATCACATAATTTGCATTTACTTGAGAACCAGTTCTTTGATCAAATAAAAAAATACACAGAAGGCTAGAAAACAAATTGACCTTTAAATTACATCCGCGTTAATTTTTTAACAGTATTATAATTTCGGATATATTCAGAAAATTTTATACAAAAAAATAAATTTTTTAAAAAAAATTGAGAAAATCGTTTTTTAACAGACTCATTACTATTTTAAATTGAATAAAATTTTATATTTTATTAAAAATTGTGATACCTTCATATGTTATAAATAAAATGAGTCATTCATTCTGTTAATTCAGAGCTTATTCACAATTAAGTGGTAGGATATATACTCATATTACAGCATTTTTTATTTTTTTTTTCAATTTAAAATAAATAATAATTAAAAAAAGCTGTAATACGAGCATATAATTTATCACTTCGTAGTGAATAAATTCAGAAGTAATAGAATGATTTTTATTAAATTTGGCTCATTTTATTTATAATACATGAAGCTACACAATTAATAATAAAATATAAAATTTTCTTCAGTATACAATTTTAATGAGTCTTTTAAAAAACGATTTTCTTAATTTTCTTAATTTTTTTGAAAAAAAATCATTTTTTTGAATAAAACTTTCGGAATATCTCCGAAACTATAGGACTGTTGAAAAATTAATGAGGACGTAATTCAAAGGCCAATTTGTTTCCCAGCCTTCTATGTACTTTTTTTATTTAGTCAAAGAACTGGTTCTCAAGTAAATGCAAATTATGTAATGCAGCATCATCTATTTTCTTAATAACGGAAAATCTCGAGATACAGAGCCAATTCAAAAAAACTGATTTAGAGGGATTGATACACAGTACTTAGTGTATACAAATTGACTACGAAACCTTTTACCTTACACAATAAATTTCATTTTGTTGACCTGTGTTATTAATAAATTATTAACTACTATCAATACCCAGCAAATAAAAAACATGTCAAATCATGTGTTGAATCATGCGCTCAAGTGATGACGCATTGGTTCGATTTAGGTGAAACATGCATGCATGCATTACATTAACTTGCCATTGGTGATCATGAGTTTGTGCGATAATACTTTGATATCCATTCAAATTATTGAATTTAACCCATGCAAGTTTCCTGATTCGATGATGTTTTTTCACGTAAATACAAAACAAACAAATAAATAAAAAACTTTGTCGCAGGATACGAACCGACCTGTTCACACTCTCAAGGCACACTCTCTACCACTGAGCTACTGTACTCTTTTTATTTATTGAAGATAAAACTTGTTTTATGAAAATATAGCAATGTGATGATTAATTCCGTTTTTGAATGCGTTTTTCCCTGAGTATTTATTTCAATATATTACCCAGTAGTGTCGCATGCGTTTTTAAGGAGTTTAAAAACTATAGCATTATTTATGATTTGCGAGGATATTCAGAAGGCATTCGAAGAAACAAATGCTCAAAAAAGAATAAAACATTATTTCATTTTGAATACGTTCATTTATTTTTTGCTGGGTAAGTTTACCTCCGACATTGGTCGGGCCTAATTTATTATATTTGTTTTCAAGATTCTAATATTTATTGTTATTTAATTTTTAAATATGCAATATCAGTAAAAAAAATTTTACAAGAAAGTAAAACAATTGCGCAAAAATTGTGCATTTGCGTTTAATTGTTATGCGTTCGACTAAGCATACCTGAAATACATGGTTTCTTATGAGGTCTGTTACATTCAGTACGTGTCCGTCAACCCAAAGTACAAAAATTTTTCAACTTTTAACTTTTTGTGTACGTTGAGTAGTTTGACAGATATTGGTTGGTTTTTTTTGGTACGAGTATGTTCTGAGTTAGGTTTTTGTGTTTTGTGACAGCAAAAATAAAATTAAACAAAAGAAATAAACGAAATAAATAAAAAAAATTGAATTCAATAAATAAAATGGAGAATCAGCCTATAGAAGCTGTTCAAATGCTTCAGCCAATAAAGTACTCATTGTGCCAACCTCCTCCGTTGTTGTGTTAATGTCAGTTGAAAAATTCGAAGTGTAACGTATGACGGATTCATTATGTCCCATCCTTTAGACCTAGGAACTGACGCCACATTAGATTTTCAAGAAATAAAAATTAAAACAGTTAAGATAAAGAACGTCTGTGAAAATTTTAAGTGAAAATAACATATTTTTTTTGAAAGTTGGAAAGCAGCGAAATACCGAAAACATGCGGTTAGAAAGACCATAAGCAGAAATTCAGCTGCTAAACGATCTGTTTGGTACAATAATGAGTTACAGCAGTATTTTTACCTGACTGCGCAACGCAAAGAAGGGTATTGTGTTTATTAGCCTATGTATGTATGTAATATTTGTGTTCCTTTGCGGTACTAAAGAAACCGAACGCGTGGACCGATTTGTCTTAATGCCGAAGGTGTCACTAAAGATATTTCAGTTGCAAAAATTCAATATGGCTTCCAACAGACGCCATTTTGTAAATAAGAATAAAATAAAAAGTCGGCGAACTAGGCCAAAATGGCGATCATTCGACAGGTATTTTAAAATCGTCTTTCGGTTTTTCTTATGATTTTTCATTTCGAATGAACATTTAGTATATTTAACAGTTCAAAGTTGGTCGCAGCCGGGGTTTTTGATTTTTTTTTGTATAAATACTTGTTAAAAATAATTTGATTTCGAAGTGTAGGTTAGAAAAGGTGGGTGCTATTTATAGCGCACCTCCATTCGGACACCCGATTGGGTAAAAGTGCATATTATAAAAAAATTTCCATAAAAATTTTGCCTAAGCACACTTCAAACACAAATTATTGTTTTTTTTACAAAACTTTCATTAGTCTTTAATATTTTTTTTTTCATTAGCATTAATTGTATTTTAAAATTAATCATTTATTTATGCATTCTTAGCTAAATTATTCGTTGGATATTTTTTGTGTTTGCGTACTAATTATTGCTTCCAAGCACTGTTGCGGGCTTAGAATTACAATAATGTCATTGCACTGCCTCTTTCTAATGGCAAATTTCAAATGTCGGCATTTAAAAACATACAAATATATTTAAAATTTAAAGGAATTATGAGACTTTTTCATGTTACCATGCTTTTTTTGTATTAAATGAAAAAAAAAATCAAATTAGACACATTTACATACATACATACTTACACACGGCTTGTTAATTTTAAATATTTTGCCTAAAGATGTTAGGTAATGTAGTGAATTAATTTTTGGAATGCAGTTTTGCAGCTGTCAGATTAAAAAACTTTTTTCTTTTGAATATAAATAAATATATATATGCATATAAAGATGAAGTAACAACTAGAGAGAAGATAAATTTTATGCACGTGTTATTAGCCAAGGAATATTCAAATTACTTGAGCAATTATTAACGAAAATTAAAAAATTTTTGAAATGATAAATGAGATTTTGAAATACTTTTTGTTATAAGGGATTTATAAAATTATTTTACTCAAATTTTCCATAAAGTCAAATGAAATTTTTATTTTAGCGGATACCGAATATACATATGTGTGTACATACATACATATCGTCGTTACCTTAATATAGAAAGGCCCTAACTTATTATTTTTTTTAAATCGAGTTTTTTTTGCATATTTCGATAGATTAGAAGCTCATCATTCGAAATAAGCAAAAATCTCGAATTCAAAAAAATAATGAGTTAGGCCTTTCCATACATATGTACATATGTATGTAAGTATTATAATTTGTTGTTATCTTTTCCTTCCTTAATTTTAATCATTAAAATATTATTTTTATTATTATGACTTGGAGCGCACTTTTAACAGATGACAAATTTGAGGTTATTGATCTTAAAAAGTTTAAAAACTAATTTTCGGAGGTATAAAAGTACACATTAATTAAGTCATACCCCAGCAAACATGCAGTTATGTTATGTTATATTATGTTTCTTAACCTACCGTGATTGTAGTCTTGTAGTAATAATTGAAAAGTCTAGATGTGCTTAACCAACAAATCTATGGCAATAAGGAAAAAGTGCTTAAGTCATATTTTCAGAAATTTGTTTCTTTTACAGTTAAATTGGGAAGTTCGCTGTTAACATTAATTTTTTTAAGCAAACATCGTTCTACGCACTATAAAGGTACGATCACACTTGTTAAACATTTGCCTAAAAAATCGTAACCACTAAATGCTAATGAAAAATCTTTCAATTCAGACATAATTTTGTCAAGTTAAAGAGTAGACAATAATGTTGGATTCTATTACATTATATATTAGTTGTGTTCAAAACTGTTTATTTTGATAAACAATTGTCTGCATCAAAACTTTTTTCATTAGTGTTTGTTGGTTACGCTTTTTGGGCAAATTTTGGACAAGCGGTCACACATGTTGCTTAAGTAATACATTTAAGTTGAAATATACGAAAGTATAACCTAAATTAAGCTATTATTCCAAATGAGAAGATTAGTTGGAAGTTATAGTGCTATAACTTCGTGAAAAATCACACAAATTAATTGAAATTTTGACCACAGATTCTTTCAAGTATGCAGATTACGGAGGTATTACTAGCTCAAAATCAGCTTATCTCGACCTAAGCACTTTCTCCTTTTTGCCACAGAAATATTGTTTTTAATTATTATGCAATGGATGTGCTTTATTGGAAAATTTTAATATTAAATTTTAAGGCCTGTCTCACCATGTCGGCAGAAAGCGTTCGATCGATTACTTATATTGAAAACAAAAAAAAAATTTTCTTATTTATTGTTGTTTTCCATACAAATTGTGGATCGAACGTTATCTGTCGACATCGTGGGACTGGCAGTTGATATTTGTTCAGTAAAATATTAATTGTTTCTTAAAGATATATTGAAATTAATTATTGAGATGTTTGTTAGTATCTATATGCTCATTTCACTGTTGCTAATGCAGATCGTGAACTCGAGCTGAAATAAAGTCACCCATAGTAGTAATACTAAAGTCGGAAAATAAAAAAATAATTTTAATCACTGAGTTCTTGTTTTCGCTTTGTTATTGTTACAGAAAATCCTAAAATAAAAACTGCTTCTAAAGTATTTTTTAACATATTGTTCTCATTCAAAGTTTAGAAATGGTGAAAAAAATTTAGTTATTTGAATTTATTTTCTCTTATTTTTACTTCTCCCGGACATTTTATAAACAATTCGTTAAATCAAGTACACAATTGGGGTATTCACAAGGGTGTCTTAACTGTCCTAAGTGTCATAATGTATTAAGATTTTAACAAAGTTTAAAAAAATTGTTGTTGTGGCTCAAACAAAAAGGTCATAAAGTAATACGACTTTCTCAGCTATGTTTATTGTTTGTCATAACTACATGTATAAATTCGTGAGAGTTTACCAAAGGAATTGAGAGAGAGAGAGAGTAAGCAATGTAAAAAGCAGTGTTGTCAACTCGGTGCTTTTCGCACCGTTTTTAGTGCTTTTTGAAGTTAGTGCTCAGTGCTTTTTTAAATTCATTTCGGTGCTTTTTGTTTCGAGTCGGTGGCACTAAACCAAAAATTCGAAGAAAAATTTCCTCACCTATTTTTTCTTTCGAGGAAATGTACATATATATAAAAAATAAGCTCTGAACTTAAATGGAGCATTTAAAAAAATTCTACCAAGTATGTACAAGGCTTGGTGGAAGAAATAAGCGCCATGTTTCCTTTAAACTTTAACATTTAAATCATAATTAATATAAAAAATGTTTTGCCACGCAACAAAGAAGACATAATAGAAGTATTTACCCAAGTATAGTTTAATATCGAAATTTTGTCTAGTCTAGGGAAAATATAACTAGTAAACTATCGAGTTTTCATTTGATAATTATCGGATATTTATTATTTTGATTGAATGCGAAAAATAGGTTTGTTTCCTGACGAAAAATTATTAAACATAAAATTTTTTTAAACTAACTACAAAAGGCTTCGTCAAACTGATTTGAGAATTCACTGATTCTTATACAATTAAAATGTGTATCGGATGCCTCAAATTTATAGCTTTAAAAATGTATTGCAAAGTCAACCGATTATTATATTTTTTATATGCATATTTGTGTATAACAATTTTTTTTAATATATGATAATAATTAACAATTCAGTGCTTTTTTACTTAAATTACGCGCTTTTTTTAGTGGTTTCAGTGCTTTTTGAAATTTAAAAGTTGACAACGCTGGTAAAAAGGTGCTAAAACCAAAATCAGCGTGACCGTTTGACCGACTAAAGTGGCAAATTGCCAATTTTTCGACTGCCGTGCCACTTTTTCGAGTGCTTTTGCCACTTTTTGTCTCCGTTTTTCAAGAGTTAATTATGTAAAAATACATTAAAAATAAAAAGTTTAGTGTAGTTTCCTCGTTTTTTTTTTATAAATCCCGTTTTTGGTGCCACTTTTTGAAAAATGCCATCGGTCACCCTGACCAAAATGCAAATAAGTACAATATTTATAATTGTAAATTATAAGTTGTTGCTCACAGCAGTCATATTTGTTCTTTTTAGTACTTTAAAACTTGTTAATTTATGAGTACCATTTGAATACCCCAAATGTTTCGATTTGCTTGTTATATAAACAACTTAATGAAAAAAATTGTGCTTACGTTAAATTGAAAACTATTTAAACTGAGTATTCGTTAAACCATAATACTACTGTATATGCACTGCGCTTCAGATGAAGAGGTGTAGTGTTTTAGCAATAACTTTAAGCTTGCGCTCTGAAGATAGTTCATGGAGAAAATTATGATATACTTTTGATTAAATGTTTAATAATTGAGAAAAAGGGCGAAAACAAAGAAAACTCGAAATAGTTCGAATAGACCTTGATTATTATAGGCATCAATTTTGGATTTCTTTTCCAACCTTAATGATTTAATACGACCTATTTTCAATTAAAACCTATAAAAAATTATTTTTTGTTTTTAAAAATGCACAAAATTTTCTGAATCAAATATAAATTTGTTCCATTCAAGGCCTACAAAGAAATTTGTAAATTCAAATGCATAGCTTTTTAATAATTTAATTAAAAAAACTCTGATTTTTTCACACAAAAATTGTCTAATGAAAATTTTTTTTACTGAAATTAAAAAGCAAGTAAAACAAATAACTGTTCTGTACAGAATGCAATTTCAATATAGGAACAGAAATCTTCTCTTAACAATTTTGTTACAAATATTACTTTATATTAGTTAATTTTAATTATTATTTTTCGAACTTAATTTGTTTCTATATTTATTATTTGAAAGTTCATAACGCTTTTTAAGCCAAATTACATGTGATAATTAATAATGAACAAATAACATCAACGTTAATTCAATTATTTATTAAATTTTAATTCTTATTTTAAATTAATATATAAATATTATAGGGGTAGTATATAAAATTTGTGAGAGGATTTACCAAATTAAAATTATTTTTATTAATAATAATCATTATTTAATTTTATACTAATTAAATTTATTAATATTTAATTCAATTATTTATTAAATTTTAATTTTTATTTTAAATTAATATATAAATATTAGAGGGGTAGCATTTAAAATTTGGGAGAGGATTTACCAAATTAAAATTATTTTTTATTAATAATAATCATTATTTAATTTTATACTAATTAAATTTATTAATATTTAATTCAATTATTTATTAAATTTTAATTTTTATTTTAAATTAATATAAAAATATTAGAGGGAGAGGATTTACCAAATTAAAATTATTTTTATTAATAATAATTATTAATAATAATTAATTATAATATAATTTAATTATTTGTATATTTAATTTTAAATTATTAAATAAATAATATATAAATATATATATATATATATATATATATATATATATATATATATATATATATATATATATATATATATATATATAAATTGTATATTTAAATTAAAATTATTTTATAATTAATAATAATTTTAATTATATTATTAAATTTAATAATAATTAAATTAATTATTTATTACTTTAGTTTTAAGTTTCCATCTTAATTTTTATAATATTAAATAAGTTAATTAAACAATAAAATTTATTAATTTTGTTAATAAATTTATTATTAAGTATTTTAAATTTGTTATAATATCAACATATAGTACTAATTTTATTTATTTATATTTATTTAATTTATTAGTGCTAATTAAATTATTTATATTATTTAATTTATAAAGTTTTATTTTAGCTCAAAGATTTATTATTAATTTAATTTATATGTAAATTTCTGTATGAATTTTTATTTATTTTAAAAATAAATAATATTATTTTATTCGCAATAATTGTTTTTATTAATTAAAGAAATTTAGAAATAGTAATATTAAAAAAGTATTGGCTAAATTTGTGCTAGCAGCCGCGGTTATACGAATAATGCAGATAAATTTTTTTAGTTGAAGTTAGGTTGTTATACTAAAATAAAAATAAATTTATTAGGTGAAATTTTAAATTTATTAATATTTTAATAAATATAATTGATACTTGAAAATTTTAAATCTTATTTTAATTGTATGAACTAGAATTTTTCACTCCATACCATTTTTTTTTTGCTTAAAACAAAATTTGAAAAAACTTTTTACTGGAACAGTAAATAATATTTATTGAAGTTTATTTAAAATTTTTTGATTAGTGGTACACATTCAACTGACGCAAAAAAATGAACCTCTAAAATGAGATGTTTTCTTATATATATTGGGGTCGCTGAACACGAATATGTTATTAATTTAGTTTTCTTAAGAAGCATTTTCGAGATATTCGCGAAAAACCTGTTTTTTGTTGCAGTTTACAAGAGTATTTTCAAAAATCTTGAAAACAGTTTACTTAAAATAAACAAATTTAACGCAATTGAAAATATATGCTTTTTTTTATCAGTCCATATATTTAATGTAACGATCGGATAAAAATTCATTGAGTTACAATAACCGCTAAAACAGCTCTAGCGATATAATTATCGAGATTAATTTTTTGACGAAAATCGATTACTTACGATCTTAAATAATCGATTTTTGATATACATAGATCGGTTATGGCTCGCTATTTAATTATATCGTTTTTTCGACAATTAATTGAAATCACAACTTTTTGTCGATAACTTGATGAAATAAAATGTAAATTCATAATCCAAAATGAAATGAAAGGTCAAAAATTTTTTCTGTTAAATGTGCACTTTTACCCATTCATTTCTCCTCTCATTCACCATCTAGTTATATACTAAATTGCTTTTCAAAACCCTTCCCATGATTATGAATAATATGTATAATTTAACAAAATTATATTATGAAAGCAAGAAATTTTCAATGCTTTAATACCTTTTAAATGCAATTATTTATAATCAAATATAATTTATTAAAACAAAGTATGCATGTACGTACTCGTACTTATGTATGTACGTACATTCATTATGTTATGATGTAACATAAATATTTTCAACCAATTTAATACTATTACTCTTGTACATATGTATGTATGTATGTTTGAAAAACATAATAGTCGTAATGCGAATAATAAATATTTTATTTTTATGTTTTGCTTTTAAATTATTTAAAAATTATGTGATTCATAATTGCGTGAAATGGGGAAATTCAGCAGAGAAATATAAAAAAACACAAATGTAACTTAGACTGAGCAAAAAATTAAATGAAAATGAAGTAAAACTCTATTCTAAATTTAATTAAATAATATTCTTTGCGTTTCTTATCAAATTCTTTAATATATTGAAAATATACTTTATATTTATATTTCCCCTCAATATTTCGTACGCGAACCCTGCACTCTCTTAGAAATTGTTATGCGTATCGTGTGACGGCGCTCTAATATAACTGAGTGTTTAAAATTTTTCATTATTTCTTCTGAACACCATGACTTTTGTTATACAATAGGAAAATTATTTAAAGAAAATTATTAGAATGGTTAACACGCCAAAAAACAGTACGAGTACAGGTGAAGTACAAATTCTTATTCTGGGTTATGTTTGTTTTATTTTATGTTTTAATTTGGGTTAAAATAATTTATATATGTACTTACATATGTATTTTAATTATAGGAGTAGTCAACAAAAGAACAACAAGGCATAAACAATGTTTATGTTTTGTATTGTCAATTGGTATAATATCAAAACATGCACTATGAGTTAAAATAGAAAAAATTATAAAGGATTTTCTGAAGATATCTTTATCGTATGTGCTTAGCGGATACACAACTTGTAGCTGCTACGCAAAAAAAATATGTATTATACAGGGTGGCCCAGAAAGACCGAAGTGGTGTGAATTCCTTATAACTTTTTATTTAAGACATATTTTTTTAATTTTTTGTTTTTTAAATACAGTAAATTTATAGGGAATATTTTTAGATTAGTTATTAAAAATTGTATCCCGCAAGTGGTGGCCATTTTCTGCTTCGCACAAATGTGCTCTTTCCATTTCCATTATTCATAACTTATTTATGAGTGACGAAGCCCATTTCCAATTAAATGGGTTTGTTAACAAGCAAAACTTTAGGATATGGGCTAAGGAAAACCCGAGAGTACTTCATCAACGACAATTACACCCAGTTAAGTGTACTGTTTGGTGCGGTGTTTCTTCAGAAAGGATCATTGGTCCATATTTTTTGGAAAATGAAAGAGATGTCGCCATTTCCATCAATGGTGATCGATATCGGGCCATGTTGGAAAATTTTGTAAGGCCAGCCGTGGAATACCATCCGCAAATATGGTTCCAACAGGATGGAGCCACAGCGCACACTCCGAGGGCCACAATGGCTATTTTACGCGACATCCTTGGGGAAAGAATAAATTCGCGTAGAAGCAATTTTAATTGGCCTCCGCGTTCCCCGGATTTAACCGCTCCAGACTGTTTCCTTTGGAGTTATTTAAAAGGGAAAGTTTATGTTAATAAGCCTAGGACTATTGAGGAATTAAAAACCAATATTCCAGACGAAATTAACAACATAACACCGGAAGTTTTGCGAAAGGTCATGGAAAATGTGTTGAAAAGAGATCATTTGTGCGAAGCAGAAAATGGCCACCACTTGCGGGATATCATTTTTAACAACTAATCTAAAAATATTCCCTTTAAATTTACTGTATTTAAAAAACAAAAAATTAAAAAAATATGTCTTAAATAAAAAGTTATAAGGAATTTACACCACTTCGGTCTTTCTGGGCCACCCTGTATACACAGAAAACATTATTCCCAAAATGTTTCCAAGCAAACGTTTATTTAAAATAAAATTTAGTCTCAGTAAATATTTTTTGTTGTAGTAAAGAGTAAAAATTTAAAATTCAAAGTAAGATTTGCAACATAAACCATAGAGAAGATTTCTGTTGAAATATGAAAACGGCCTACTGTTTAGAGAAGTTATTTGTTATTTGTTTGTTTTTTTTTAATTTTAGTAGTATTGCGTTTACATTTTAGCAAAATCTAGTACTTAAGAAAAAATTTGACAGATTTCCCATCAAAACAAACCCTTCTTCATCACTAGATTTTGTGAAAATCTTAAAATCTAGTAGAATTTAGTGCTTCCACAATGGGTTATTTCTGATACGATATTAAAGACGGTTCAACCTTTAGAAGAAGTAAAAATAAATTCAGTGAAGTGCGACTTTGACTCGCACACGAAGGGTTCCGTACGGACACTAGATATGTAATTCAATAGGAACTTTAGCCTATATAAAATATAGTCTTGCCATTTAATTTGTTGATTTTTTCCGGTTTTGGGCGTTTTTAACTTTTGGCATTTTTTCGGTTTTGGCGATTTTTTTAAGTTTTAGCGCTTTTTTAGTTTTGGCACTTTTTTTTCTCGTTTGGCGTTTTTTTCGGTTTTTGGTATTTTTTTCATTTTGGCGACTTTTTTTATTTTAACGATTTTTTTCCTATAGGCGATTTTATTAGTTTTGGCGATTTTTTTGGTTTTTTCATTTTGGCATTTTTTTTAGATTTTACACTTTTTTTCTCGTTTTGGCGATTTGTTTCGGGTTTTACTTTTTTTATTATATTCAATTAGGCCCTTTTTTTAGTTATTTTGATTTTTTCGGTTTTTTTGCTTTTATTAATTTTGGTGATTTTTTTTTTCATTTAGGCGCTTTTTTAGTTTTACCACTTTTTTTTCTCGTTTTGGCGATTTTTTTTCGGTTTCTGACGTTTTTTAATATTGGCAATTTTTTTTCATATAAACATTTTTTAGTTTTGGCGCTTTTTCGCGTTTTGGCGATTTTTTCAGTTTTTGGCATTTTTCTCCTTTTTGCGATTTTTTCATTTGAGCGATTTTTTCGAATTTGGCGATTTATTTTAATGTTAGAATTTTTTTTCTTTAGTTTTGGCAATTTTTTTTTGTTTTGGCGATTTTTTTTGTATGTATATTACATAGGATTTTAAAATTTTTCGGTCGCTCGTTTTGGAACTCCTTTCAATTTTTAACTCTCATGTATTTTTTATTGTAGCGGGCAATGTTCTACATACTCTGTCCGTAGCTCTTACGGTTCCTGAGAAAATAGCGTGTGACGGACAGACAAACAACGTAGCGAAAACAATAGGGTTCATTTTCACCTTTGGTTTACGGAACCCTAAAAAGGCCTCTGTATTTAAAAGGGTGCACGAATTTGCAACACTGCAGTTGCTTTGTTGTAGTTTAGGAAAATGTTGAGTTAATAGTTTTTGTTTACGATAAGAAATATTAGTAAATGTAAAAAAAAATTGGTGGAAACGGTACAGATTTTGATATGGATTTTAAGTGAAATTTGCTAAATAGAGTACAGGTGTAAATGTTCTATAAAACAAAATTTTTTAATATAAACAGTTTTTCGCATTTGAATTTACAAATTTCTTTGAAGGTCTTTAATTGAACAAATTAATAGTTATTTCAGTTAATTTTGTATTTAAATTGGAAAATTAAACTTTTCTGTCAACATTTGGTTTATTTGTTTTAAAACTAAAGAGAAAATTTTGGTTATGTAGCAAGAAAAACTAGTCCAGCAAGCATTATGTTTCAAAAAGTACCACACTATGCGTAATTGCTTCGTTTTGGTACATTTTCTGACAAAAAAGGCTGTTAAAAATTTAAGTTTAACATGTTGCCAACTATACAAATAATTAAATGATATAGCTAAAACTTTCAAAATATACCCTCACAACTTTTTATAAGCGCATAAGCACAAAAAAAAATTTTTAAATTGGCAATTTTCGGACACTGCTGAGTGTAGGGTGCACTCCCAAAATACAAAATAATTGGCTCTTAGCATATTCAGAATAGATTTTTTTTAGCGTTATGTGGTTTAAAAGTGCATGTGTTAAACAAAGTTTTTTACAAAATTGAAAATAATGAAAATTTTTTTTTTGGTTAAAAGTCAAATATCTTCTAAGTTATGAGAGATACGAAAACACATCTGAGGACATTATTTATTAAAAATGTTGAGCTTAGATCAAAACGCTTTATCTCATAAGAATTGGATAATTTTTCTAAGAGTTACAAGCCTCAGAATTTTTTTTGAGTCCCATGTTGTCAATTTAGGCCTACTGTAACTCCTGTCCAGCTTAAGCCACACGGCTGCCAAGACATTTGTTATAAAGCCTGAGTCCTCCTCTACGGGTGTTCGAAGTTTCATATAAATCCAATCAGTAGTTTAGAAGTTCCAGATTTATTACCATTTATTTTGCAAAAGTCCCCACTGTGCATTCTTTTGTTTAAATAAAAAAAAGAACAAATTAAAAAACGAAAAAAAAACAGTTAATCGAAGGGTAACAAAATATTGAAAATAAAATTATATACATGTATAAATAAAGTCCCAAAGAGAGTCGAAAAATTAAATAAAAAAATCTTTATTAATGAAGGGATTTATAATAACATTTTTTTTATCATGTTAATTTACACGAAATATGTTAAAAATTTACGAAAAAGAGGGATAATTTTTTTCCTTTAGGTGTACAAATTCAACCGAAACTTTTTGTAGAAGGACTACATTAATTCATTTAAATTTAATTTCTGCGCTTATTGCTTTCAAGGATAAATGGGATATAAAAAGTACCAAAAATTAATTTTTCACCCGTTTCGTACCCTTTAAAGTACGAAACTCAAAAAGTAATACTCACTAGACCCCTGAAAAAGACCACTTACCAAATCTTTTAAGACATGAGCGATTTTTCAAATGCTTTACTGCAGCGAAATCTTCTAAAACAAACGCTAAAGAACACTATTGGTAAGACATTTGTTTTAGTTATTGCAGTTATAGGAGTAAAGAAGAAAATACTTCGTGACGGATGAACTTGTGATGCTTGATTCTTCATACAAATAGGCGCGTATACAAACGTCATGCATGTACATACGAACACACTTTTTGTGTATGATATTTTATTTTTCTGCGCACATAAAATCGCACACATACATTGAAAAACGACCTTTAAACGCATAAAAGCTTACCATCTACATCTTATACATACTCTCAAACGTACAATATGCGAAATAACAAGCAAACATGCATCAACATTACTTCTTTTGATTGTTAATTATGAATAAGAATTCTTCGCGACATCGCTCTTTAACACTAATATACATGAACATCAATCATATACATACGTGCGTAGGTGAAGGGTATATAAGATTCGGCACGGCCGAATATAGCCCTCTTATTTGTTTTTCAGTGTTATTCGGCCTTGTTCTATAAACCGAATCCGAGTAAATTTCTAGTTTTCAAAAAATTAATAATGATCCTAATGACGTGTTTGAAATCATACACTATAATTTTCCTTCAATTATGATATTTGGGAATCTATATATTAAAATAATTTAAAAAAATCTAAAAAAAAATATTTATATTTTCGAAGTTAGTTTTCTAAAATCGTGCGGTTTCAAATCGATCGGTTTACAGAACAGGGCCGATTATGGCGTTAATCGATTTCTCAAATAAAACAGTTAATGTGAGGTTTTGTAAATGAATTAACATAATAACAATGCTAGTCATTCTTTCTCTTAAAAGTTTCTGATATATTACCATCTGAATTCTTTAAAAGACATGTACATTTATGTGCATATGAGTACAATGTTCACAGTAGCCAATAGATTTGCACGTGATTTTCAATTCGCTGAAGTCTAGAGCAGAAGCAATAGATCATGATTTTATTTTTTACACTTAAGGCATAATTATGGACAACATACTAAATGTAATAATTAGTGGCGATGCAGAAGAAATGGAAACATGGAAACTGCATAAAATTTGCTGCATTCGGCAATCTTATGGGCTTAACTATGAACATATGCACATATATTTATTTATATGTAGATATGTAAAGTTGTTGAGTATATTTTCTTTAACTTCTGTATAGTGATTGTGTTACATGGAAAGTAACAACAGAATAGTCTTTATAATTTTACTTTTATTCATACGTGACTTTGGGCAATATTGAAAGTAAAGATGGAATCGTGAGTAATTTTTCACTCATGGACATGAATGTTTATGGCTAAAAATAAGGTATTCATGCATTGCAAAGGCGAAGCTGTATCAAGTTGTCTGAACTGCTGCTTTAAATTTGAATATCCCTTGATATGCAACTTTGAACGCAACCATAAACAAGACCACGGGTTTAAATGAAGGAGCTTTAACAATCTATAGAGTTATTTATGGAATATGTCAAGGTTTAGTTGCCTTTGAGTCACTGTCTTCTTCTGAGAGTTGCTTTATTTACCACCGTATTCATAAAAAACATTTTAGGTTTACTGCAGGTTTATTTGACAAATTTCCCATAGAAATACGTCAAATAAGCGCTTAATAAACCTTAAATATTTTTTATGAATACGGCGGCTAAAATTTAATAATAATAATATTTAATATTTGAAGTTCCAAGATTCTTAAAAAGTTGTTATTATTTAGAAGTATATAGTACGACTACTGCCTGATAAAATAATATCTGTTACATTTATTGTAATATGCAATGTCCCATATCGCATTTTTTTGGCCGCAAAAATATTTTTATTTTTCTCTTTGAGTTTGAAAGACTCATCTCAGCATATTTCTTTTATGACTAGAACACATCATACTAAAACTATTTTTACTTTTGGTGCCCTTGTGGTCAAGCAGTAGCGTTTAGAAAAACAACACGAATAGCTGCTAACCATTGATCTGCTTCAGTGATATGAACATTAGGGGCGTACTTAATTAAAGTGGAAAGCCTTTGTTTTTTTATTGTGTTTCGCTAGACTACTGAAGCACTTTTTTCTGTCTCTATGTAACGTAGGCAACGAATGCGTACTACTATTACCAGGTGCCACCTCCTTAGGAAAAGGATAGTGATAGAGAAGACATGTGGCTTAACTCCGGTTTCCACATGCCATACAATATGTATGTTTGTTCATAAGAGTTGCCGGAACCAGTAGCGGCCCTAGGCCCCGCGAGATATGCCGCCTTATTTGCCCGATAAAGAAAATCTTTTCAAAATTAAATACGCAATTTATAAATACATATTTACGGCCTTATTCTGTAAACCGAGTCCGAGTAAGTTTCTCGTTTTCAAAAAGTTAATAATGCTTCTGCAGACGTGTTTAAAATCATACACGATAATTTTCTTTCAAATATGATATTTGGGAATTTATGTAATAAAAAAAATTTAAAAATAATCTGAAAAAATGTGTATATTTTCAAAGTTAGTTTTCTAAGATCGTGCGGTTTCAAATCGATCGGTTTACAGAACAGGATCGTTAAATTATATTGTGAAACAGTAAAAAACCGGAACGGTCCTTACAGTATAGGTTCGATAGTATTACGAAAGAAGGGGTTTACTTCTCAAAGATTTCGAAAATCAGTACGTCCTCAAAAAATGGTGCTGTCATTTTTTGACCATTAGCTAATTCAGACTTAGTGCTAACGCTTTACTATATATGGCAATAATGTAGTCAAGAGTCCACTAAATAAATTTCATTAACATTTTAGATTAACTGGCAGGGATTCCTAATTTTTTGCTAACAATATTTGGCAATATAATCTGAACGTGTCTGAGCACCCTAAATGTTCAGTTAGCCGAATGTAATGTAATGTAACTGCAATAGTAGGAAACAGCTGATCGATATTGTTATGTGAAAAGTAATGAAAATGGGTATAGAGAAGTGTGGTAACGTAACCAACTTTTCATATAAAAATATCGATCAACTCTATACTACGTTGCAGTTACATTTCATTACAGTCGGATAACTCACCCTTAATGTAATGTAACTGCAAGAGTAGGAAACAGCTGATCGATAATGTTTTGTGAAAAGTAATGGTAATGGTTATAGAAATGTAATGTAATGTAACCTGCTTTTCATATAAAAATATCGATCAGCTGATTCCTACACTGCAGTTACATTTCATTACTGTCGGCTAACTGACCCTTGATAAGTCATACAGATACATTTTAAGCTCAAAAATTTTAATTTCTCATAATTTTTTTCTTCAAAAATCATATAATTAACGCACACTTCCCTGTTAAGTTTCAGTAACACTTTTTGCAGAAAAAGTATAGTCTAGTAAAAACGAAAATTTTACATCCGAATTTATTTAAAGAATTAGTTAGTAAAACAGACCTTGTTTGAACATGTCAACTGCTGAAATTCTCCGTTGTGTATAAGGCCAAGTTTACATCTATGTGCCATGTGCTAAAAAAAAAGCGTAACAAATAATTACTAAAGAAAAACTGTTTGATTCAGACACGTATTTATTAAGTTAAACAGTTTCACGCACGGCAATAGACAAATTTAATAGAATCCAACATTATTGGAAATTATTTAAATCAATAAATACCACTGTTGGTATTTGTGGTAAAATTTTACCAAATTTGGTACAATTACATTTGCATTGGTGCACTGGTACGGTTTATACTTCAGTGGTACAATTTGAAAAAATTTTTGTTTGCATTACATTGATAATAATTTCTCCTAACATAGTTGCCTGAAGACGATATCCCACTATTGGCACAATGTACTGATTTTCGTCGGCTTACTGAAATAAAGTCATCAGAAATAAGCTAAATTGGCCTTATTTCTGAACTAATTGAAATAAAAGACCATAATTGCACCGCACTGCATTGGTAATAAAGTCATTTAGACTTATTTCACAATTAATTGAGAAATAAGAAATAAAGGCGTTTGGTTTATTACTTACGACTTTATTGCGGTGAGCCAACGAAAATCGGTATATTGTGCCGATAGTGGTATCTCGGTTTAACACTGACCAAAAGTACCAAAATTTGTAACAGTGGTAGTTTATGCTAATATTTTTCATTTGTTTTGGTAGCACTTGTCCCACCCAGTTCTTTATGGTAGGTACAGAGTTAGCAACGTGTTTATGCAACTAGGCAGGTTGCATTGTCGGTCGCACAGTGTGTTTAGTCCTAGTTTACACTATGCAAGTCTTATTGCTAAGATGATTAGTTTTTTAGGAGAGAGAAACGAGATGAAAATAAAAGTTTATGTTCCTCTCGTCTCTCTCTCCCACAAACTAATCAGCTTACCAATAAGAATTGCATAGTGTAAATTACGACTTATAGTTGCGTTCGAAATTTCGAAAATATCAAAATAATTTTATGTTTATAGGCCGCATTGTAGGTTGCTGTGTCTGTGGCAAAGTATGCAGCATGTAATGTAAACGTGTTGCGGAAACACTTTGCAAAGAAAGTGTGTATTTACTATTAGTTGATTCTTTATGTTTTTGTTTTCAATAAATGAAAAGAAAAATTTAATGCGTTTTTATAGAATTACTCTATTCAGGCTTCCAAGGTCATTCAAATTGATTCAAATGCAAATAAAAGAAAATTTTATTTCATTTATTCATATCCGACGTTTCGTTGGGATTTTCCAACATCTTCAGGGATACTATATTTATTGAAATCTGGTAACATTGATAAATAAAAGAACAATTTTAATGCAATAACAACAATAATAATAAAACAATTAATATTTTGCTTTAACTTACATACACTATCTTCTAATAAAATTTGCATTTAAGTTTCAATAATGTTATTTTACGCGACATGACAACATATAACATAAAACACATAATTTAAAATTAATTGCAAAAATAATCAAAAATGTAAATATCACAGTATAAAGCTTTTTCTTAACGTTCTAATATCACAGCTGGAACTACATTAAAACTTAAATTAATACAATGTTATAAGCAGCATTAGTTTTGTCTTTGTCAGTCTTGTTGTTCATTGCTACGTCCATTTTTTGTTGAATACTTAAGCTTTCCAAAGTGTATCTTTTGTTGTATTTTCTTTCTTTGTGCAGTATTTTCACATTTTCCAGATCAGCTGTGTGAGAAAAATCCAAACAATGTTGAGCTAATGCAGTAGATTGTCGTCCTTTTTTAATATCACTTTCATGTTCAGCTACTCTTACGCCTAGATTCCTTTTTGTTGTACCGATATAAACTTGTTTGCAGCTTTCGTTTGCGTTTCCATTACATTTTATTTCATATACCACATTGCTTTGGTCTTTTTTATTTATTTTTGTTTTTAGATTTGTGAACAGTGTATTTGTTGTTTTGTTTGGTTTGTGTGCAAATATAACTCCTTCCTCATTAATTATCTCTCTTATTTTATTATTCTCAGTGAGCTTTGGAATATACGATAAGCTTACATATTTAGTGTTGCCAGATTTAGTTCCTGTGTTATTGTTTTCCAATTCGTTATGTATTGATTTTTCTATTAGGCTATTGATCAAGTATGTCGGATAGTTATTGTTTTTAAGTATTTCTATGATTATTTTAATATTTTTGTCTTTGAACTTGTTATGACTTATATGTAACACTTTATTAATAAAGTTTGAAATTGTATTTGTCTTATGCTTAATGGGCTGTGTTGAATTATAATTTATTATTCTGCCTGAAGATATATGTTTCATGTACCAATCTGTTATAATTCTGTTCTCGTGTCTTATTATTTTCATGTCAAGGTAAGGCAGCGAATTGTTACTTTCCTTTTCAATAGTAAATTTTATTTTGCTATGGTAATTGTTAAAAGCCTCCATTAGGAGGAAGGAGTTATATTTGCACACAAACCAAACAAAACAACAAATACACTGTTCACAAATCTAAAAACAAAAATAAATAAAAAAGACCAAAGCAATGTGGTATATGAAATAAAATGTAATGGAAACGCAAACGAAAGCTGCAAACAAGTTTATATCGGTACAACAAAAAGGAATCTAGGCGTAAGAGTAGCTGAACATGAAAGTGATATTAAAAAAGGACGACAATCTACTGCATTAGCTCAACATTGTTTGGATTTTTCTCACACAGCTGATCTGGAAAATGTGAAAATACTGCACAAAGAAAGAAAATACAACAAAAGATACACTTTGGAAAGCTTAAGTATTCAACAAAAAATGGACGTAGCAATGAACAACAAGACTGACAAAGACAAAACTAATGCTGCTTATAACATTGTATTAATTTAAGTTTTAATGTAGTTCCAGCTGTGATATTAGAACGTTAAGAAAAAGCTTTATACTGTGATATTTACATTTTTGATTATTTTTGCAATTAATTTTAAATTATGTGTTTTATGTTATATGTTGTCATGTCGCGTAAAATAACATTATTGAAACTTAAATGCAAATTTTATTAGAAGATAGTGTATGTAAGTTAAAGCAAAATATTAATTGTTTTATTATTATTGTTGTTATTGCATTAAAATTGTTCTTTTATTTATCAATGTTACCAGATTTCAATAAATATAGTATCCCTGAAGATGTTGGAAAATCCCAACGAAACGTCGGATATGAATAAATGAAATAAAATTTTCTTTTATTTGCATTTGAATCAATTTGAATGACCTTGGAAGCCTGAATAGAGTAATTCTATAAAAACGCATTATATTTTATATAAAAGGTCGAATAATTAATTATATATACATACAAAAGAAAAATTGTTATAAATTCTTATTGGGTATGCTAAGTTAGCAGATGGCTACATTTTAGTACAATTGAGGTTAATTTGGTACAATTTTACCATTTTCATGGTACAATTCAAGAATAGCCATATCCCAACACTGATAAATACATGTCTGAATTAAACTGTTTTTCATTATGCTTTTTATTGGGCACAGTTGTAAACCTACTCAAACTTTTCGTTTCATGCGTTCGCTTTAGGCCTATAAGTAAGTCCATCAATGGCCGGAACACCAAAAAGTTTAAAATAATAAATAAGTTTAAAAAATCAAAAAACCCTGTCTAGCTAAAAAACTGAAAATAAAAAATAAAATAAAAAAACAATTCCTATTATGCCGATTATTGTAAATTTTACAGCCGGAAGCATTGAAATATTCTTACTAGTGGTTCTGGAGTGTAACACTAAAGTATCCTTTTGTAGCTTCTTTATTATAATAGAAAATATATTAGATATAGATTTATCTGGATCTATTATAAAATACAGTAATTACTGTACGATTAACTCTAGAGCGCGCCACATTCTCAGATGATTATTAGGGCCGTCCCTAATAGTACTAAACTTTCAGCAAGTGTAAACTATTGAATGATTTTGGTGTATGAGGTTTATATTTAAAGATATAATTGTAGTTAGAGAGGAGTATGTATTATTAGTGCCACTTACCACAGCTAACAAACAACAATAACAAACAACCCACATTTTTTATTGTGTTTAAGCCAAATTCATGGGTTGGATACAAACAAACTTAAAAAAAAAGAAATTTATGCTTGGTTGGCTTAAATACGCATAAGCGTGAGCTTTTCCATTTTAGGTACATACTCGTACATAGAAAAAGTGTTAAAGCCAGAAAGAACCCCTTCATAAATAAATGATGAACACACTTTCGGATGGATGTACATATTATTTTCCAGTCATATTTGCTGTATGCATATTTAATTTAATCGTATGTTTAAAAAAAAGTTGTAGACTTAAATTAGCATCCATCAACTTTGTGGTGGGTAAAAATTTCGAATATGTTAATTTATGTTTTATGTTGTATGGCTCTCTATGCAATTTGAAAAATAAAACAAAACTTTCAAATTGAAATATATTTCTTTTCAACCTGTCATACTCGTACATTCATAGTTATAATTGTTTTACTTGGAATTTAGTTTTTTTTTAATGAAGATTTTGTATTGCAATTGAAGTAGTGTTGGGGCTTTAGATATTGTTAGAAAGATTAAAGTGAAAGTAAGGTTTTCTTTTGTGCGTTAGACCGTTGTTAAGGGTTTTTTTTTACCTTTAACGGTAACAGTGGTTTTTTTCTCTTCTAAAGAAAAGCTTTAGTTATTGTACGGCACAAAAAAACTTCTTAAAAATAGTTTTAATTGCATAAATACACCACTGGACTGTGGAACTTTTTGTTAGAAAGCAGTTGTTTATTTTAGGGTCAGTGATTTTAGTGAAAACTTTAAGTCTCTATTTAAATCATGTTTTTTTTGTGGTATAGTTTTAAAATTTATGTGATCATAAAAGCTCCTGTAACTGGCCATCATTGACGGCCGCTTTATTTCTGTGCTATTATCCACGACATACACATGTTTTCTATTTCGAATGATTTATTTTATAATGATAAACAAGGGCGGTCCTAAAACTAGCGGATCTGATGTATATAGGGCGGAACAAGTTTTGCGAAAATCATTTTGGTGAAAAGTGGCCGCCCTATAAAACATGTATTTTAGGTTTAAAGACGCCGCAGAATTTTTTATTTTCACAATCTATGTGCACAAAATTATGGATTGGGTCATGAAATCGACTAATTACATGGAAAAGTCAAACTTTTTTTAACATGGTTAACTTCATTTTCAATAGACAAGAAAATTGGATCTGAATAATTTCTATTTGGTTGAAATTAGGTCAACCATATCAAGCTTATATCAAAAATGATCAAAAGTTATCCCATCTAGTATATATTTTATTTTAACAAACACAACACGCAAAGCGATTGTCTGCGAAAAACACCTATGGCCTATAGCGGGAATCGGACCCACAACCTCTGGACTGAGAGGCTGGCGTCGTTAAAACTCAGTCACTTAGGGGCACCCGATTCAGCAAAGCATCTGCTCTGGATTTTTTGGCATTTGGATACTTGACTTCTTTCTTTAATTAAAAAGAAATCGTATGAGTGCCGCCACAGATGTCTAATGGTCTGACTTGTTTTGTGTGACAGAACAAAATGACAAGTGTTCAATATAACACTCTAGTCCAAAGGCAAGTCAATGTTGTTTCAGGGATTTTAAAAGAAGGAGGAGGTTCTATGTTCGTTATGCATGTATTATTTATGTTCAAATATTTCTTCGCCATTTATGAAGAGATTTTAAAAATTATTTTTCTATATGAAATCGAATACTCGCACCAATGTGTGACAGGATCAGGGGATGGGTAACCCCTACAAAGTAATTTTAAATTATGTCATACATATGGGAAAGACTAAGTATATCATTGAGAGGCTTCAAACTTGGTAAGAATTATTTTTGGTTAACAAGCGTAATGTAGCACTTCACACGTGCTCAGAGGGGCACACCCCAGGCTGCCTTGGACGTCATTCTTCACCTACTTGCTATAGAGGACTTTATGGTAAAAGCGGCGACTAGAAGTCTCCTTAGACTAGTAGAAGAAGGCTTGGTGATGACAGGAATAAAAAGTCACACATCCATCTTAAATGAAATCGGTTTTAGCTATCCGGGATCCGTAACCCCTGGGTTCATGGACTATAAGGTCGCTGAAATTGATTTAAGTAGAACACCTGCACTGGTGATTCCGTATAGTTACTATTGGTTCAAATTTGATGAGCTATATGAGGGTAGTGCGGCCTTTAGAGACGGATTGAAAATGGGTGAAGGCACAGCGGCTAGTATCTATATATTAAGAACAAGCATTCATTGTTCTTTCAGACTGCCGAATGAATGCAGCGTTTTCCAAGCTGAGATCTTGGCGATCTTCAGGACCACGGAGGCCAGAAATGTAGCTAAAGGTGAGAAGTTAAGCTGAGATCTTGGCGATCTTCAGGACCACGGAACTGGAGGCCAGAAATGTAGCTAAAGGTCAGAAGTTAACCTTCTACGTGGACAGCTAAGCAGCGCTAAAAGCTTCGAAGGGACACAATGTCAATTCGAAACTTGTTAGTGACTGTAAGAGAGTCCTCAACTCTTGCTTATGGACAAACATAGTGTCAGACTATGTTGGTTTCCTGGCCACAGCAGCATTGAGGAAAATGAAATTGGCGATGAGTTGGCAAGAGTAGGATCGGCGTTGGATGAGAAAATGTGTTATAAATCGGTGAAATGACCGATAAGTCATTACTACAGGGAATTCAGTAATTGGACAGAGAGCAGGACCAACAGTTCTTAGCGAAGTAGGGACAGTTTCGACGTTTATGTGGCCAAAACTTGACTCAGGAAGATCCAAACTGCTACTAGATATGAATAGAAGAGCAAGAATCGGCATTTAGGAAACTGACACTCCAGAAACCATTAAACAGGTTATCTGTCACTGCCCGAAGCTGCAACGTCATAGGCTAAGATGGCTGAGCTGACGTTTCCATGAGAGCATTACTGACAACGGAAAGTGTATACTGGAGTATATCAGAGGCTTCATCATGGATATTCAGTGGCTTAATGACGGATAATAGAGTCACTTGGGGTAAATATGAAATGTAAAATATACAAATCGGGTTTTGTCCATTTCATGTTTTGGAGCCATCGAAAATAATTGATCTCAGTTAGGTGATTCACTCCTTTCATTTGAATGGTATCAGTGCTACCAATATTAAGGCTGAGCTATATTCTACTTGGGAGAAGTCCGCTGGTTCATTGTTGGGTGGCATAGCTTAAACTAGGCCGTACGAGCTGCCAAGACAAACACCGTCATGGTCGAGCAAGTGAAACGTCTACGCCAGAAACGACGAAAAAATCCACAAAATGGTCCTAAATGATCGTTGGCTAAAAGTGCTTTGTGAGCTAGGTTGAAACAATAGGCATTTTTAAGAAGTTCTATTTATCACATATTGACCGAAAACTTGAAGATGAGAAAGCTGTGCACAAGATAGATGCAATCTTTGGTTTCAATAGAACAGAAAAACAGCGTCATTAAAATTTTTCAATAGAGTGTTTGGCGATGTTCCACCGCTATTAAGACGAGTTTTCGATTTCATTCATAACCATAATTAACACATGGGTTTACACTTTCCACCTAACATAAAAAAAGTCAAAGCAGTGAGTTAGAATCCGGAACTCGTGTCCAAAGGCGAAGAGAGTTCCATCCGCTGGTGGGCAGAGTAGCAAGCCGAGCATAAAATTTCGGCGGCGGCTGAAAGACAAATATTTTAGACGGCTGAACGGCTTAACGTCGATTTGTTTAAGCATTTGAAAAAAAGTTTTAATACAGTCTGTTTTTAGAAAAATATGTGAATTATTGAATCACCACGTTGTAACATTATTTATTTTGCAATAGTTTGAATATTGCAGTAATTGATGTCCTAAAAAATAGCTAGCTTCGTAAATTATTTGTTAAACCATAGAAACATATTCTAGACTATCAGGGCAATTATGAATAAAATTTCGCGAGAAATTTCTCATTTTTTAAATTAGAATTTTTTCCCCTATTACTTGCTATTAGTTGGAATTTTTCCCCGGGAAAAATTTCTTGATTGCCTTCTACATAAATTTGATTTAAGCTTTCCGATTGAATTAAAAATGAATTACTTTATTGGAACACTGCTACGGATCAACAAACAAAAAACTTTGAAGAATTAATTATCAAAAAGTCGCCTGAATGCTTAAACAAAGAAGTTTATGTAAACGTGCATGTATTTAAGAAGGGACTCCAAAAGAGAACGTATGTATGGAAGTGTTGTCGCAGTTACGTTACCGTTCACATAAACATTTTCTTTTTTATGTGGAAGCAAAAACAACTATCTTTCCGGGACGCTCGATATCATATTAAATACGAAATTTGAGAAAATATAAAAAATAAAAGACAAAATATCGGCTGAGTAGTAAGCCGCCGATAAGCCATGTGGTTCGGCGGCGGCTCGGCTTGTTGAAAAAAATCGGCTGACTGGCTAGCCGGCAGCCGCGCCGGTTCGGCTTGTTACTCTGCTGGTGGGGTCATGATGTCTGTTGCACTGTGTCTAATTTTTTAAATCATGGAAATGTAACCATTTACGGACACCACTACGTGATAAAAAAAAAGAAACGTGTCTCTCAGTTTTGCCCCAAGTCATGCACTTTTTTATGGGCCCCAAAAATTTGGGGCTTAGGTGCTTTTTTCCTTTTTCTCAGGATCATATCTTGCAAATCCTTCGGAATTTTGATCAACTCTCTGAGGCAAAGTTGTAGGTTTTGTCAACATAAAAGACGGTGTTTAGGATAATTTTTAGGAAGTTCAGATGTTCTAGAAAGTTGTTTATTGAGATCTAAGGTACATTTTTGTATTTGATTATTTTCTTGAACCTGCACAAGGGATAAAGTAAAAAAAATCGAGTTTTTTAAATTTTTTGCGATTTTGATCTTGAAGATGAAGTTTTTTTTTGATTTTATATGTTCAGAGTTCTTGTTCTTTATGACAAGAGCTTCAACTTTGCCTCAGAGGGTAAATGAAAATACCAAACGGTTTGCAAGATATGAGACTGAGAAAATGCAAAAATTGCACTCAGGCCCCAAATTTTTGGGGTCTCATACAAAATGCATGACTTGGGGAAAACTGGGAGACACTGGTCTTTTTTTTGCCTTTTATAACGTAGTGTTGTCCGGATATGGTTATATATTTTCGTATTGCGCTATGTTATGTTAACTTATTGCAACGTTTATGTGATGACATTGAGAAAAAAAACTATGCATCTTACGAAAAAGAAAGTGTAACTGCACCACACACCCACTATTGCGATGACCAAAATTAATGAAATAAGATTTGAATTGCTTCGCTACATACCTTATTCACCAGACTTAGCTCCCTCGGATAATTTGATATTTCCAAGCTTAAACAAATGGTTCACTGGGAAATGATTAGCCAACAATGAAGAGGTTTAGTCTTCAGTTGACGGCTATTTTAGGGTGGGAGAAAAGTGTGAAAAGTGTATCAAGCTAAAAAGAGTTTATGTTGTGATCTTAGGGAAAATTTTCGTAATTTCGATGTTATTTCCTGTTTTCTGAGCTAAAGTTTACACAGTTGCAAAAACACGTGAACGATGACGATGATGCTTTGAAAGCATGCTTTGAAAGCAGCATGTTCCGTTCTGCTAGTGCTTGTCATAATAATTAAAAATATGTCTTTAATGTAATTTGTTCCTTAAAAATTATCACGTTTAATTTGGCTTAGTGACCGATATAAACTTTAGCCTAATTGAATCATAAGCAGAAAAATTTAAGCTGCTACTTTTTGTTTTATTATTTACAATCTATTTTTTTATTAATCTGCAGAAATTATTTTTCTTTGGCAATATTGAACATTTTAAATTCAAAATTTGTACTATAACAAATTGCATTATTCAAAGAACCAGAAACTTCATTTCTTCACAGTTTTTCGCACTGATAATTTCTCCTTTTCAAATACATTAACAACAATTTTTTTCATTAATTGAGGTGTATGTATTTTTTGTACTACTTTATGGTTCTGAAGCATATACATATACAAGTGATTATGTAATTAATTTTTCCAAAGACAATTAACACGAGCCAAATGCAATTTTGTTGTTATACTTAACACGTTTGGTGGCATGAATACGTACATTTGTGTTAACTGGGAAATTAAAAATTTCATTGGCATTAAAAGATACTCATGTATGAATAATAAAACGATATAAAGATACGTTATTGAGAATCACAATATACAAATATAATCACCCTTATCATGAATCTCAAGGGAATAAATTCAAGGGAATAAATTCTTGGGAATATATATTTTTTATTCCCATGAACAACAAATTGGTATCGCCAATTGTTATGAAATAAAATAAAAATCTATAGCGAGTCGAGCACGCTATTTTTATAATTTTCTTAATAAACTGTTATTATTAAGCAAAATGAAAAGCATTTTGCGCCGACTTGTGTTATTTTTATTGGAAAAAATAAGGAGACGAAACTTGAGAGATGCATCCAATGCACTGTGTTTATCGGAAGTAATGTAAGTGAAAAGCATGGAGAATTAATGGAAATATATACCATAATATAAATATATACATATGTATACATACATATACACTCTAATATAAATAAATTCATGATTTTCACTCCTTTTAAAAATAAAATCCAACAACAAGAACACTACTTACATTGTGCTTCTTTTTTCATTCCCATGTGAAAAAATACACACATTTTTGGCGGAAAAACTTACGGGGATAAAAATCGGCGATGCCATATTTTTTTTTCGAGCATGCAAGTTTTTTCACGTGGAAATAATTCATGATTGCAACTTTAAGGAAAAGGAAAATATTTCGAGGGAATAAATATTCACGACACAGATGAATAAGTTTAAAAGACTCAAACAAAATCCTTTTAAAACATGCATACTTATTATGAAAGTTTAAATTACACGTACCACAGCCGTATAGGATATAGCCACAACCAAACCAAATTTCAATTAGTTTCTATGGTACTGGCTATGGCTTTATGGCGATTCGCCTGTAATTAAATACCGTGTTGCCCATAAGTTTGGTTCAACCAACTGATTTCTATGGTTATGGTTATGATTGAAACTTAAGAGTCTTACTATAAACATATGAAATTACTCGCACTTAGCTTATTTCAAAAATCTTTTGTGTTGAAGGAGTTCCACAAGGCGTATATAACCACATTGCAGCGCTACTTTAGCTGATCATTTTTTGCTCTATGTCCTTTGTAGCTAACGAATGTTAAAAACTTCATTTCGTTTTGGTTTCGGTACAACTATTTTGTACTTTGACATATCTATGGTTGCCGTATTTTAGTATAACAAATCCTTACGCAGTCAACTCTATTATTACACCACGGAGTTCCATTAACATGAATTAAATGCATATAGAGATTTTCAAATTTATTTTTACGTAAACAAATTTTGAAGTTTCTGTCCAATTTAAAATTTAAAAATAGAATTATATTAATAATTAATAATTAATATAAGGTAGACTCGCCTAAATTCGCTTTGAAAAATTTGCAGTTCGGATGTCAAAAAATTTAAGTGAAAATTGTGTGCTTATATCTTAAAGATATTCAGAATTCAAGCGGCGAAAATAGTCAGTTAGGGACAAGGCGAGTTCATACCACATGATCTCAATTAAGCAGCTGATGATCAGCTGTTAATTTTTTTGCTGTCAAATCAAAGCAAAACGTTCGAAAATTTTCTGATAGTAGGAAATTTTACACTAACAAATATAAAAGGTGAATACGCAGATTTGCAAATCGAGACCACTTGGTTTAAATTAGATTGGCTGGGGAGTTGAGACCTGAAATAGATTCACCTTGACATATTCATACATATGGATGTGGATTAATTTTGGGATTAGTAATGAATCTTGTCAGATATAACCTATATCTACACTCAAAAAAAAATTAACTAAAACTTTGGAAAATTTTCTAAATTTGAATAAAAAAAGTTGTCGTATGGCGCCAAAGCTGTTTTTACTTGAAACCAGTAAAATATTTACTAAATTTCTAGTTCACTAATGAACTAGTTTATAGTAATTATATTTTCATATTTAAGTAAAATTTTCCTTAAATTAAGTAAAATTTTCCCATAAAATTCGGAGCTTTGCAAAAAATTTTTTCGTCTTTGATCTCACATTTAGTAAATTTTCTAATTATTTTTGTATAATTCTGGTACTTATTTTTATTTTTAATTAAATTCTATACCAAATGATATGTTACTTATTATATTCTTCATATTATATTCTTAATTATAATTCACCATACATACATACATATAAATTCCTTGAGAGGAGACAAGTATTGAACCAGCAACCTTCTGATTGATAAGCAAGCACTCTAATCAATTGCCTAACAAGGCAGCCTGAATAAGCATTGAAATTATTGAGTTTTAAAATTTTTTTTTATTTACAAAAAAATAAATTTCAAGTTCAAATATTCCTCGGAAATATGAACAATTTACTTAGATTTTTTGCTTAATTCAAATTAATAACAAATTCTATAATTCAAAGAAAAAATACTTAAAACTGGTAAATATTTTCCTAAAATTTAATATACCTTTTTACATCTTTGAAGTGAGTCAAATTTCATGAACTAATGAGGAGTAATTCATTTCCTAAAGTTTATTTTTTAATTTAAGACGAAATTGACTAGTCCTTAATATAAAACTTCCTTCAGTTTATAACCATTTTCCAACTCTTACTAAATATTTCCTTTAAGTCAGCAAACATTTCCTGAAATGTGAGAAATTTATTGTGTATTTTTATGAACTATTTTTGAGGATATGAACTTTTTATTTTTTATGAGTAATTAAGTAATTTTTACTACATTTTTGTAAAAATTTACTTAAACTTAGAAAAAGTTACTTAAACTTTTTTTTTACTTTAATTTAGAAAAAAAAATATCTTAATAATAGTACATGTCTTTTTTTTTGAGTGTATGTATATTATGAATATTAAAATAATTTTAAAATTTTTAAACTTTTTATTCACCATTCTTTTGTTTCTTTTTTTGCAGATTGATGAAGATAATTTATTTGATCATTTAGAAGATCACGAGAAAGATTTGATATTTGGAAAATCCAGAAGAAGTAAGTATGGGAATTTTTTAAATTCAATTTCATTTGTGGAACGATTTTGTAAATACCTTGGCATTATCATATTGGTACTCGAATTATTTAAACAATGGTTTTTGTGTATATCGAATTATGGCATTCGATAATTCTCGAAAGTTCCATACCAACACAATTTAAATTTAATGAAATTTTTTTTTGATATCTAATGCCGTACTTTGCCTCCTGAATTAAGTAAAACAATGCCATTTGTATGCAACATTGCTATACTACAGTTTGTCTAAGAGCTCAGCTCCCTGAAGAATGTGTGGGTCGGGTGTTCGTACGAGGTTTGGTAGTTATAGAAAATTTTGTATTAATGAATGTTTCTTTGAATTACACTAATAAAAAGATCTTTCAACATATAAAAGAAGCCTTTGCTATATTTTACGAATTATTCCTTTCCTTCCATAATGCGAAATTATGATATCCATTTTTTTTAAATTTTTGTTAATTTTTTTTTAAACAAAAATAAATACATTTAAATAATTTAAAACACTATGACAATATGACTAGCGTTTGAATCGCCTAATTGTTTCTTACTTTATGTTATATATTAATCCAGCCACCAAACATGAAGTTTCCTTTAAGGATTTACATATTTTCGTATGTTTTTTGGAAAGAGACAAAAAAGATCAATATGTGTGTAGAAGAGTTTCATTAATCTTATATTAATGATCCACAAACATTAATATATTGGCATATTGTGGGGCTAAACTGCAAGATTAGATTCAATATAACATTTTGCTAAAGTCGCCGACTTTATTTCATTTATTTTTGCTGTTATGAAATATAACTCCACCTAAAATTCCCTCAGTCTTATACAAGACCTTTCAAAACTGGACTTTTTAATATGTTTCATCTTGGGAGGTCGCCATACCATTATTTGTAAGTCATAATTTATACTATGCAAGTCTTATTGCTAAGCTGATTAGTTTGTGGAAGAGAGAGAGAGAGAGACGAGGGGAACATAAACGTTTTTCCCCTCGTCTCTCTCTCCTAACAAACTAATCAGTTTAGCAATAAGACTTGCATAGTGTAAATTAGGACTAAGCAACGAAATTAAAAAAAAACAAATTTCTCTTTCACTTCAATTAAAAATCGATCTATTGGTCTTTATCGGAAAATATTTATTATATCTATCTATTTTTAATATCGAAAACTTATTAACTTTTTCTCTGCTGCAAAACGAGGCCATCCTAATATAAATATTCAATAAAAATCTAAAATGTTATTATTTTGTAATAGAAATCGATTTTTTTCAACATAACACAAAAGTATTAGATTACATGTAAAAATTAGTTGGTTTTTATTGGAATAAATTAACCGATAAATAAAAACAAAATAATCAATCAAATAATGAAATTTAGGTAAAACCACAGCAAGCATTTATTTCAATTAAATTTATTATGTTTTAATTTGTTTGCTTTATACGTAATAAACTTGAACTTCCACTTCTTGATGTTTTTATCCAGTGAAAAGAAAAGCTATAAAATATTAATGAAATCTCAATAAAGTCTTTTATAGGCTTTGATTTTAATAAGTTTTGTGTTATATTGAATTTATCAAAGAAAATTGTGGAACAATGTGTTGCATACGGATAAACTCTTAAAAATAAAAGCGAAAAATCGTTTCTAAATTAATTCAGTGAAGTGCGACTTTGACCCCCGCGCGAAGGGTTCTGTACGAACACTAGATATGTAATTCAATACGAACTTTAGCCTATATAAAATATAGTTTTAGTTTTTGGGTTTTTTCGGTTTTGGCGATTTTTTTAGTTTTGACACTTTTTTCCCCGTTTGGCGATTTTTTTCGGTTTTATGCGTTTTTTCATTTTGGCGAATTTTGTTTAATTTTGGCAATTTTTTGTCATTTTGGCGATTTTTTTTTCATTTTGGCGATTTTTTTTCATAAAACAATTTTTTTAGTTTTGCCGCCTTTTTCGCGTTTTGACGTTCTCATTCGGTTTTTGGCGATATTTTTCATTTCGACAATTTTTTCGAATTTGGCGATTTATTTTAGTGTTAGAATCTTTTTTTTGATTTTTTGCGATTTTTTTTTTGGTTTTGCGTTTTTTATTAAATTTTTTCGGTTTGGAGATTTTATAATTTTTTATTTTTTTCTGACAATATCAAGAGTTTGCCTCTTACGGTTTCCAAGACGCAACAAATTGTCAAATTACATAGTCAAAATTGCATTAACTAATAGAACACCCTTTAATTTAATTTTTTTTAAATTTTAGTGTTAATTGTTGTAGTCTGTATAAAAATACAATTGCTTAATTCACAACAATCTTTTTATTTGTGTATCAAATACACTTTTTGTTTTTTAATTGTGAACACCCTTTGTGTAGTGTATTAATGTATTTTATATTTTTAATGAAAAAAGAACAACAAGCTACATACAAATTCTCTCAGAGAGCCTCTCTCTGAATACAACATTTTAAAAACATATGAAATAAAAGTGTAAAGCATTAAACACATTTACCACAGCAGGCTACATGGCTGCACGACTACAAGTGCCGCAGGCAACAAATGTTGCCTGGTAGCCAGCTACTGAATCATTTGAAGACGGCAGCAGCACCATAAATATATGTTTCAGTGGTGCCGCTTTCAAATTATAAAAATAAAATGATTTATTCAAAACTATAAAAACAAATCAGTTTATTTCTTTATATTTTTTTTTTTGCGAATTTTACTATTTATATGTTTAGTAATTTCTTCACTACGTTTAGCAATTTTTCGTTAATTTGCAATTTTTTCGCGTTTTTTGCGTTTCTTTCCAAACTTTTTATATTTTTAACGACTTTTGCGATTTCTAATAAATGTTAGCGCTTGCTTCCGATTTTGCAAATTTTTGCGATTTTTTGCAAAGTTCGCAATAAATGCAACTTTTTACTTTAACTGCAGTTTTGGTGATTTTTCTTCAATAGTATGGCTTGTTTACAATTTTGCAACTTCTTGCGATTTTTTTTTGCAAACTTCGCGATAAATACGACTTTTTGCATGCTTTCAGCCTCCAAACAGTTTTGCCGATTTTTTAACAATATTAGACTTTGTTATCATCCCGCTGTTAATATGTTTTTGCAAGATTTGGTATTTCCCCGGTTTTGGCCGAGTTTTTTGCATTCCTTAAAGTTTTACCGATTTTTAATCATATTATCGTTTTTTTTTAATTTTGGAATTTTTCGCGATTTTTTGCAAAGTTTGCGATAAACCGGCTTTGTGCGTGTCTTTTAGCTTCCTAACAGTTTTGAAGATCTTAAAACATTATTAAACTTTGTCATCATTCCGCTGTTAGAAACTTTTGTGAATTTTTTCAATTTTCGCGAATTTCTTGCATTCTTTACAGTTTTATCGATTCCTAATCAATATTAGCACTTTTTTTTAAATTTGAAATTTTTCGCGAATTGTCGCTTTTTCACTTTGCAATTTTTGTAAACTTCTTTTTTATTTTTCAATAAAAAATATTTCTTGGCAATAATTTGTTTAACATATTTTGCTATACTGTCAACACTGTTTTTGGTTTGTAGCCATAAAAAATAGAAATTAGTTTAATTTGACTACAACGACAAATGTAGCACGGACAACAACCTGTAGCCTGTTGCCTTGCTGCCTTCAAAATATTCATTCTCATAAAAACATGTGTATTCTATTTTTGACATTTTGTAGCCAGTAGCTTGCTGTGGTGAATGTGTTTAATGCTTA